>CM053513.1:16814761-16920635 GCA_028627145.1 Eidolon dupreanum | reverse complement strand
ATTGCTGGATCATATGGTAGATCAATTCTTAGTTTTTTGAGGAACCTCCATACTGTTTTCCATAGTGGCTGTACCAGTTTGCAGTCCCACCAGTGTGTGAGGGTTCCTTTTTCTCCACATCCTCTCTAACATTTGTTATTACTTGTCCTGTTGATTATAGCATTCTAACAGGTGTGAGGTGGTATCTCATTGTGGTTTTGATTTGCATTTCCCTAATAGTTAGCGATGTTGAGCATCTTTTCATAATATTTGTTGACCATTTGTATGTCCTCTAGGGAGAAGTGTCTGTTCAGGTCCTCTGCCCATTTTTTGATTGGATCGTTTGTTTTTTTGTTTTTATTGAGCTGTATAAGTTCTTTGTATATTTTGGATATGAGGCCCTTATTGGAGGCATTGCTTGCAAATATATGTTCCCATTCAGATGGTTGTTTCTTACCTTCTTGACGGTTTCTTCGCTGAGCAGAAGGTTTTTAGTTTGATGTAGTCCCATTCATTTATTTTAGCTTTTACTTCCCTTGCCTTTGAGATTAAATTCATAAAATCCTCTTTAAGTCCAAGGTCCTTGAGTTTCAATCCTGAGTTTCCAATGCATTTTATTGTTTTAGGTCTTATATTCAGGTCTTTAATCCATTTTGAGTTAATTTTATCACCTCAACTCCTCTTTAACCCCAGTCACCATTAATATTCCACATTTAAAAAATTTTGTCATTTTAAGAATGTTACCTACATGGACTCATATGCTATATAACCTTTTGAGACTGGCTTTTTCATTCAGCATAATTCTGTGATTGATCCAAGTGGTTGTGTGAATCAGTGTTCTTTTTTTGTGGACTAGTATTCTGTGGTATGGATGCACCATACTTTGTTTCACCATTCACCCACTGAAAAACATTCGGGTATTCAGTTTTTGGCTATTGCAAACAAAGCTGCTGTATATAAACATTTCTGCACAGGTTTTTGTGCAAATAAAACTATATTTCTCTGGCATAAATGCTCATGAGTATAATTGCTGATGGTAATGGTAGTTGCATGTTTAATTTTTTAAGAAGCAGCCAAACTTTTCCAGAGTGGTTGTATCGTTTTTACATTCTTACTAACAGTGTTTGTGATCCAGTTTCTCTGAATGCTCACCAGCATTTGGTGTTGTCACTATTTTTTATTTGAGCCATTCTGATAGGTGTGTAATATCTAGTGATTTTAATTTGCATTTCTCTAATAGCTAATGATGTTGAACATCTATTCATGTGCTTGCTATCAGTAGATTTCTTTCATTGAAATGTCTCTTCAATTCTTTTTCTTGTTTTCTAATTGGATTGTTTGATTTTGTATGCTTGAGTTTGGAAAGTCTTTATATAATCCAGACACTAGTTATCTGTCAGATACATGGTTTACAGATATTTTCTCCTAATGTGTAGTTTATCTTTATGTCTTCTTAAAAGGTTCTTTTGCAGAGCAAACGTTTTTAATTTTGATGAAGTCCAATTTATTAAATTTTTTCTTATGGATCATGCTTTGTGTCAGGTCTTAGAACTCATTGCATAGTTCTATTAGGGTTCTCTAGGGACACATAACTGAAAGGGTATGTGTGTGTGTCTGTGTAGATGTATGGAGAGAAGAGAGTTAAGGAATTGGTTTATATAATTAGAAAGGCTGACCAGTCTAAAATCTGCAGAGTAGGATGTGTACTGGAGACCCAGAGAAGAGCTAATGTTGAAGTTCAAATCCGAAGGTTGTCTGTGAGAAGAATTTATTCTTGCATGTGGAAGGTCAGTCTTTTATTCTTTTCAGGCCTTCCAATTGATTGGATGAGGCCCACCAACATTGGAGTGTGGGGGTTGGGAGGACAATCTGATTTACTCAAAGTCCACTGATTTAAATATTAATTATATCTAGAAACACCCTCACGGAAATATCCAGAATAATGTTCCACCAAATATCTGGCTCAGCTGAGTTGACACATAAAATTAGCCATCACAGTATGCCTATATGCTAAATATTTGCCCCATATTTTTTTCTCCAAAGTTTATAGCTTTACATTTTACATATGAATCTGTGATCCATTTTGAGTTTAATTTTTGTATAATATGAGATTAAATCAAGGTTTATTTTTTTTTTGGTCTATGGTAATCTAATTATTATAGTACCATTTGTTGAAAAGGCTCTTTCCTACAGTAAATTATTTTTACACCTTTGTCAGAAATCTTCTGGTCGTATTTGTGTGAGTCTATTGCTGGGCCCTCTATTCTGTTTCATTCAGATATGTCCATACCTACTCTAATACTACACAGCCTTGGTTAATGTAGCTATATAATAAGGCATGAAATTGGGTAGACTGTGTCCTCCCACTTTATGTTTTTTTTCAGAATTGTTTTATCTATTGTAGTAGGCTGAACAATATCCACCTAAGTATCAGGTCTTAATCCCTGGAGAAGACGGTCTTTGCAGAAATGATTAAATTAAGGATTTTGAGATGAGGCCATTGTCCTGGACCCTAATGTAATCACATATGTCTTAGAGAGGCAGAGGAGGTACTGCACACACAGAAGAGGGTTGTGTGAAGATGGAGCAGAGAGAGAGTGTTGAGGATGCTGGCCTTGAAGATAGAAGTGATGTGGCCACAAGCCAAGGAATGTCGGCAGCCACTGGAAGCTAGAAGAGGCAAAGAAAGAATTCTCTCCTATAGTCCTTGGAGGGAGTACAGCCCTGCCAGCACCTTGATTTCAGCCCAGTGATACTGATTTTGGACTTCTGGCCTTCAGAACTGTGAGGGAATAAATTTTTGTTGTTTTAAGCCACTGTTTGTGGTACAGCAGTCATAGGAAACTAATACAGCCTCTCTAGTTCCTTTGCTTTTCCTCATAAATTTTAGAATAATCTGATTTATATCCACAAAATATCTTTTTTTAAAATTAAATTTACATATTTTGGATATTAGCCCCTTACTGGTTGCCTCTTTGTTTGGTGGATGGTTTCTTTTGCTGTGCAGAAGTTTTATAGTTTGATATAATCCCATTCATTTGTTTTTGCTTTTATTTCCCTTGCCTTTGAGGTCAAATTCATAAAATCCTCCTTAAGACCAAAGTCCATGAGTTTAGTACCTATGTTTTCTTCTATGCAATTTATTGTTTCAGGTCTTATATTTAGGTCTTTGATTGATTTTGAGTTAATTTTAGTGTATGCTGACAGATAGCAGTCTAGTTTCATTCTTTTGCATGTGGCATTCCAATTTTTCCAGCATCATTTTTTGAAGAGGTATTCCTTTCACCATTGTATGTTTTGGCTCTTTTGTCGAAAATTATTTGCCCATGTACATGTGGGTTTATTCCTGGATTCTCAGTTCTGTTCCATTAATCTGTGTGTCTGTTTTTCTGCCAGTACCATGCTGTTTTGATTATTATCACTTTGTAGTAAAATTTGAAGTCAGGCAGAGTGATACTTTCAGCTTTGTTCTTTTTTCTCAGGATTGCTTTGGCTATTCAGGGTCTTTTGTGATTCCATATAAAAATCTGTTGTGTTTCTATATACCAACAAAGAAATTTCAGAAAAAGGAATGAAAAAAAAAAAAAAAACAATTCCTTTTGCAATTACAACAAAAGGAATAAAATGCCTAGAAATAAACTTAAAGGATGTGAAGGACCTATACACTGGAAACTACAAGACATTATTAAAAGAAATTGAAAAAGACAAAGAAATGGAAAGGTATTCCATGTTCATGGATTGGAGAATCAACATAGTTAAAATGGCCATATTACCCAAAACAACATACAGATTTAATACAATCCCCATCAAAATCCCAATGGCGTGTGTGTGTGTGTGTGTGTGTGTGTGTGTGTGTGTATGTATGTGTGTATGTATATATTATATATATATAAGATATATATATAATATATATATATTTTTTAAGAAATAGAATAGTAAATTATCAGATTTGTATGGAATCATAAAACATCCTTCTGGGATTTTGATGGGAGTCACATTAACCTGTATATCATTTTGGAGAAAATGGATGACTTTACTATGTTGAGTCTTCCAATCTATGTATATTGTGTATCTCTCAATTTAAATTATTTACAGCTTCGATTTTTTTTTATCAGCATTTTGTAGTTATCAGCTTAAGTCCTGTACAGTTTTCTTAGAGTTATACCTAAGTATTTAAATTTTTTGGTGCAATTATGTTTTTAATTTTGGCATTCAGGTATTCATTGCTGGCATGTAGAAATACAGTTGATTTATTTTTCTTATTTATAGTGAACTTTCTTTTTAGAACACTTTTATTCTTAGAGAAATCTTGTGAAGAAAGTACAGAGAGTTTCTGTGTACTCCACACCCACCTGTCACAATTAATGAACCAATATTGATATATCATTATTAACTAAGTCCATACTTTATTCAGATTTCCTTAGTTTTTACCTAATGTCTTTTTTTAAGGGTCTCTTCCAGGATACCATATTACATTTAGTAGTCATGTCTCCTTAGGCTCCTCTTGGCTTTGATAGTTTCTCACACTGTCCTTGTTTTTTAATGGCCTTGACAGTTTGGAGGCATATGGATCAGGTATTGAGGAATGGCCCTGTGCTGGAATTTGCTTGATGTTTTTCTCATGATTGGACTGTGGTTATAGACTTTAGGGAGGAAGACCACAAAGGCAGAATCATTTTTGTTACATCAGAGCAAAGGTAAGTACTATCAACATGATTTATTACTGTTGATGTCAGGTTTTTCCACTGTAAAGTTACTTTTTCCCCCTCCTTTCCACCCATAGTCTTTGGTCCATACTGAAGAAGGGCGGAGTTATACCCCACCTCACCAAGAGTGTAATTTCTACATAAATGATTTGGGATTGTTTTGTATGGGAGATTTGTATCTTTTACATATTTATTCAGTCATTTATTTATATCTGTATGGACTCATAGGTTTTTTATATATATATATGTATATATATATATATATACACACACACACATACATACATACATACATACATACATACATACATACATACATACCATGGATTAATGCTGCTCAATTATTTCAGCTTCGGCCATTGGGAATTCTTTCAGGTGTTGTCTGTTTTAGCATTGCCTTGGTTTCTGGCTCTGCAAGGTGCTGCATGCTTATCTTATATATTTTCTGCCCCAGTCCTAGAATCAGACGTTTCTCTAAGGAGTTCTGGTTCCCTTAATTGGGGAATGGTATTGGAAACCAAGATCTGGGTGCTCATTGCTGCTGCAGTGTCATTGCTTGCAGGCCCTCTCAGAGGACAGAGCAGGGAAATATACATTGGTATGCTAACCCAGCTGTGTACACATATCTATAAATATTTCCATATAACCATGTGTCTCTACGTTAAGATAAACATGAGTTCATAATGATGTTTTTATTGCTTATCTATAAACTTTCACTCCAACTTGAGAAATGTAGCTCCCACTTTTCGCTATCATTTGCATAATTGTTTAGTTCCAGTGTACATGCATAGGAATATTAGAAATGTTAATTGTACCCTTGTGGATTACAACTTTGTTAGGTAGAATAGAGTATGTCATGTGCAGTTTTGTTTTTAGTTTTATAGATTCCACTTATTTTCAGTTTCTTTAATTAGCAACTTTTCTCCCCACCTGTTTTAGTGAGGTTGTTTTGTACATTTGTAACAAAGTTAGGTTTTTTGTTTGTTTGTTTGTTTGTTTTGGTCGCACACTCCATTCTATTCTGGGATTCCCTACTCCACCTTGAATTCCTACGTTAAAAAAATATTGCATACATGGAGGTTTGTTCTTTGTGCTGTAGAGTTCAGTGTATTTTGACAAATGCATAGTATTGTTTCTGTACAATTATAGTATCATACAGAAGTTTTACTGCCCTAATCTCCTGTGCTTCACCTATTCACCGTCCCTCCCCTATTCACCCTCCCTCCCCTACTCTCTCCTCCAGCTCTTGGCAACCACTCATCCTTTTACGCTGTAGTTTTGTCTTTTCCAGAATGTTTTTTAATTGGAATCATACAGTAGGTAGCTTTTTCAGGTTGGCTCCTTTCACTTAGCAATATGTGTTTAAGATTCATCCATATTTTTTCATGGTTTCTTAACTAATTTCTTTTATTGCTGAATAACCCATTACAGGGATGTGCCACAGTTTGCTTATCCGTTCATCTATTGAGGGACATCTTGGTTTCTTCCAGTTTTTGGCAGTTATAAAACTGCTATAAATATTTGTATGCAGGTTTTTTTTCCTTCCATCATTTTTTTTATTATTAGTTTTAAGTATACAGCACATTGGTTAGACATTTATATAGTTTATGAAATTATCTGCCTGATTATCTTCCCTCTGGCTGTACACATAGCCATAACCTTACTGCCGATTGTATTCCTTATGCCATAATCCCCATCCCCAAGACCATCCATCTATTAACTACTAATTTGTACTTCTTTAACTCTTCACTACTTTTTCCCAGCTGCCCAACTCCCTCCCCTCTGGCCATTATAAGATTATCCTCTGTATTTATGAGTCTGTGTTTGATTAGTTTATTTATTTTATTCCTTAGATTCTGCATATAAGTGAATTTGTGTGGTATATCTCTTTCTCTGACTTATTTTGCTCAGCCTAATAACCTCTAGGTCCATCCATGTCATTGTAAGTGATAGGATTTCATTTTTTTTAATGATAGAGTAATATTCTATTGTATATATGAACCATGACTTTATCCAGTCATCTGTTGATGGGCATCTAGGTTGCTTCCATATCTTGGCTATTATAAATAGTGCTGCCATGAACATAGGGATGCACAGATCTTTACGAATTACCGTTTTGATTTTCTTTGGGTAAATACCCAGAAGTGCAGTTGCTGGGTCAGAAGGTATATCCATTTTTAATTTTTTGAGGAACTTCCAGACTATTTTCCATAGTGGCTGTACCAGTTTGCACTCCCACCAGCAGTGTATGAGGGTTCCCTTTTCTCCATATCCTCACTAACACTTGTTCTACGTGTGGGTTTTTGTGTAGACGTACATTTCAGATTAGCTGGGTAGATACCTAAGATCAGCTGGGTAATACCTTGGGTAAATAAGGTTACTGAATAGTATGGTAAGGCCGTGTTTACCTTTGTAAGAAACTGTCAAATGGTCCAAGTGGCTGTACCATTTGCATTCCCATTAGCAGTTAATGAGAATTCCTGTTTTCCTGCATCTTCACCATTATTTTATATTGTCAGGTTTTTTTTTATTTTTAGCCATTTAATAGATACTTAGTATCTTGTAATTTGAATTTTCTAATGACTAATTATATTGAACATCTTTTCAGATGCTTATTTTGTATGTTTGTATCTTTGATGAGATGCCTGAATCTTTTGCTCATTTTTAAATTGGGTTTACTTTCTCATTGTTGAGCTTCAAGAGTTCCTTGTATGTTTTAGATACAAATCCTTTATTTTATATATATTTTACAAACACTTTCTCCCAGTCTGTGGCTCACCTTTTCATTCTCTTAAGAGTGACTTTCACAGAGCTGAAATTTTTAATTTGAATAAAGTCCAAAACTTAATTACTTTTCTTATGGATCATGTTTTTACTATTATATCTAAAAACTTATTGCCAAATTCAGGATCGCCTAGATTTTGTCTGTGTTTTAGTTCTAGAGTTTTTATAGTTTTGCATTTTACATTTATGTCTGTGATCCATTTTAAGCTAATTTTGTGAAAGTTCTTTAGGTTTATTTATTAATTTTTGCATATGTATGTCCAGTTGTTCCTCACCATTTGTTGAAAAGACACTCCTCTATTGAATTGACTTTTTCCTTTGTCAGCAATTAGTTGGCTCTTTGTGTGGGTATATTTCTGGGCTCTCCATTCTCTTCCATTGATCCCTGTGTCATTCTTCTTGCAAATACTATGCTGTGTAGATTAATGTGGCTTGATAGTAAGTGTGCACACTAGATAGTGTCTTCCAACTTCGTTCTTCAGTATTATGTTGGCTATCCTGGGTCTTTTGCCTTTCCATATAAAGTTTAGATTCTGTTTGTTGAAATCTACAGAATAGTTTGTTGAGGTTTTGATTGGAATTGTGTTGAAACAATAAACCAGCTTGGGAAGAATTAACATCTTAACACTATTGAGCCCTTCATAGACAAGGAATGTCTTCGTTTGTTTAGATTTGCTTTTGATTTCTTTCATCAGAGCTTTGTAGTTTTCTCTATCCTTTAATAATCACTCCACTCTCCCTATATTCTCCCTAGCTCCAAGCAACCATTAATCTAATTTCTATTCCAAAAAGTTTTCTTATTCAGGACATTTTATTTTAGTGTAATCATAATATGTGGTCTTTTGTGACTGGCTTCTTTCACTTTTCAAGGTTCATCCATTTGTAGCTTGTATCACTTCATTCCTTTTTATAGCAGAATAATTATTGTTCATCCAATATTTGTTGGACATTTTGGTTGTTTCTGTGTTTTTGCTGTTATGAATAATATTGCTAATAAACACTTGTGCACAAGTTTTTGTGTGGAATATGCTTTTCTTTTTCTGTTGGGTACATACCTAGGAGTGGAAATGCTGGGTCATAGGGTAACTATGTTTTGACTGTTTTGCGGCACTGCCCGACTATTTCCGAAGTGGCCACACCATTTTATATTACCACTAGCAATGCACAAGGGTTCGTTTCTCCACATTCTCATCAATACTAGTTAGCATCTGACTTTTTGATCATAGGTATCTTAGTGGGTATGGAGTGGTATGACATCGTGGCTTTGATTTGCATTTCCTTCGTGACTGATGATGTTGAGTATCTTTTCATGTGTTCATTGAGAAATGTCTTTTCAGATCTTTTGCCTATTTTACGTTGGGTTATTTGTTGTTTTATTATTGAGTTGTAAGAGTTTTTTATATAGTCCAGATAGCGGTCCCTTACCAGATATATGGTTTGCAAATATTTTCTCCCATTCTGTGGGTTGTCTTCTCATTTTCTTGACAATGTCTTTTTAAACACAAGTTAATTTTGATGTCCAGTTGTTCTAATTTTTTGTTTTGTTGCTCATGTTTTTGGTGTCATTTCTAAGAGTCCATTGCCAAATCTGAGGTCATGAAGATTTCGTCCTATATTTTCTCCTAACAATTTTATAGTTTTAGCTCTTACATTTAATTTCGATCCCTTTTGAATTAATTTTTATGTATGGTGTGAAGTAAGGATCCCACTTCACTTTTTTTGCAATTACAGCTGATATTCAATGTTATATTAGTTCCAAGTGTATATACATAGTGGTTAAACTTTTGTGTGACTTACAAAGTGATTCCTCCCAATAAGTCTTGCACCCTCCTGACACCATGCATAGTTATTAGAATATTATTGCCTATATTCCCTAAGCCTGTGACTATTTTGTAAATGCCAACTCGTTTTGTTTTTTGTTTTTTGTTTTTTTGTTTTTTTTTTTTTTTTGCGTGTAGCTATTAAAGTTGTCTCAGGGCCATTTGTTGAAAACACCATTTTTTTCCCTCACTGAATGGTTTTGGCACCTTCGTCGACAATCACTTGATCATAGATATATGGGATTATTCCTGGACTCTTAGTCTAATCTGTTAGCCTGTATGCTTATCCTTATGCTTGTATCAGACTGTCAAGATTACTGTTGCTTTGAAGTAAGTTTAGAAATATTATTCCTTCTACTTTTTCTTTTTCAAGAGTGTTTTGTCTATTCTGGTTCCTTTGTAATTCCATATGAATTTTAGAATCAGCTTGTCAATTTCTACAAAGAAACCAGCTGGAATTCTGATGACAATTGTCTTAAGTCTCTATGTCGATTTGAGACGTAATGCCATCTTAACAGTATTCCTGTTTTTCAGGACAGGACTGGTAGTGCTGAATTCTCTCAGTTTTGTTCAAGAAAGTGTTTATTTCTGCTTCATTTTGATTCATAATTTCTTTGGATATGGAATTCTTGTTGATTTTCTTTTTCTCTTGACACTTTAAATATTTTATGCAAAGTGTGTAAAATATTTTCTGTTTGCATGGTTTCTGGTGAGACATATACTGTTGGTCTTATTCTTCACTAGTAGTTAAGGTGTTTTTTTCCTCTGGTTTCTCAAGATTTTCTCTTCAACTTTGTTTTTCTGCAGTTGTCTTATATGTCTTTGTATAGGTATTTTTGATATATATCCTGCTTTCAATTTGGGAAATTTCTGTTGACATATCTTCGAGGTCATTGATTCTTTTCTCAGCTGTATCCAGTCTACTGATCATCACAGCAAAGGCAGTTTCTATTTCTGTTATAGTATTTTAATTTGTGGCATTTCTTTTTGATTCTCTCTTAGATTTTCTGTCTCATTGCTTGTATTACTCATTTGTTTTTATATGTTGTCTACTTTTCCTTTAAAAGTCCTTCAGGTATTAATAAAAGTTATTTAAAATTTCCTGATAATTTCCTTAAAATTCCAACATGTATGCCATATCTGAGTTTGACCCTGATGCTTGCTTTGTCTCTTCACATAGTTTTTTTCTTGCCTTTTGCCATGCCTTGTAATTTTTGGTGGGAAGCCAAACATGTTGTATTGAGTAATAGGAACTGAAGTAAATGAGCCTCTAGTGTGAGGCGTTAGGTTAATCTGGTTAGAAATTGAAGTGTGTTTAATGTTGCTGTAGTTGTAGGTACCAGAGGCTTAAAATTCCTCAAGGATCTGTGTTTTTGGCCTTCTCTAAGGGTTTCTCATTAGTGTCTGGCTCCCCATTAAATCTCCCTGCTACCTCTCTGGCTGGGAGAGGTTGAAGTGCCACATTTCTTGGCCCATGTGACCTCCACTACTCCTTGCTACTTGGCAGTGGTGGAAGTTTTGACTTTCCACTATGCTGTGTGTGTGTGTGTGTGTGTGTGTGTGTGTGTGTGTGGTGTCTTGTTATTGTCTGGCAGTGACTGCTCTTGCTCCTCCTTCTGTCTTGTCTGATACCAGTCTGGTGGGGATTTGGGGTGCCGTATTATAGTCTTGCACATATGGAAACCTAAGTTCCCTGTTCACTGTTGCTGGTGGTGTATGGGTGGAATTGTTGGTGTTTTTGGTGGCATTTGGCTGGAATAGAGTGGTAATATCTAAAAGTTTTCAGTCTTGCTAGTCTTCCCCTTTTCTGGTCCTTTTGCTAGATAGAGCAGGGCTTTGTTGGGGCTTTTTTTGGTCTGTGCCTGCTGGTATTTCTAGGTTGCTGACTTCCCTCTTTAAATCTGGGATAGATGAAGCCAAAAGTAAACCCAGGGAACTCACCAGCATTGTTCATTGGATCCTGAGGTCACTAGTTGGTTTAACCCTCTCTCTACCTTTCAGAGTTGTCCTGTGTGTGTTTTATATATCCAGCATTTTTATTTGTAGCTAGTGTGAAGAATAGAGAAAAGTACATTTACTTCTTTCTCCCAGAACTAGAAGTAACTGATAAGTTTTTAATGGTAGTTTTTAAGTATTAATTTTCTTGACTTCTTAACAGTCATATTAGTCTTGGCTTCTATGGGATATGCTCTCATAAGTTTACATTGCACTCTACTTTTCCTTTGTTGTACTCATCACATTTATGATTGTTTTTTTCTCACTAGTCTGTAATTTCCAAGGCCATGCTAGTGACCATGTCTTCTTTTTTTCTGCATCAAGTACTCGGTGGTACTTGATATATATAGTAGATATACTAAGCGCTTCTGGAATATTGAGCAGTGTTTAGCCACAAATAAATGGAAGGGGAACGGGAAACCCAGATTAATGTCCTATCAAAGATCCTTGTTTCTGTTTGAAAAACAGTTATTTAGAAGTGCTGTGACCCGTGATACAGCATAGGCTTTAATGAAGAATGTTATTAGAGAAATGGAATTGGAGATAAAAAATCATAATGCAACACAGAGATTCCAAAATTTGAGTCAGAAATTATAAAACTCAATTTAGTCCTCCACCGCCAGTAAAATGGACACATTGTATTCAGTGTCTTCCTTAGAGCAACAAATTTAGGTTCTTTTTCAAAGTTTATACTAATGTTTGATATGAAGATAAACTATGAATATTAATATGTTAGTTCAGAGCTCTAAACTCTGAAACAGCATTAAAAACCAAATGCAAACTCCAGATGCCCTGTTTTTCCCTCATAATCTCATTAATATTCCTTTAGTGCATGTGTCTTATTAGTCTTGAGTATCAAGTTTCCCAGTTCCCTGTAGTTAGCAAGTGTGGTCTAAAACTGGGGAATAGAAATGGTGTAGACCTTTGTCATCAAGGCTGACAAGATGCCAGAAGGAGAAATGATGACTGACAACCTGATATTTAGACAGAAGGCCAAAAAACTATAAAAGAATCATGTTATTTTAAAAATAAAATATGAATATTTATGATGATCATAAATCTAGAAATGTTTAAATTACGTTCTGTATCTTTTTATGTTGGCAGATGTTTATAGAAAGTTTTTTTATTGACAGTAATAAAGTAATGCATTTCTAGCATTTGAAGCCTAATCTTAAATGAATCTGTAAAATTTTGTATATTGATCAACCAATATTTTGAGGTGCAGTCATAGTATATTGGGTTCAAAGAACCAGTTCTCTAATTTGTTATAGAGTTAAGCTTTGTTTCTGATTAAAAAGCATTTAAATATTTCCTTTTAGTCTTTATTCCCAAATTGGGAATAAATAAATATAATATATATCTTTATTGTATTTTTAAAAATATAAATTTTAACTATACATGCATACATATATTTATATATTTACAAATTAAGAATCATACTGTACGTGCAATCTCTATAGGGAACATTTAAAAAGATCTTATAGAATATTACACAGAAGAATTCTTGAGGCATGTGATTTTTCAGGTTAATTGGATTTTCTGCATAATTCAGGATTAGGAATAAAAGATTTCAGTATTTATTAGAGATTTTTGAAATCTGCTTCCACATAGAAGGTGAATCTAAAAACATATAAATTAACTTTGTATAGCAACAACTAATAATATCCCCTTTCATCCAGATCCTTGCTCACCGTTGATCTCTTTGTTAAGTCCTCCCCCGCTGCACTGCTGGACCCAATGGAGTCCTTACTCAGCTATCTTGACATTTTCTGAAATGCTGCTTTTGTCATTTGCTCAGACTCACTACAGACTTCTCATTTAATTCCTTTATTGCCTAGAGCAGTTCTGAAATTAGGAATCTGAGACTATTTGGGTACTCAAATCTTCCTTCAGTACTGATGATTCCTGTTATATGTTATATCATGGCTTGAATAAGTTTTGATGAATTTGTCTAAAAACCTAATCCTTAATATTTATAACACACGGTTTTTTTTTTTCTGTAAAATATGGTTGATATTCCAATGTCTTACATAGAGAGCAGTTGGAATTGTCTCTTGAGCACTGATATTATTGCTTGTTTTACTTTTTTATTGTTTTATTTACTTTTTAAAAATTTAGGACAGTGTGGTGCTGCTAAACCAGAGTTAGGAAACATGTAGTTTTTGAGATTTGAGCTCTGCTGCTGCTTAGTTGTATGACCATGGACAAGTCACTTAATCTCTGAGCCTTAATTTTCTCACCTCTAAAAATGGAACTGAGAGTTGTTGTAAAATTTAAATGAAATCCTGTGCATGAAATTACCTGGCACAAATGGAGGCCCCTGGCACAATGTTAGTTCTGCTCATGCTTAGTAATATAAATACAGGCAGTCTTTCAGATCAGAATGACCGATCACAGGCTCTTTAAGATCACATCGTTTTTTTAAATTTGTTGTTTTAAATCTATGTATTTTAAAAATCACTAAAATCTTTCTTAGACCTTTAATCGTAGGAGATAAAAATTTTAAGTGGTTCCTAGATTTTTAAACAATTTTCAAAATTATTTAAAAATGCTTTTAGAAAGTAGAAAGCAATAGTTTTAATTATTCAAGTGTAAAGGTAAGCTTTGTATTACTCTTGATAATAATTACTAGTAGAATTTATGGTGTGATATATTTTTTTGCACAGAAACTGGAGGTGTAGTACTGCGTGATTTCAGAAAGACGATCTCATGGCTGGCAGAGAGAACTATGTAATCAAAGCAGCTGAAGTAATAGTCAGTGGCTTTGCTTTAGAGTACTGGCTAGTGAAATTACTGCCACATTCTGGGTTTTCTAAGTCCCTCATCCCAGAAGGTGTAACCTGGTATTAACAGTACCTAACTCTTGATAAATTATTTAAAAGAATTAACTATTTTGAGACAGCCAAGGTAGGTGTATCTAGTGACTTAACTTTTAGAAAATAAAACTGACATTTAATTTAACTAAAAGGAAAAAAAACTCAATATAAGAATAGATGTACATGAAATTGAAGGCGTTTATAGTAAGCCCTTAATAACCTCTGCCTGTGTTGAACAGGTAATTTATTAATGTGAAATCTGTAGGTAGAATAATGAAATAGCTGTTAGTTTTATCTCTCCCCTCATTAATCTTTTTTATTTAGCTTAGGAAGTAGTAATATGGATTGATTGGCATTTTAGTTCCATTTCATTTTCTTAACGATCCTTTGCTTTGAGCCTATAAAGTGCTAAAAGGGTTGGAAGGAGGGTAATAATCCACAAAAATGATCATAGTCTTCACATAATAGGGAGTTGGTTGTATTGAAATTGAATCTTAGTTTGGTAATATTTTAATTAGTGAAATCTCTGGGAGTGACAAAATCAACAATGCTTTTTTTTGTGATGTTAATTTGACTTTTTTGTTTGTTTTATAATCAATATAAACACAACTCTAAATAAAGAGAACCACATTTAGGCAAAATTATGAAGTTTTTAAACTGTTTCAGTGCCCTTAAACTTTCCTTTCTTTGTATTTTACTCCTCTGAGTAATATCTGGGAAATTCCATCTTCTATTACTGCTTCCTAGGATCATCTTCTTGTCAAATCTTTCTACTAAATCAAAACTGGAATGAATAATAGTTTTTTAAATTTGGTTTTATTTGATTGGCTAACTACATATTCAGAAAGTTACAGATCTGCTAGAATTTGATGAAATGCAAACTCTTTTCTTAAGAAATGTACATTTACACTGAATTTTTCTATAATTTTAAGATATTCAGGAACCCAGATTCTTGGGCAAAGGAATTGTGGAATAAAAATTGATAAATATTTTAAAAGGGAACTTAGGCATAAATGTGTAGGAAGATGGAAATTAGGAAGAGGAGCTAGATCAACTTGAAATTACACTTGGGTCAAATCTGAAGGCAAAATTGATTGAGATCTTTTAGGATGACTGGTCTTATGGCACACCCATTCTCCAGCAAAAGAACACATGATTATAACTGCTGGGGGTGTTTTTTCAAACAGTTGATGTTAGAAAGCAAATACTTTATTATTTATCCCTACTTTGCTTCTGAAACAAAGAGTCTGCTATAATTTAGCATAGATCTCCTTATCAGGCTGCCTCTTCAATTGTGTGGTTATGCCCTTTTTGAAGATATGGTGAATGTCATAGACCATCTTTCTAAGAAATGGCTACATGTATACTCATGAATACAGTTTAACCGGGCTCACTGTCCACATAGAACTCCTTATGGCCACCTCCCTTTCGCTTCTTTTCTGACCGTTTTCTCACCTTTTTTTTCCTAAGACAAGTTGGTCTCTTTTTTTACCTTCTCAGTTTTACCTCATCTCTACCTCATGATTCCTAGATACATTTAGCTTTATTTTACATTTATTTACCATTTTCTGCTTTAATCCCTATGTATTAGTCAAAACTTAAAGAGGTAGAAACCCAGTCGTGAGTAGTTTAGGCGAAAGGGAATTTATTGTCTCATGTAACCAAACTATGGGAAGAGTTTCTTCATCTAGGCCTTAGGGGTGATTGGAAATAGGGCCTGATTTGCTGTCAGGATTCCTTTTATTTCTTCTATCTCTCATCTCTAATTTTCTTTCCATTATACTGTCATCCTGCAAAACAGCTTCTTCCATATGGCTGTAGACAAGTTGCTGGCAACTACTATAATCATATCCTTAGTTTTTCTGTTGGAATATTTATTTTTCTTCCTTTAGTTCTAATTGAGAAAATCTTGCAGAAGGACTGGATGGCTTGGTTTGGGATATACTTATATCATGGCCAGGGGCATTATTGGTCCTACGCAAATTGCGTAGTTGGAATTTGGTGACAAACAGTTCCCAAAAAGCAATAGAATGGGGACAGATGCCAGGCAGACAAAGTAATAGTTGCCTACCATTTCCTTGTTTTCTGAGATGGAGCCTCTAGGTCATTACACCTGTTCTCTACCAGGTCAGTCATTGACACCAGGTGCTTGCTACCAAGGCCAGGGAGAGAGCAGGAAGAATGTCTTCCCAGACTGATTCTAGTTTGGCATAAGAGGCTTTCAAGATCCAGATTTCAAGTAGAGAGGAGTTCTATGTGTACTGGAACAGCAAAGTAGTATTCTCTTTGTGCATGTCTGTTCTCTTCAGGTTGTAGTCTTTAAAGCCAAAGATTGTATACAATTTCTGACAGCAAATTTTTGACGACAAGTAATGTAGTAAATACTCAGTATAGTGAAGACTGATTTGTATGTATGTGTGTGTGTGAGACTATAACAGGAAATAGAACCTCCCCTCAGTAGAAGAAATTCTGCCTGCCCACTTTTTTTGAACTTAAACTACAGTGCTTCCCTTGGTCTACAGCCTGCCAGCTTACTCTTTAGATTTTGGGCTTGCCAAGCCTCTGCAGTTAATGAGCTAATTCCTTAAAATAATCTCCCTCTCTTACTCTACATACATACATACATACATACATACATACATAAATACATACATACATACAGCCTCCACAGTTACATGAGCCAATTCTTTAAAATAATCTTTCACTCTACATACACACACACACACACACACACACACACACGCATCTTGTAGTGTCTGTTCATCTGGAGAACCCTGACTAATATGCGGGGGGTAGCCACTGACTGCTCCAGGCTTTTATCACGGTTAGATCCAAAAGAAGGGCTTGAAGTTCATATTTAAAATCCTTTGCAGGGACATCTCTACCTGGCGTAATTAAGTCTTATGCTCATCTCTGGGCCAATTACTCTGGTAGGTAGCTTGAGCACTCTGATTTTTCAGAACTGCATTTTGTGCCAGTCCCCTCACAAAGAAGATGTGAAGTGTGTAGGGTAGTATGAGTGGCAGTCCCCATCAGAATTACATCATTTGTGGGAGGGCAGATAACCTATGCAGGAATGGTGATGGTGCTGGTACCGGAAAAGGAGGAATACTACACAGTCAAAAACAATAAATGTTCATATTATTTGCTATACATTGGGATATATCTGTCTTTTGAATGTATTCTTTATGTTTTAGAATTTGTGGATACTGTGTAAGGTCAGTTGCATATAAAGATTTCATATTTGTAGTTGAATTCTGATAAACTTAACTGCATAAATATTTCTGTCTATGATTTCAAAAAGTGTTAGACATTATGTTTAAAATTTTAAGTCACAGTGTCTGTTGATTTGAGGTATTGGAAATTTTCTTTTTTGACATATGTACGTTTATGTATACATATGCACATATAATTTGGTGTGACTGTTGTAAAGTAGCAGTAGAAAAGATGGTTGAAAAGATGACAGAATCTTAATAGAGTCATTAAAAAATGTGTACATTAAAAATGTTCTGTGTTTTCACTCTGTTTTTGTCCTAGGAAGGAATTTGCTAATCTAGGTGACATATCAACAAAAACAACAGATGTGGAAATATTTTTGCATTTTTGTTGAGAAAAATCTCATTTGTATGCATAGAATATCTTTAGCAGTTGCTTCAGTAAATGCTAGACAGATGGTTTAAACTCAGAATGACTACTCAAATAATTTTACCACAACAGTTATTTTGAAGTGTGGTATAACACTTGAGCTTAGATTTCTGGAAAATCATGAATGTAACTTGATACATTAAAGAGGTGCAGGAATAGACTTCTAAACCAGAGAAATTTGTGTCTCAGAGCCTTTCTACAAATACTTGACTTCTGAAGCCCTCTTTTTGTAACCTATAGTTGAATACTACTTGTTTGTTTTTCTGTCTCATAGCAAAGTGGAATTGAGTAACTTAAAAGTGATTGGAAAGGTGGTGAGTGACAACTTGGTTTTTAATGAGATAGAAAAATAAAAAACCAGAAGAGATTCATTAAAATAACCAATATTATAGTGAGAGAGAGGAGGGGACAATGAACTGAGCATTGTTGAGCATCTTTAATGTGTCAAGCACTAGAATAGATGCTTACATATGTGGTTGCCTCACAACTGCTTTGTAAGGTATGTAGAGAGAACTTTCTTTTTACATTGAAGAAACAATTTCATAGTCTCAGTTCACAAAGTCAGGGGAATACTGTGCATTTAAAAATACTTAAGATAATTATATAAAAGTTTAGACATTCTATTTTAAGTTGAGTTGATCTAGTCACTTTCATGGAATGCCCATTTTCCTTGAAAGAATGAATGACAAATTATTTATACTGGGGCATTTCTTAGATATTTTGTCAAAAATAAACAAAGTAATAAGCCTACCATTTTTAGGAAAACTTTTTTTTGTGGCCAATGATAAAATTCAAGCTTTCAGGTGCAAGTTAGAATTTTGAAAACTTATATCTGCTACCATGAGCTTATAGCCGCTCAAACTCAAGACTTTTCTGATGATATTTAAGGTTTTTTTTTTTTTGATATTGTGTAATGAAATGTTTTGACATTTAGGAGATAGGATAAACATAACGCAGTGAACTCATATTTTTCAGATGACCAGTGCATGATGGGTACAGAGTCATTCAAAGACAAGATAGACCAATGAATTTAATGTGACAAACTGAAAATAATTAATTGATGTGATTTTAGGTTCTACATTGCACCTGGTCTTTTAAGAAACTACCACTTAAGTTTTGGTAGGATGTCAAAGAAGAGTGTACACAATTATCTGAAGAGCCTTCTCCTTTTCCATCTCTATATATCTGTATAAGGCCAGTTTTTCTTTATATATTTAAACCAAACCAACAAAGTGCAACAAATTTAATGTAGAGGCAGACGTGAGAATCCAGACAGTGTAGAGATTAGAATAGAATGTAAATAAATGTACACTAATACCATTTTTCTCACTAATTTTTTTTGGGGGGGAGACTATCATTTTTCATAAATATATATTTAAGTTAACCTGTAATGTGTTTATTTTTAAATGAATTTCAGAAATAATTTTTAAATTTCTTAGTTTTAATTTTGAATACTAAATATCAGTAAATAACCTACATGAACAAAAGCTCTTTGGTGTCTCAAGTAATTTTTAAGAGTGTAAATGTGGCTCTGGAACCAAAAAGTTTGAGGATTGCTATTTTAGCAAAAGAGTCTACATTTGTCTAAGTGAAAATGGTATTTAATTGAGGACTCACAAGACTCTTCTCCTTAGCATCAAATCCCTTTATATACGTACAGAGTCTATGTTAGTGGTTTTAGATAAAAATTTTTGAGAAAACGTTTTAAAATTTGGCTAAATACTTTTTGGCTAAACTCTCTTTGAGTTGAGAGGCAACTGCTAGATTAGTATTTTGTTAAAATCTGTATCAGTTAATTTGGAAACCATATAGTCAGTGGTGTTTTAACAATGCATAGAACTAAATTGAATTTTTTTGGTAAATATATATATATATATATATATATATATATATATATATATATATATATATATACTGTATTATGTAAAATGTTGGAAATGTCTTGCCTTAGAAAGAGTTTGCACTTATACCAAAAGTCACATTACCACAATGAAGGTACACTGTGAAATTACTCAGTTTCTAGATCTGAAAACCTTAAATTTGCAAAAATAAAAATGACAAGAAGTGAAAGACGTGTCTTTAGTTAGGTTGGGAAAGAGGAAGGAAAGATTTGCTGTAGTCAGACTATTTTAAATATTTTTTTGTGCTGAATTAAGAAAATGGAAAGCGTAGCAAGAAGAAAACTTCTTACTATATTGGTTCTTCCTCAAGCATAATATGCAGTGTGAGAGATCCTTAATTAGTGATTTTCAATATTTTGATATAAAATGAATGAAAACAATCTCCTTTCATCTGTTTAACTTGTTGAACTCAAATTTGAAGCAAGTTTAAGCAGAGGGATAATAAATTTCACAGAGTAAATATTTCTTAATGCAACAAAACCTCACTCAGTTTTCCTGGGGAACAGAAGGTTTTGCCTTTTGAAATTTTCTTATTAATAGATACTGAGATATTTACTTATTAAAAGCTTTTTGTTTACTAGATAAAATGCAAAGACTTATTTAGTTTCTGCCTTTAAAGAGCTTATAGTTTAGTGTGTTTTAGTCCACCCTCCAACATTAATAAGAGTAACATTTGAAAGATTATTGGACTTTTTTTTTTATTAAAGAACCAGACTTCGGTAGTTACTATTATTTTACTAATAGTTGTCTTTAGAGTAGTATATTTGTTAGTTTGTAGTGTCTCTGGGACATACTCAATGTTACATTTGGAGATAAAAAAGTTGTACTATCAGATATTATTGCCTAATTTGCCTAAATGAAGATATTGAAAAATTCCAGGTAACAGTTTTGGTTAGATAGGCTTTGACTATGATAATTTGTTAAATGTAGATGTTCACTTCTTTTTTAAATCCGATAAAAGAAAATATGTTTGAACCAAAAAAAAAACCAAAAAACAAAACTTGTTTCCACTACTTTCTTCTAAGTTAGAAACACTTGTTTATCCTCCTCTGTGAACTCTTTCAGTATTTATTATTTCTGACATTCATTTAAAACCCTATAGATGTAGATTCAGTCTTATTTTAGTGACTCCACTCTTTGAATTTTACTTATCACTCTTGACTTTTTAGTTAGCGCCCAGAGCATACAGCTGGCCTTCTTTATCTTTCTATCTAGTAGCTTCTCCACAGATGAAGATGATAGGAAATGTTAGTTAAAATCTCATTAGTTCCTAAGCACATAATCTAGTGGACTGGTTCACAGTGGGGAAGTTGTTTTGCCTTTTCCTCTCTGAGAAACTAATTGAAAGCAGACAGAAGTGTAGTGCTCTAGTCAGAAATGTATTTGAAATGCATTTTAAAAAAGAAATTGGTGGATGTGTCTTGGGAGTTATTGTATAATATCTGAGTGATTTTTTTTTTTTTTTTTTTTTTTTTTTTACTACAAAGTAGTGAAGAACCATGAAAATTAATCTTGAGAATTTTTTTTTCTGCTTAAAACTACCTAGTGCCCCATACTTACAGGCGCACACTAGGTTGGCTGACTGTGTACTGGATGAGGTAATCTGTTTCCTTGTAGATCATTTACACTGTTAATTATCTTGCTTTTATTTTGCATAGCAAAATTAGCTGGAGAGTTAGAAACATTTTGAGTGTGGATTTTGGGTAGTGTTGTGGATGTGGCAACTACACTTTCCAAACCAAAAATCAGAACATTTGTTCCGATAAGTATGAGAAATGCTAATGTACTTCTTGGGACAGTGGGAGACAGTGTTTGAAATCTGAACTGAGCTGGATAGTTTCATGCTCATAAAGAGGATAGCATTATATAATTATTTAAAATATTACTGATTACTTATGCTGTGCCAAGCATGTTTTAAGAAGCAGAACAGTATTTTCAAATCTTTTACTAAGAGGCAAACTGAAATTAAAGTTGAATAACTTAACACTTAATATTTTTTGTTAGTGTTTTTCTATTTGTAGCTTCAGGGAGAGAGAATGTACAAGTTCTTAAATTTGAAAGTATTTTACACTGTGTTAACAAAAGTATTTATTAAACACTGTTTTAGGAGATGATTACTCTTACTTCTACTTGGTTGGGACAACATAGGAGTGAGTAATAGCCTGGACTTTGAAATCAAATAGATCCAGTTCTAAATCTTGGTTCTGCAACTTCCTCATGAGGAAGAATAATTAACTCCTGAGTGTTGACAAGATTAATGAGATAAATAAGTGAAGTGCCTCAGAATATATGCTTAATAAATATTAATTGCTAAAGGAAAATTTTATTGAGAAAAAAAGACAGTTTGAAACTTTGTAGATTTCTATTTGAGACCTGCAAAAGAACTTTTCTAACTTACATGAAGGCAAGCAAAAAGTTTTAAATGTATGGGCAGCATATTGGTTTAGAATCGATTCTTTTAGGGGGAAGGTGTGTGCTTTATTTTATGTTTTGTATATATATTTGTAGACCCAGGACATTGATTCTTGTTTTTTAGCCTGTATGGATAATGTTACTGCTTTAGGCAAGATTTTTTATTTTTAATTGAATTTATTGGGGTAACATTGGTTAATAACATAAGTTTTGGTTGTACAATTTAAAATACAGCATATATGTGTACTCCATTGTGTGTTCACCACTCAAACAAAGTCTGGTCTCTTTTTGTCACCGTATATTTGACTCCCTTTACCTTCTTATTCCACCCCCCCCCCCCACATCCCTTTTTTCTGGTGACCACCATACTATTGTGTGTATCTATGAGTTTGTTTGTAGCATTTTGTTTTATATTCCATGTGTGAGTGAAATCATATGGTTATTGTCCTTTTCTCTGTGATTTATTTCAGTTACTATGGTACTTTCAGGATCCACTCATATTGTCGAAATGGCAATCTTTTATCTTTTTTTTTATGACTGAATAGTATGCCATTGTATATCTATACTACATCTTCTTTATCCAGTCATCAGTCACAGGACACTTGGGTTGTTTTCATGTCTTGGCCACAATGAATAATGCTGCAGTGAAGATAGGGGTACATACATCTTTATGAATAAATGTTTTCAAATTTTGGTGGTAGATAACCAGAAGAAGGATTGCTGGGTCATATGGTAGTTCTAGTTTTAATTTTTTGAGGAACCTCCATGTTTTCCATAGTGGCTGCACCAGCTTACATGGTTCCTTTTTCTTCACATCCTCTCCAACACTTATGTCTTGTCTTATTGATAATAGTTTAAGCAAGTTTTTAATTTTTCAACATAACATTACTTATTACATTTATGATACATTTGATAATCCTTTGTCAACTTTAATATTCTTATGGAAAACTGATATGATAACAGGTTTGGGGGAACTTAATGGTGTAAAGTCTGGGAAGTATACTTTTACTGCTTTGAGTCTTGCTTCCCATACCTGAGTTGCAAATCTTCTCAAAGAGAGAGCTTTGTCTGTTACATTTTTCTCTCTTCAATTAGGGATATATTGAACATTTTTTTAAATGTAAAAGTGAATGAAAGAGAACATAAAAAGCTACTAGTGAAATTGAGAGACCTGGACATTGAAGAGTATGACTTTACAGTTCTGTTTCCTAATTAACATAATATACATTGTCAAACAAAAATTTTTTCCATTGGCACAAATCCTTTTTTTGTTTTTTCCAAGTTAGTAATACACTTCCAAAGAGGACTTGAATTTTGGTATGGTTTACTTTCTGTATCTTGTAACTATTAACCCTAAAAATTTAATATTGTTATAGTTATAACTTTAATAAGATTTTTACTCATTAATAAAGTGTAAAGGCAGCATAGTATAAGAGAGGCAAAGATCGTGGGTTCTAGAGCCAGGTTGTCTGGGTTCAAAGTCCAGATTGGTCACTTTCTATTTGTCTGACTCTGGACAAGTATGCAGTTTTTTTGGACCTATTTCCCCATCTGTAAAATGGGAGTGATAGTAGTACCTGTGTCATAAGTTCTTATTAAAGTTAAATGAATCGATATAAATACTTAGTGCCTGGTTCACAAAATATAATATATAAGTGGTTTCTATTATTATGTATAGGTGTACTCTTGTTACTTTGATCTCAGACATGCTGATAGAACTATATATTTTTGACATTTTAACTAAAAATAGAAGAAAGGAAAAATAGCTTAAGCCTGTTGTAATATTTACTTAGGAATTAAAGTTTACTTAGCAAGTGAATGTGTGACTTATAAAAGTCAACTATGAAAGAATTAAAGAATTAAAGGTGGAACTTAGTTTATTACTAGAGAGACTTTGATATGGATGCTTATGTGATGTAAGGCTGTCTTCTAGATAAGCATTTTTTCTGAGACCATAACAAGGCAGGGTATATGAAAATAGAATCTGCAATGTCTTTCTGTGTTTCAGAGAAGTTTGAATCCCTCAAGCCATAGTTTTTTAATATCCATTGTGAACTAGGGGATTTTTTTCATGTGTATTTGTTAAGTATTTTAATCATTTTTTTTTTTATTTGAAACGGAAGAGAAAACACCAGTGGAGAAGAATAAAATAAAACAAAAATTATGACTTTGGATTTACTGGAGTAATTCCTTTATGCATTCACTAAATAAATATTTATTGATTGAAAACCAGCTTTCTACCGTGTGTTATGCAGGGTTCTGGGGATAGGGTGATGACAAAGAGTATATCTTGTAATAGAACCATTCTTTATGGATGAATACTAGATACCTGTGTAGAATAGTAGATTATTTCTGTTGCTTCCCTTTTATCTTCCATAAGAAAAAATTTAACTAGTCATCCCCTGACTGCTAGAAGTTGTTAAAAGTACATGCAGAGAATGGCCAGAAACCTTGTAGAAGTAAGTGTGTAGGAGCCATTATTGTAACCATCAAGGAACTATATAGGATATGCTAATATTCTGTAAGTGTAAGCAATGATACTTTGAGTTATGGGATTTATTTGAAAATAGAATCTGCCAGCCTAGTGTCAGTCTGTTAATCTATATCGACTTAAACAACAACAACTAGAGCCAACTATCAGCATTTTAGGTGATTTGTTGAAATGCAGGTAATTAGTATGATAAAGACATGACTAGGATAATATATGAGGCCAGAGGAAAAATATGTTGAGAAGAGTAAGTTAAATAAGTTGAACGATTATTAAAGGTAGAGATTCTGCATTTAATTTTTGAGTCTTTTATTTGGGCTGGATTCTAAGAAAGGTATATTTTTAAAATAAAAATCTCCTTTTTTAAAGGAAACCATTAAAGTTCTTTCTGATAACTCTCTTACTAGTTAAGCAAGAGAAATAAGTATTAAAACTTACATGTTAATTAAGAAAATCAGTTGAAACTCACTATTAACATGAAAGTGACATTTTTGCATAGCCGAAGATTGCATTTTCTCTTTATCCTTTCTGATGTTTGTAGAAGGAGAATGCCAATGTTTAAGGGATCTAAATTTTGTAATTATTTAAAGTGATTTCTTCAGGAGAGTACAGTATAATACAGATTCATCTAATTCTTATATACTTTGTTTTAATAAAATCTAGCTTAAAATGGGGAGGGCATTTTCACAGGAGTTGGCAGACTTTCTGTGAAGAACCGGATAGTAAATATTTTAGGTCTTGTGAGCTATACAGTCTCCGTTGCAAGTTTTCAACTTCACCATTGTAGCATAAAAGCAGCCACAGACAATATGCAACAAAAGGAGTATGGCTGTGTTTCAGTAAAATTTTACTTACAAAAACAGGCCACAGGCTAGATTTGGACCAGAGTTTACCTATCCCTGTAACTACAAGGAAATGTAGGGAAATGCTGCACTATATCTTTTTCAATTTTCATTTCTTGCCTTATTTTAATAAGTGTAAAATACAATACAGTGCTTAAATACAAAACTGCAGAAGCATTGCCATATAGATAGTATCTGAGGCTCTGAAACAGAACTGTTGCTATTATTTGATTGCTCAAAAAGTTCATCAGCTGGTATAAGACAGTTCAGATTTTTATATTAAAAGAAGCTCAGGAGTTTCATTGTGAAATTATAGAATTGCAAGATGATCGAAAGTTAAAAATTCTGTTTCCTTACTTCAATTAGAATTTTTAACTTTTAATATTTTAGAGAGGATTTTATGAATTTGACCTCAAAAGCAAGGGAAGTAAAAGCAAAAATAAATGAATGAGACTATATCAATAAAAAATTTCTGTACAGCAAAAGAAACCATCAACAAGACAAAGAGGCAGCCATCTGAATGAGAGAAGGTATTTGCAGACAGTGCTTCCAATAAGGGATTAATATCCAAAATATACAAAGAACTCATACAGCTCAACAATAAAAAACTAAATAATCCAATTAAAAAATGGGCGGAGGACCTAAGCAGACACTTCTCCCAAAAAGACATACAGATGGCCCACAGACAGTTGAAAAGATGCTCAATTTCATTCACTAGCTCTTAGGGAAATGCAAAGCAAAATCACAATGAGGTACCACCTCACACATGTTAGAATATCATCAGCAAGACAAGTAATAACAAGTGTTGAGAGGTGGTGAACCCTTGTACACTGCTGGTGGGAATGTAAATTAGTACAGCCAATATAGAAAACAGTTGGAGTTTTCTTGAAACACTTAGAATAGAACTACCACATGACCCAGCAATCTCTCTTCTGGGTATCTTCCTCCAAAATTTGAAACCATTTGTCTGTAAAGGTATATGTACCCGAGTGTTCATAGCAGCATTATTCATGGTGGTCAAGATATGGAAACAACTGAAGTGTCCTTCCATAGATGATTGGCTAAAGAAGATGTGGTACATATATACAATGGAATATTACTCAGCAATGGGAAAAGATGAAATACTGTCATTTGCAACAATATGGGTCTTGGAGATTATCAAGCTAAGCGAAATAAGTAAGAAAAAGTTGAGAACCATATGATTTCATTTATATGTGGGATATAAAACTGAAAGCAACAAATGAACAAGACAGAAAAACAGACTCATGGACAAGGACAACAGTTTAGTGGTTACCAGAAGGAAGTGCGATGGGGAGGGCGGAAGGTCGAGAAGGGTCAAATATATGGTGATGGAAGGAGATTTGACTTTGGGTGGTGAACACACAGTACAATATATATATGATATATTATAGAATTGTACACTTGAAACATATAATTTTATTAACCAATGTCACCCTAATAAAAAATAAAAAAGAATTAATGGGTAAACTAAAAAAAAAAAAAATAAGCTTATTTTCAAATATAACTAAACATTTTCTAAATACTAACATTTTGTGCAGTTTGATACGTCCGTTTTCTAGCCAGTGAAATGTAATTTAAAATTTTTATTATCTGCTAAACATCTCCCTTCAGTATCTTAGATTTTCCTTCACTTGATTTATCATGCTTATTATTGAAAAGCATTGTTAGGACCCATGTCATATGGATGGTATTTTACTAACATATACATGGGGATTAGAACTTTTTGTTTTTATAGAAGAACTATCTATTTCATATTTCAGTTAAAGTCTATTTTTTGACAGTTTAGTTACCATAATTTAAGTGTTATGGAAAAAAATCTGTCAGTTATAATAACTTTATAGCCAGCTATTATTTAGGCATAATAAAGTGGGAGTGTGATCTTTTTAATTTTTCAGCTACAGATTTAAAGATTTAAATGGGAATTAATAAATCTCAGTGTTCCTCTAGTAAGTAAATGTAATTAGAAAAGTGGTATGGCTACTCTTACAATAGTTACTTTCTCTGGTATGTCATTATTGAAATATAATAGTTTTTCTTTTAGTGCCTTTACTAAAATAGAATCTGAAGACAGAAAACTGATAACCAGACTTGTTTGTTCCTATGGCTAGCACTTTCTTCTATTAAAAGGAACCAGGCATCTTTATGCCACTTTCAATATGTCTCATTCTGAAGAGCAACAGTATCCCAAAAGGACACCCTAGACAAGAAGTTAATACATCTTAACTGAATTTAGATCTGTGTCACAGATTTTCTCATTTGTCTGCTCTATATGTAGAGATTTCTGAAGCTTGAATGAAACCTTTTTTTTTTTTCTTGTGAATGTTCAGATACCTGATGAAAAGAAACAAGTATATACATAACTAATTTGGAACCATAGGGAGCTGACATGTCTCAAGTGAGCCTTGGAACAGGGTAGAGTAAATTCTGAGTCTTTAGAGAAGGGTCAGGAGTTAATTTGACTTATGGGAAACATCTTTTGGATTTAAGAATTTTTTCTAAAAATTCTGAACTGAGAGAGCTAGTTTTGATGAGGAGAATTTGGAAGGGCCCTAAAAACAGACTCAGGATCTTGGAAAACAGACTACAGTTTGACTAGCACTAAGTTTTCATAGAATCGGAGCATGTTTATTAGATGATTTTCTTTTCTGCACTTTGCAATATAAGTAGATGTTTTATTTTTTTCTCTGTGGGAATTTGGGATATATGAGGAGGTCGAGAGGAACAAAATTAAATTGCTTTTAATGTTAGCTGCTGGTTTTCTCTCCTTTTGGATTAATGGTCTTCAGTGCACGTGTACTGTGTAAAATATCGATGTTATTTTTTAATGATGACTTTCAGAGCTAACAGTAAAGTTTTATTTGTGGAGTTTCAAAAGACTAGGGTTCTGTGTATAGAGTTGTATTAGTCAGGGTTCTCCAGAGAAATAGAACCAATAGGGTAAATGTAGATGCCGATGTAAGAGGAGACTTATAGGAATTGCCTCATGCAGCTATGGAAGCTGAGACATCCCGCAATCTGCTGTCTGCAAGCTGTGGAACCAGGAAAGCCAGTAGCATCATTCAGTCCAAGTCCAAAGGTCTAAGAACTGTGGGGAGTGGGGATCCGACAGTGTAAGTCTCTGAGTCCTAAGACCTAAGAACCAGGAGAGCTAATGTCTGAGGGCAGGAGACCATGGCTGTCTCATCTCAGGTCGAGAGAGAGAACTCATCCTTCCTCTGCCTTTTTGTTTTGTTGAGGCCCTTAAAGGTTCCGGAGTGCCCATCCCCATTGATAAGGACAATCTCCTTTACTCAGTTTGCTGATTCAAAGGCTAATCTCTTCAGGAGACAGCCTTAAAATACACCCAGAAATAATATTTTACCATCTATCTGGGCATCCCCTTAGCCCAGTTAAATTGACACATAAAATTAATCATCAGAGTACCTAAAAGAATTGAAAGTAGGGACTCAGATAGATTGTATGCTCACGTTTATAGCAGCATTCTTTCTAATAGCCAAAAAGTGGAAGCATCCCAAGTTTCCATCAAAGGATGAATAATCAAAATGTGATGTGTACAGTGGGATAGTCTTCAGCCTTAAAAGGGAAGGAAATTCTGATGCATGCTACAACATGGATGAATATTGAGGACATTATGCTAAATGAAACAAGCCAGTCACAAAAAGACAAATACTGTATGATTTACTTGTATGAGGCACCTAGAATAGTTAAATTCATACCAACAGAAAATAGAATGTTGGTTGCCTCAGGGTCTGGGGAGTGGGAGATGGAGAGTTATAGGGTGATGTGTACAGAGTTTCAGGTTTGCAAGATGAAAATGTTCTGGAGATGGATAGCGGTGATGGTTGCAAAGAAAGAAGGGCTGGGAATGATTACCTAGTGTCTAGACAAGCATCAGCGTATGAAACTTTAGGATGAACTCCTCATTCAAAATGGTGCTAGACTTCTGACCGTCATAATAGAACATTCCCGCCCTACCTCACCCATCTGATCTTTCCTTACCCTACTCTGTTTTATCCATCAGGAATTTGGAGAACTTGCTAATGGAAACTGAGCTAGTACTCTCATTGTGGCTTATCATGAGGATTATAATTCTAAGCACAGTGATTATATTTCTGACTTGTAGTGAACCCAAAATATCTATGACTATGAACTTGCCCTTCCTCCTTGCCTACTCTATTTTCTGGGTAAACTTGAGTTTGAGTATTGACCTCCATGAGTATCATGTGTTCTTGTCTCCATAGCTTATGCTGCAGAACTTCGTAAAGAGCATTCCAGAATTGTTAGTTGGGTTTAAAAGTAATGGTTTTTTCTCCTCCACAAATTTTTTCTTTATAATCGCACTTCAGAATAAATATACTCATTGAAAAATAAGTTAGAAAATACATACAAACAAAAAGAAAACAAAGCCAGCCATAATTCCATGAAATAAATTACAAAGACTTACATAAAATCTTGATTTTTTTTTAAAATAAAAAAAAATTTTTTTGATTTTGTGTGTGTGTGTGTATATTTTTCTATTTGATTCATACTATATGGGTCTAAATACCTATTTTGAATATCTTTTAAGGAATTTAGAGCTTAAGAATTTGTTAGTGTAAAGTGGCCATTAAAATGATGGAGAATTATCTACTTTTTATGTACTTTGTATAAAGTTTTCAATACAGCTCTAAGAAAATAATGCTTTAAACCTATGAACCCAGTTTGGAATTAACATATTTATAGGTTATCCAAGCAACTTTTTACAGTGTTCTCTTGCAAACTTGTTAATGAATGGGTACATGTGATTAATTAGAAACCCATTTGTTTGGTTGTGTTCATTTGAAGTGACAATTTATAAATTCTTTTCCTTAGATAAAATTTTTTCAAAATGTTTTATTTCAGAATCTTATTTTTGAAACAAACAAAAAAGGAATAATTATCAGAAAATGAGAGGAAGGGTGGCATGTCAACTATTTGTGTACCATAACTATTGATTAATTTTGTATCTTTTTGAAATTTATTATTATTTTTTTGCTGTTGCCAGAAACCTCAGCTTCTAACCCTAGACTTATGCATGTATATGCCTTTGACATACACAGATCCGTTTTTTTTCCAGTTGTAATTAATTGTACCAAAAACTTTTTACTCTCTAGAAATTTCAGCAACAGAGTAATCTTTAGTCATCCTCTGAATGCTGATCATACAGTTACCATTCAGGTCCCGAGGGAGGGAGATTTGTAATATGAATGGCAATGTACCAGGCCTTTGTGTGTTGCTTCATCAGCATAAAATAGTAACTGTCTTGCTATCTCAGCAGAATGTCCTACTGAAGAATTTTGTTAGCTTAACTGACCAAGGACAAACATATATCTGTTTGGATACTTTTAACACAAATTAAGGTTTCATCAATAAATGCTAGTTTCTAGCAGCGGTCTTTTTTGTCTTTATATTTCTTAAAATAGTCTGTGGATTGGGAAAGCAGTTACCTGGCTTCCATTATATCTGTTATTGCTGCTCTAGATGCATAGGAAACCTATGACTTCGTTGAGGAATCTAGGAGTACCTTAAGGAGAAAGTGACCTTTGAACCAGCTCTTTATGGTTTTATATGTGAATTACTGGTCAGTGCTTGGGGGCAGGATATCCCAGATAGAAGGATAAAGAAAAGATTTGAAGGTAATTGGGAGGAATGGATAACATGACATTAATAGTAGAAATGTGAATAATAGGGTTTTGGAGCAAAGAATGTGAAGAGAAGGAATAAAATGAGGTAGAAAAGATTTTTGGGGACTGGAGTGATCAAGAGCCTTAATGTCTGTGCTGTTTTATTTGAACAACTATCTCTATTCAGTGAAATGTTTACTGATGTTTTTAAGCAGGTGAGCAACAAGATCAGATTTTAGAGACTAACTATTGTTACTATGAAGGATCAGTTGGACAAGGTGAAGATATGGAGGCAGTAATCATTCAGCAAGAGGACCTCTAGACTAAGGTGGTTATTGTGAGATAAGAGCAGAAAAAATTCAAGATATATTAGGAGAAAGATTAGTAAAACTTGGGGTAAAGAGAAGAGACAAGATAACTGAGTTCTGATTGAGTAGCTTATGATGCTGTTATTTGAATTTGTGAATATACAAGGATGATGTGCTGCAGAAAAAAAGGAGGATCCATGCTACTAGGTCTTTTAAAATGTGTGTCTGTCATTTAGAAGGGAAAGGTAGATGTTAGAAAGAGAGGGAGAGGCGAGAGAGGAGAAGATTGAATTTATTGAAGCAGTGGAATTAGGTAAGATTTCTCAAGGAGACTGTGAAAACAGGAGTAGGGAATTCATTTTAGTGAATGGATTTCATGATAGCTTCTAAAAGCAGTTATCATTCAGGAACATAATTGAATGCTTACTGTGTGCAGGTGCTATGCTAAGCATTGAATATGAAGAGTTAACAAAGCAAACATTTGTGCCTTAAAGATAATCAAGTTCTAGAGGGAAAGAGAGACAGATGAATCTAGGGTTATAAGTACTGTGATGAGCTACAGAGTAGTAAGGCTGTAGGAGAAGATGCCTGTGAGGTTATAACAGAAAACGACACTGGAGAAGTATGGGCTTGATTTTGAAGGGGAAATAATGTCTTTTGTTCTGTTTTTGAGAAATCTTTAACCTATGATAAACTTCTTCACTGTACACATTGCGTATGTTTTGAACTCTTTTACCCAGGGCTTTTCACTATGGTGTCTGTCAGCTCTTAGATACAGATAGTCTTTAGCTACCAGTGATTTTAGTTTATACCTGGAATGATTGCTGTCATTTGGCAGTTATTATTGCAGATTGGTAACACAAATGACTTCATAGTCTGCTTGTGTATGGCTTTCTACAAATAAGGATTGGGGAGGCCTCACAGCTTTCCTAGTTGGATCCTGCTTTATTTTTGCCTGTGTCAAGGGAGCAGGCAGAGCTGTGATGGTGTGAAGGGGATGTTCAGGTTGTTGGCTAAGGTGATCAAAGGAGGGGAGGGGACAGAAACAGGATGAAAGATGAAGGGCTAAAACAGTTTCAGTATATAAATAAAAGGTATCAAATCTTATAGCAGTTGAGCAACCTTGAGTTGTAATAATAAAAAACCAGTAAGGAAAAGAATTTATTACCATGAAGATAATATCTGTTAAAGCTTTTGCAATACTGACTTCACTTAGCTACCAGTTATGTTTCATTATTGAAAGGCTGCTTTTCCTTTCTTTTATTATGTCAGCTAAACACAGATTTCAAGTGCGCTTGGAATGCCCTTCACCACCTCTCTTGACTCACTGGGCTTCCTCCTGCTTTCCTTTACAGATCCAGTTAAACCTGTGCTGTGAACGTTTTCTGAACATGTCTCACTCTCTTCTTTCAGTTTAGTGCCATTTTTTGGTGCTTCCAGAGCATCCCACACACACACCTCTCCGTAGCACTTAGATCATGCCATTGGAATTTTTTTTTTTAACCTGTTTAAGGACAGGAGCGTCCCTATTTTCTTTCTTTTTTTTTTTTTTAAATTTATTTTTGTTAAATTTATTGGGGTGACATTGGTTAATAAAATTAGAGGTTTTGCGTGTATAATTCTATAATACGTCATCTGTGTATTGCATTGTGTGTTCACTACCCAATGTTAAATTTCTTTCTGTCACCATATATTTGATCCCTTTTACCCAATTTTCTATCTCCCTCTCTCCCCCATTTCCCTCTGATAACCACTAAACTCTTGTCCATGAGTCTCTGTTTTGTTCATTTCTTGCTTTCAGTTTTATATCCCACATGTAAATGAAATCATATGGTTCTCAACTTTTTCTCTCTGGCTTATTTCACTTAGCGTGATAATCTTAAGATTCCTGTTGTCACAAATGACAGTATTTTATCTTATTGCTGAGTAATATTCCATTGTATATATGTACCACATCTCTTTATCCAATCATCTGTTTAAGGAAACTTCAGTTGTTTCCTTATCTTGATCACCATGAATAATGCTTCTGTGAACACCGGTATGCATATATCTTTAAAGATAAATATTTTCAGATTTTTGGAGTAGATACCCGGAAAAGAGATTGCTGGGTCATGTGGTAGTTCTATTCTTAGTGTTTTGAGGAGCCTCCATACTATTTTCCATAGTGACTGTACCAGTTTACATTCCCACCAACAGTGTATAAGGGTTCCTTTTCCCCCATAACCTCTCAACACTTATTATTTGTCCTGATGATTATAGATATTCTAATGAGTGTGAGATAGTGTATCTCACTGTGATTTTTGCTTTGCATTTCCCTAACAGCAAGTGAAGTTGAGTATCTTTTCTTTTCATCTGTCTGTGGGCCATTTGTATGTCTTTGTGGGAGAAGAGTCTGTTCAGATCCTCTGCCCATTTTATAATTGTATTATTTGTTTTTTTATTGTTGAGTTGTATGAGTTCTTTGTATATTTTGGATATTAATTCCTTATTGGAGGTGTTGTCTGGAAATGCCTTCTGTCTTGTTGATGGTTTCTTTTGCTGTGCAGAAGCTTTTTAAGAAACTGCCTTTTTTTCATCTCCCACCTAGCTCATAGTTCTAAAATATTAGCTAAATAAGTAAATTATAGAAAAATATCAGTATACTTTAAGGTATAGAGCTTGAAATCAATGCAGTCATGCATTAAGATGTTAACATTAGAATTTGTAAGTTTTTCTATCTTAAAACTATTAAACACAGGTTCATATGTTTTTCTACCCTAAAATTTCGCTTTAAATGAAAAGACTGCTTTTTGGAAACTTATACTTTTCAGTTAAGATTGATACGTAATTTTGCAGTAGTGAAAGTAAAACAAATTTTAGTCCTTTTTCAACTGAATATTGGCTTGTTGACAGTTTTATTTTTCTTTTTTTCTCTATTCTGTTAACTGGCTCAATGTTATAATAACTAGCAATTATGGTAAGGCAGAATTTAAACATGTAAATTATCAAAAGGCACATAAATGTCTTTTTCCTGCATGAATTAAAATAGAACTTTAAAAATAATTTAAATTTTATTTGGAGTTTGATACTTTGGTAAATGTTTTTTTTTTGTTTGTTTGTTTCCATAAATCTAAATCAAAGATATGATTATTTGCTGTAAGTATTCAGTAATATAATTCTTCATTTATATTTATATTTATATTTATATTTATATTTATATTTATATTTATATTTATATTTATATTTATATTTATATTATATAACTGTATTTATATTTCAGCAGATACCTAAGTATTAGTATTGTGCAGCATATGCTAATTGAGAAACAAGGTGTAGCTCTTTAGTTAATGTGTATTCTGCCTTCTCTAAAGTTTATTTTACCAGCAATTTTTGAACTACGTAGTGTCAAAAGTAAAAAGAAAACAAATCTCAATATCTTGGGTATTGAAAAAGCATGAATTCAAGTACAATCTAAGTTTAAAGCTACCTTCTTTATATAAGGTTCCCTAATTTTTCCTTTCTGTGGATAGTAGGAGGACTGTTTTAGTCTATGTATAGATAAAGTGGAACAGGCCAAGTCTTTTTTTAAATATAAAATTGGGTCATGTGCAGAGGTACTGGTCCCAATTCAGTTATTAATTAATGATGGATATGGCCTATAAAATTAACTTTTTTTCTTTTTAAAGATTTTTTTTTTTAGTATGAAAAATCCAGTTATTTTTATTGGTTACAATTCATGCACAAGATTGTTCATTTAAGTGCATAATACTTAGGTCCTATAAAAGAAAACATTTTTATTTGATTTATATATTTGGAACATTTCTTTTTGTGGATTCTTTTAACTCTTCTTCCTTTGACTTATCTGCATAGTGAGAAGCAACTGGTGGTACTGACTTCAGAATGGTCTTTAAGTGTTTGTATTTTTTATAATACAAATTTATTGAGCCAGAGGGTCCAGTTTGCCTTAAGGCCTCTCAGGAAGATAGAATTCTATTAGTATCTTCCGAACAGTAGTATACATAAAAATTACATAGGGCACTTAAAAATACAGATTCTTGCGTATTACCCCCCACTACCATCCACCCCCATTAACTCTGGGATATGACCCAAGAATTTTAATAAGCACCCCTAGATGAATCTGATATAGATGATCCATTTACCACTCCTTAAAAAACACTAGTTAAAACAGTGTCAATACTGTTACTGTCACTTTTATGAGTCAGTGGACTAGGCAGTTGCCCCAGATTCTTATCCTAATCAAACTCTAAAGGTAATAATTCTCATTGTAATAAAATTGGAAAGTAAAGCACATAGAAAAAAAGTCATACATAATCCCATTATCCAGAAACACTGATAATGTTTTAGTTTGTTTTTCTTCATACTTACAAATTTTTAGTTGGAATTTAATTGGAAGTTAGAAGCAGTTTTATATTCTGCTCTTCTCATAAATCTCATAATTTATCATGATACTAAAAAATTATTAGCATTTTCAGTGCTTGTATAGTATTATATTATTATTAACTATTTCTCTGTTGGATATTTAGATTGTTCCTAATCTTTTTCTGATAAATAACATTTGAATGAAGATTTTTGCTGGGAAAATTTTTTTCTACATCTGAGATTCCTCCACCTCCTTTGCTCAGGATCCTAAAAATATTTTTAAAAGCTTTCAAAACATACTGCCAAACCGTTTTCCAAAAAGGTTCAACTAATTAAAATTACCAGCAGTAAACTAAAGTTGTTCCATTATATCTTCACTAGCATTGAGTGTTTGTTAAACACATTTTGGTTCACTAGAGAAAGTGGCATTTAATCACTTAACCATCCCTTATTGTAGTTAATATATTTTGTAAATATGTAAAAGTTAGATTGATATTTTATGCTAAGTATTTTTCTTACCAAGAATTTATATTTTTGAGAGTTCTTGAGGAAAATTGTTAGTGATGATCAATCAGCGGTAATTCCATTGAATTTTTCTCAGTGGTTTGAGCCATTGGTAGTAAACATAGACAGTTTCTTTTTGCCAGAGATGGGAGTATTTAAAACATGCTGAGTTTTCTTCTATCTCTTCCTACACACTTTGGAAATTGAAAGTTTAGGCTGATTTTAAGTGCAGAGTTAAATTCATTAAGAAAACAAAGTTTTTGTATGTGTGTGTTAAACATTTTGTGAAGATTACCTTATTTTTCCTTTTTCAGTTACAGTTGACATACTGAAGAGGAAGTTTTGTTCAAAAGGCTAATCAACTGTCTTCTGCTTCTGTAAATATGCTTTCTGCAAGGGCTGTACTGGAAATTGACTAAAGACTCACTTTCCCTTTTGTTTGATCTGTCTAAGCAACAAATGTAACTGTTTGTACCTCCTAGCAACTCCCTTGCTTTGTAACACTTTGTAACTACCAGTAACCCATAGCAACTCCCGCCCTTTGTAATGCAGTGTAACTACCTGCAGCCATAGCAACTTCTGCCACTTTGTAATGGTCTGAGGACAAATTAAACAATCAGCCCTTGTCAAAAAGGGCCTATATACGGAATGTTGAAACTGAGCTCCAGGCCCAGATCTTCAGAGCACTAGCTCCTCTGGAACCACTGGTGTAATAAACTTGAGTTCTCCAGCTCTCCGAGCGCTGCTTGGTTTCTCGCCAGTCTAATTTTGGATCTTGTCTGCAACAATACAATATTATATTATCAGTTTCAGGTGTACAACATGGTGATTGGACATTTATATAACTTATAAAGTGATCACCCCAATAAATCCAGTACCCAAATGATATCATACATATATTACAGTACTACTGACTATACTATATATACTATATAGTAGTATATATTACCCCATACTATACTCTGTATCCCCATTACTATTTTGTAACTACCAATTTATACTTATTAATCTTTCCCCCTTTTTCACTTGATCCCCAAACCTCCCATCTGGTAACCATCAAAATATTCTCTGTATCTGTGAGTTTATTTGTTTTGTTTGTTTATTTTGTTCTTTAGATTCTACAGTAAATGAAATTATACGTCATTTGTCTTTCTTTGTCTAACTTACTCCACACAGCACAAATACCCTCTAGGTCCACCCATATTGTTACAGATAGCAAGATTTATTCTTTTTCGTGGCTGAATAATACTCCATATATATATGTGTATATAGATAGATAGATCGATATAGATATATACACATACACATACATATACATATATATACACACACATATACATATATATATGTATATACATATACATACATTGGTGGACAGCCAGGTTGCCTCTGTATCTTGGCTATTTTAAATAATGCTGCAATGAACCTGTGGATGCACATGTCCCTTCGAAGTAGTGTTTTTGGTTTGTTTTGATAAGTACCCAGAAGTGGGATTACTGGGTCCTTCTTTGTCTATTGGTGTAGTCTTTGCTTTGAAGTTATTTTGTGTTGTATAAGTATGTATTACTACTCTAGTTTTTTGTTTCCTTTTTCATGAAATAGCTTTTGCCATATCTTTACTTTCTGTGTGTCTTTAGATCTGAAGCGAGTCTTTTATAGGCATCATATGTAAGGGTCTTGTTTTCTTATTCATTCAGCCACTCTGTGTCTTTGATTGGATTGTTTACTCCATTTAAATTGTTGATAGATATGTAGTTATTGCCATTTTGTTATTCATATATTTGATCTTTTTGTTTTTCATAAAGAAGTCGCTCTAACATTTCTTGTAATACTGGTTTGGTGGTGGTGAACTTCGTTAGCTTTTCTTATCTGGGAAGGAAGCTCTTTGTTTGTCCTTCGATTCTAAATGATAGCTTGGCTGAGTACAGTAATCTTGGTTGTAGGTCCTTGCTTTTCATCACTTCGAATATTCCCTGCCAATCCCTTCTGGCCTGCAAAATTTCTGTGGAGAAATCAGCTGACAGTCTTATGCGAGCTTCCTTATAGGTAACTAGATATTTTTGTTGCTTTTCAAATTCTCTCTTTGTCTTTAACCTTTGACATTTTAATTATGATGTGTCTAGATGTCAGCCTCTTTGTATTCATCTTGTTTGGGACTCTCTGTGCTTCCTCAGCTTTTATGTCTTTTTTCTTCGGCAGGTTAAGGAAGTTTTCTCATTATTTCTCCCAATAGGTTTTCAATTTCTTGCTCTCTTCTCCTCCTGGTACCCCTACGATGCGAATGTTGTTAGGCTTGATATTGTCCCAGAGGCCCCTTAAACTGTTCTCAATTTTTTAGATTCTATTTTTGCTGTTCTGATTGGGTGTTTTCTGCTACCTTATCTTCCAAATTGCTGATTTGGTTCTCTGCTTCATCTCATGTACTGTTGATTCCTTCTAATGTACTCTTTATCTCAGTGATTGAATCCTTCATTTCTGAATGGTTCTTTATGTTTTCTGTCTCCATTTTTGTTTTATATCTTTTTGTTGAAGTACTTACTGAGATCATTGAGCATCCTTATGACCAGTGTTTTGAAATCTGCATCTGGTAGATTGCTTGTGTCTATTTAGTTTAGGTTTGTGTGTGTGTGTGTGTGTGTGTGTGTGTGTGTGTGTGTGAGAGAGAGAGAGAGTGAGAGAGAGAGAGAGAGAGAGAGAGAGAGAGAGAGAGAGAGAGAGAGAGAGAGAGACTGACTCTTTGTTCTCTTTTATTTGGAACATGTTTCTTTGGCTCCCTATTTTGGCTGTTCCCTGTGTTTGTGTCTAGGTAGAGCTGTTATGTTTTCTGGTCTTAGTAGAGTGGCCTTATGTAGTTGGTGTCTTGTGGGGCCCAGTGGTGCAGCCTCCCCAGTTATCTGAGCCAGTTCTTCAGGTGTGTCCTTTGTGTGCATTGTGTGTGCCCTCCTGTGGTGGTTGAGCCTTGGTTGCTGTTTGCAGATCAGTGGGAGGGATTGACCCTCAGGCTGAGGGTGGCTATGTCTACAGAGCTGTTATACAGTTGCTGACCCTAGGGAGCAGGATTTACTCTAGTGTGATTCTGATAGTGTCCAGTCTGCCCTTTTGTGTGTCGTTTATAGAGGTAATTGGGTGGTGCTCTCCTGTTATCTGAATCTGGCCACCACGTATGTTAGTTCTGGGGCCTCTTGGGATGGGCTTTGTTCCAGGCCAAGGTCAGCCACTGCCTGTGCCCTGCCCAGGGCCACTTGGTATGAGTTACAGAGTGATCTGCAGGTGGTTGCCACTTGTCCTGGACTTGGAGGTTCCTGGAGGAGGTGAAGTTACAAACCAAGTCAGCTGCCGCTAATGCTGGGCTTAGGGCTGCTTGGCAAGAGGTATGGGGCATGCTGAGCCAGATGCTGCTTGTTCGGGTTTTGTGAAGCTTTGATAGATTTTAGGAAAGTCTGCAGCATGAACCAAGAGGCTCGGGTGGGCCTGCAAGTTGGGTCGGCGAGGTCTCAGGGAATCACCAGAGCTGGGCAAATGGTGTTACCCAGGTTGATTGAGACTCAGATATGGCACCTGCCCATATCTGTACCCTGGGAGTGGGGCAGACTCGACAATGAACAATGGCTTCTACCAGCATTTCTGTCTGGAAGAAAGAGGTCTTCCAGGCTTTGCCCTGAAGCCAGGCATTTCACTTCCTTTTTTGGCACCTTTCAGTCTGCTGCCTCAGTGCTGGAGCTCAGAGCAAGTGAGTTAGTAAATAAGTTTGTGTTTGCCTTTAAGAGGACTTTCTGGGACTTCTGCAGCCCTCTGTCTCACTCAGCCACAGTCTCTGCTGGTTTTCACAGCTAAAAGTTATGGGGACTTCTCTCCTTGACACTGTAGCCCTGGGCTGGGAAGCCTGATGTTAGGCTGGGCACCCTTGCTTTTCAGTGGGGACTTCTACGGTTGAGATGTTCCTCTCGATTTTTAACTGCCATATGTGGTCATGGGACCAGTCTCAGTCTCAATCTTAATGTGGCTACTTTTGTATGTATCTATAGTTATAAGACTTCTGTTCAGCTACACTTCAGGCAATTCTCCTTGATGGTTGCCTGTAGTTAGTTGTAATTTTGATGTGGTCATGAGAGGAGGCAAGCACAGCAATTTCTTCTCCATCTTGACTAGACCTCGAAAAGAGAGTTGTTATATACTAGAAAGTGTTTCTGAAAACAAATGAACAACATTTTAAATGACCATCCACTGAAAAACTTAACTAGTGGAAAGTGAAAATGTAAAATATTAAAGTTTTTCCATTCATTCATTGTCAATACACCTCTTCAAATTCAGTGTTGTTCTACTTAGAATTACTGTTATATCTCTTTTCACATATACTTTCACCCCTATTTCTTGATACATCAGTTTTGAAGAATACCAACAAAGTTTGAAGATTCCCTGATTTAAAAAATTAGAGACCATTCCCTCTCCTTTTCCTTTTTGCATGTTTGATATTTACCTAATTTCATTTCTTGTATTGTTTTCTTTGTTCCTTAAGTAATAACTGTAAGTCTGTTTCTCTGTCCTGTTCACTCACCAAGCTTGCTAGACTGTGCTTGGGCTTTCCCTCCCTGGGCTGCTTTCTGGAAACTACCTCTAGGGAAAAAGCCTGGGAGTGACAGGGCCCACCACCGCCTTTGTTTCTTCTCTCAGGGATCACAGTCCTATGCTGCTTGTTGGACAGTGCCTGAAAATACTTGTTTTCTGTATTTTATTCACTTTTCTGGATATTTTGGATCTTCATGGCAAGAAGCTGAAGTCTTTTAATTTTTTATTAATTGCTGAATCTAGTGATTTGTTTCAGAGTCCTTATATTGAAGTCTTTGAATTGGTATCGTCACGTTTCCTCTTTTTTGAAATTTTCCTGGTTGACTTTTAAAGACTGTCTTTTCCTGTTACACCATCTACTTCTGACTTTTCTTTCTTCTCCTTTACTAGATCCTCTTACTTTGTCTGGCACCTTAATTAATTGCAGTAATACTTAATAACAACAGTAGCAGTTACCATACCAGACTCTGTGCTAATTGTGTATCTGTATTCGAGTTTTAATTTGTAAAGCAACTGCTTAGTATTCTCCAGGGCTCTGTTTTACTCCTCCTCTCATTGTGTACTGTCTTAAGTTACTGGCTCCACCTATATGGTGATGACTTTTACACTTAATTTTTAGCCCTGATTTCTAGACTGAGCTCCTAGTCTGTATAACAGTCTAAGCATCTTCACCTGGATATTCTAAAGGCCCATTAACTTAATACGCTCTAAATGGTCTCCTTTTTGCTCCTCTTTTTATCTTATTCTTCATCTTGACATTATTTAATGTATGATTAAAAACACATACAACAGATATGCTTCACATAAACAAAGATAAAATCTGCATGTTAATTTAACCTTATAATTATTTCTTGAATCCAGCCCTGCTTCTCCATTCCTACTGTTGTTCTATTGCAGCTTTCTTTATCATCTATCTGTACTAACCTAACTGATCTCTGCCTCTAGTTATGTCCCTCTAAAATATGTAATATTTCTAAATTTTAAATCAGAATGTACTTTCTTTCTTAAAGTCTTCACTAGTTCCCTAAATGTTACTAAGTAATGTCTGTGCTTTTTTAACATGGCAAACATCTCTTTCTGCCATTTGCTTCTCCTTTGATCTTTATCCTGCTGCTCCTTTTACCTATTCTGAGAGTCAGCTTCATTCTCTAACTATGCCATGCTTTTTTTCTTCTTCAAACTTTTGTTCTTGCTGCCTCCTGCATCCCCAACTTTTACCTGGCTAACTTTTATTTAATTTCTAAGGCTTAGTCACTTGTTTTGAGTTCTCTTCTTTTTTGCTCCCATAGTAGCTCATGTGTAACTCTAGGATTGTGTCTATTATGCATTTAAATGATTTTTTTGTTACACTTTTACTATATTATGAGGTCTGAGAATTCAAGACTTTTTTAATTCATAGTTGTAATATTATCACCCCACTGAGTACTTGACAGTCAATTCATTTTTAGATAGTTTCTGTCTTGGGCGGTGATACAACTGTCCATCTTTTTCTCCAAACTAGAAATGTGGATGTTTTCCTAGTTTCCTCTCTCTTTATCATGTGTAACCAGTTCCAAGTCCTTGAATTTTACTTTGACTTGGGCATATATGTTTGCAGTCTTTAAGGGTTCACATATTTGTTCATTCATTCAACAAATTTCATTAAGTACTATGGTGTACTAGATGTGTACTGACTATACTACATGCTGAAGATTACATTGAATTTGTAGACTTAATAGATTAATTTTTTGAGAGTTAACATGTTTACAAAGTTCACTTTTTCCGTTTAGGAACAAAAGTTTATTAAGTATAATTTTAGGTGCCTAAGGAAAGTGTTATAAGTATTCTTCATTTGGTTTTATACATTTCTGTTAGAATTTATTTGTCTTAAACAGTTCTTTCCTATTATGAATGAAATTTTCTATTCTATTACATTTTCCAACTTGTCATTGCTCACGTATGGGAAACTGATTAGATGATCTTGTATCTGGCCAAGTAATTGCTAACAGCTTCTTAGTTTTTATGTACTTGGGTTTTCAGATACTATGTCATTGACAAATGTTGGGTGTTTTTTCTTCTAGGTATCTATGAGTTTAATTCATTTTTCATATCTCAGTACATTTCTTAGGACCTCTAGTACAATTTTGAATGAAAGCATCTTAGTATTAGTCTTGACTTTAGTGAAAATGTTTTTCATGAATGTCATGCTAAATATGATGGTTATTCTAAATAATTTTTAAAAGTCAAATTAAGGAGGCATCATCTATTCCTCACTTGCTGAGTTTTATCCTGAATCCATATTGAATTCTATTATGGTGTCTGTGGAGATGATCGTGTTAATCCATTAATGTAAATAATTACAGTAAGAGATTTTCTAAAGACAGACTTTCTTAACATTTCTGCTTTTTCCAGATTCATTTAATGCATTGCTGGATTTGATTGCTGATGTTTTACTTGGCATATATTCATTTATAACTGAGATTGATTTATAATTTTCTTTCATTTAATTCTTCTTTGCTTTCGTTTCAGAATTACTCTAGCCCTATGAACTATGTTGAAGCAGTTAAATTTTTTTTAATTGGAAAAACTGTTTAAATTTGAGCTGTTTAAACAATAGGATATAGGTGTGTCTTAAAGATTCAGACTTTGTCCGTAAACATCATTTAGAAAATGGCTGTTTCTTGGCATCTTTATTTCTCCAAGTCTAGTAAAGTATCAAGAACAAATAAGAAGTTCTTCAGTACTTGTTGAATAAAAATTCTCTTGATAAGATTCTGAGAAATCATTTACTGTATAGAATTGTTTGTTGTATTAACAGTTCATTTTAGTGAGATAAGCATTGTTATCCTGGAGAATTCACCAGGATATGGTTATTGGAAGAGAAGTACTGCCTTCATGGATCGATTTTCTTCATAGAAAGATGCTGTTTGGTGGTAGTCTAAATTCAAAGATAGCATTTTAAAAAATTAATTTGTATTATTCTAATTTGCATTAGTCTAATTTGTATCATTGGGTACATAGTCTTGGTATAATTATCATGTGTAAAAAGACAAAAGGTAACCATTTTACAAATGTTGAGTTATTTTACTGTTTTTTTTTAAACGTATTCTGTGATTTAGAGTCATTATAATTATTTTAAAGGCAAATAATATTTTAGAAGTTAAACTACTTTAATTTCAGTAAAACTGATTCAGTGTATCCATCCATATTTTCTTTTTTAAGTCATTATTTTTAAGCACTCATAAAACTCTGGGTATATTATAGAAGTAATCGAATATCTAAATAGACCGCTAAGGTTTTATATGACAAAGCAGTGGTTCTAAATCAGGGACAGTTTTGTTCCTAGGGGACATTTGGCAATGTCCGGAGACTTTTTAGTTGTCATAGTGAGGGGAATGCCACTATCATGTAGTGAGTGGAGGCCAGAGAAGCGTAAACATTCTACAGTGCACAGGATAGCCTCCCACAGCAAGAGTGATGTGTCCCAAAATGCTAATGGTGCTGAGGTTGAGAAACTTTGTTGTAAAAGGAAAAATATATACACATATATGAATACACAGGACAAAACAGTGTTCTCAGATGTGTGCTTTTCCCCCAAGTAACTACCAACTTATGACAATTTACAAAGTATTTATGCGAGTTGTGTGAACAGTATTCTGCTCTTGACTGACATCTAGTGAGACATTTAAAAAAAAAATGTAGTTTAAGGTTAAGCATGCATTTCAGAGTTACTGCTCATTCTTATTTTTCCCCTGTTAGGGAATTCACAAATATGAAAACTAGGAAGAGATTAAATGATTTGTTTGTGACTGCTGAGAAGGAATAGGGTGTAGTAAATTCTTAGCTGAAGTAATGTATCTTTTTTTATCTTTCATTTATATTTCTAGTTTAATACTGGAACTTCTAACATAAAACTCTTGATAATTTTCTGGATAAATGCTGAAGTCCTCTGTGGAAGATTTTTTATATTTTAAAAATTCCCTAAAATCATAGAATGTTAGAGCCTAAGGAGACCTAGGTTGTTTAATCTAATTTTCTCATTTACAGGGATTTAAAAATTTAATTTCAAAGTGGTAAAGTGATATAATACAAATTGTTAGTGCCAGATCTTGAACTAGAACTCATAGCTCCTTATTTCTAGTCACGTATTCTTTCAGGATGAAGGAAAGTTATTAATCACACTTTGGAGTATATTTGAATCTTTAAATTTTTCCAGTAAAAACATGAATATTAAAACTTAAATTGTTACTTTATTGGAAAGAATACATATGCCTGTATATATTTTAAAATGAATGTTAGTATCTATGTTTGTAAATCTCATGTTTCATTTAATTTTAATTTATAAAGATTTTGCCAGTTTAAACATGAATATTCAAAATTTTTCACAGGCAACGACACCTCCAAATCAAGGACGTCCAGATTCTCCCGTCTATGCTAATCTACAAGAACTGAAAATATCCCAGTCTGCTCCCCCCCCACTTCCTGGGAGCCCAGCAATTCAGATTAATGGAGAATGGGAAACTCATAAAGATAGTTCAGGGCGTTGTTATTACTATAACAGAGGAACACAGGAGAGAACCTGGAAACCCCCTCGGTGGACTCGGGATACAAGCTTTAGCAAAGGAGATTTCCAAAGTCCAGGAGATCAAGAGGTATGAGTAATCAAGGAATCAACCAGTGAGTTACCAAACATTCTCTCTTTTCGTTATTCAGAGACAAAAGGAATGAATAGGTTTGTATCTTGGTATAGAAATGGTAGAACATTTGAAATCACTAAGATACTAAATCTTCTTTCCAAGTTTTATTATATTAATGCTAGTTACTTCCTAATCTCTATAACTAGTAGACAATAGCTCACCTTATAGTATGCTTACCAGCTCCAGAATTAACTGGATTAAAGTTGCCTTGTGCCAGTGGTTTCCCCCCTGTGCTAATGGGCTAGTCAATACTAATTCAATCGTTGTTATTGCCCAAACAGTGACATTTTTTAGAAAAAGAAGGAAAAAAATATATGACTTAGCCACATACATAAAAACAAAATCATTTAACTAATTAAAACAGACACTTTTCTTTATTGGTTTGGTATAGCCATCAAGATACTTCTCAATTTTTTGTCAGTACAAGACCACTTTTTATTTTATTTTTATTTTTTTTCTTTTTTTGGGGGGGAGGTCTTGGTTTTATTTATTTATTTAAATTAATTAATTTTTAATTCTTTAATGTCACCACATACTTTTTATTTTTATGTAGGGGAAATAAGTATAATTCCTTTGCTACACATGGACCATCCTTTAAGTCTGACATTTTGCTCTAATTTCATTCTGTTCTTTAATAAATGTTCATAGTATCTCTCCCCAGCGCTCTTGATTTCACCCTTTTCCACACTTCTAAAAGAGTGGTGCAGTGAATTGCCCAGCTACATTTTGAGAAACACTCATCTCGGAGTTCTGTAGAGGCTCCTTGGGTCTGTTTAGATAGGCAGGAGAAGCTTGGATAGGATTGCTAGAATACTCTTAAATCCTGCTGTTTAATATGCTGGGGCCCTGCACCTACGCAGGATACCCAGCTCTTATAAAAAGCAGCTGAGTTGTACAATAAAAACAATTCTACTTAGGGAAGAGCTGAAAAAAATCAGGTAACACATCCTGTATTTAGCAGAATTTAAAAGCTTTTCATAGTTAATAACCCCTCTTCTTGTCCTTTTTTTCAGTTGGTTATTTATAGCTTTGGTTGGTAGTAACTTGTACTTTTAGTGTTAAGAATAAGATTGTGAATAGTGAGAGAAATTGATTCTGGTTACTATTAGAAGAAAAATATTAGGAAAATTATTTGAATTATAGATTTAGAAAGATTTGAAAATAAGTTATCCTGTGTATTAACAATAAAGTAAAATCTTATAATTTGGGGAAATGAGGGAAGGGACTAAATTATAGGATAAAGGAATTTAAAGTACACACAGGAGCTTTTAGCAACAGGTTTCTTAGCTTTCTATTTCAATAAATGAATGAGAGTGATTTGTATATCAGATTCTCAGATTTATGTATCTAGTCTCTGCACAAATTGAGTAAGAACAGATTTTTCCAAAGTGGGTGGAGCACAACTTCCAGTAACTTCTTGAGAAAGGTTGTACATGGGAGGTAAAATTGAGACATCATGTTTGAAAATGTTTATATTCCGCTCTTATATTTAATTGCTAGTTGCCCGAGTATAGAATTCTAGGTTGGAAATCATTTTTTTCTCACCATTGCAAGGCGCTTTGAATTTCACTTTATGACAGTTTGGGTCTGCTGCTTTTGGGGGAGTCCCCAATGTTAGAACCATTAGGTCTTTTAGACTAATCGAGTTTCCACAGAAGTCTTAAAATCTTCTGTCTACAAAGTAAGAGCTGCCAAGGTCTTGATAGTTGGCATTTAGTTTGTGCATAATTCCTCAGTCTTCCATCTTTTTGTTTGCTACCTATGTCCCAGTTGTGCTTGTTATCTTCCAACTCAGAGTCTTAACTGAATTCTCTCTTTAGAGGGAAGAATCCCTGTACTTCTGCTAAGATAAGGCAGGGGTGCACACCTAGCATCCAGGCATGAAGGGCTTTCTGGCAATTGTGGTCCTCATTTTATACTTCTGCCTTCACCCCCAGTTTCAGGAATACCTGATATTGTCAGTTCCTGAGCCACTTGAAGAATCTGCTCTATAAATTTGTTGGATTTCATCTTTCCTCCATAACTCTACTCCTTATCCTACCAGTTTAGCTTCTGCTTTCTTGTTCATCTGCTTCTGTGCTTCTTGAGTTTTATGACTGTTGTCTTTTTTTGTGTTTTTCCTCTTCTTGTGGGTTTAGGTCTTCTAAAGCATATCTCAGTTTTTATTTTAGTGGAGTCTTCCATTTTAACTTAGAAGCTTATTATTTTGATGGTTACCCTAGAACAAAGATTTTCAACTGGGGACAGTTTTGCCTCCTGGTGGGGAGGCATTAGACAATGTGGAGACATTTTTGATTGTTACAGCTGGGGGAGTGCCACTGGCATCTAGTGGTTGGAGGCCAGAGATGCTGGTGAGCATCCTATGATACACAGGGCATCTCCCACAACAACAGATTATCTGGTCCTAAATGTCAATAGCGCTGCTCTGGAGAAACCCTACCTTAGAAATTTTAACTTGCATACTATCAAAGTCTAAAGTTAATCGGTGTCTTCTTGCTCCTTCAAGCCCTACAAGAACAATTGTCTTATATTTTATTTCTGTTTTTAGCCCCCATATTGTTGTTTTATATGGTAACTCTTAAAATTAATCCTATTTACCACTTCTTTCTATCACATTTCTTATGCAAATTAGATTATCTTGGATAACTTTACTATCTTAAGTACTTTTAAATTTCCTTAGTGAGGTTCTGTTAGTGATAGAATCTTAGTTTTTTGTTTATCTGGAAATTTATTTCATTCTTTGAGTGATTTGAAAAATATCTTTACTACGTATACAAATCTAAGTTGAATGTTTACTTGTCTGCTTTTTTCCTAGTTTATTGAAGATTTTATTCTCATGTTTTCAAGCTTCCATTATTGATGATGAAAATTCAGCTTGCAGTCTGATTGTCTTTCCTTAAAGGGTAGCTTGTCACTTTTGCTGGTAGCGTTTAAGATCTTCTATCTGTAATTTCACTATGATGTGATTAGATGAAGGTATGTTTCTGTTTCCTGCCAGGGCTTTGTTGGGACCCCTGAATTTGAGGAGTCCTATCTTTGACCAGTTCTGAGAAATTCTTAGCCATTATCTATATATAGCTGCCGTTCCATTTTCTCTTGCTTCTCATTCTAGAACTTTGAGTAGATGAATGTTTAATCTTTTCATTCTTTTGTCATATCTCTTGATTTCTCTTATATTTAAAATTTTTATCTCTGTCACTCTGCTTTATTCTGCTGTCTCTTTTTCTGCTGTCATTAGTGTGTTATTTCACGTGTGTGAGTGTGTATTAATGTGAGATTATAGTTTTTGGAATTCATATATAGGAAGGAAGCCTTTAATGCTAGGATTGGCAGTTTGCACCTTCACAGAGGGCTTACTTTTGTTTTTGCCAGGTGACTAGGAAAACTAGTATCCTATGAACATTTGAAACTAAATTTTAAGGTTTTTACAGGCCAGTTAGGTAGTAGTCATTTGTATTGCATGAAGATGGACTTGTGAATAGGGATTCCCCCACCCCTGATAATTGGAGAAGATTCCTCTGATTTCCTTAGTGTGAAGTAAAGGGACAAAAGTTCTTTCTGGTTTGCCCATAATCTCAGGTATAATTCTTTGGGTTTCCCAGTTCTGTATCATGGAGTATCCTTTTACAGTCCTTGCCTTTGGTGGTCCTGAGTCCTGTTCCCCAATATTGCATGGCCTTGAAAACAATGTTCTAGTTTGCATTTTGGCAAATGCTTTTAAGGAGAAAGCTGGTCTTTTTATTCTGATTTTTTTCCCTGGATTGTTGCTTCTACTTAGTTTTTGACCTCTGAGTATTTCTTAACTAACCTCTTGCTCATTAATGATTAAAAAAAATTTTTTTTTATGTAGTATATTAAACTGTTTTTATCCAGATGATCAGTTGGTGTCTTCCTGTCATTCTTCTATAAATGGAACATCTGTATACTCCCCTTATATATCTACTAGGCTACATTTGCTGTAGAATATATACCCCAAAGTTACTGAGCCAGGTACCCTGCTGAATGCAGTTACTAAGTATAGAGCAGTTAACATTTGGAGAACGCTTGCTGAAAATAATCTTAATTTTTATTTACTTGTCCTTAAATGGCTTTTTTCTAGCAGTAAGTATTGAGATCTTAAAGCTACTCCTGGTTCATTAGAATAATAAAATATATCAAGATACTGGAGGTTACTTTTCATGGCACAAGGGAACATCTTTACTGCTCAAAAATTGAGAAATTGTGAGCATTTTGTCAAATAGAAAGTCATATTTATGAGAAAATGATTTAGTTTTTCTTAAATTAATTTTACTAATTAGATTGCCTTCTTTTATTCCATTTCTAAAAGATGTTATTACACTTCTCTTATCTGAGCTTTACATTTTAAGTGGTCTCAATTAAATAAAAACAAACCCCTGATTTTTAAATTAGACTTCATTTTTAAAAACTACTGCTGTTATAAAACATACAGCTTACTTCGTGCAAGGCTTCTGCAATGTTGTCTCTGTCATTCTTTGTGAACATATTAATATTAGGCTGTTTATGTCTTCTACAACATTTAACATCTAACCCATTTTAGTATTTCAGACCAAATTATGGTGGTAGAAAATAGTCTGATCAAGTAAGATTTAATTGTAGAAACTGTTTTATCTGAAAGTGACCCTGGGAGGGTCATTTGCACGTGAGAGTTAACCCGTAAATATTTGTGGAATGAATGAAGTCCAAGTACTGCCAGCAGATTGCTACTTAGTCACATATGGTGCCTCTCACTTGAAAAAGCAGAAATTGTTAAATTTTCTCAGTCTTCTTATTTGCTTCTGTCATATGTCAAGTTTATCATGCTTTCTTAAGTAAAGGCATGCCTAAATTATTTCTTGACTGAATTTCTTAATCTCTCTGTATTGTTTCTGAATTATCTCATTTTTTCTTGTTTTGAAGTTTAGTTTCCAACTCTTTAATAAGCATTTGGTTGGGTGCTTTAGGGAAACTTGCCAATAAATTAGAACATAAAATATAGTGTTACAAAGCAAGTATCTTTTCTACCCTGCTGCCTCCCACACACTTTTTAAAAATAATTCAAGATATTTGTATTGAGCACTGTTTGCCAGGCATTTGGCTAGGAACTTGTGATACATAGGTGAGAACTTTAAAGATGCTGTCTATAGAAGCGTCCTCATCACTTTCTTTGCTTACACATAGACTTGTATACACATGCACACCTCTGTCTTTTTAAACTGGATTTCAGTTCAAAACCAGCATTAAATAGAAGGTAGCATTTTATCTCTCAGTCTGAAAACATTGTTTTCAATTTTATTATGGTGAACTTTTCTAGAGTTGCATTAATGTGATAAAGTAACTTATTAATTTCACCTCAGCATTTACAATGTACCATTTAAAAGACTAATTTGTTTTGAAAATTAAATATTCAAATATATTCAAGATATTTCAGTACTTATAGCCGATCTCTTAGATTTTCAACTGCTGCATATTTATATTATTTAAAGAAGAAAATTCCTTATGTTTCTGACTATTTATAGCTTCTTTCATCAGAAGAAAACTACCACAGCAGTTGTCACAGCCAGTCAGATAGTCAGTGTGGTTCTCCTCCAAGGGGTTGGTCAGAAGAGTTGGATGAACGTGGGCATACCTTATATACCAGTGACTATACTAATGAAAAGGTACCTTCTTTTTTTCTCATCTAGTTTTCTTGACCGAATCCTCTCATAAAATTGTTATGTACTGAAATTTTAATAGTATTTTAAAACTCATGATGGAAGTATTCTTCCTTGTAATTTTGTAATCATGTCAGTTGACAACATGAAAACTCAGTATAATTATTGATTCATGGTTTTAAACTGCTTACAATTACAGTGATTTTTATGGTGTCAGAACCTGCTTAACACAGACTTTTTAAGAGTAGACCTGTTGAGTATTGTTCTGTTTAGACTCCTTCAATAAACATACTTCTTTATACAGTCCTTCCTCTATCCTTGGGAGATTGGTCCAAGGCCCCTGTCCCCACTCTTCCCTTGCAGATACTATAATCCAAGGATAGTCACTTATATAAAATGGCGTAGTATTTGCATAGAGGCTTCAAAAGGGTATGCTCACACATCATTTAATTCCTGTGGAATCAGTGTAGTGCTCAGTATGTGGCAAATCAAGTTTTGCTTCTTGGAATTTTCTGGAATTTTTTCTTGGTGGGGGGCAGGTTTTTTTGATCTGCAGTTGGTTAAATCTGTAGATGTGAAATTCTTGGATACAAAGGGCCAACTGTATTTTTCTTGGGGAATAGATTTTTGGGAACAGTTTTCTCAATATGCCATTATGATATACCACTTCACTTCCGATACTGCCTTTTATAACCAGGTTATTTAAAACAAAAACCATGAATCTAGTATTTTATGATTAACTCCTTTGAGAATGCATATTGAAATTTTATGTGTGTAGTACATCTTGTATCATCAGAGAAGGTAACTGGTTGGTTGTGCTGGTTTAAAGAATAGGCCCTTGGGAGTGAATGAAGGTAGGCTTTTACCCCTCATTTCTGCTTTAATTATTTGATACTATAACATAAGGAAACAGCAGTATTCATATATTTTACAATCAAGATCATATGTTTGTATGAGCAATATTTGGTCTTTTTCCCCTCAGAGTTCCTGTATTATGTTGTGTAAAGTAGTTTTGTTGTTATTGTTATTTAAATCATATTGAGTAAGCTGTGTTGGCTACATGAAATTTGGTTTAAATTTTTCAGTAGTTTTTTATACTTAAAGATTGAAGAAAAATCCTCTTTTGTTAATTTCTCAACCCCGAGTTCAGTGCGTATGTATCTGTGTATACTTTATGTTATCTATTTCTTGTTATGCTAAGTAGTGCTTAAACCGCTTCCTTGACTTTGGAGGAAAGAGAAAATAGACCTACATTTAATAATGAGTTTATTTACTCTTACCAAACTTAAAATGCAAGATTGTTAATTTTTTTTTTTTGCTGTTTTCTTGAGCAAGTAGAATACAACTCATAAGAATAATATCTAATATCTGTGTTTGTATAAGCCTAAACTCACTTTTATTTAAATTAAAAAAATAACACCTGTTCTGTTTTTATAGTGGCTCAAGCATGTTGACGATCAAGGTAGACAATACTACTACAGTGCCGATGGATCTAGGTCAGAATGGGAATTGCCAAAGGTAATAATAAACCTTAACACTCAGTTACCATTTAAAAATACTAGATGAAATAATATGAAAATGGTTTCAGTAGATTTATTTTAAAAGTTTTATTCAGCTTTTAAAAAGCAGCAAGACTCGTTCTTTCAGAATCCTTTGAGAATCCTGTGACTGGCTAAATTTTTCTAAAATGTGCATTTTCTTTGCTATATAGTATTGATTATTCCTATTTAAAAATTATTTTGGTTTAACTCAAAATTGGTGTTTTGTTATTACTGGAAATAAGCGTCCCCTCAGCACCAATGATGCCATCTTATATCTACTTATTCTGAATATGTTGAGTTTTCTACATGAAATTGGTCTTATATTTAATCTTAGAAAGAAAAGCAACTCAATATTCAAGTTTATTCTTGTATGTAAATGTATTATAATTCAGTTGGTTATTGGCTGAGATTGGCAGCATGTGATAAGATCTTCTAGTGTGTCACTAGATATCTATTTTCAGACATGTATACCAGGGCTGAGTTTAAATGATATGTGAGCAAACATTTAAATTTTAATTGGTATATTATCTTAATATTTTAGAAAACAGTTATGGTTAGCAGACATATCTGTGGTATTAATTACCAGATAGACTTTAGTTTTTAAAGAAATATTTTTTCCCCAAAATAAGTCATTTTTAAGAAAAGTATTACTAGCATAAATATACATGGTTGTAGAAAAAATCATCAAAAGTTGCTAACTTGAGGGTTAGGAAACACTAGTAAACTAGTGCTTTCAGTGATTTTTTTTATGTGAGTGTTATCTGGCCTCCAGTTATTTTATGAAATTATAAGGCTCGATAGCAGAATAAGATATTATGTGGCCTATAGTTGATTTCCAAGAACACACCTTGTGAATCTGTTGAGCCAGTAGTGAAAGAGCTCCATTATAACTGACAACTTTTAAAATGTTACAGTCTCAAGGAACAATGCAGGTTTTGCTATAATGAAAACTTGGTAATGGTTAGGGGGAGAAGGGATAAAGGAAATATTGCTCTTTTGGTTAATTTGACTATCAAATAGTACAACCATAGAAGTTTCTTGTAGTTAAAAAATCCTTGTCAGATATTTAAATAAGCATTTTTGACACTTCACGCATTTTACATAGATACTTTCTTTTTTGTCCAGCAGAAAAAAAATAATTTCTACCTTTAACCGCTTTGTTGTTTAAATTAATGCTTTCTAGATTAGAAGTCATATTAAAATTTACATTTAGACAACATGTTTGTTTTTTAACAAAATACTATTTGCAGCTTAACATATTGGTGTAAATAAAGATAATTTCTATATTTTAATGATAAAAACTTCTACATGTAGAATTGTGAAGATATTATTACATTGTGGGTTTTTTAAAAAGACTATCTTTTTAGGGAACTTTATGTTTACAAAAAATTGAGAGGAAGGTACAGAGATTTTTCATATCCCCCCTGCCCCCACACATGCATAGCCTTCCCTGTTTTCAACATCACTCACCACAGTGATGCATTTTTACCAAGGATGAACCAATATTGACATATCATAATCACCCCAGTCCAGTTTACCTTAAGGATCACTCTTGATGTTGTATATTCTATGGGCTTGGACAAAAGAGTAATGATTTACATCCATCATTGTAATATCATAGACGCGCTGCCCTAAAAATCCTCTGTTCTCTGCCTTTTCACCCCCTCCCCCTTCCTCAGCAACCATAGTTTTGTCACATTGTGGTGTTTTGTTTTGTTTTTTTTCTTAAATGCCTACAGCACCTGGTCTTCCTAGGTGGTCTCCCATCCAAGTACTAACCAGGCCAGACCCTGCTTAGCTTCTGAGATCAGATGGGATTGGGTTTGTTCAGGGTGGCATGGCTGTAGACTGTCACACTGCATTTTTATTTAAAGTTAGCTATAAAATAGTACCAAGAGTGAAGAAAGGTCAAAATAAAAATATATTTAAAAATGCTATAAATTGATCCTCACATATATCAGGATTGAAAGTTCTATATTATTGCTCTTTAAAATTATGAAATATAATTTAATAAAACATTTGTGGTTTTTTAAAATTCCCATCATTATTAATTTGTACTTTTGGGCCTGATTCTGAGGATAAAACCCTATTTACCCTTTAAACATTGAAGTCATGCCAAGTGCTCAGAACCTTATAGTATTCTTATTTTATAAACCATAGCATAGCAGTTTGGGTTCTTTAGTTTGCTTGTTTGTTAAATTTTCCAAAAAAATAAATATGAAATGACCTAACTTTACTTTTCCAAAGTTAATTGTATCATTAAAACTTTTAAGTGAGAAATTAATATTCCAAGCTAAATATAGCTGTTTCGAATTTTTAGGAGAAAAGAGGTATTCGTAGTAAGAGTGACAATATTTTTATTTTGTAAATGTACCAGAAAGAAGTTGAAGAATACGTCAGGTATTACTTTTCAAAATTGGTACCATTTATAAAAACAATTTAATCATATTTAGTGATTAAATTGGAAAGAAAAATTGTAGAGATAGCGATGGTCAAAATATGTAATATCTTATGTGCTAGGATGGGAATATATTTTGGGAACATAACTTTTCAATTTTGAAAATTATATAACAGTAATTGGTCCTAGTAGGCTTGTAAAATATGATATACGATTTTGATGTTAAAAAAAACAAGAAAAATCTGAAAGTTCATTTCACTGAAAATGATCTAGACTATCGAAGACTAATATTTCATTACTATAATATTAATTAAATAATTTAAACAGATAGTATTACACTTTTTGTTCCATTTGACAAATTTGAATTGTAGTTTCTATTAGGACCTCAAATATCATTTGAGTTATAGAGGAATCTTTTGTTTTACTGTATCTTTCTTCACAGTACTTTGATTTTTTTGGAGTAATGACATCAAACATGAAACTTCTTTTGAGTGATTTTTGCTAGGTCAGGGTCCACCGAAAGGAGAGGCTTCCAGAATGACTTTATGTAGGGACTAATTTGGAACTTTTACTTAACTGATAGCTAAATATTCCTATTGGGTTTCTTCTATACTTTCCTTGGTCAGAAGGATAGATATTAGGAAACCTACTTCTGAAAAAGCCTGGGTGAAAGAAAGAAGAGAGGCAAGGAAGTGGATTGTATCAAAACCTTAATGGGTAGTTAGTTCTACAGCAATGGAAATGGGTGCTGCTGTAACCAGCGTTGTGATATTGTCTCATTTTCTGTCACTGTTTGCCACTTAGGATAAAGTATCAGAAGTTCTAGGCAGTTTCTTGTACTTCCAAATAAGTTGTATGTGGAGAAGAGGTTTGAGTTGTGTACAGTGGGAACAAGGAGGTAAGGATGTTCTAGAACCACTGTTTTATGGATTATTATTGTATAGGAAAGAAAATTGAAGATTAAATTCTGTACTCAAAGTGATTTCACATTTAAAGTAAGTCTTAAATAAGACTTATGTCTGTTAGATTTGTAACCCTCAATGCAGATTAGAAATTTAACTGCTATTTTCTGAATACATTTTTGGTGCTTAGTACTGTGTGGGTGTTGTGATGGATACAGATGCCTAGGGTATGGTCTTTACCCTCAAAGAGTTTGTTATGAATTTGGAAAGAAGGAACATGTTCATGTGATAGCTAAGTAAGGTAGGTTATGTACACACATATATTTATAAATACCTAGTCCTCGGTTGGATATAGGTGAAGGGAACTACAAAACTGCTAGACAGGAGGAAGGGTTGGGAGAGGGAAAAAAAAAGGATGAATTAAGAGAAAAGAAAACATCTCTGACTCAAAATGAGTGCTGTTCAAAATTCCAAATAAAACACCTGAAGGACTCTAATGCTATTATAGATACGGGAACATCTAAGAGTTAGTTCATTGTACTCACGCCAGATGAAATTAATTTTCTTAATAAAGATGTTTAGAGAGTTAAATGAAGGCTTTTATTTAAAAAGAACAAGAAATTATGAAAAATTCAAAACATGAATAGGTGAAAAGGACAAATGGTAGAACACTTTTCAAATTCTGAAAGAAAAGAACTGTTAACCTGTAATTAATTATACCTCCAGCAAAAATATCCTTTAGGAATGAAAGTAAAATAAAGACATTTTCAGATGAAAGTAATTTAAGAGATTTATCAACAACAGTTCTTTTCTCAATGAATTGCTATAGAAAGTTCTTTAGAAGGGAAATGATAACTGAAGAAAACTTGGAACATCAGGAATGAGGAAATAATGGGAAAGGTGAATATCTGAGACTTTTGTCTTGAATTTAAAAATTTATGGTTGACATTTAAAACAAAAGTTATAAAATTTCTAAAATAGCATTTATTGTATGCAGAGATAGTTAAGACAATACCATAAGGGGAGAGAGTAACGTGATATAATTGTTGGTAAGATTTCTACATGTCACTTGAAGTTGCAAAAAAAATACTGATAGACTGTGATAAATTATGTAACTTGTAATCTCTAAAGCAAGCACTAAAAAACTGTAACAAAAGATAGACTAAAGACTACAGACAGTACTGTTTTACAGTGAATCAAATCACAATTTTTTTTTAACATTACAACGGTGCAGAAGTGATTGGCATTCAATAAAAACCACACTTCAGATTTTGAATTTGATCTTTTCCTGGGCTAAAGATGTGCATGCAGTACTCTTTCGTGATGCTGGACAGCGGCAATGAGCCATAGTTCCCAGTCATGCACATAATCATGAGATGAAGAACTGGTACTCTACATGTACTGTATTGCTAGTGTTTTTCGGATAGTGTTTTCTGAGAACGTTAATGGTAGGCTTGGCTAAGCTATGATGCTTGACAGGTTAGGTGTGTTAAATGCATTTTTAACTTATGATATTTTTAACTTATGACAGTGTTTTTGGCACCTAACCCCATTGTAAGTCAGGGAACATCTGTACAGATAAAATATGCTAGTAAAAACCACTCAAGTAGCCCACAGGCAGGCAAGAAAGGAGAAACAGGAATGTAAACAGAACAGAAAACAAATAATAAAATGGCAGACTTAATCCTAATATGTAAACAATTATATTAAATGTAAATGTTCTAATCCCTCCTCTTAAGATTTTCAGAATGGATAAAGAACCATGACTCAACTATATGCTTCTACAAGAAGATCACTTCAAGTATAATGATATATTACATCATGCTAAAGGTTATCAAATCTACAGTAAATCTCATTACAGAAGCTTTCCCATTAGAGTTAAGAACTAGCTTAGATGTTTTTTTATCACTGCTTCTATTCAACAATAAAATAAGAAAAAGAAATAACAGATTTCTCCTGCTCTCAGAAAGTATGAAACATTTCATAAGTCGAAATGGGGTGGAGCATGTGACAGCTTTTTTTGTAAAAGCAAAAATCCTCTTTGGATTTCTTTTGGTTGCTGAAAACAGTTACTAATGTAGGTGTTTTGTAAAAGGGAAGTGGCGTAATATGAACTTTCGGAAAGTGGATATCTGTAATTGAAAACACTTTTTTCATAGAAAATCAAGAGAATCTACAAACTCAAAACTGATGAGAGTTCAGCAGAGTTGCTGAGTATAAAATCAACATAAAATCTATTCATTTCTCTAGTAAATAGTTTAAACTGTGATAGGAAAAAAATCTTTATATTAGCAGCAGTTACAGTAAGAATTATAAATAAGAAGATGCCTATTAAAGTTTGTAAGATCTTAAATAAATAAAATTTCAGAGCAGAATCGAAGGGTGTAAAAGAAGACCTTAATAAATGGCGCTGTATAGCATTATGATCTTGAATTGGGAGGCTTAATTTTATGTGTCCACATTAGTCTGTAAATTTACTGCATTTCCATTTACTGTTCCCCTCCTCACCTTTTTGGAACTCATGCTAAATTTTATTTGCAGACAAAGGTCTATGAAAAAGCAAAATACTCTTGAGTAGGGAGAATGTGTGTGTGTGTGGGGGGGGGGAAGGGAGTGGCACATGAGGGACAGGTTGCTTCTATGGTGATTAAGATAGGGTTGTAAGGGCACATACATAGGGAAATGAACCGTAACAGAATAGGAAGCTTGGATGTGGCATTACAGATCAATGGGTTAAGCATGGACTGTGCAATAAATGTTGCTAAGGTTATTGGTTATTCACTTGAAAAAAAAAAAAAACTAAATGCAAATCTTGACCTCACATTTAATGATTAATTCCAGGTAGGTTAGAAACATAAATATAATCAAAATTTAAAGGCTATAGAAGGATATATCAAAGAATATCTGTGACTTCAGCGTGGGAATATTTCTTAAGACTATATAAGAAAAAATTATGTAAGGAAAGATTGACATATGTGACTATATCAAAATCAAACAAAATGCCTTCTAATGTAAAAAATACCACCATAAAGGGGAAATGATGAGCTACAGACTAGGAAAAGGTATATTCAACTCACGTAGCTTACAAAGGTTTAGAATCCAAAGCATAAAGAGGAAATCCTGGTTCTTTCTGTACATACCAGGAAGAGAAAGATGACCCAGTTGCAAATAGGAAAAATGTATAACTTAGCAATATACAGAAGAGGAGATACATGAAATAAATACATGAAAAAATACTCAGTTTTACAAGTGACTACGAAAATGTGAATTAAAACAATGAGATAGCATTTTACTCATCACATAGATTTTTTTAAAAAAGTGTACACGTGTACATATATTTATTTTATATATACAGATGCATGCGAGTTCAACAGTACCAAGTAGGGCAGTCCAAAGCACCATGTTGTGATAGGAGTATAAATTAGTACAACCACCTTGGAAATGTCTAAATGGATTAAGTCCAATGATTAAATTGTGGTATTATGTAGAAGTGAAAGTAAATGGTTAGAGCTGTATACTCACCGATGTGGATATATTTTTAAAATAACATATGGAGTGAAAAAAGCAAAGGAAGAATGATGCATGTGGTATTTCATTTACATAAAATTTAAAACAATATATATTTATAGATGTAAGTATGTATCAAATTATAAAATACATGAGAATGATGAACATTGACTTAGTGGGCACTGCTGAGGAAGAGGGAGAGGAATGGAATCTGGAAGCTGTGTTTAGAGGGCTTCAGATATGTCTATAATATATGTATATATTTTTTAAAGTACCTGAAGCAAATGTCTTAAATTGGATATGCTAAAGCTCGATGGTGGGTTTTCATTATAGTCTCTATTCTTTTGTATATGTTTGAAATAATTCAAATAAAAATCCAATTAAAAATTTTAAAACAAAAGGTGTTTTTAAAGGAATTAGAAAAATGCAACGTTTTAGCTATTTTGTTTAACTCTAGGTTATGCGTGTTTATGTTTCAATTGTAGGGTCTTCTTATTTTTATTTTCTCTAATTATGACACTTTATTTTTTTCTTTTCCCTGCACTACTGTTAAAATTGTGATTATTACTCAGTTTAATTTTACATTATTTTTATTGCCACTGAGAAAATATTTTTAAACAGTTATCATTATAAAGCTCAAAGGCTAGGGTTAGGTATCCATTATAGTTCATATACAAGCTTTCATACAACTATCCATTTTAATTATTGCTAGCAATGACTATATTAAAGGGAAAAAGTAGCCCTATTTATAATTCGGTCTCTTTTCACTTAGAGATTTCTAGCATAGAATCTTTTGGTATCCTTTAAGCTTCATCTTTGTTTTTTCTAGAAATGATCCCTTTGTTAACTTCTGTGATAAATTTTAAGATTAAGCAACAGTGAATTAAAAACAAACACCCACATATGATTGCCTGGCTTTGGCAAATTTTATTGTGAAGAATGAAGTAATATCTTTGGGAGACAGGTTTTTTCAGGAGAAGGGTGCTATATGGACTCATTTTGGAGAGAAAAGAGATGGCATATTGTGGAAAAAGATGTTGGAAGACTTTTTTTTAATATTAAAACACCTCCAAAGATACTTTTATTGAACTTATAATCAAAGTCATTAAATTTAAAGATTTACTGGGCTTTTTAGAGGTGGGGAGAATAGATATATTAGGTATCGTTTGGTTTCAGGAGAAGAATGTATCCCTTAAAAAAACAGATATGTTATTTTATTATAATTTACTAAAATTGCCTTTATAAATCAGCGTAACTCTTAAACCTCACATTTCTCAAATTTTTATGCTTGGTGATCTGCTTGACATTTCAAACATTTAAATGATTTAATGCCTTATTGGTAATGTGTTCTTAATTTTATATGCAATTTTTTTTGGTGGCTATTACCTATCCTTTGTACATAACTGGTGTATTCAGAGTTGGTCTTTAGAATTAGGACCACGTCTACCTTTTGACCTGATTATATTTTATCATTTCAGAGAAACGGTAGTATGTTTGGCTTGGCCTATAAATGAAAACAAACAAGAAAACAAAAGAACCCTTTAAATGTGAGAATACTATTATAGTATATACAAGCATTCCTTTTAAAATTTAAACCAAAAATTGAATTCACTTGGATTTTAGAAGTGTTAGGAACCTTAAAAAATTAATTTTCCAATGATCTGTATAAATTATGATAACTAATATTTATTGAGAACCTATCAGGGCAATATTTGGTATTTTTATGCTTTGTTAATCCTTATGTCAACTTTGTGAATGAGATATTTCTGTTCTGTTTTATAGTTCATGAAACTTAGGGAAATTTAATATTTTTCCAAGGATTACACCAGAATCTATGATCTTCTCAGTTGTACCACAATGCTGGTCAAAAATGAGAAAACCGAGGCCAGAAAATTCACGTTAGTGTCAGATGACGAACTTTGCTTAACATCACATGTCATTGGGAGCCAGCATGTTTAGATTCTAGTTTCATTTCTATTATTGATGAAGTATACTTTGTTTTCTTTAGTATAATGCTTCATCCCAACAACAAAGAGAAATAATTAAAAGTAGAAGCCTGGACAGGCGGCTGCAAGAACCAATAGTATTAACAAAGTGGAGACATAGCACCATTGTGCTGGACACCAATGACAAGGTAGGAGTGTTTGAGAAAATCTCTTTAGTTTTGGCAAGTTCTTTATTTTCTCCTTAGCTGAATCTCATACCTTGGTGAGTACTGTTTTATTGTTGTGTCATCAGTTTGTTCTGGAGTGGGTTTTGGTTTTGAAGTGTTTTGATTTTTGCACAGTGGACCTTCTTATTTGTAGCTTACTGAGGTATATATATCTTGATACATTTGAGCCTAGTAATTGTCAGGGGTTTTTTTTGTTTCTTTTCTTTTTTTTTTTTTTTTTTTTGATAATCTTGTTTTAAAATCAGATATCTGTTACTGTTTGTCTTCAATCTCCAGGAGGTTTTATAGTAAAGACAGTTAATGTCCCTTTCCCAGGGAAGGTTGAAATCCTACTCCTCTGTTTCCCTAGATGCTCTCTGTATAAAGGGCTTCGTTTATCAGTCTGAGAAGTAAAGTTCTCTGTTTCAGATGGGGGATGGATTCTTATGCAAACATCAGAATAGAAAAGCCATACATTTTTTAACTTTCTTGTGAGTAACATCTTTTCATTGTGGCTTCATTTGAGGGATGGAGTAGGAAATCAGAACATCAGGCATGCTAATGGTAAAATGTGAAGGTGGTGGTAAAAATAAATTTTTTTAAAAAGATATTCATCATTAGAGACTCTGTTTTACTCTCAGCCTCCTTTTTTTGGATAATTAACAGGCTTCCTTCATTTTAGGTGTGTTAGTGAAAACAATGAACTCTACATTTGGATACTTGATTAAATTCTTTTATAAATTACTTCAATCTATCAGTCAAAATAAGTTTTTTGCTTGTTTGTTTTTTGTGTTTTTGTTTTTGTTTTTAGTACTACAAGTGACTAGAAAGTTGGTCTTTGTTGAATTAAAAGGTGGACCTTTGCGGAGCTGTAGAAATAGTCTATGCACCTTATAAGATGGACCAACAGAACAATGAATGAAAGTAGTAGACTGGTTTCTAATTTCTATTTTGTAAGGACGTTATGTGGTTGAATGTAGAGGGCATGTTAAAAGGTTGAAATTCTGTAGTCTATGCTACTGAAGAATGCTTGAAAATATATTAACACCGTGATTAACCTGAGTAGGTAAGATTCCTAGAGATTTTAATAGAAAAATTCATTTTACTTTGAGAACCAGATTATAATTCAGTGTATATAGAAAGCTCCTGAATACCATATGTAATGCTGTAATGCAAAAGCCATTGTTGAACCAACCCCATTGCCTTTTCATACTAAAACAAAAAAGATTATTTTGCTGATGTAGATTTAAAATTTCTTTATAATCTTCCTTGAGATTCATTTTCAGTCTAACTTGTAGGAATTTCTTATTACATTTCCTTTTTTCATATAATTGTTTCAGAGTTGTAAAACATGATTTTCTTGAGACCAGAGATTTACTTATTTTGGGTAGAACTCTCCTGCCTCCCCCTACCCCTACGTCTTACCCTTTACAAATGGAATCACAGATAATTGCTTTACCAAGTAAACTTTTCTATTATCACCACCTAGTATATACCTTTTTAAGATTTGAGGCTATGAAAGAAGGACTATACAAGAGCAGACCATCTGACTTATTAATATGAAGGTATAAACTGTGATAAGTTGAAATGTAATCACAGAAACCCACGACTGTGTAGCAAAAGTTGTTATGATGACATAGGTCCTAATTGAATTGCCAGACAAACTTGGAGGAGGGATATGTGTGTATGTCTGTGTGTATATATGTGATGCATCTGTTTGTTTCTGCCTATATGTGATTTTTGCTAAAAACTGCTATTCGTAGTCCTATTTGTAGTCGTTTAAGATATGCATATTTATATATGCATATACATTTATAAATATAAGTGCATAAATGTAAAATTGCTTTTTGTTTATAATAATTTATAATTTGATCTATTTTTTATTTCTATAGGATTGATAATGCTCTAAAAATAAATTCACCATTCATTTCATTCATTTACTTATTTTCTAGTTTGTGAGTTATTAGATCATGCCTCTTTTTTCTCAGACTGTTTTAATATTAGACACTTAAAAGTTGAAGGAAAAGAAATTGAAAAGAAACATCTGAAGCTGTCAGAAAAAAATACTTAAATGAGGCTAAACTGAGATTTGGACATTGTGTGATTTCTTTTTGTAAAGATATGTTTGATATGATTTTAATATTTTCTCTATTAATAATGTAGACCTAGGATGTTTGATTTAGAAGGTTGTCTCTTCAAGGGTTTTCCTGTAAACTTTTACTGCTGACTAGTTTCTTTGTTTACAAATTATATGGGATATAAACCTGAAGATTTTTTTTAAGTAAATGGGTGTTAACAGTTTGTGTGTTGTGATTTAAATTCTCAGGTTTCATAAGCATAGAAGAGTAGACTGATACAGATGTGAAGATGAATGTTCATAGAAATTATGGTTTTATAGGAAAATTTAATAATAGGTATTAGCATATGTTTTTTTAAATTCTCTTCCTGAAATTATTCAAAACATCTCGAGAAATGGAGAAATTTAAATGGAGTTTGGCTGTTGGTACCAAAAAAAATTTTTTTCAGGCTTATCTTCCGTGAATAGTATTACAAACATCTGTGATAGAAATCACACACTATATGTTATTTAATAGTGACAAAGCAGAGTTGCTTTAAAAAGGCACTTCATTGGTTTGTCCCTCTTCTTGTGGGATTAGACATTAAAACTTTCTCTGGTGAGTTATTACTCTTTTAATTTGAGGTTTCTTCTTTGCATTTAAAAAAATCTTGCTTATTTCTAATAATTAGAATGTTAGCTTTAAATTACTTTAAATATTAAATATTCATAGCAATTTAATATAATTTCCCACATAGTTATTGACTAAAATAAAGTTTTCATTCTGTCAGTAGCAAAGTAATTCCTGTGGCTATTCCTTGTGTAATCCTAGGTATTCATACCTACCACACCAAGAGCAATCAGTATGGTGACTATTACATTTTCATCCACAAGTGTTTTAGATTTTACCTATTTTAAATATGGTTATTTCAAGCTGATGTAACATCATGATTTTAAGTCAACATGCATCATTTTTTTTGAGTAATTCTGTGTGTGGTATTTAATTAGTATACTATAGGCCATATTTCATAAAGTTTATCATGTCTCTAGTTTTCAAATCAGTACCTTAGTCAGTTTCAGAGCTATTAAAGAAAAATAACTAGGAAATTTCTTAGCCTCCCCTTTTAAGTTCTCCCACTGAGATAGAGGGAGAAATATAATTATATAGAGTAACATTTTTCATTACTTATTTCTTATAGGAATCTCCACCTGCCTCAAAACCCTGCTTTCCTGAAAATGAGTCTCCTCTCTCTGCATCAAAGCACCAAGATACAGTTAGTATGATAGTAGCTTATAGTATAATACAGTCCAGCTATTTCAATCAATTTCAATAAATTAATTTTCTCTAAGTATTATGTTTAATTATTTCTTGGGCTTCTAATAAATCTCATTAGTTTTAAAAAATCATCACAATTAAAATAGGTTTAAATTAAAAACCAGATTTTGTTGATTTAAAGCCCCTTTTTGTGCAAAATATGGTATCTTCGTAATTAATTTCTATACCATATTTGTAAGTGATGAATTTGTTTGGTTTTAAAATATATATATATATAAAAATCCCTGCAGAATCCTATCAAATTATACTTTACCCTTTTTCCTCAGGACACCAATCCAAAGGTAAGAAGTGTCTCTCTCCTTAATGAGCATAGATGCTATTGTCTTTCTATGCGATAAAATACTGTGCCCAGTCTATCCCAGAGGAATATTGGAGAAATGTAACTCATCTTTAAGTTCCCCCTAAACCGAAAACCCCCCAAGTGACTTCTCTTCAGACACTGTCTTAACTGGGATGTAATTTTACTTGATCTCTAAATCTGATGTCCCTCCCAGTCTTTCTTGTAATTTGTTTATCTTGCTCTTCTTTTTCACTGGCTTCCCTTTTGTTTTAGACTGAAGACTGAAACTTTTAATGAGGATTCTGAGATTGTGCATGCTCTGGCTCTTGACTGCTTCTCCAGCCTCACCTCATAGTTGGTGGTCCTACTCTTTTCCTCCTGGCTTGTTTTCCTCCAGCTACACTGCCTTTCTTTTAATTCCTCAGAGGAGCCTGCTTTTCAGCTTCAAGTCCTTACACTATTGTTCTCTGCCCACTGAAACATTTCTCTCCCACATTTTTGCATGATTAACACCTCTTTGTTCATTAGAGCTCAGTTCAAACTTGGCTTTTCCAGAGAATTTTACTCAAATCTTACAAGTTTAGTCAGGTGTCCCTGTAATCCTCTTCATAGCATTTAATTATATGTTATCTGATTACATAAGACAGAGTTATTTTTTTCATTTCTTATATCTTTTAGGAACCTTGAACCCTCTATTAATGTTTGTTTTCCCCACAAGGCAAAAGCTTCATTAGTGCAGGAACAGATTCTCTCCAATACTTATTGCAGTGCCAGATAGTAGCTGTTCAGTAAATGTTGAACGAATACATGAAACATTTAAAGCTTTTTAAAACGAACGTTCCTTATTTTATGAAACTATTATAGATTGTTATTTAGGATACTTTCGATTTTTTAGAAGCAAGGATTTCCACAGATGTGGCAATTCACTTTTCTAACTCTCTATTTCCTAACTTAGTCAGGTCTTTCATGGTTCATATCGCATGTTGTACACATTTCCTTCTGACATTGCTCAGGCAGTTCGCCTTGGCTTTTCTTAATTACACTTTACAGTTAAATCTTGTGCTGACTCTTTAGGAGGCTTTGCCAGATTAACCTCAGCATGATAATGATCTTTTTTTCTGAACTCCCAGGTCACTTACTTCATTGAATGGTGTGAAAGCTACATTATGTACCCCTTGTCTCAGTACTAAGATTTTAAACTTCTAAGTGGTAGCTAGGGGCTATATTTCTACTTTTTATCTTTTGCATTGTTTAACATGGTCCTAGGTACATAAACATTAAGTAAAGATAAAAGTGAATATGATTTTAATGGTTTTGTCAAGAGTATATATCTAAGGTGCTGTTACTACAATATCAGTTTATCTAGAAAAAGCAGAAAGCTTTTTAAAGTTATTTTAGGTATAGCTAATATATAATTCCTAAAGAGACCTTTTATAAATTATGTATATTTTGGTAAAAGGGAATTACTAGGTAATCTTAGAATTAGGAATTTGTAAGTGTTCCATATGGAGTTACAAAGGACTGCTGGCTAATTTTTTCCCCATGTATTAGCCATTTTCTGACAAGTTTGGAAGCAGTAGACCATCTTGGACTCACGGTACCCTCTGATGGCCATAACAGGGAACTGCCTCACCAACATTCTGTCTTATGCTTTCCATATCTTCAGGTGGAAAAAAACAAAACAAAAACGGCTCTGTTAATTCCACCTGAGACTAGTTTGTTTTCACATAGCTGCCCCTTTCCCTCGGAATGGGGACTGCTAGGAACACGCCTCTTCTGTGCTGTCTTGCCCTCCTCACTGAGGTTTTTGCCCGCCTTGACTGCTTCTCCCTCCCTGGCTCTTGGCTCCCTTATCTCTCCTGTCCTAGTTCCCACTGAGTATTGCCCTAAGGAACCAGTAATCTTCCTTCTGTCTCACTGGATTTTCCTATTCTGAACATTTCATATGGATAGAAACATGTAAGATATGTGGTCTCTTTTGACAGGCTTTGTTCACTTAGCATGATCTTTTCATTCTATCTCTTCTAATCAAACCAGATTTAAAATCCATTTCTTAATATAAATTTTAAACATATTCATTTTTATTTCATTTCCAAATTCATTATTGCTGTTTTTCATAGTCCTTTCAAATCATTTTTGGAAATAGGCAGTGTATACATTTAAAAATTTTTAAAATATATTTCTCTATAGTATGACTACAGTATGGATTAGACAGGATTTTGTGGGCCGATTTAAGAATCTACTCTCCATTTGTCCCAATATGCCTCTGAGAATATGCATTTTAAAGTTCCAGATTACTGAATAAAATTTTAGAATACGTAGTTTGGAAACTTGAGCTTTTCAACCTGTATTTCCAATTATAGTATAAAAATGCATTACCCATTTTGGAGAAAAGGACATGTTACCACTTTGTTTAACAAAAATATTAGTAGACGAATTTGGTAGTTTTTTCTTTTTTTTAAAATTTTCATTGAATAATGCTGAAGCTTTTTTTAAAAATGTAATTTGAATATCTTTTTTTTAATAACAATTGATTTTTTAAAAATTTTTATTGAGGCAAAATTCACATAACATAAAATTAACCATCTTAAACTACACAGTTTAGTGGCATTTAACATATTTAGTGTTTGCATCTACCCTTTCTACCTAGTTTTAGGACATTCTCATCACCTTTAAGGGAAACTCAGACCCCTTGGGCAATCACTATATATCTTCTTTCCCTCTCTCCACTGTCAACCACTAGTTTGCCTTCTGTCTCTGTGGATTTACCTGTTCTGAAAGTTTCTGGTTCTTTTTCACCACTGTATCATTGTGCAAGTTTACTTTTTCTGTATAAAAGGAACAATTATGATTAACTGAAGATAGGATTTTGATGGACTGTATTGATTTTGATACATAATATTTGTTAGCCTAAATTGGAAAATGCCTGTTTTACTAAGTGAATGCCACGTTGATTAGAAGTTCTGGAGCCTGCAAAGTGGTTATGAACTTGTGGAAGTTTTCTGAAATTACTTCATAGAAATGACATTTTATTATTTCTTGCCTTGTTAGGATAGGATAATCTTACTACAATCTTTTTGATTAAGATTTAACCATATTTTGCTAATCCTTATTAAAACATTTCTGCTTTTTCTTTTTTTCTTTTTTTTCTTTTTGTACACCTACAGCACCTACGTGGTCTCCCATCCAAGTACTAACCAGGCCCGATCCTGCTTAGCTTCCGAGATCAGATGGGATTGGGCGTGTTCAGGGTGGCATGGCCTCTGCTTATTTTCAATATGAAATTTTCTTTGCATATCCACTATGTTTGGACTGATATATTCATGTGTGAATATGGACCTTTTTTACGAGACATAACAAGATATTTTTATGAAGTTATTTTAGTAAGCAACATAAAAACATTAATTGATTTTGAATTTCATTAAATAGAGAAAGTATACCAGTAATTTGAAATAAAGATCTGTCTAAAATTTATCCCCAAATCTCTCACCTGTATGGCCAAACCTATATTATTCATCTGCCTACTTGACATTGTTTTTTCAGGTTCAGAAACTTCAGTGTTTGAAAGTTAAAGCTTTTAAAACATTTTTTCTTGTGATAGCTCTGCTAATTTGGTTAATTACTTCAACAAATATGTATTGAACTACATACTAGACGCTGTACTAGGCAATGATCATATATTGATGAACACAACAGATATGGTCCCAGCGTACAGCCTGATGGAGTAGACAGTGAAAAAATAATGGATATATAGTTTTACTTTGCATTAAATGCAATGAAGGAAACGAACTGGGAGTAGTAGTAAATAATGGGAGTGGTGGGGAAGCTCCTACTTAAAGAGTAGTCAGGGAAAGCTTCTCTAAAAAACTTACTGAAGCTGAGATACCACCATTACCCATTTGCTCAAGTTTGGGAGTTTCCATTAAATCTTCCCTCTCACCCTCGCATCCTGTCCCTGTTCATTCTGTCTTCTGAATCTCAAATTTGGGCCCTCTTTATTCTGTCATTGCCCTAGCTCAGGTCTTCTGTGTCGCTTATGATAATTATTAGAATAGTATTCTAGGGATCCCAGTCTGATACCCTTTCTTAGTTCATTCTTTCTACTGCCTCATTACATGCTCTTCACCTTACCCAGTATTCTGAGGGACTTAAAGGCCCTCACATATGATATGCTCTCTCTCGCTTCTGTGCCTTTGTGCTGTTACTTTCATTGCCTATTTCCATCTAGCTAACTCTTCTTAGCTCAAGCGTCAGTCTCCAAAGTCTTCTCCTACTCCTTTTCCCCCACTGAGTTAGATATACCTTTCTCATAGCACTTACCACATTATATGGTAATTTTTTTTTGTACATTTTTGATATGGCAAAATTTGTTCTTATTTTATGTTCAAGTTAGATTGCTTAATACTTAGAGCATTAGTACTTGGGTCTTGATCCCTGTAAGAATTTCGTGAACATTTTGGACCCTTTTCTTGAAGGATGCATATACATGCACAATTTTCTACCAGTTTCAGTCCATCCATTGATTCAGGTAAGAATCCTTGATTTAGAGTGGCTTTCTCATCCTTAGGCTTAGGCTCTTTGTCACTACTGCCGTCTCTTTGTATTTGAACACCTGTATTTCCTTCCTGCCTCTGCTTTGTTGCCTCACACAGTTCCAGCCTCAACATTTTTGGTAGGCTTGATTCTTCCTTTTGGACCTTTCTGTTCTTGTGCTCACATATCAGTGCCCATCCTCTCAGAGTATCGTTGTTACTTAGTTCCTATATCATTGAAAGTTTTTTTCTTCCCTGCTTCAAATAGTAAATTAAGATAGTAAATGGAGAATGTTGTTACTGAACAGCATATGCATACTTACAATTGTGTAATTGATGCTTGTGTTGAGAGGCAACAAAGGCTCTTATTAGATGTATCAGACTTGCATGTCTGAGGAGCTCTAACCTATGCTTTATGAAAAAACTATAGTAAAACTTAATGTGAGTATGTCACAAGTTCCCAGTATACCAAAAACGTGGATCAGCAATAGTTTGTTGGCTTTGTCTATAGATGTGTTTTTATCAGACCAGACAAAACTTTCAAACATTATTATGTTTAAATTCCATACAAGAAAGATTATTTTTTTTTTGTAATTAAAGTACATAGAGAAAATAGCTGAGGTGTGAGTTAAATAACCAGAAATAAATTCTGAATTGGTAATAATTTTTTCTGTGTGTTTGTGTGTTTCATTTGAAGTAAAATTGACTGCTCTGTCATGTACATACAATGCTTACTAATGTTGATGATAACTGTAGGCACCAGCTCATTTTGATTAAATTCATTTGAATTTGTGGTTTTTATCATTGTAGCATTGTATCAGTTTCTCTGAATAGGAAGTCATAAATCATTTTCCCAGTGCTGACTTGTAGCATTTATATGGAAATCTGTTTCGATTGCAAAATACCTTAGGGCTGCTATGACTGGAGAAGAGGAAGTGTTTAATTATAAAATTACTGAAAAAAAATTACAGAAGTATGAGGAAGTTATTTTCTTAATGTGCCATAGAACTAAACACATTACATGTAAACTAATCTTTTAAGCTAATTTTTAGAGTATCAGATCATTTTTGATTCAGTCATGTAAGAATTTGGACTTCATCATCTATATGAATGATATATATTTAGTATTACTCTGTTCCATAGGGTCAAGAGAAATATGGATTACTAAATGTAACAAAAATTACTGAAAATGGAAAAAAGGTTCGGTAAGTACACAAATCATAAATATTCTGATGTATTTCATTTGATTGAAATAAATAAAAACTGAATATAATTATATTCTAGTAGAAATGTTTAAAGATTCGTAAGAATTTCAAATTATATTTTCTAATATAATGTATGTAAGATTGTCATGAAACGTATGAAAATTTTCCTTTGTCTTGACATATTACTTAAAGTGATACTAAACTCAGGTTATAAGGTAGAGGATTTTCAGGAAGCATTAGCTTTATTAAAAAATTTTTTTCAATAAGTAATAAATGCACATGGCAAAAAACGAAGGTACATAAAATATTTAGTCAAAAGTTAGTCACCCAGCCACCAGTTTCTCTCCCCAGAGGCAATCAGTTAAATCTAATGAGATGTAATGTTTTCCTTTAGAGACGATATATTTGTATGTCCATAGATTAATTTTTTTAAAGTCTTTTGACAGTTTAACTTGGAGGTGGTTCTATTTCACTGCATGTAAAGCTGCCACATTGTTTCTAACTAACTGCTGCATAGTTACGTATCATATAGCTCTATCACAGTTTAACTATTATTTATTTGCAAATATATAAATATGCTTGTCTATTTGTTGACATTGAAGATGTTTACTTTTTTTTTTTTTTGGCTATTACAAGCAGTATTATACCTAGTACCTTGCATAGTTCATTTTGCAAGTATGTATATATGCCTGTAGAATAAATATTACAAAAGTGAAACTGCTAGGCCATATGCAGTGGTCATTTTATGTGTTCCATATTGTTCGGTAGGCATTATATTAGTCCATACCTCCTAGTAACAGTGGATTTCTCCATGCCTTTGCCAGTTCAATATGTAGTCATATTCTTTGCTATTTAAGATTAGGGAGAAAATGGTATTTTCATTTGCTTTTCTTTGTGTGTGTGTGTTGGGGTGGGGGGATAGAGTATCATAAGCTATTTGTATTTCTTGTTGTTTTTGAATTGTCAGTTCATACTCTTTGTTTTTCTATTGGGTTGTTGGCTTTTTTGGTTAATGTGTAGTACCTCCTAATGAATTAAAGAAATTTACTTTGTAAGATAAGTACATTTCCCCCAGTTTTTAAAAACTGCTAAAATGCTATGATTTTTATAGTCGAAGTGAGATCAGTCCGTTGTTTAAGAAAGAGTTTAAAATATGCATGTGGTTGAGCTTTTTAGATTTGCTTTAATTGAACTGTCTTTGTCAGCTTTTAGTACATAAGAGGTTTAAGTACTCTGAAATAACTTTACAGATACTGCAATTTTCTGTTCTTTAAACTGTTCTTTGGTAGAAGTTACTTGTAAGTTGGGCCTTATTTTTCTCTTTCTCTCTTTTGATGAATGTAATGCAGATAATTCTTTGGCTATTTTGTTTTCATTGTTGTTTTAACTGTGATACTCAGTCTTTTAGATTTTCTACTTCTTTTGGTGATATATGTTTTCTTAAGAATATCCAATTCATTATCTTCAAATTTATTTGCGTAGAGTTGAGCAAAATAGTCTTAATTTCCTGTATATTAGTGGTTTTCAAATATTTTGGTGTGAGGACCCTTTTAAACACTCTTAAAATTCATTGATTACTGCAAAGAACTTGTTCATTTTTAAGAATAGTAACTTTTAAAACGAATAACCTGTTACATGTTAACATAGATAACATTTTTATGAAGAAAAACTCCTGTATTTTCTATGAGAAGCATGGCATTGTTTTACATTTTCACAAATATTTAATATCTGGCTTATTGAAAAATAGCAAGATTCTCATCTCTTCTTGCAGTCTGTTGTGACATATTATTTTAATTGAAGTATGTGAAGAAAATCCTCCTTTACATATATTTGGAAAAGGGAAGAATATTTTAATAGCCTTCTCAGGTAACTGTGAATGTGTCTGCTGCACCAGAACTTAGTTGCAATGAAGACTTAAAACCATCAATGAACTTTCATTACTGTTACATTAAAATCCATGGTTCTGTGTTGCACTTTGAATGAATCTTTTACCCAGGCATAATTTTGTAGTATCTTTTAGGTCATTTGGAAAATATTGGTTTACTAAGTTTGCTGATCGTCATGTGGACACATTTTATTTTATACTAAAGAATCACAAATCAGTAATACCAGAAAAGTGATTGAGTATGGGAAAATTGTCAACCTTACAGTGGCAGTTATACCACATTTTCCAAAATTTACTTTCTTTTTAAAAACTTTATTATCAACAAATGTGTGTTATGTGCTGTTGAGTCAGCTTTGATTCCTGACCACCCCATCAATGAGGGATGTCCACAACATCCTGTCCTCAACAGCACTACTCTGCTCCTGTAGACTCCTGCCTGTGCTTTCCTTTTATAGAGTCAGTTCATCTCATATTTAGTCTTCCCCTTTTCCTGTTGCCTTCTATTTTCCCCAGCATTATTGTCTTTTCCGAAGAACCTGCCTTCTCATGATGTGCCCAAGTAGGACAGAGTCAGTTTTGTCATTTTGCCTCCAGCGATGTTTCAAGCTTAATTTGCCCTAGGACCCACTTGTTCATCTTTCTGGCAGTTCAGGGTACCTAGAGCTCTCCTCCAACACAGGATTTCAAGTGAATTAATTTTCTTCCTATCAGACTTCTGTATCGTCCAACCTTCATATCTCTATATAGTAACTGGGAATACGAGGGTGTGAATGACCTCAGCCTTGGTCTCTAATGACACATCTTTGCGCTCAGTGATCTGTCCTAATTCTTCCGTTGCTGCCCTTCTGAGTCTCAGCCTTCTCTTGATTTCTTGGCTGCAGTCTCCATTTGAATTGATGACTGAACCAAGGTAAGTAAAATCTTTAACAATTTTAGTGTCTTTATTGTCTGTGTTAAAAAGTTGTGTATTTCTTCTGTAGTCACGGTTTTTGTCTTCTTGATGTTCAGATGCAGTCCTGCCTTGGCACTTTCTTCTTTCACTTTCATCTGAAGTCATTTCACATCATTGCTACTTTCCTTTAGTAAGATGATAGCATCTGCATATCTTGTTATTGATATTTTTTCCGACAATTTTCACTCTTTCCTCTGAGTCTAGCCCAGTTTCTTGTATAATATGTTCTGCATGCGGATTAAACAGAGAAATAAAATGCACCCTCTATAGGGACCTTTGCTTATAGAAACTGTTCTGTCTCTTCATATTCTGTCCTGACAGCGGCTTGCTGTCCACAGTACAGGTTATATATCAAGACAGTCCAGTGCTGAGGCACATTCATTTCTTTCAGAGCAGCCCAGAGCTTTCCATAATCCATGCTGTCAAAAGGCTTTACTGAAACATAGACTAAACTGAAATTCTTTGGAGCACTCCAGCATTCAGCAAATGCTTGCAATTAAATCTCAAATCCATCTTTCTTTTCTTAATCCAGCTTGCATATCCAGCATATCAAATGTCAACGAATACTATCATTTATTTTCTTTGGAATGACAGAGATTTATTTTTGAGATCTTTACTTATTTCAAAGATAATGTCTACTTGCCTGATAATCAAGTCTAAATAATCAAAGTTTGCCCATCAATATTTTTTTCAGGAAAAAAATTGGGTTCCATGAAAAAAATGTGACTAATTTTGCTTGTAGCTCATTGACACAAGTGCTTCAGTTCTTGAGACAACTATCATTAATTGAATGTTCAAATATTCAATACTTGTTCTCACACATATGTTTATTCTGTAGTTTTTTGATTTTGAAAATTAAACTTAAAATTTTACTTAAAGTAGAAATATATTTTAGCATTTTTCAGTGTAGGCAATGAGTAGATATTATCTAAAGAAATAGAACGTTAAGTATAAAATAAATTTACAAATAAAAATAAATCCTTCCAAAATATTTTAAGAGATTCACACAAAATAAAATAATAAAATGAAGATATAACAAAACAATGACAGAGCAAGCACCAAACATCTGTCATATTAGTATCAACAAATGTATATGGATCATACTCATCTATTGAAAGAAAAAGGTGCTCAGACTGAAGCACAAAACAAAACCCCGCTGAATACAAAAGAGACATCCAAAGACTGATCAGAAATGTTAAAAAAAAAAAAAAGTCATGTCACAGGTCTAGAAAGTAAAGCAAGAATAGAGATCTTAATAGACATGTTTAATTCAAGGTAAAAGCATAAAGCATCACAACGATGAGTACTTTAAAATGATGGAGCACTGAGAAAAATCCAGTATGAATATTAGTCATTAAGAATAGCCTTTCATCAAATAAGTGAGCATGAACAACCATAAGCAAAAACAACAAGAAATGAAAGGAAAAATAGAAAATCGTAAACTTTTTTTTTAATTAAAATTTATTCTCATTTTATTGGGAAATAATTGACATACATCACTGTAATAGATGAACAGCATGATGATTTGATTTACATATATTATGAAATGATTACCATAATAGGTTCAGCTAACATCTGTCTTGTACAGATAAAATAAAAAGAATGAAAAAATGGAAAAATTTTCTTTTTGTGATGAGAACTCATAGGATTTACTCTCAACAATTTTCTTATATAGCACATAGCCATGTTAGCTGCAGTCATCATGTTGTACATTACATGCCTACTACTTACTTATAACTGGAAGTTTGTACCTTTTGACTATCTTCATCCAGTTTCCCCTTCCCTACCCTCTGCCTCTGGTAACCTCAAGTCTGGTTTCTTTCTGTGAGGTTTTGTTTTGTTTTTAAGATTCCACATATAAGAGATTATACAGTATTTGTCCTTCTATGTCTGACTTATTTCACTTAGCATAATGCCTTCATGGTTCATCCATGTTGTCACAAATGGCAGGATTTCCTCATTTTTTATGGTGGAATAATACTCTATTGAATGTATATATACCACAGCTTCTTTATTCTTTCATCCATCAGTGGACACTTAGGTTACTTTTGTGTCTGAGCTATTGTAAATAATGCTGTATGAAATGGGAGTTCAGATATCTTTTTGAGTTAGTGTGTTTGTTTCCTTTACTATCAGAATTGGAATTGCTGGGTCATATGGTAGCTCTATTCTTAATTTTTTGAAGAACTTCCATACTGTTTTCTATAGTGGCTGTACCAGTTAACAGTACCACCAGTAGTGTGCATGGTTTTTCTTTCTCCTCATCATTTGTTATGTCATCTTATCGATGATGGGCAATCAAACATGTATGAGGTGATATCTCATTGTGATTTTAATTTGTATTTCCCTAGTGACTAGTGATGTTGAACATTTTTTCATGTTCCTTTTGGCCTTTCCTGTATCCTCTTTGGAGAAATGTCTATTTGGGTCTTTTGTCCAATTTTTAATTGGGTTATTTGTTGTTTTTTTTTTTGCTGTTGAGTTATGCGAGTTCTTTCTGTATTTTGGATATTAACTGTATCATCTATATGGTTTGCAATTTTTTCCCCATTCTGTAGGTTGTCTTTTCACTTTGTTGATGGTTTGTTTAACTGTAGAGAAGCTTTGTAGTTTGATGTAGTCCCACTTGTTTATTTTCGATTTTGTTTCTTGAGCTTTAGGTGTCATATCCAAAAAAATTATTACAAAGACCCATATCAGGGAGCTTTATTCATATGTTTTTGTCTAGGAGTTTCATGATTTCACATCTTACATTTGAATCTTAAATCTATTTTTAGTTAATTTTTTTTGAGTGGTATTAGATCCAGTTTCATTCTTTTGTTTGTTTATTTTGGTTTTGTTCAATTTTATTAAATTTATTGGGGTGACATTGGTTAATAATAATTATATAAGTTTCAAGTATAAATTCTGTGATATGTCAACTGTATATTGCATTGTGCGTTCATCATCCAAAGTCAAGTCTCCTCCCATCACCATATATGTGATCCCTTTTACTCTATTATACTTCCCCTTCCCCCTTTTTCCTCTGGTAACCACCATAATATTGTCTGTGTCTGTGAGGTTTTTTATTCATTAATTTGTTGTTTTCTGTTTTATAGCCCACATATGAGTGAAATTATGTGATTCTTGATTTTTTCCACCTGACTTATTTTGCTTAGCATGATATTCTCTAGATGCATCCATGTTGTCGCAAGTGGCAGCATCTTCATTTTTTTAAGGCTGAGTATTATTCCATTGTATATATGTACCATCTCTTCTTTTTCTAATCATCTATGGAAGGGCATTTTGGTTGTTCCATGTCTTGGCCACCGTGAATAATGCTGTAGTAAACATAGGGGTACATATATTTTTACAAATATTTCCAAAAATTTCGGTTAGATACCCAGAAGAGAGATTGCTGGGTCATATGGTAGGTCTATTCTTAATTTTTTTGAAGGACCTTTATACCATTTTCCATAGTGGCTGTACCAGTTTTACATGCCCACCAGTAGTGTATGAAGATTCTTTTTTCCTCACAGCCTCTCCAACACTTGTTATTACTTGTCTTGCTGATGATAGCCATTCTGACAGGTATGAGGTGGTATCTTGTGCTTTCAATTTGCATTTCCGTAATAGCTAGTGAAGTTGAGCTTCTTTTTAAATGCCTATCGGCCATTCATATGTCTTCATGTTCAGGTCCTCTGCCCATTTTTTAATTGGATTGTTTATTTTTATTGTTGATTTGTGAGTGTTTTAAAAGATATTTTAGATATTAGCCCCTTATTGCAGGTATTGTTTGCAGATATCTTTTCCCATTTGTTTGGTTGCCTTTTTGTTTTGTTGATGGTTTCTTTTGCTGAGCAGAAGCTTTTTAGTTTGATATAGTCCTGTTCATTTATTTTTGCTTTTACCTCCCTTACCTTTGGGGTCAAATTCATAAAAATCCTAAGACCAAGTTCCATAAGTTTGGTGTCTGTGTTTTCTTCTAGATATTTTATTTTTCAGGTCTTTTGATCCATTTTGAGTTAATTTTTGTGTATGAGGTCAAATAGTCTGGTTTCATTCTTTTGCATGTGGCTTTCCAATTTTCCCTGCATCATTTATTGAAGAGGCTTTCTCTTTTCCATTGTATGATTTTGGCTCCTTTGTCGAAAATTATTTGCCCATATATATGTGGGTTTATTTCTGGACTCTCAATCCTGTTCCATTGGTCTGTGTGTCTTTTTCTGCCAGTACCATGCTGTTTTGATTATTGTTGCTTTCTAGTATAATTTGAAGTCAGAAAGTATGATGCCTCCAGCTTTGTTATTTTTTTTCAGAATTGCTTTGCTTTTTTTAGGGTCTTCCGTAGTGCCATAGAAATCTGATAATTTTTTGTTCTATTTCTTTAAAAAATGCCATTGTGATTTTAATGGGGATTGCATTAAATCTGTATGTTGCTTCTAGTTTTATTATTTTAAATGTGAATATCCAATTATTCCAGCACCATTTATTGAGTATTTTTGTCAAATATTATTTGACAGAGTAGTAGTAAATTTTGTTCCACTTTTCTTAATTCTTGAAGTTTAAGTAAACATGAAAAGTAATAATAATGTAGGTCAGATTGATAAATACTAAATTCTACATTCTGAAAATGGAGAATAAACTTTCTTTTGAGTGCCTATAGAGTTTTCATAAAACTGGCCACATGTTTGGGTGTAAGATAAGTCTTAATAAAATCCTGTAGTAGACATAATTGACATTCATTTTAGCCTGCCAGCAATTGACTTCCCTTATATGGTAAACATTAGTTACCTCTGGAGTATGGATTAAAGGAGGAGAAATAGGGTCTTTCCTTCATACATTTCTGTATTCAGAGTTTTTATATAAGTTGATTTTATAATTTAGGAAAATAAAATTCTCATCTTAATAACTTCAGTGGTCAATCAGTATATAATTAATCGTATACTAATATACCTAGTCATATACTGCTTCCCAATTTAGACTCCATTAGGGGATGGGGGATAACCAAGAAATATAAAACAATTGGTATCTGTAAAGAATTGGATAAGATATTCATGTTTTTCTAGTTTTTAATTGTGAGTATGAATCCTTGCCAATTATGGTGTTCAATTCTTGTGACTTTAAAATAAATTTTAGTACTGTCAATCACAAATGTGATAGATTAGTCCCATGTGAACATGGGACTGACTATATAATTAGGTATATAGTTATTCCGGTTACTTGTATTTCTAACTTCATTTGTTTGGGGGCCTTTATGATCAGGTTGGGACCATAAAATGGTCGTAATTTCTATTAGCATTCTATCTCCAATAAAAACAATTAAATGTCAATAATGACTGTAATTTGTGGACAACATTGATAACAACTAAGTCTTTTTTATTCCTTAAAATTTGATTGGAAAAACTGGGTAGAACTTTCATTTGTCATCTTTATCATTATAGAAAGAACTGGTTGTCTTCTTGGGCCGTGTTGCAGGGTTCATCTTTACTCTTTACCAAAACTCAAGGAAGTAGCACAAGTTGGGTAAGTATTTCTTCTCTTCGGAGGCTTTATACAGTTAAATTATGTGGATGGTATTATACCTGAATTCTATGAAGTATTCCAGAGTCCTTCTAGCTAGTGTAACAATAAAAATATATGAAATTTTCTTAGTAAAAGATGCATTTTCAACTCATCAGAGAAATAAGAGGGCTAATTAGAAAAGTTTGATTAATTGTATTATTAAAATCAGCAAATTCTTTTTTATCCATTAAACTGAAGCAATCACTCCACTCAACCCATAACAGTCTTCTTCAATCTTTTTTAGGGTATATAATATTTCATTATATGGATGGTCCATAATTTATTCAGTCAGTCTTCTAAAGATGGACATTTAGATTGTTTCCTAATTTTTCTATTCTAGAATTGCCAATTAAGATACTTCTTAATTAACTTTGTAATAGGATTGTTCAAAAAAGATTTGAAAGAATCCTAGTTTTGTTTCTCTGCTCAGTCACCAGCCAGATTTGGTGAAGCTAAAATGTGTCTTGTTTATACAGTGAAATCATATCCAACCTGAGGATGAGATTCTAATGCAGTCCTATAAACCAAAAGGACAAATATCTTCTATAGTAAAAATTGCCTTTGCATATCTCTTTAGGAGATGCTATGTTAGAATTCGGTCTCTAGCAGAGCCAGTTTCTTTTCCTTTAATATTGGAAGAGATCGCTTTTCCTTCAGTTGAGTTTAGATGGTTTATGGGTTAAGGGGTCATGTTACAGAAGTATAGTTCTTTAACAATTAGATTGACACTTAGCACAGAAACCCATACAGAAATCTACTTGATGAAGTGGTTCAAATTTTATACTCATTCTAGAGCATATATTTATTGATGGAATACTGAACAAAATCACTCATACTATTTACAGTTCTGTTTTTTTAAACTCAGTCATGCTTTGTGTTTATTTCGTGATTCCATAGACAGTTAAAATTGAGTAAATGAAATGTACATATGTGGCATGTAGCTCCATTGTATAAAATAATTTTTGCATAGATATGATATCATCCAAAATTCCAGAGAACTGTTTTTTTTTCTCCTTAAGGATAGATACATTCCCCTAGTTTTCTGGAAAATATTATCCACTGGTTTGTTATATGAGTAATGTAAATTGTCCTTGCTTTTTTCTTACCTCACTTTACCTTATTTGTTCAACATTCATAAAAAAGCCTGCTTTGTTCTGGGCATTGTGTTAAGCTTGAGGGGTGTTAGAGGTAACTAACATGGTTCCTGTCTGCATACTTTACACTGTAATGGAAGAAGATCAACATGTGCATAGTTATAACATATTATATGCTCCTCAGATAACATTCATCATATTCCTTGAGTATTTTAAATTATCACACAAATACTGGTAGCTATTCAAATTCATTTATACATGATTTCAGATTTCTAAAAATAGTCACTTTTTTTGGGCCAGATAATTCTTTGGTGCAGGGGCTGTCCTATGCATTGTGGGATGTTTAGCAGATGATAGTAGTATTCATCCCTCCTGCTGTGACAACTAAATATCCCTAGACTTTGCTGAATGTCCCCCTGTGTGATAAAATAACTTCTGTTTGAGAAATGTCCTAAGACAAAGGGAAGGCAAGCTGATGATGGTAGGTCCATTCATCTTAAGAGGACTTAGAAAGGGATACCAGAGGACATTGCAAGGAAATGTCCAAGCACGGAAACTCAGGGATTTCTGAGTAAGAGGCTGAGTAAGATGGCAGAGCACCAGAAGTAACTTCTTTCTATTACCCCTCACACCTTCTGTTGTGAGTATAGGCTAAGACAAGTCTGTTTAATACATTATGTTCTATCAAGCATTCATCTTAGAAATAAAACATGAATTTATGTACTAACAAAGTCAGAAGATAATTCTGGAATAAATTTAGGGCCTTAGCAAAAAAGTATTTAGAAGCGTAGCTTTGCTTGTGTTGTGTCTGCTTTTAGAATTATATTTTTGACTTATCTGGTTCCGTTATGCTTTTATCTTGTGTGTTATTTTGCCATTGTGCATTGTTATGACATCGTCATTTTCTTCCCTTTTTCCATCAAGTCATTCTGCCAACAGGGCTCAGTCTCTGAGCTCTTGCATTCGCTGCTTTCTTCTTGGAAAAATTCTGTCAGTCATCGGCCTGCTGTCGCATATGTAAAATCTGATCCTGTTTCAACTGTCACTGTATGTGTTCTTGTTGCATGCCCCCTTGCCATAATAATTCTGTTTTCTTTGCCATGAATGAATTGGAGGGATGATTACAGTAGTGAAAAGCGAGGCTAGATTTTGAAAAAGAATGAATAACAAACAAAATTTTGCCAACTATATTGAATGTATCTTTCTAGCATTCCATGCCTTGTTGTTCTATTTATACTTGATTGCTGTATCTTATTTGGTTAGTTATTTGTATCTTAGATTATAATGAACCATATAGAGAGCATATAATAACAAGTCAAATTGATTTTATCATTTTGTTAAATGTGTGCATTTGTTTTATAATGCACACATTTTAAAACTTGAGATACATCATTTTTGCTCAGAAAGTTATCTATGCCCATCCTAGCTTTATGGTTAGTTAAATGTATTTTGAATGACAAAAAGTACTTAAGAAGGCCAAGAATTTGTAGAATAGTTAAAATTTTATTGTGATTTTTAAAATTTTGTTTCTACTAATAAAAAGACCATATGATATCCTAAATTTTGTTTTGTTATAACGAGTATGTTATTTAAGTCCACATTGCTAGCTGCAGAGATGAAGGAAATGGAAAAAAGGTGAAGTTGAACCATTTATTAAATGTGAAGCTACTAAGTAGAGTCACTGACATTACAAATAAGTTATCACAAAGTTGGTGATAAGATCCATTTCCAATGACAGTCCTAATTTCGCTTGAAAATATTATAGCAAATGAAATTTCCTATAACAAATCTTAATGACTTTAAGATTATAATTCATCGGCCCTTAAAAATTTTAAAACCTCTAAATCTGTCAATAACATAGGAATGCTATTTTCTACTCTTAGTTAACAGACTAAACAAAAATTTACATTAATGATAGCAAGATATAGTGTAAATCTACATTTAACATAAATTTTTTGCTAATCTTTTCCTTATCTGGTTAACAAATATAATAGCTAGTTAAGTGCTTTCTCTTCTCAAACCATCCATGTTAACTGTCTTTCTATTCTCTTCACAATTCTTTATTAAATTGCTATGGCTTTATAGCATCTGGCTCTAGTTATAATTTCTAACGAAGTCTCAATAAAAAAAACATGAGGCTTATAGTTTTTTGGTTTTACAGGTTTTTGGTAGTTGACAACATAAATAGTCAATAAGGAAATAATTCTTGAAATCACAAAATCAGGTTTAGGCAATGTTTATTAGGTGGAAAAGCACTTGATATCTGACAGACATTATTTATACATATATAAGAATATTGCCTGTTTTTTTGAACACATCATTTTGCATGGTCATATTAGTCTAGGATAAATGCCAAGAAATGGAATTGCTAAGCTAAAGAACACATGTGTTTGTATACTTGCAAATGTAGAGTTACCAATTTTCCCTCTCTAGGAGTAGTTACAGTGTATACCCCACTTGCATATGAGGGCCTATTTCTCTAGCCTCACTGACAGTTTTTTTATCAAACTTTTTGATTTTCTTTTCTTTGTTTTTTGCTACAAAAAAAGATTTTAATGTGGCTTTATTTTGCATTTTTCTCATGATAGAAGTTGAACCATTTTATTTCCTTATTTATGAACTATACATGTTTTAAAGACATTTTTCAGTTTTAAAGTAGGAATTGTTATAATATGGAAAGAGAAGAAAAATTTGAGATAATCGTCTGGTTTATTGTTAATAATATAAAGTTGGTCTTAATTTTTTCTGAATGCACACATGGACATGAATATCACATAAAGGTTTTTCTTTTTTTTCCGGAATGAAGTTTGGGAGCAATCAGTCCAAACCGGAGTTCACAGTGGACCTTAAGGGGGCGACAATTGAGATGGCTCCAAAGGATAAATCCAGCAAAAAGAATGTATTTGAGGTAACAAAATTTCTTCTAAGTATAATTCATATTCTTAACTGTAGTAATTGGATCTTTTTTTAGTTATTTTGAGAAATAGTGTGACTAAGGCAAAGTTGGTCATTAAGTCAGTTTGTATCATAATTTAAGAAAAAAGCTGATATAAAGATCTGGGCTTTATTTGTAGAAATTATTGGATCTCAGACTATATATGAGCCTTTTGTTCCACAAATCTTGTCTTTCCCCAGCAACAAAAAGGGTGTGATTTCCTTTACCTACAGAATCTAATGTTAAAAAATACTTTTGTCATTAAAAACCCTCCATAGTCATGTGGGCTTTTGTATCAGTTATTTATTGCTGCATATCACACAGTCCCCAAATTTAGCAGCTTAAGAAAGGAATCATTTTGTTTGCTCAGTTTGACCTTTACTAAGCTGAGTGATTCTTCTGGTCTCACCTGGGACCATTCTTGAGGCTTCAGTCATCTAGTGCAGGAGTCCCCAACCCCCAGGCCGCGGACTGGTACTGGTCTGTGGTCTGTTAGGAACTGGGCCACACAGTGGGAGGTGAGCTGTGGGCCGGTGAGCAAAGCTTTGTCTGTATTTGCAGCCACTCCCCAGAGCTAGCATCACTGCTTCAGCTTCACCTCAGATCATCAGGCATTAGATTCTCATTGGAGCACCAGTCCCTGGTGCCAAAAAGGTTGGGGACCACTGATCTAGTGTCTTGACTGGGGCTGGATGGTCTAGTTCACATGATCTGGTATTGGTGCCAGCTGTTTGGTAGGCCTCTTTCTCCACAAGATCTCTCATTTTCAAGGAGGCTGCCCCAGGCTTCTTAACATGGTGGTTTTGGTGTCAGGGTTCCAAGAGGATGAGAGTGGAAGCTGTAAGACTTCTTGAGGCCTAGATTTAGAAGTCACACATCAGTATTGTGCTGGTGAAAACAAGTCAGAAGGCCAGCCAAGTATCGAGGGTTGTGGGGAACTAGATTCTATCTGTTGATTGAGGAGCAGCAAAGTTGCATTGCAGAGGAGTGTATATACAGAGATAGGAGGAATTTTTGAGGCTATCATTGCAAACAATCTTCCAGATTCTAACCTTCCCTTATAGCCTATTTCAGTCCTTTCCTATCTTATAGTCTAGGCAGACTGGATTAGTTGCTGTTTTCCTGCCTCTATGATTTTCATTCTTTATTATTCTGCCTTGGATACTGACCCATGCCAGTCTCTGCTTTTCAGATGTTACCTATCTTTCAAAACCCATGAGAAATGTTATCTCAACACTGATGCTGCTTCTTTGGCTTTCATTATTTAAAAAAAATTTTTTTTAAATTATTATTATTATTAATGCTTACAGTTCCTGGTCTTCCTAGGTGGTCTCCCATCCAAGTACTAACCAGGCCTGACCCTGCTTAGCTTCTGAGATCAGACATTGGGCTTGTTCAGGGTGGCATGGATGTAGACCATGGACTGCGGCTACACTGGGGCGCGAACCCAGGACTTTCTGCATGTAAAGCAGACGTGCTAACCGCTACACTATGAAACCACGTTCATGGCTTTTAAAATAGCATTTATTTTAGTGTACCTTGGATTATCATCATCTGTAAATTATTCCCTTCTCTAGATGATTAACGTATTTTGTTTCATTTTTTTTTTCTTTCAAGCAGAGAAACTATTTTTCCTTATCTTTAAGAACCTCTAACAGAGTGTCTATGTGCACTGACTTCAGTGTTGGTTGACTGGCTTGACCAACTCTCTAGAAAGAAATGCAAGAAAGGAAGTCACTGTTTCTTGAATTAGCCTTGCAGTCTCAATAACATTCCAGAATTAAAGGATTCTGTGGTCAAACACACCTTAGAAGTGTCTATTTTATTCCTCTCAGCACACTCCAGAATATCAAAGCAGTGAGAAGTCTTGAAGGGGAGAATCTTATTTAACTTTCTTCAATTCACTATTTCCCAAATTAATATCACAGAACTGATTATTTTTTGAGGAATACCTTTTTAAACATTACTTCAGGAACTATGCTTGAGGCATATGTCTCAGAATGTTGTTTGAGGTGCTTTGCCATATGTTCCTCTAAACAATTATCAACCAGAAAAATAGGAGGAATCCTTTCTTCAACTACTTTAAAATTCTTCCTCAGTTAAGTGTAAGAAACGAACCAGAGATTATATATAAATTGGTTATTGCCTTCATATAGTGTCGTGTATAGTATCCTTACATGTATAGCATAGTATCCTGACTATATAGTGTAATACATAGTATCGTTGAGTTAGTTCATGATTTGACACTTTAATAATGTTTAGTAAATTTAGTGATATTTCTGCCCAAAAGGAATGTGACATATATTGTCTGTACTCTTTCTACTAAGCCATTATATATGCCTGTTAAATAGGAAATAATGAAAGTCTAATAACGCTTTGTATATTCTTTTTCTACATTTATTTTTTAACCAGAGAGAGAAAAAACTTTCTCAGATTTACGTAAAAATATCATAAATTTCATTTTCTTACTGATGAATTATATTTCAATTCTAATTTAAAATGTACTGTTTTGATACTTGAACATATTTTTTAATGATAATGTATACTACACTTCAGCAAGTTTTATGGCATTCATGTGCAGTTTAGGACCTTCAATTATTAGATTTTCACTGAGAATTTATTATGAGAAAAACTATATTTTATAAAATAATTCAGCTGGTATTATTTTATACTAAAATAAAAGATATCCCATTGCTGTGTAGTACTTAAACCTTTTATCACACAGTGTAATATATGTCATCTAATCTTTTTGAAGGTGGTTTTGTAGACTATGAATTAAATATATTCATTTATTTGGTTGAAAGCATTAACCATACTTTTCTTCCTTCCTTTTCTCTAAAGCTGAAAACCCGTCAAGGAACAGAATTGCTAATTCAGTCTGATAATGACACAGTTATTAATGATTGGTTTAAAGTTCTTAGTACTACTATCAATAATCAGGTATGTCTTTGACTTTGGTTATTTTTTTTTTTTTTACTTCAGAGTGGTTTTTCTTTTTGGCTTTCTAATTGGTTATTGCATTTCTAGTTTCCAATTTATATTTAAAAATTTTTAAATATATTTTTTGACAGGTAGAAAAGACAATGGTCAATTGAGTAATGTTCAACTGTATAAATATTTAAATTATTTTAAATAATTTTCACATGAGGCATTGGTCCAGAAAGAAGGCATTGGTTCAAGAAGAAGGGACAGTAAAACTATGCCTAGTATGTAGTATTTATTCAATGACTGAATGAGTTAGAAATAGTACTATTTGATGGAAACAAGTCCTAGGCAAAATTATGAAATAAATGAAGCTATAGTCTCCTTATTAGCACTTTTTCTTTCCTACTGACACCTCTCTAGCCTCTCCCAAGGTGTTCTCAGATGTTCTAACTCCCCTTTCTCCCTCAATCAGGTAGATGTTTTCGTGCCTTCATATTCCTGGTAAATTTCCTCTTGTATATATAACAACCAGAAAGAACTTTAGATTTATATTCAGAAGCTGTTTGAGCAAGAGCAATGATAAACAACTAGGGGCTATACTTTCTTAGGCTATATTCTTACTTCCTCTATATAAGAGGAGGGGTGCATGGCTCATGCACTGGAGATACAGTACCATGTAGCCAGGTGCTACACCTTTCTATATGGAGCTTATTATTAAAGAGAGGAACTTATTATTGACTATGAAATTTAAAAATATGTACTATTTTCAAAGTGGCAAAATATACTGGGGAATAAATGTAGCAAGAGATGTAAGAGAAAATTACAAAACTTTATTTAGAGAGACAGTGGAGAAAACCTAATTAAATAAGTATATCATGTTCATGGATTAAAAGATTCAATAATGTAAAAATATAATCTCCTAAATGATCTATAAATTTATAGATTTGAGATCTTTAACTCTCTTTCAGGATCCCAGTAGGTTTTCTTCTGGAACTTAAGAAGCTTATTCTAAAATTCATATAGAAATGCAAAGGGCTAAGAATATCTAAGGTAGTCTTGAAGAAAATGGAAGGACTTGCTCTATCATATATCAGGACTTCATAAAGCTCTATTAATATAATATGGTATCCCCAATAGGATAGGTGCAAAGAACCGTGGAACAGATCTTCGTACCTTTGAATGCTTCACGCCAGATTTAGCACTGTGGAAAAATGAGGAAGAATAAACTTTTCAGTAAATGGTGCTGGGTTAACTGGATAGCCAAGAAGACCTTTCCCTACACTATGCACAAAAATAAATTCTCAGTGGAGTAAAGACCTCTGTGTGAAAGGCAAAGCAATGCTTTTGGCTTGAGAACTTACTGCAGTTTTCTAATTTAGAAAAGTGACCATGATTAGGTAGATGAGCTCTAGGATTTCTTTCAATTCTTAATATCCATGAGTCTGTGAGTAATGATTAACTTTAAACATAAAGTATATTGTGAAAAGATCGTTGGTGTGAAAAATCAATGTGTCATTGGCTAGTTAGCTTTATCTCGTCCTGTTTTCACAGAATGTAGCTTCATACTGTTCTGTCATCACAGATTACAGCCTGATGTTCTTGTCACATACGCAGTTAATCAAAATGAGGCAAGATTGCCTCATCATCAGTGTGAACCCTTTATCCTATGAATTATCAGAAATTTTTTCTTTTCGGAAATTTAGAATTAATGCCACCTAAAGGGAAAAAAAGAATATTTTCAGTGATTTATCACATATCTAAGTAATACATACTGTATACTAATTGGTTTCTTAAAATCATTTGGAAGAGTCAGTTATTGGTAATTCTGAGAATTATGCTTTATATCTAAGGTAATATCAAAAATAGTAATGTATTTGGAAATCTCTAATCATAGACAGTAGAAACTGATGAAGCAATTGAAGAGGAGATACCAGATTCACCAGGAATAGAAAAGCATGATAAAGAAAAGGACCATAAGGATACTAAAAAACTTCGTTGTAAGTTATTCTTTCTCTCTTTTGCTAGTGGTTTGAATGGGCTTATTCTCTTAGCTTTTAAATAACTATGTAAAACCTGAGTGAAATCTCCAATGTTACAGAAAATTATAAGATCTTGCATTCCCAATGTTTCAGTACTGTCTTTGTTAACTCATTGTCATTTTTCAACCTCATTGTATGCATCCTTATGACATCATGTTAATTTTGAGATATTGTGATACTTCAAGAGACAAAAATGAGTTAGAATGCCCTTCTCTTGAGGTCTCTAGGGAGCTGAAATTTATTGATTTAAAAATACATAATTACTGTTTAAGAATCTAGATAGAATCTTACACTTTAGGAAGTTAGAAGTCATGGGATAAGTACCATAGTTCCATACTGGACACCAGGCAGCATCTCTGGACTAGGATATGTCTGTTCAAGTACAGCTGTATGCATTCCTATCTCCATTCATATCTCCTTTATAATACAGGACCAGAGGTAAAGCTTGCAAATTTAAGAGTGGTATTGTCTAACGCAGGCCCTTTGTGAATTACATTGTTTAAATAGGCCATTAGCTATGACTCTGAATTTTATTAAATCTATTTTAACATATCCACATACAGCTGAGAATTTTTTTGGCTTCAAATTAACTGAATTATTAGAAAATCATTTATTTTGTTTTCCTGTATTCTAATGAAGTTTAGGCCTATTACTAATGTTGCTACCATATAACAATGTAAACACATGAAAATTTTATTGTTTAATTTTTACTAATGTATTGTTTCTTCAAATACAGTTATTTTCAAGAAATTTACTTTTTGAATTTTTGTTACTTTAATCGAAAAAAATCAGGGCTAATGGCAATGTAGAACATATTCGAGAGTATTCTTGGCTCAGAGTACAGATAATTATGATGAGACTTAGCCTAAACTACAAATAATTCTGATGGAGATTTATAAATATATATGGATCCCCGTCCCTCCCCCCATGGACTCCTAGTTCAGTAAGGATAGGAATTTTTTAGTTTATGGTTTATGATTTTTTTTTCTTGGCTGGTCATTTTACCTTTTAAAACTGATGTCAAAATAAGTTCTATCACTTATGAAGTAATGACTCTAAATTAGGATAATTTAAGAATATCTTGGCACATGTATCAAAGAAGGTACAATTTGTGGTCAGTATTTAGTGACAAAAATGAAATGTTTTGTTTGGTTTATCATTTTGAAATTGGATCTGTGTTAGTTTGATTCTTCACATGTCACTCTTAAACCATATTAAAGTTAGAATTTATACTGTGATTTTTACATATGGGATTACTATATTTTGAGTGCTAAGTGGAAAAACTTTTATCAAAAGTTTTTATTTTATGAAATGCTTAATATCTGTTTGTTTTAAGCCACGAAAGTATCTAGCATAGATTCTTCAGAACAGAAAAAAACCAAGAAAAACTTGAAGAAGTTTCTTACACGGCGCCCCACTTTGCAAGCTGTTCGTGAAAAAGGTTACATTAAAGGTAGGTGGACGTGATGCATATAATAACAAGCTTTGGGAGAAGCAGGACATTTTAAATTAAAAACTGAAAAATTTCCAAACAGTGAAAATGTTCTTATTTATTATTCATAAAGTTATCAGGTTCAGTGATTAAACTATAATTGAGTAATTAAAATAGATTTTGTAAAAAATGCACATGAAAAGTTTATTCTAAGGCATTAAACAGACATAAATATCAAACTAAGTTTTTAGAAACCCTGTACCAGAGGAACTACATGAATGTGATGATCCGGATGGGTGGCAGATCTTTGGAAGACATGATAATAAAGATTTTTAGTTTTGAGATGCACAGATCAGAAAAAAACTTTAATAAACAGTCATTAACAGAACAAAGAAAAATATTGAACAAGCAGTTTTATCCTTGATTGTTTGACTTCAGTTCTCATTTAATTTGAAAATTAGCATAAGGTGTTATTACCTAATTATACATTTGTTCAATAAAAGCACCATAATGCACTAACAGAATCTTTTTTAATAAGAAAGCATTCTTTAAAATCATATATACTCGTATATACCTTTTCTTTTTTTTTAAGCCTATGGCACCTAGTATTCCCAGTTTGTATATATCTTTAGTTCTTATAAGCATGTTTAATTCCAAAGGTAAAATTTTCTGATACATGACTCAGAATGGTGGTAGTTGTTTGTAAGTAAAAATATAGGTAAAGTTTATAGATATAAAGTTTATATATATATATATATCTGATTATGAAGTTTCTGACAAAGATGATCACTGGAAAATCTGTTTGCAAAGCATCTAATGGTTTTCATTAAATGGGTTTCATTAAAAAGATATTTAAAACTTCTAGGAAGAGTTCAGCTAACTAAGTGAGTCAAATAAGCAGCTTTAGGAGTTATAGACAAATAAGTACTCCCAAATAATGCATGTGGATTTAGCATTTTGAGTTTAGAATCTTAAAAAAAAAAACCTAACAAATAAATGACTAGAAACTGCTGCTAATTTATTCACAAGACTTTTTCATTGAGAAATAGAAACTGTTGCGACTTCATGGTGTTATTTACCTCTTCAAATATTTTTGCTTGTTTTCCTGATTCATTTATCATGAATGTGGCATTTCAAAACTTTTGGGTTGAATGATTAATAGAACAGCCTTTGAAATATATTTTGTGAAATTGGCTGTTTGCCTCTGATAGGCATGCACATGCTTATTTTGATAAGTTTAAAAAATACTTGAGTATTTACTAAGTGCCAGGCATGAACCTAGGTGCTGTGAATACCGGTGTTCGAGAATTTCAAGGTCCCTCCCTGCCCTCATAAAACTTCTATATAAAAATGAGACGTGGACAAATTAATTGAAAAGAGAGAGATGACTACTATGGAGAACCTAACATAGTAATACAATAGTGTGACTGGAATTGTGTTACCATAGATAGGATGGTCTATAGATAGAATGTTTTTCTATGGAGATGACATTTAACTGAGAGCAGGAGTGATGAGAAGGAACTAAATTTTGGGAGGAATGTTGATCTCTGCAAATGGGATAGAAAGTAAAAAGGCTCTCAGGCAAGAATAAGTTAGGATGTTCATAGAATTTAGTAAAGAAAGAAAATTGTTTGAAATGAAATTGGAAGGGGTAGTCAGAGTGCAGATCATATAAAGCTAAGTCATGGTAAACGATTCTGGATGCATTGAGTGTTTTCTGTTGCACTATGAATGGTTTAGCCATTTTGTGAACTATATTTTAGCAGCGTGGTTCATTTTAAAAAATAAATCTCTTTCAGATCAGGTATTTGGAGCCAATCTTGCAAATCTGTGTCTGAGAGAGAATGGCACAGTGCCAAAATTTGTGAAATTATGCATTGAACATGTTGAAGAATACGGTAAGAACATGATTTTTTAGAAATGTTAAGTACACCAACCCATTGTTTCACCATCAACATCCCTAGGATTTTTATGATTTTGAGTGATGCAACCAAAAATTTTTTACCATCATAATGTTAAAAAAAGCATCTCATTTGCAAAAAACTTACACGTTTGTAAGTTTAAGACCTTTGCAGCCATTTATTAAGTGTTTGGTGTTTATGGTTAATTAGCATATGGTATTCTTTGAAGCCATTTGGAGTTGGCATCTGCTTGAAACAAAGGAGGTGATTATGAAACTGAGTTTATTAAGAAATGATTTGACAGTATAGAAAATAGGAAATTGAAATTGTATTAACTTACTAAAATATAGTTTCTGTTTATAATAAATGAGATGACATTTTAAAACTATATATTAAATCACATATAAAGTATCAAATACTTCTAATGTCATTTCCTATAAAATAAGACAAACTAATTTCTATTTTGGTTAATTTAAATGTTTATAATATTTGTACTAGATTTATATAAATTAACATCTTGACTAATCGCATTAACTGATCTGTATTTAGTCAAAAACATACCATTAAAACATTTGCATAATTTATAATTTCTGCCAGTTACAGATCTCTCATCTCTTCTTGTCAACATGAGAACAGACACCATGTGAAGTTAAATGAGGAGCACATTTGATAATGTGCTTTGTTAAGTGTGCATAGCATTATCATTTAATGAATATTTGAATTTTTTAGGCTTAATTTTGTGAGTTTCAAGTGATTCTATTACGCATATAAAAGAAACTGATAAACTATCGAATTATCAATTGATTTTTGTAGAACCATTATTTAGTTGCTAGCTTGTATTGTTTATTACACGCACTTAATATGATAAGCATCCCTCTCCCTTGGAAAGTTTGGTCATTTTATTATAACTTTGTTCTATTTCTTAAAAATAATTTTTCAATTTTTCAGTTACAATTGGCATACAATATTAGTTTCAGGTGTACAGCGTGGTGATTAGACATTTATATAACTTATGAACTGCTCACTCTGGGATACCTAGTACGCATCTGACACCATAAATAGTTATTACAATATTATTGACTATATTCCTTATGTTATACTTTATATCCCTGTATTTTGTAATTACCAATTTGTACTTCTTAATCCTTTCCCCTTTTTTACCCACTCTCTAACCTCCCTCCCATCTGGATACCATCAGATTGTTCTCTGTATCTATAAGTTTGTTTCTGTTTTATTTTGTTCTTTAGCTTCCATGTGTAAGTGAAATCGTTTGGCATTTGTCTTTATCTGACTTACTTCACTCAGCAGAGTACCCAATAGGTCCACCCGTGTTGTTGCACAATGCAAGATTCCATTTTTTTATGGCTGAGTAATATTCCATTGTATATATGTACCACATCTTTATCCATTCATCCATTGTTGGACACCCAAGTTGCCTCCATATCTTGGCTGTTGTAAATAATGCTGCAATGAACACGTCCCTTTGAAGTAGTGTTTTGAATTTCTTCAGACAAATACCCAGAAATGAGGTTACTGGGTCCTTCCTTATGACAAACATTTTTAAGGGAGTGCTTTAATATATGCATTTACATTATAAAATGGCATATAAAAATGGGTGGGCTGATTTTATCGATGGGCTTCTTTTTTAACTTTCCCCAGGCATTTGCAGAATTTCATCTTAAATTGTTAGTATTTCAAGTTTAATGAGATGATTTCCTTGAGATGATTCACAGTCTACATGATAACCAAAGTAGAAATGTTGCTGTTTATTAAACAGGATTCAGAGTGAACTTCTCCCCATATCTCTCTGCCAAGCATGTATAAAAAGCAATTTAGAGGAAAAGAGTATTTGCCCATTTGATTTAGTCAGTTAATGAATTAAGAATTCTGAAACGTGAGTATCTTTAGAAGAGGCAAACTTGAAACATATAATATTATTTGTCTCCTAGGTTTGGATGTTGATGGGATATACAGAGTAAGTGGCAACCTTGCAGTGATCCAGAAACTCAGATTTGCAGTCAATCATGGTAAGAAGATATTTCCTATTGGTATGTCCAAATAATCACTCGTAACTGTAGAATTAGTTTAAAGTAATTTTTAAAAATTTCCTCTTCCTAACGTTTTTCAGATGAGAAACTGGACTTGAATGATAGTAAATGGGAGGATATTCATGTCATCACTGGAGCACTCAAAATGTTCTTTCGAGAATTACCAGAACCTCTTTTTACATTTAATCATTTTAATGATTTTGTGAATGCAATTAGTAAGTATGTAATTCTCCTTTGTTTTTTTCTAGATGTTGAAAATCCTCTGTACAAATTAAGTCACTGCATTCTGTTTTATCTTTTTAAAGTTTTTTTCAAAGGATTGTTTTACTCCAGAAATTATATATGTGACCACCAGATGTCACTGTGTATTATCAAATACCAGGTTCCAAAATATGTCACAGCTTTCAGTTCATGCAAATCTCTAGTTATTGTCTTTTTTTTTTTTTCCAGAACAAGAGCCAAGACAGCGAGTTGCTGCTGTTAAGGACCTAATCAAACAGTTGCCAAAGCCAAATCAAGATACAATGCAGATCCTTTTTAGACATCTCAAAAGGTAAGAGTCTCACCACAAAAAAGAAATAATAATTAGGAAAAAAGAAAAAACCAGTGAAAGAATTGCACAGTTATGAGATGTGGTATAGTACCCATGGGGCCAGATCTCTCAGACCCAGATTCAGGTCCAGCCATGCTACTTACTGTCTTTGTAACTTTAAAAAGATAGCTCCTTTGAGCCTTAGTTCAAAGAATACATTAAATATTATATGTGAAACAATTATGTAATACCTAGGAAGTATGTAGTAGATATTCAAAAATTGTTGCTAAAGTTAATTAATCTGAACATGAGATTGGCTATTAGATGAGGACCACTAAAGCACCTTCAAATAAAGCCATCATTGCTCTAGGTTACTACATAACTTCCTTAATAACTGCTTTTTTTCCACTTGAAAGAAGGATCACTATAATACTAAAATGATCCTAATGAAAGAGATTAAAAAAAAAACATAGAATGAGTAAAACTGAAAGTTCAGTCTCTGTACCCTAATGAAATTTTTTTTCCTTGTCAATCTAGTGGAATAATCTTTGTTACCTGAATTGTACCTCATATTTAAATCTATGTCTTATTTTAGAAGCTAAGCTAAACTATCACACATTTATGTTTATTAGAGTATGTGTGATTATACCTTCCAGCTGTGTTTATCCAGAACAAAGTGTCATATGGAGTTTGAACTGAATTCTACTTGGCTAAATAGTTTATATGTACCTTAGGAAAATGAGAATTATTTCTTATCTTTAAATGCAAACTGTTTCTGTTTGTAATATGATTTGAAGAATTTTCCCTCATTTTTTACTTTTTCTTTTAACAATGTGTTCTTTCCTCTTAGAGTTATAGAAAATGGAGAAAAAAACAGAATGACCTATCAGAGTATAGCAATTGTTTTTGGTCCCACTCTGTTAAAGCCAGAGAAAGAAACTGGTAATATCGCAGTTCATACTGTCTACCAAAACCAGATTGTAGAATTAATTCTTCTGGAAATAAATTCTATCTTCGGACGCTAATAGACTTCTTATTGAAGACCATGGAAGAGAAGCCGGATTCCATCAGATTTCAAATCCTTATACATGATGTACTTTATTTTTGGACCAATCAGTGACTCTGATTTTGCACTTTTTTGAGGGATCAGTTGGAAATGGGAGAGTCAAGATGTGTGTTAGGCCCTCATATTTGCTGCTTTGTTTCAAGTTGATATAACTGTGTGTGATTTTGAATTAATTTTATCCCGAATGTTTGCATTTCATACTCTGAATTTCATTAAAAATCAAAACTTGCAATTCTAACCAGTCATATACACTGGATAATTTGGTAAGAAAATGTCATTTTTCTCAAACTGGATAACATAGAATTTCTTCTCATGATTTGTTAGAATCATCACTTGATAGAACATTACTTACTTTCAGTTATTTTGAAACATTCTTGGGCATTTTAAACAAAATGAAATGAAGTATATCCATTTTGAAACCTGTGTTACTTCTTTTTCAGAGTTTTTGCATGCAGTGCAGTCTAAGTGCTAAAGTTCCTTATAATTCACATATAATTCCTTGATGGAGGCTTGCTGTCTTTTACTGTGTTGCACAGCATCCTTATTGGATATCTCAGTTGCTTTTTTGGGCAGCACACTAATATTACTTAAAACACTGTGATGTACTGGAGTTTAATTTAGCATAGGTCAGTTCAGGGTATTTTGGGGCTGTCTGTGCTACACTGATTTAGCTAACAATCCTAATTATATCTAGTGCCATACTGAGTTCTTGGTATGACCCTGTGGAAACAGACATTATTTTATGTAAATATAGGCTGAAGACTTAATGTCCTTTAGCTTTGTATATAATTGTGTTGTATAGCCTCAGAGTACATTCTAACCCTACATTTCTAATCATGATATTGGTAATCTTTTCCGTGAGTATTAGGTTTCCTCCCAAAATAGGTCGTTATTTGAGAAAGTTAACTGTGTGCACTTTTAGATTTTAATTACATTTACAGGCAAACCACTGTAATGCAAATGGTACTGGAAAAATGCCGAATAGACTTGCTAAATGGTAAATGCACTACAAGAGGAGCCTTTTAGATTATTTAATATGTACAGAATACATTAGAAAAAATTTATCACAGAATTCTAACTGCAGTATGAATAGTGGAAACCCGTATGTAAATTAGATGGATGTCAGATGGAAAATGACATTGCTAAATTTGAGAATTTCTTTTTACATTACTAATGTAGATTGATTTGTATAATAAAACAGAGTTTGGAAGGTTTTGTTACAGAGAGCATGGTCTGTTGGAAGATTTTTTTAAATGTATTTTTCTAGATTAACTGCTGTATATGAAATTGTCTAATCTGAATAAAGAAAACTATAAGAGGTTTAGAGATTTTCCGTTGGAAATGTGCATTTTGGTTTTTAATATTTTTTGGTTTTGCATTTACTGGCATAGTCTTATACCTCATTTTTTAAAAAAATCAACTGAATCTAATGTTTTCTGTGGCACATACATTTTTCTCATTTCACACCATTTCTATTCCCCACCATTTCAATACCTCCCCACCTGCCCTTTTAGTTCTTCATCAGCATTCGAAAGCGAATGATCTGTAACCAAGACTCCTTTCCATAGAATTGCATTTATGATTTACAGTTGCCTTCCTTGGGGACAAGTGTTTTTTGTGTGATCTGTCTAAAAACCTCGCAGCTGAGTTTTTGATAAAACTATTGTTTGTTCTTGTGATCTTGTTAAATTGATGACAAACCAAGCTACTTGATAGCTGTGGGAAAGCAGATTGATTTTGGCAAGAAGAAAAAGCCCCCAAATGAGAATGTTTATATTTGCCTAAAGATATCCTTAACAATACAGTATGCTTTGGGACTGGCCTACGTTGTGATCATGTGCCAGGAAAACAGACTCAAATCACTGATGTTCTTTCTCTCAGTAGTTGTGGACATATCAGAGGTTAAAATTGTCCTGTGTTTCTTGTTTCAAAGTACATATGTGTGTATGTGAAGTCTTAAATGTTTTGTTAGCCTACAGCTAATCAATTTATTGTAATATTGTATGTAAAGTGAGATCAGTGTCTTGTGTTTTCATTCTTTGTGAATTAAAATTTCTCACTTGTTTTTTGTAATAACAGAACCAGTAATACTTTCCTGTCTCAACAGCTTGAGTTTTAGTAGAAAATATATTAAAGGCTGAAATAAATTGTCAGTGGAATTTCATTTACTAAATTTACTTCAGCATGTCATTAAAAAACGTAGTTGGACATCGAAAGAAAAAATATGTTCAAATATGTTATTACATTCCATTAGTAGGAAAATACTTATTTTAAATTTTATAGCAGCAAGAAATTTTATCCTTTACTCTAGAAAAAGCTTAATTTTGAAATATCTCTGAAAAAATGTTACCTTTTAGATAGATGCATATCTATTGATATTTTTTTCCATAAGAAAAGCACAAATGAAATAATTCAGCCACACTTTAGGCTTATGCAGATGTGTTATATACACAGACACACATATATGTGTATGTAAATGAGTGTGTATGCGCCATTGTTACAAACATGAAAATTCCGTGATAGTAAGGACAGAGACCTGGAGGCTTTTATGCTATTTTAGTTTCATCCCTTGATTTTTTGTTAGCCTGTAATATTAGACATTAGATAGCAGTGAGAAGGAAAAATGTTATTCCATAATTGTGCCAAGAAATTTTTTCCCAGCTCATGGGAGAGGCTGCTAATTAAATATTTAAAGTAAACATGTAGTTTCCCATGACACTAATTTCTCCAACATCTTTAGGCATTTAAAAAACACACAGAGGAGCCTACCACATGTCATTTTAGTGAAAAAGAAAATAAAAATAGTCAAATAGGCATCACACTCTCACTGGTCTAATAAATGTCAGATGCTTAAATATTGCATATAAATAGAGAATTGAAAGTGGGCAGAAATTAAAATTTTATGGAGTTTACTAGTTGCTGAACTCTAGCCATCAGCTCTAATGATCCTCTTTTATAGAGAGCACTTCTCTAGTCCAAGGCCAGAGAAGGTGCTAAATAGGGACTTTAGCCTGTATGTGTAGAATCATAGAGGTCGGGCAGAGTTTTAGTTTTTAAAAAAACAGCATTTTGATATAACTAATACAGTCCTGTTAAATGCAACTTTAGTTTGAAACAAACAAAAAAGGCAAAGCGTGCTACAAAACAAAATCAAGTCTTACAATAATGGTGTATTCAAATCTATTGGAAATTCACAAGCTGTAAACCCAGGCCAAGCAGAGTCAGACTTCGTATTCTAGAAAAGGAGGAGGTACGGAATGCCTAATGAGACATTCTGTAACGACTAAAGACAGGCAGTTCTCCTGGAGAATCTCAATTAGTCTTCTCAACTGAAGTTTTGTGGACCAATGGTGGCTGTAAATATATTCAGCTGGATTGAGCTTTTACAAATTAGCCTTATGTGAATATGGCACTTAAATGAACTCTTTCATTTCCTTCATTGCTTCCCTTCTCCCACAGGGGCGGGGGGGGGAAAGGAAAGAGAAAAGCACTTTCATGGTGCTCTCATAAATAGCACTTGTAGAACAAGGTAACCGTTTAACCACAATGATGTGGATTTAAGAAAGTCTGGTTCCTCACTTTTTTTCATCACCCCTCCCCTCCCTTTATTTTACTCCCTCTCCAGTGTTTTCAGAAAGGGAGTTTTTGGTTAAGATTTTTAATTATTAATGCTGGTATCCAGATCTTTTACTTAGTTCTAATAGTTGTGGCTCACACTACAAGTAGCATTGAAAGTTATGTTGTGATGAACCTTGTAATGTTGATGAAATCCATAGTGACATCAGAATGACAAATGATGCTGTAGCAGCTCTTATCAGCAGTGCCTTTGCAGAGGGAGATATCAAAATCACTGTGACGTCATGATGGAGTACTCTGGAGATTCAGCATAGCATGCAAGGCCTCCTTTCTCTTGCATGTTTTGAGAAGTTGTTTATATTTAGGCAAGAGAAATAGGAATCTTAGACACTCAAGTAAAACTAGTGTCATTGATTGATAAATAAGACAGGACCAGTCAGGACCCTCACATTCACAGTCCTGTTTATGGAGGCCCAGAATGATTGTGAGTGCCTAAGACCATGTGGCCAATTAGTGGCACAGATTGATAGGCTGAAGGAAGAAATGTCTTGATTAGTTAGGTTATTTCTGTTTAAAGTTTGTGATTAATTTAAAGCATATTCTGGCATGTTCAAATAATACCATTTAAGGAAAAACATTGGGGGCATCTTTTCAAGCTAAGTTAATTTTTATGTGGCATATTGAAACATTTTCTTTTATATATCATGTACATCTATTGTGAATACAGAGGTTGGCAGGGATAGGTATTGCTTTCTGATGGTCTCTCCTAGTTGTAGTTGCATAGATAGTAAGCCAACATTTTTCTTCCTCCCCTGGCAAATAATCAGAATTCAGTGGTTCTATTTCTACCCACTAACATTCCTGAGCAGGCCATTGTGTACATTAATCTCTAGTATGGGTATCTGCTTTCACTTGTGTTCTAGAACTGTGCTGTCATTACTCTAGCCAGCAACCTCGTGGCAATTTAAATTTCATTAAAGTTAAATAAAACTTAAGGATAGTGACAGTAGCCACATTTCATATGTTGAATAGTGACATGGAGTTATTGGTCAGCATATTGCACAGTGCAGCTATAGAACATTTATTTCCATCCTCACAGAAAATTCTGCTGGACAGTAGTGTTCCAGGAGGTTGGTTGTGAGGAATAAACAATTTCAAAATGCAAAATTCTTTTAAAAAATGACCTACAAAAGCCTTAATATTTTCTAATTCTCTCTCATGCTTATCTCAAGCTCACTAGAAGAGTTTAAAAGCAAGGTGAGGGGTACGTTTTTATAACAGGTCTGCCAAACTTTGAATGTTTGTCCCACTGTGGGGGCTGGAAGGGTGGTAATTGTGATTGACTTTCAGTAGCACTCCACCGACATGCTTGCAGTTTGGTGAAATGAGTTCGAAACTGTGGCTTAAAAATGCCTTGGTGGACATTGCTCTCTGGGAAATTTAGGAATGTTGTACTACAACACTTCTGAGGCTTATGTCACAGTATTCTTACATCAAGATTTTATAAATTTTCAGTTTGGTGGGAAATATTTTCTGAAATCTTTAATTTTAGAAACTAAACAAAGAAACAGTTCTTATTGGAGCTTTCCCTTGGGATCCAAGCTGTTTGATGTTGTATTTACTCTTGATTTTAATAACGCCCTATGTGAAGTAGTGGAGATCTTGAAACTACATACAAAATTATTCTTTAAATGGGAACTGAAATCTAGCCAAAGATACAGAGAAACTGGTGGTAGTCTTCAAAGCATGTCATCAGGTCTGCACATGATTTCACCAGATGCTTGCTAAAGTGTGGGTAGGGACATGGTATATAGATCCCATTGACTGGACAATAACTAGCATTTCATCAGAATTGTTTGTGTTAAGGGTCCCAGGCCAAATTCTTTCACAGTTGGTACTTCGATGCATAGTTGACACATATGCTCTGGTTAAAGAAGATGCTACTGATAACAATTGCTTTCTATTAATATTTTAAGATTTCTGGGTAGAGGATATAATAGTTTGTTAGTTATTCTAATTAACCCAACCCATTGACATAATGCTTCAGTTCAGACTTAAGCAAGGGTGAAGAAGCTTTACCATTTAGTGAAACTAGTAAGACCCTCCTCCCATCTTCTCATTAAGAAAAAAATTGAAACATGAAATGCTGCTTTCTGTGTCATTTCTTCTCCTGCCTTCTCTTTATCTTCCCACCCTTCCCTGTCTCAGCTGTTGGTGTTTGCCTTAGACAGTGGCAACTCAAAGAGACTTTGGGGACTTACTGAGGCCCTTGTGTCCAAAGCGGCCATGTTTTCTGGAGAAGGTGGATTTAAAGAGGAATCAAAGGGCTCTAGGAGGCCAACATGGCTCTATTGAAAATTAAATCTTTTATAAAGGGGAATCTCAACATCTTTGGGTGCCATATTCTAACTTTGAGCTTCCCTGACTGCAACCCTTTATGTAGGGAACCAGGTCTGATGTTTCTGACACCTGGCTCCATCTTAAGACTGCCCTCTCTGATTATGTCCCTTTCTCTTGACCATATATTAGCCAAATTGATTGCCTGAGTATTGCCAGTAATGATGACATCTTTCTTAACGCCTCTCACCACTCTCATAACTGCCAATAGCATATTCAGTTGATGTTACTGGCTTCCACAAAGCCAGCATCAGACAATATGACATTACTATTTTAAATAATGGGTAGTACTGAAACAATTCCCACTAAAGAGGTTGGAAAGAGAGTTTAATATAAGCAATCTGCCAGGATCCCATTAATTTAACAAATTAAGTGAATTTAAAGTTTTAAGCATACTATGCCGTTAACTTCTGGGGATACAGTGATAAACAAAACTACTCTTATGTTTACAGTCTTGAGATTGGTAAAATGACGAATGGTATATATTTAATTCTGACCTATACCCATATTGACTAGGTGAACTCAAAATAGTCAACCTTAGTAGTTTTATTGGTGTGCCTTTCAAGTCAGCCATTAGTGTTGTGGTCATGCCGGTCACTGAGATCGAGCTAAGATTTATTGCTACATAATTGGGCAGCATGTGTTGAGAATGACATGGTTCTTGAATACTTGTTAAGTTGAAGTAAAGCAGAGTTGTCAAATACAAGAAATTTTTACAGTTTTGATGAGGCATAGTTTCAATCGGATAAGGCCTGGTTTTAAGCAATGGGTGGGTCATCCTGGAATGAGACAATAAAATGTGAAGTGGGACATTCTCAGCTAAAATATCAGGAGAAGAATGGATTTAGCAGCATTAGTAATGATCACACAAGTAATCTACATCATACTTCCTGTATTAAAATTAAATACATGGAAAATTCTGGGAAGATGGTGGCAACAGCATAGTTTTTCAATTTCCACATCAAAAATACAACATAAGGACATTGACAGCAAAACTAGGTAACAGGTAGCAAAACTAGGTAACAGGTATCTTCACATCCTCAAAATATGAGCAGGTGGGAACAAAGCACCAAAGGATCCAAGAGCTGCAATGACGGTATCTAGGAGAGGAATACAAAAGAAGCAGTAGGGTAGCATCTGACAGACCTGAGAACAGGACAACCACAATAATAACCATTAGGACTGAAGGGGTTGAAACACCAGCACCTAGGAATTCTCAAAACCAACTTGCCAGAGCTCCCTTCTAGGACAAGGCCTCACACTGAAGAAAAGTCGCTGAGAGTAGAATCAGAATTCGACAAGAAAGAGATAGTAGACAAAAGAGATTGTCTAGATCAAAGTGGGGAAGGGAAGTTAGAGCCAGGAAATCTCAGGAATCAAGCTGCCATATTTTTTTAACAATGCAAATACACAAGAATGAATCTGTGAAGTTAATGAAGCTTTCCCAAGTCCTGTTTTATTAAAAAAGTTCTGGAAAATTAGTTTTACATAAAAATGAGCAAAATAATAGTATTAAGGCCAAATTCCATATAAAATTATAAGGAAAATGCAGATTAATACCCCTATGGAAGCTGGAAACATGCCAGAAACACATGCCAAAAAAGAAAACTATAACCTGTTATTCCAAAATGAGCTCAAGGTCTGTAAGAAATGATATAAAACATGAAAAAAACATGAATTATAGGAAATAGGATGGTAAAACTCAAGAAAGAATTAGAAAATATTCAGAATTGTAAATAGAAACATAGCAAATAAATAATGCCATAAAATAGTGTTGAAAAGGAAAATTTTTCAATTGAAAATGAAAGATCTTTTAAAAGATTAAAAAGTGACTTGAAGATAGGTAATAGGAGTTCATAAAGAAGAAAAGCAAGGCAAGCAAAAAACATTAAAAATATTTCAAGAACATTTTCCTGAAATTAAAAAATAAATTGAAATTTTGCACTGAAAGAGCATACCAAATAACTAACATTGACCTAAAATGACCACTACCAAGACAACATATTCTATTGAAATTACTGAACTGTAAAGAGAAAAAGCAAATCCTTTGGGCATCTGTTTAAAAACGGCATGCAATTTGTAAGGGAAAGTATTAGATTGTCAGAATTTCAACAGCAACACTTTATACCAGATGAAAATGAATATATTTAAGATTCTCAAGAAAAGTCAAGAATTTTATGTTCAGCAAAACTGACTTTCAAGTATAAAAGGTACAAATTGTTATTAGTGTTTACAAATTCAAAAAATACTTCTCATGATCCCATCTTTAAGAATCTATTACAGAATTAGTTTCAGGCAACCAAAATGTCTGAGAGACATCAGCAGAAAGACTAGTGGTTGAGCATTAAATATTTAATTGCTTATAGAAATAAGACCAAATGAGAGCCAACAGGGAGAATATATAATCTTTAATAGCCACATATATCCTTACAAGTAAAGATTTGGTACAAATTTTATGATGGAAGAATGGGGAGAACATGCAAAAATTTTAATATTTTCAATCATAATGGTTGTATTCTGATTGTTGTGTATGTAATGAGAAATTAAATGAGTACTTCTATCACCTGAGCCCTTGCGAAGCAGGATTCTCATAATGAAAAAAAGAAGTCACAGCTGTGATAAATAAAATCTCTAGTCTTAATTTGAATTGGAACTACCGGTATGAAGTAATGAGATAGTTTATGTATCTATATGTACATATGTGTATGCTATTAACTGTCCACTGAAAAGACTTAGAAAAGTGACCAATCCAAGGAGCATCTCTGGCATCTAACTTTTGACCTTAATATAATTTCATATTAAAAAAGTTTTTTAGAGATATGACTAATTCTAGGTTTGGGACAGGAAATGTACAAGATGACCCTGGAAGATATTATTATAACAAATAGCAAGGAAGCTATCAAATATTACTAGGAGCTTGTCAAAAGAATCTGAAGGCAACTTGAATATTCCACTGGCCAAAGATAGGATAGTGTGAGCTTCAGTAATGAGAATGATGCAGTGAATTGAGACCCATTAATATTTTTAACCCATGAATTCATAATGATATTTATCTTTTTGAAAACTGGTAAAGGGAAAGAAGCATTTATCCTGTCTTTTCTGTATACACTTGACCACTGGGTGACCAGAACTGAATCAGAATTAGGCTCTGAATTCAGCTTCCAATTTGCAGGAAATACAGAGGAATATGAAAGGAATATACAGAGGAATATCAGGAATATGAAATCAAGAAAATCCAGACTTTGAGAAACAATAGTTTAAAGGGGCTGAATTCTTCAACAAATAACATTTGTAAGGAAAAGAGATAGAGAGGGAACTTGTAATTTGCATGTCAATTTTTTTTTCAGTTAAGATGTGGTTATCATTTATAAACAATGACAGTCAAAACTTACTAGTTCGTTATTTCGTCACATTTTACTATTACCTGTGTTCTTAAGGTTATATTTTATCTGTGTGGTGGAAGTACTATATTGTGGTGTACCTTACTCATTTTTTCCCAATTGTACATTCAGTGACATCATGGTAATCTGAAGGTGGCCATAGTGGCAATATTTAGACCAAATCAAAGATTAATTTGTTAATTTGTCTAGGCTTAAGAAAGTGATAGAAAAATATTAATACAGATTAAATTTTAAAATGTGCCTATAGCTATTACATTATGAATAACAAAAAATTAAGGAAATGTTCTTCTAGGATTAAAAAACTATTATCCAACTCAGTGACGAGGTCAGATAAATCATTGAAAATGAGAAATTCTTACATATATGATTGTTCATTTTGTCTTACTCATTAATGTAAATGAAAATGACAACCAACTTTAATGCCAGATTATATTCATTCAATTGAAATCATAGGATGGCTGTAAGAGTTTGGCAAAAATAAATTAAAACATTCTTTGAGAATAATTTCATTATGTGGAATTTGCAAGAGTATTATATATTTTATTATCAGTAAAATTTATAATAAATATGAATGTATATTTTGTGCCAGCATATCACTGGAAGTATGGTAAGGTAAATGCATAATAAATGTTAATTTTTTTCATTGTTAATATTAAGTATGGCAAGAACACAATGACGAGTTTCTGAGAGACAATGACATTCATAAAAAATAGAAGATTGTTTGGCAGGAAACTAAACTCATCAATGTGTCTTAAATTACATTTCCAAGGCAATGACAAGAAAGCCTGAATGAATATGTAACCACTGAATTGAAAGTAGAAAGAACTTAGGTAACAGATAGAAGCAACATGGTGTCAGCATACACAGCAATCTTTTCAATAAAACCTGTTTAGGCCCAATATTTTGCTTCAGGTATCTATGATGCACAGAGTATTTAAAAAATAGGATGAATTTCATGTTTTGTGGTAAGCTAAAAATAATCTTGTAGATATTGCAGAGGCTTATAAAACAATTTACAGAATTCATAATCATAAAATGGCATAGATCTATTCAGTTCAAGTGAAATAGAGTAAATAGGAAAGGCAAATTGTGTGATACCTAAATAAGACATTCATTTGTAAGG
>CM053513.1:16795104-16814261 GCA_028627145.1 Eidolon dupreanum | reverse complement strand
CCTTTTCAGCCATCCGTTCTCCATACCTGGTTCCAAGCAACCCCTGATAGGCTTTCTATAACTACAGACTATATTTAACTTTTATAGAGTTTCATGTAAATGTATCAAAACTGCATAAACTCTTTCAACTTCTTTGACTCAGTGTAATGTTTTGTGATTTACTCAGGTGTCTGTATGTATCATAGTCTTTTTGTTTCTGAGTATTATTCCCTTTTGTGTCTATACTACAATTTGTTTATACATTCATATTTCAAAGTTTATTTTGTGGAGAAAGGAAATTTACTTGGAAAAAGACAATGAGTAATAAAATGTGCCATATTTTGATAAGGGCATGGGTTATATATTTGTCAAACTTTATCAAACTATTCATTGAAGATCTCCACATTTTCCTGCATGTAAATTATGCCACAATAAAAAAGGGGAGGTAAATGTGTTTAAAAATTTAAAAAGAAGCTTACCCTCTCTGCTGGACCATAGCATCATCCGGAACATGTAATTCATGATATGTTATGTACAATGTTTGGCATTCAATTAAAAAAAATAATAAAAAATAAAAATAAAAACGGAATAAAGTGATAATTGACCAAAATCAGTAGAAAAAAAAAACAGACAATAGAAACAGCTATATGTAAGCTCCAAATATTGGAATCATCCTATTTTATTAGTAATCACAAAGCTGTGATTACTATGTTCAAGACATTAAATGAAAAGATTGAGAATTTCAGCAGAGAACTAGGAACTATAAGACTCAAAAGAAAATTCTGGGACTGAAAAATGCAGTAACTGAAATTAAGAACTCAGTAGGTGAGTTTACACATTAGACACAGATAAGGAGAGAATTCTACCAGAAGGTATGTCAAAAGAAAATATCCAGACTGAAACTTGGTGAGACAAAAGGACAGAAAGTAAAGAATTAAACATAAAGTTTACATGGGACACAGTGAAAAATTTTAACATATATGTAGTAGAAATTCCAAGAATGGTGAGAGAGAATATGGCAAAAGTATTATTTGAAGAGAGAATGGCTTGGGATTTTCCAAAACAGATTGAAAATTAGCAAGTTATAGACTGGGAAAGCCTTACAAACACAATATAAATATTTTTTAAAAATCACACCTTATGGATATCAAAGGGAAACTTCCAAAAATAAAGACAAAAGGAAGAGGATATATTATCTTCATCAAATGAACAATAATAAAATTGGCTGCTGATTTCTCAACAAAAATAGTAAAATACTAAAAGTAAACTGCCAATCTGGAATTTCTCATATACTTGGTCTTCGTCTATAGTTCCTGGCTTACGGTTACCAAAACTCTTAGAATTTTCTGAGTGATAAGAGCAATAAGAGGAACTCTGGCATGATATTTGGTCTCTTGTCCTCAATTCCTGAAATCTCTTCAGTGCCATAAAGGCCTCTCTACCACAAATGGGTTTATGTTAATGAGGTGACTTTTGGACCACATGGAAGTTTAGGGGCTGGTTGCCAGGGGACCAGCCATGTGATCAGAGGGTTGGCATTTTCAGTCTCACCTCCTGATTTTCAAGGAGTAGAGAAGGGCTGGAGGTTGAATCAGTCACCAATAGCCAATGATTTAATCATGCCTATATAATGAAACCTCCATAAAAACCCAAGGGACAGGCTTTAGAGAGCTTTTTGGGTTGGTAAACACACAGAGATGCTGGGAGAGTGACGTGCTCAAAAAGTGACATGCTTGCCTTGTGCATCTCTTCCATCTGGCTGTTCCTGAGTTTATCCTTTCATAATAAACCAATTATCTAGTAAGTAAAACATTTCTCTGATTTTTGTGAGCTGTCCTAACAAATTAATCAAACCTAAGGAGGGGAGTCATTGGAATTTCTGATCTATAGTTGGTCTGTCAGAAGCCCAGATGATGGCCTGGCTTTGCCACCAACATCTGAAGCAGAGTGGGGAACAAGTCTCATAGGTCTAAATCCTTAACCTGTGGGACATGCCACTATATCTGGATAGATAGTGTCAGAATTGAGTTGAATTGTAGGATGCCTAGCTGCTGTCCAACAATTGTTTATTGGTGCTGTGAGAAAACTCCTTCCCACAAATGAGAATTGTGTCCAGAATTCCTTTAATACTCAACAACAGCATCCTTCACAGAGGAAGAAAATATGACAATTTTCAGAAGAATAAAAGTTGGAGAGAATTTATCAGTAGTATTTTCTTGATAAATGAAATAATAAATGCAGTTCCTCAGGCAGAAGGAAAATGATCCCAGATGAAAGCATAAAGATTAAGGAAGAAACAAAAATTACTAAAAAGGTAAATATGTAGTTGTGATTTGTGGGGTGAATGTGTTTGTATGCGTGTGTGTGTGTGTGTGTGTGTGTGTGCGTGCAAATTGCTGTGATGAGACACAAGTAAATAGAGTCAAAATGTTCTGAGGTATTGACATTGTTCAGGAACTGGTAAAAGTACTAATTTATATCAGATTTAATAAGTCAAGAGGCACGTAATCTATTGGTAGATCATTAAAGAATAGTAAAAGAATTTATAGTTAATAAGCTATAATAAGTCCAGTGAAATATTGAATATCAATATATTTTTTAAAAAGTTAAAAAAAAGGAAGGGGGAGAAACTAATGTTGGATGGGCGTGAAAAATAGAAAGTAGTAAGATGATAGATCCAAACATAAAAATAATACATGAAATGTAAACAGACTAAGTGCTTTACCTAAAAGTATATGATACTGAACAATACAAAACCAAAACTTATAAATATACCGCTTATATCAATCATGCCATAAATATGAAAATACAGAAAAGTTTAAAAGAATGGAAAAAAGATGCACCATGTAAATATTAACAAAAAGAAGCTATTGGAGTTACAAATTAGACTTTAAGGCAAAAGAGCTTTTATGAGAGATAAAGAGGGACATTTCATGTTGATAAAAGGGCCAGACAGAAAAATCCTAAATCGTCTGCTATTTACATAGCCTCAAAATATGGAGGGCTAAAACTGACAGAACTGAAAGAAACAGACATATCTACAAGAATGGTAGAAATGTTTAACATATCTCTCTCAGTAACTGATAAAACATTCTGACAGTTATAGGCAAAGACACAAAAAGTACAAACACTATTAATAAATTTGCCCTAATATGTGTAGGACACTGCACCCAACAATATTAGAATGCATATTTATTTAAAGTGCACATGAAACATTTATCAAAGTTGACTGTGGATTCAAATTATACAGAATATGTTCTCTGATTATCAGAATAAAAGTCATTTATGTTTGGAAATTAAGTAACACACTTTTAAATAACCCATAGGTCCATGAAAAAATCAAATGAAAATTTAAAATTTTTAATGGAATGATACTGAAAATATGATAGTTCACCTCATGCAAATCAGCAAGAAACAGCAAATTAAACCCGAAGAAGCAGATGGAAGAAAATAATGAAGTTAAAAGAAAAATATTAAATAGTAAGAACAAATAACCTATATCAGGAATAAAAAAGTGGACATCATCACAAATTCTAGAGCTATCTAAAAGATAATAAGAGGACTTTTTTGGAAATATGCCAATCAATTAGAAAATTTAGGTAAAATGGACAAAACCTGGGGTATGTGTGTGTGTATGTGCGGGGGACGGGGGGAGGGGACTTACCAAGACTGACAGAAAAGAAAGAAGAGAATCTGTTATAGACAAAGGGCTAAACTCCCTAATATTTAAAGAGCTCTTAGAAATTAAGAAGTAAAAGACCAATCATTGGTGAAAAAAAAAAATGAACAAGGAAGGAAGAGAATAGCAACCATGAAAGTAGCAAGAGATTCAGGCAAGAATCATCAATAGATGCTAAACTAGTAAGTGAAAGTTGAATGAGAAATAAGATATACTCCACCCTTTTTCAATCATCCCAATTGTAAGTGCTTTGTTTTCTGTATGCTGTAGCCTTCAATATGGCTTTTAAATTATAATTTTAAATTATTATTATTTCCCCTTCTCCTCTTTCTCTTATATCAGCCCTAAATTTATTCTTTGTGGTAGAAGGAGCTAGGATTGACCCTATCAAGCTTCAGAAATGGCATTTTACTCCCCTTTAGTCATCAGTTTCTTGTAATTATTATCTTTCCTCTTCCAAGAAGACACTAGCTTGAAACTGAAGCTATTCTTGGATTCTTAGCTGTTCTGTTTGGTGGCTGGTTAAAGGAGACATAATGGTAAAATCAGGAACCTTTAAGTTACATTTGAAGGGTAAGAAATCTAAATTTTTTTCAAAGTTGTATGCCACTATTTTTCAAAACAGATCATTGAGAAGAAAATTTTTCCCATATGACAACAGAGATTTGTGTCTGAGGCTAATCAACACCTGATCTGTTTTTAAAAACTCTATTTCCGAAAATTCAGATAGGCATTGGAGTTTATTAAGATTCTTGTCTCAATCGTTTTTGGATGAGCTTCTACTGGGCTCAGGGCACCAGAGTATGTGACATTTATTGATCTATTTCATATTGACATAAGAGTTTCAACAGCTTGTCCTATGTTGCTTTGGGTTGGGATAACTAACATAGAACTGTCAACTCATTTTAAAAATGACTGCATTTTGTATGACATTCAAAAGGGAAGGAGAAAAACATCTTTCATTTAGAAGTTATTTGTCTGGAGAATGCCCTGTTTCCCTTCATTTCACCTAAACAGAGTGATAAATCTCTATGGGTTTTGAGTTGTCACACCAGTCATCAATAAAAGGCACGTGATCTCTCCAAGTAGCTGAGTCTGCTTGAAACTTTAATAGTACTATTTTATTAGCTGAACTGCTTCAAGTTTTTCTCTTAGAGAATGGTTATATTTTATTGAGAGTAATTGCGCTGCCAGGTAATGGAAAATAAACATTAAACACCGATACTATCATGCTCTTGACTTGTCAAATTTTCCTGGTTCATAATGCATTGTGGCTAGCCTGGTGAAATCAAAGCATCAATGGTAAATTACCTGTCAGATTGATCTGCTCTGTTCATTATCTTTGGTGAAAATATGACTGAGATGGTGTGTGTGTGTATTGTTTTAATTTCTTTGAGCTTAAAGTAGGAGTTGAAAATGCCTCTTTGCAGAAAGTAAACTTAGGGTACATGTATTTAAAATAAAATGGCTATACACTCATGATCTAGTTTGATGTTCAAAATAAATTATCAAGCTATTACAGTTTTGACTCTTGTTTATAATTAAACTTGGGGTTCCAGAGAACAGCAGTGGAAACTCCTCTGGTTGTCACTCTTCATTTATGATGCAGAGCGATTTAAAGGGCGTACCTGTGCAGGTCACTAGACTGGGCACTGAACAGGGAGGCTTCTCCTGCTCCTTGGCTGACTGGAGTTGAAGACAACTTTGCCATAAATACATGAAGGCCTTCCAAGGAACAAGATGGAAACTGTAAATGGTTCCAAAGCAGACCGACGTGTACTTCTATTCAAAAACTTAGAGAACAGTACTTTTGGATCTGAAGACAGTGGCAAAAATTTAAAGCTGGTTTTCGTCATCAGGTTGAAAGATTTTTCTTTTAACTTTTTGTTAACTGCAAAAGAACTTGCTTTAGTGTCCGCCTCTCCTTCCATGATCTTTTAGAAGCTCAAGGACTGCCTGTGAGCGAAAGACAAGAGTAAATCCATCATGAGCTGAAGCAGATCTTGGGTAAGATGGGGCAGGTGGTGCCATCACCAAAGTCGTGGGAGAACCTCTGTGAGGTGGCAGGGGTCAGGGTGCCTCGTGGAACCGAATCCAAGTTCTTGCCAAACTGCCTTTATACTAGGGAATGTTGTGCTTGGGTAACTGTAACTTTATCCTGGTGAACTGGGAAGGACATGGATAAGAGAGGGCCTCTAATGGTCCCTTCTTGATTCCTAGACAACCAGTCAGTCAGTTCCTGGCCGCTGTTGCTGCCTCAGCACAGCGTGGGGCTGAGCAGAGTTCTGGGATTAGCCTGAGGTGGGGCAGGCACTGGGGTCAGAGAGAGGCTGGAGTTCAGACCCAAACTTCTCAGTTGGAGTCGGAGCAAATTTCTTGAACTTTTAAGGACTTCATTTTCTTCATACACAAAATGCAGACACTAATACCTTCTTGACATTTTTAAAAATAAGAATTAAATGAGATAATGTATTTGAAGCACCTTGCATAGTGCCTGGTTAATAGCAAAAAAGCCAGTAAGTGTTAGTCATATAGCAAAATATGGGTATTACTCCAGCTACAATCCTATAATAAAATTCCTTACGTTTTTTTTATATATTGGTTTTTATCAGAATCCTGGAAGGTAGGTGGGTAGGTCTTATTATTACTCCATTATACAAGAGGAGAAACTAAATTTCAGAAAGGTCGGTGCTTGACAAAGGGTACGGGGTAAGTGGCTAAGTTGAGACAAACTCCTAGTCTTCCAAGCTCCTGCAATTTAGCCGTTCAAAAATAGTTTTGAGTACTTCCTATATGTCAGATGTTGGAATTTATGATGGATATTACCAGATATATTTCTTGCTATCAGAGTGTTTATAATTTAGTGAAGGATGTTAATCAAATAATCCCACTAATCAATGTACAATTCAAAACTGGTTTAAGTGCTCTGAAAGTAAGGAACGAAGGTCTGTAAAGGTATATTTATAAAGAGACCTGGTTTAGACTTGGGTCAGAGTCAGCTTCCCTGATAAATGTCACTGGAGTGAGGCCAAAAGGGTGAGGAGAAGTTAGCTGATCACTGAGAGAATGCACAGCCCAGGGGAAAGGCCAAGGACAGGAATGTGGAGGAGAGGGCTTCCAGCAACCAGGAGGAAGCCAGTGTCAGTGGAGGACAGGAAAGGCAGAGAGGAGGCAGAGACGGATGGAGGTGGTCATGGTGGTGGTGGTGGTTGCTAACATATTTTGACCCTGTGCACGCCGAGTAGGCTAGGCCCATCTGGGATCACCTTACACCAAACCTTTAACTCAAGTTTCCCTGTGGTGCCAGTGGCCAGGGATATGTTGTTCTCTTTTTTTTTTCTTGCCTTCCTTGCCTTGCTAGCTGCCTTGGTAATTTTCCTTGTGAGTGCTGGGGTGTGCGTGCATGTAGTGGGGAGAAGGGATGCAGGCCCCAGTGTAGACCTCTGTGTGGGAAAGTATTCTGTTAAGTTCCCTATCTTGGGCCCCAGGACTTAGTTTCTGTTTCTTTGCCCCAAGAGACTGTTAAAAATAAAACGCATTTAGTTTGCCCATTTTAGCAGTAGCCCTCAGGGTAAAAAGCAACTTAGATGCTTTGATGTCTTGCCACCTCTCTGGTTTTCCATTTTCCCTTAGTCTAGTAGTTTCTATCTGGTCAGCTTGCTGATGTTTTTAAGGAGTTTATGTCTGTTTTATCTAGTATTTTTTTCCCGGTGGGCAGTTTGGTCTGAAGCCCCGGCATGCCATTGCAGGAATCAGAAGTCTATCTAACTCTACTGTATACATCTTCTTGCTCAGCCTGTGGAAACCTTAATGTAATTTGGGGACAATATGGGTTTTTTTTTATCCTCTGAGGAGTTAAGTAACTGAAAAATTTTCTTTTAATTGTAAAATATACAGAGCATAAAATTTACCATTTTAGCCATTTTTAAGTGTACAATTCAGCATCATTAAGTACATTCATAATGTTGTGTGCAACTAGCACTATAATTTTTTCATCATCCAAATAGAAGTTCTATCCCCATTAAACACTGAAAAATTTCTGTCCCATCTCCCCCTCCTCTCAGCCCTTAGTAACCTCTAATTCATTCTGCCTCTATGAATTTGACTACTGTAGGTGTCTCAAGTAAGTGGAATCACACAATATTTGTGTCTGGCTTATTGCACTTAGCATACATTTCAAGGTTCATCCATGTTGTACCCTGTGGCAGAACTTCATTCATTTTATAGTTGAATAATAATAATCCCATCATGAGAGCTCATGTTTTCGTGCTGTTAAGCCCATGCGCTCCGCTGGCAAAAAATTCTCCTTCCTCTAACAAAGTTGTCTGAGCAACCAATTTCTTCTGTCGAGTGTCACTTCCTGCAACAGATTTCTGGTGTGTTGGCTGGAAAGCGTGGAGGAACAGCACCCGCATTTGGCAGACTTTGGGTACCCCGATGGGGGAAACCCCGCTGGGAGAAACCCCGCCCCGCCCTGGAGATGAGCCTGCTGAGTGGGTACCTGGGATTACCCTGTGTGGACGCCTCACAGGACGGAAGGGGAAATGCCATCTGCTGGTCCCTGCAAGGATCAGACAAGGGAGGAACGAGAAAACTAGGACACGTCAGGGCCACGGTAAGGAAAAACAAGGCAAAGGGTAGCTAGCAAGGTCCTGCCCCACTGGGCAGAAGGGAGAGCAGAGTCCCCTCTGGAGAGTAACCAGCGTCCTCCACAGGTTAAGAGGAGCGACTGCTTACTCTCCACAGGACAGGTTAAGGAATGGTGGGAGGTTGTAGGAAAGAGAGTGAGTGCTGAGTGATTGAGATGTGGCCTTGCCAAGAAGCGAGAGTTGAGCCCCAAACTGCGGATCCGTGGTGAACCTCATACGGCTTAGAGTGGTGTCACTGGATCTCTGTGAGGAGTCTACTGCAGTGATCCAAGTCGAGGGTTTATAGTGAGCCACCAATTGCAAAGAGGTGCTTGTAAGATCCCCATGAGGAGAGCAGCCAGGGTCGGGCGAAGTGAGTGACATCCCCTCCAAAGTTTCCCGACTCTATCCCGCAACCCTCTGTGTGGCATGATTGTTGTCTGTCATGAGAGGCATGGGGGGCACACAGGAAAAGCCTACTCCCCTATCCACGATGGTCAGGAACTTCAAGAAAGGGGTTATTCAGGAGATTATGGAGTTAAACTCACCCCACAGAACCTCTGCACCCTTTGTAAGATCAACTGGCCCTCTTTTGGTAATAGATGGCTGATAGAGGGAGCTCCTAGTCTTCAGTTAGAAGACATAGGTAAGGGTCTTCCCAGCGGAGGAAGACAAAGTTCAAGGCCTTCCAAAAAGCGGGGAGGCAATATTTTAACCTTGTGTGTGAATAAGCAGCCTGGCCAGTTTGACTTGGTGGGGTATAAATTTGCAGCTCCATGAATTTGTGGCTCCACCCTTAAGTCTCTGTCCTTTAGGTCCCCTAAATGCTATGGAGTCCAAGTGGGCTCATCTACGGCTCCATGGTGTACGACATACGGTCTAGGGTGGCATTGGACTAGTCTCTGTTCATAAATCAAAAGCTGAGTCTACTATGGCCAAGCATCACCTAAGCTCCTTCGGGACACGGCCAGATGAGCACCTGAGTGGTCTCCTCTCTGGAGGAGGCACCTACCCTTTTTTGTCTTTGCATCACCAACACAGGGTGGGATACACAGGGAGGAGGGTGCAGTTAATTATTGATTTGGCTTAAGAATTGTCTATCTCCAAATAGCCCTGTTGACATAGGGGCCCTCTGTCGAATTATTTTCTTGAAATTTTAAGGTCTATTTTACCCCTCTATTAGCTCCCTAAGGCAAATATGGGGGAAGGTTCTTCTGAGCTAACTGTTTTAAATTTTATGTTGAAAAATGTTAAGAAAGTCTCAGGAGGTTACAGGATCAAGTTGACCCCAGGAAAACTTTAGGCTCAAATTACCTTTGACACACGTGGCCAAACCCCTCTATGAAGCCAAAAGTGGGGAGAATGGGAGCCCCTACTTTGGGAATCTACACAAAAGAAGGCCTTTGAAAAAAAAAATCAAATGGGCACTCACTAACACCCTGGAGAGAACTCCCAGACCCGTGCTGCTGTCCCTTGTCCCCTTTCCGCCTTTCCAGGAGGCACCAGCACCACACCACAATCTTCTCAGGGTAAGCAATATATTTTCAGATTCAGACACAGTTAGGATTGTGTTTCCTGGTGGTCTAGTGGTTAGGATTCAGCACTCTCACCACTGTGGCCCAGGTTCAACCCCTGGTAAGGGAAGAACATAGAAAATAGGAAGATAGTCCCCTGTATACAAACCTCCATGCTCCTTTACCGAGACCCAGACTTACTAGATGTCCCAGGGATAGGATGGCCTCTCGGAGATCTCAAAATAATCAGGAGGTTTTCTCCTCCCCTTTCACCCTCGGACTCTGAGGGGGTCCAGATTCTCTGGATACCGCCCCCCCCTCCCAGTTCATCACTCCCTGAAGAAACTACATATGCGCTCCCAGGAAAGTTACAAATACTGATGATGGGGAAATATGAGTATGTGCATGACCTTTGATCTGTATTTGTTGGTGTTATATGCAATATGGTAGTTGAGTTAAGAATTCTAATTATAGGGGAGCCGGACTAAGGCACAATGATGGCTGCCCTTCCAGCCCTCATTCTGGCACCAGGTAATGCAGACTTTCTCAGAACGAATCCCACTCAAGCCTCTGACCTACCACTGGTGTCCCGGGGCATACACAGATGGAAAGATTTTGCTTTATGAGAGATGCAAGTGGCTTCTTGGGTGTGGTCTGTGTTTTCTATCACTTCATTCATATGTTCATATATTTCTAGCATTGTAAGGAATAATAGTGCTTTTTTTTAAGCCCGTGACTCTGAAGCTAAATTTAATGTGCTAATGAAACAAAAATTCTAATTTTGATAGAAAGGAAAATGCATGTTTTTAGTAATAGAAGGTATAAAGGCTGAAGATTTATTTTGAAAGAAATTAAAGGAAAGGTGTTTGTCTTAAAGTTGGTTATTTCTGAATGAGTGAGAAGAGGTAAACTGAAGGAATGAGGAAAGTAGTAGAAGGTTTGTGAAGAGAAATCCTGAGGGGAAATTTTCTGTGATTAAGCTAAACAAGATTGGAAATTTAAATGCCAAAAGTAAGCTAATGCAAAACTAGAGTTGTGTTTTAGTGTTTCTTAGACTTCTAGTCTGCTACTGATGTTATGGAAAAGTTTACTGAGTAGAAAAACAAAGATTTCATGATTAATCAAAATAATTTCTGTGTTTTATGTAGCCTCAACCAGTTTTCTGAGGCTTTTAGAGAGTATGCTAACATTGGCCCAAAGTCTGAGGGCCAAACACTACTAGCTATACATTTCATAACTCAGTCTGTGCCCAATATTCAAAGGAAGCTCCAGAAGTTGGGGCCTAGACCCCAACCCCGCAGGCTGTCTTGGTGCCAGAGGTCTTTAAGGTGTCCAATAACTGGGACTGGGCAGAGAAGAAAGCAAAGTACAAAAGGGGCACAGATTTCAGCTGCCATAACAGGGACCATCTCGAGGTGACCCTAGGCAATAAAAACCTGTCAGTCCTAGAGGTCCTTGATCTTGGTGGGCCATGAGTGACATTGTTGGGACTGAGACATAATCACTGTACAAATTGCAGAAGGAAGGGCACTGGAAGGGCGAGTGTCCATCCAGCTCTGGGAAGCTGTGGAGGGGTGGACCTCATAAGCCTTCGCCCCACATAGCAAGACTCTCATGAAGCAGCTGCTCTCTCCTCCAACAATGAGGCCTTTGCACTTGCAAGCTCCAGTCCCAGAGAAATCCACCATGATCACAAAAGTGGAGCCTCAGGTCACCCTTGACATGGCAAGAAAGAAAAAAAAACTGAATTTTTACTAGCTACTAGAGCTACCTACTCTGTCCTGATCCATCCCATGGGCCTCTCTCCAATGTTAACTGCATAGTGACAGAAATAAATAGTCTGCCTAATGTAATTTACTCTTACCATTGTGAGACCAGGGCTAGCAATGAAGTTCTCTGCCACACATCAGGACCAGGATCTAATAGTTTTTGGTAATTTTTTATCTCCTTTGGCATCGGAGTAATGGTGGCCTCATAAAATGATCTTGGGGGCCTTCCCTCCTCTTGAATATTTTGGAATAGTTTGAGAAGAATTGGTGTTAATTCTTTGAATGTTTGATAAAATTCACCTGTGAAGCCTTCTGGTCCAAGATTTTTGTTTTTTGGGAGTATTTTGATTACTGATTCGATTTCATTAGTAGGAACTGGTCTGTTCAGATTTTCTGTTTCTTCTTGATTCAATCTTGGGAGATTGTGTTTCTAGAAATTTATCCATTTCTTTCATATTGCTCAATTAGTTGGCATATAATTGTTCATAGTATTTTTTTTATAATTTTTTTTTGTATTTCTGTGACATCAGTTATCATTTCTCCTTTTTCATTGCTGATTTTATTCATTTGAGTCCTCTCTCTTTTTTTCCTTGATGGACTTTGTTGTTCTTTTTCTAGTTCCTTTGGATGTAAGATTAGATTATTTATCTCAGATTTTTCTTATTTCTTGAGGTAGGCCTGAGTTGCTATGAATTTCCCTCTTAGGACAGCTTTTGCTGTGTCCCATAGATTTTGGGTCATTGTGTTTTTATTTTTATTTGTCTTAAGGTATCTTTTGATTGTTAACCCAGTCATTGTTTAGTAGAATGTTGTTTAGCCTCCATGCATTTGTGTTTTCCTTAGTTTTTTTCTTTTCCTGTAATTGATTTCTAGTTCCATACCATTGTGGTCAGAGAAGATGCATGATATAATTTCAGTTTTTAATTTTACTGAGACTTGTTTTGTGGCCTAACATGTGATCCCTCTTGGAAAATGTTCCGTGTGCCCTTGAAAAGAATGTATATTCTGCTACAGTGGGGTGAAATGATCTAAAAATACTAATTAAATCCAACTGGTCTAGTATGTCATTTAAGTCTGCTGTTTCCTTGTTGCTCTTTTGTCTGGAAGATCTGTCCATTAATGTCAATGGGGTGTTTAAGTCCCCTACTATGACTCTTCTTTTATGTTGGTCAATATGTACTTTACATATTTAGGTTGGATGCATGAATGTTTACAAGAATTATATAGTCTTGTTGGCTAGATCCCTTTATCAGTATAATGTGTTCTTCTTTGTCTCTTATTATAGCCATTATTTTAAAGCCTATTTTGTCTAATATAAGTATTGCTACCCCAGCTTTTTTTTTCATTTCTACTTGCATGAAATATCTCTTTTTGTCTCTTTACTTTCAGTTTGTGAGTGTCTTTCAATCTGAAATAGGTCTCTTGTAGACAGCATATGTAGGAGTCTTGTTTTCTTATCTATTTAGCTGTCCTATGTCTTTGATTGAAGCATTTAATCCACTTACATTTAAAGTGATTATTGATAGGTATGCAGTTATTGCAATTTTACTATTCTTATATGTGTTTTATTTTCCTTCTTTTTCTAAAAGCAATTCTTTTAACATTGCTTATAATACTGGTTTGGTGGTGATTAACTCCTTTAGCTTTTTTTTTCTGCTTAGAAAACTATCTCTCTTTCAATTTTATATGATAGCCTTTTTGGGTAGAGTAGTCCTGATTGTAGGTTTTTACTTTTCATAACTGAAAACTTTGTTCCAGTCCCTTCTGGCCTGCAAATCTTTTATTGAGGAATCAGCTGACAGGTTTTTGGGAGCTCCCTTGTAGGTAACTAGCTTTCTTTTCTTTTCTTTTCTTTCTTTTTTTTTCTTTTCTTTTTTCTTTTTTCTTTTTTCTTTTTTGCTACTTTTGATGTTCTTTCTTTGTCTTTAACCTTTGGCATTTTATTTTATTCTATTTTGTTTTGTTTTGTTTTATTTATTTTTTTGGTTTAGCCTTTGTCCTTTTTATTTTTAGACCAGTAATGTAAAATTATGCTAAATTATAACTATGTCCTGCCACTTGCTGTTTTTCTTTTCTTAAATATATATATTTATTTATTTTACTTAGTTTCAAGTATACAGTACATTGGTTAGACATCTATATAGTTCATAAAATGGTCCCCTACCCAATTACTCCCTCCCTTCCCTGATCCTCCACCTAGCCAACATATTCATCTAATTGCATTCCCTATGCTGTGCTCCCCATCCCCGTGTCCATCCACCAGCTACTAATTTGTATTTATTTAACCCTTCACCCCATTCTCCCAGTCCCCCAAACTCCCCTCCCCTCTGTCCATCACCAAATTGTCTTCTATATTTGTGAGTCTGTGTTTGATTAGTTTGTTCTTTTTATTCCTCAGATTCTGCATATAAGTGAAATCATATAGTGTTTATCTTTCTCTGTCTGACTTAAATACCTTACAGATCCATCAAGGCAATATGTTTTTCTATCCCCTTCCTTTTAATCTGAAGTGAGTCTCTCATAGGCAACATGTAGGGGTCTTGTTTTCCTTTCCATTCATCTACTCTTTTAGTTGAAGTACTTCATTCTTTTCCATTTGAGGTACTTATTGATAGGAATGTAGTTGTTACCATTCTTTATTCCTGTTTTTTGATAAATGTTTTTTCTTCTTAAAGAAGTCTCTCCAACATTTCCTGTAATACAGGCTTGGTGATGATAAATTCCTTCAGCTTATTTTTGTCTGAGAAGTTCTTTATTTGTTCTTCAACTCTAAATGATAGCTTTGCTGGATAAGTTATTCTTCATTGTAGATCTTTTCGGTCTTCATCCTGTTGAATATTTTGTGCCAAGCCCTTCTGTCCTGCACAGTTTCTTTTGAGAAATCAGCTGCCAGTCTTATGGATTTTTTCTTATAAATTGCTATCTGTTTTTCTCTTGCTGCTTTTAATATTCTTTCTTTGTATTTAACCTTTGGCATTTTAATTGTGATGTGTCTTGGTGTGGGCCTCTTTGGATCCCTGGTTTTTGGAATTCTCTGAGATTCCTGGGGTTTTATGTCCATTTCCTTCACCAGGTTAGGGAAGTTTTCCATCATTATTTCTTCAAACGGCTGTTCAACATCTTGATTTTCTTCAGTTACGCCAATCAGATGGGTATTTGGACACTTAATAGTGTCTCATATGCTCCTTAAATTATTTTTATAGTCTTGACATCTTTTCTCTTGCCATTCTGATTGAGTGTCCTGATTGGCTTTCTTGTCTTCTAGATAGGGCATTTGATCCTTTTCTTTATTCACTCTGTTTATTCCTTTTTAAAATTCCATTTAATATACTCCTCATCTCAGATAATGTGTTCTTCATTTCAGATTGGTTCCCTTTTATAATTTTCAGTTCCATTTTTATGTTTTTTATCTCCTTGTTGAAGTTCTCACTGAATTTATCTACACTTCCCAAAAGTTCGTTGAGTATCTTTATAACCAGTGTTTTGAACTCTGCATCTGTTAGGTTACTTGACTCCATTATATCTGGATCTCTGTTCTCTTCTCTCATATGGCTTATGCTTCTTTGTCTTCCCATTGTGGCTGCCTTTCTGTGTGTTTCTATGTACTAAGCAAAGCTCCTAAGTCTCCCAGTCTTATTAGTGTGGATTTGTGAAGTAAGTGTCCAGTGGCACAGTCCTGAGAGAAGCTCAGCTATAGGCCAAAATTAGCCCAAGCTTCTACCCTTCTAGGGCCACCTGTTAAGATTCAGCAAGCAATCCCCAGATGCTGTGCTTATAGTTGCCTCAAAAGGCCACACCAGAAACCAAGGCCAGCTGCCTCCAGTGTGAGTCTAGGCACTGCTCAGCAAGGAGCACCTGACTTGCTGAGGATAAACCTGGATGTAGCTCTTGGGTCGGGCAGAGGGTCGGGGGAGGCAGGGTTTCAGGGAGTCCTCTGGGTGGAGCGACCTCTGCTATTCAGTCTGATGACCACGGCAATGGCTGCGCTGTGTCCACGCACTGGGAGGGGGAAAGGCTCAACAGGGAACAATGGATACCACGGGCACTTCTCGCCTTGGCCCTCACTTGGACGATGTTTCCCTGTAAGTCCCTCGTGGCCCCTGTGCGCAGCCGAATCGTTACTAGTGCTCAGAGCAAGCAGTTCCATCACTGTGAAAATTCGCTTACAGACATGGCCCCTTTAAGAGGCTTCTGCCACTGCTGCAGCCTCCGTCTCACTCAGCCGCTGGAGACCAGGTCGTCCCACATCGTCCCGCGTCCTCGCCCCGTCCTACCTTTTGCTTTTGCAGGATGCTTTCTTGGATTTCTCCCTAGTTGTATGGCTTGTTCATCAAGATCTTATGTGATTTTTCCTTGCTGCTGCTCCTTGTTTCCGTCACAACTTTGATTTGGTCACCCAAGGGATGAACAGAGCCTCTATCATCTACACCATTTTGGTTGCCCCTCTAACCTTTGACATTTTAATTATGATGCGTCTTGGTGTCAGCCTCTTTGCATTCATTTTGTTTGGGACTCTCTGTGCTTCCTGGGATTGTATGTCTATTTCCTTCACCAGGTTAAGGAGGTTTTCTGTAGTTATTTCTTCAAATATGTTCTCAATCTCTGTCTCTCTGTCTCTCTGTCTCTCTCTCTCTCTTCTTTTTCTGGTACCCTGATGATACAAATTTTGTTACGCTCGATGTTGTCTAAGAGGTACCTTAAACTATCCTCAATTTTTTAATTCTTTTTTCGTTTTGCCATTTCAAGTGGATGTTTTCTGCTACCTTTCCTTCCAAATTGCTGATTCTTTTCTCTGCTTTATCTAATCTGCTGTTGATTCCTTCTCCTGTATTCTTCATTTCAGTTTTTGTAATCTTATTTTCTGACTCATTTTTGTTTATGATTTCTATTTCCTTTTTTATATTTATTATCTCTTTTGTTGAGGTTCTCACTAAGTTCCTTGAGTATCCTTGTACCAGTATTTTGAAATCTGTATCTGGTAGATTGCACGCCTTCATTTTGTTTAGTTTTTTATTTTTTTTTTCTGAAGTTTTTTCCCATTCTTTTATTTGGGACATGTTGCTTTGTCTCATTTTGGCTGCCTCTCTGTGTTTGTTTCTATGTGTTAGGTAGATTTGCTATGTTTCCCACTTTTGGCAGAGTGGCCTTATGTTGTAGATGTCCTGTGGGGCCCAGTGACACAATCTCCCTGGTCATCTGAGCTGGGTGCTTCAGGAATGTCTTTTGTGTGTGTGGTGCATGTCCTTATGTTGTAGTTGAGCCTTGATTGCTGTTGGCACATTAGTGATCAGGATTGACTGTCAGGCTGGTGGCTGTGAGGACTGGCCACAACCACAGAGCCAGAGCTGCTTTATTAGGTCTGACCTCACAGAGTGGGATTTGCCCCATTGGGCTCTTATACCTACTCAGACCACCTTTTGGGTATGCTTCTTATGGGGCTAATCGGGTGGTACTCTGTTATGGTCTGAAGCTGTTTGCTGAATATGTTGGTCCTGGGGCCACTTGGGAGGGGTTCCCATGATTCGAAGGTCAGTCTCTGCCTGTGACTGGCCTTGGGGCTATCTTGTAGGAGATGCAAAGAGATCCACAGTTGGTAGCTGTCTGTCCTAGACCTGGAGGCATGTGGGTGAGATCATGCTGTGAATTGAGGCTGGCTGCCTGTAGTTGCTGGCCTGGGGCAGCTCAGCAAAAGCCACAGAGCACCCAAAGCCAACCACTGCCCACCTGGGGCCTGATGACCTTTGAGAGTTTTATAAAAAGACTGTACCATGGGCTAAGGCTGGCTGCCTGTCACCCAAAGACCCTCCAGTGGTGCATGAGTTGGGTGGGGCAGGGTTTCAGGGAGTCATCCAAGTAGAGAGAGTGGCATTCACCAGGCTAATTCAGATTCAGATTTGGCCATATGGTGGGAGGGCTCAACACTATATATGGTACCCATTTACAGGCTACGCAGTAGGAGGGCTCAACACAAGTATTTTTTGAAGTCACTCTTTATGACATGAGCTTTATGTCCTGGATCCCTAACAGCACGGGCCCTCAATGCTGAGCATCTCTGGACAGTGTCCCACCTAGTATTTCTGGAACCCCTACTCCAATTCTGTGATCACATAGACAGTACTTATGTGCATCTCCTGTGATTCCAGTAGGACAAGGTCTTTGTCTAGTGTAGCAAAGTGGTGTGTTTATACTCTGCCCTCACAGGTGTGGCCTCGGAACACAGCCCCATGAGAACCAGTTCACCCTTCCTCTAGACTAGTGCAGAAGCAGCCTGGACTGAATGATCTGAGCTCAGCCATACACTGACTCTGGCTCTGTGGACACAGGAGCCTCAGATCTGCCCTGGATTCTATGGGTGAGGGCACTGGACTGAGCAGGGTGCTCCAAACCATGGTGTGCCCATCCTGGGCACTAATCACTGGCCAGGGCTGGGAGCTCAGGCTTTTCTGTGCTCTGATGAACACCAAAGTGCTTGTATGACCTTTCCAGAAGCTAGATCTGGAAACAACTGAACACTTTTCTCTATATTCCCATTAGGGTTTTTTTCCCCCTTTTAAAAATTGTGGTAAAATATACATAACAGAAACATAACAATTTACCATTTTAACCATCTTTAAGTATGTGCTTTTCAGTGGCATTAATATGTTCACACTGTTGCCCAACCTTCATTAGTTTTGAAGAGATATTTATTCATGGTCAAAATAGATTTTCCTTTCTAAATACTAAAAAAAGTATTGCCTTAAGGAAGCTGACTATTCCCCACTGTATGTGATTTTTGTAAATTTGCACAGCATTATAAATAGATGGCAAGGCAGGCCCTGGGCTATCGAAGAGAGAATGTGAGCCGAGGGATTGGAACCCATCTCTCCACTTTCCTCTTCTCCTCTTCTTCTCCCTCTATTCTCCTCCCTTGTTACCATAGTATTAGAAGTCAGTACTCCTTGAGGTCCTTACCTCCTCTTGGAGAAATGAGTAGGAATAAGCATCCTTGATAATGCCTACAGGACTGGGTGCTGCTCTGTGAATAATAGTGATTAATTCCTGCTTTGGTCTGCAGCAGGTGATGGGGATGGGGGTTGGGCAGCCAAAGCAAAATAAAGAGCTGGAGTTGAAGGATTTATTTATTTATTTATTTTTTTAACCAAACAATCACTATTTTAAGCTATAAGTCTGTTAGGTTTTATTTCAGTGTTATTGTTTCAGAGGGCAAGTGCATGTTAGAAATTTTGCAGCCACAAAGCAGAGACCTGACCTGGTCATCTTGTTGTACTGGGCACTGGCCTAGCCATCAGCAGTCTCAGATTTTGCTTTCAGCTTCCTCATTAACTGTGGGCATGATGTGACTCTCTGAAACCCAGCCTCCTCATGTGCAAAAGGAATGAGGTAGGGTCCATGGCAGCTGAGGTCTCTCCCCCGTCCCAATGGTGGGACCATGTTTCTTCCGCCAGTCAGGAAGGAGTCTCATCTCAACACTCTGCACAGTCCTGAAAGCAGAACTGGAAGAGCTAGAAAGATGGGAAGGAACTAACCCAGGGCTCCATTTTGCAGATGAGTTCATCATGGCTCTCAGCCAGGAGTGCCTTTTAGCTGA
>CM053513.1:16639708-16794604 GCA_028627145.1 Eidolon dupreanum | reverse complement strand
GTCTGTTGAGACCTTTCTAAGAAGGGTTTGATGATCCAGTGTTCATTTTCTGATACTCACTGTTCCAAACTGACCTTTTTATTTTTACAAGTGTATCTACACAAAGTCATTTGTGAAATTCCTTTCAATAGAGTCTGTTGCCATCCAACTGTCCTAGAAGGCCACTGGATTGAGGACATGCACAATGGTTTCTATTGTATGTGTGAACTGAATAGAGGAATGTCTTAAAATGATTTATTTGGTGTGGATTGATATTGTAATGGAAGGAGTAACTTGCAATCTTGGGCTGTAACTTGGTTCTTTGTTCTCTACCCCCTGAAATGTATTTCTGCTTTAATAAAGCTTTCTCACTTGTCAAGTGTTTAAAAGGAAGAAGAAGAGGAAGAAAAAGAGGAAGGAAAAAGAGAAGGAGAGGCAGAGGAAGAAGAAGAGGAAAGAGAAGGAGGAGGAGGAGGAGGAAGAGAGGCCATGTTGAAGAATGAGGAGAGCAAAGACACATGAGCAAAAAATGGATGACATAGAAGGTGGTGGGTGTGGGGAACCCTCCACATCTTTCACCTCTTATCCTTTGGTATGCATTGGGGTAAAAGATCATTGTGACTGGACCTTACCCCTAGTGCCAGCTTAGGGAGTTCCAATGGAAGCCCTCCTGTAGATGCAGGAACAGAATGAATTATGTCAGTGATATCAGTGTGTTTAATGTAACCCCACTGCTGTGGCTGGTATGAAGTAACAGGAGACCAAGAGAAAGCTGAGGGTCCTCTCAGAAACCAGATGCCATAGGCATCAGGGCAGGAATTGTCTTCTCCTCTGGTAAGGCTACCCTGGTTCCTGGCACAGGTGCTGCTGTCCTGCCCACCCCATTAAGGGTATCATCTTAGAGCTGCCAGGAGAGACCTGTGGGCCTATTGGCAAAACTATACCCTTTCTCATTGGCCCAGGTTGGAGAGTCTGCAAAGACAAAAGGCTATGGAGTGGAGCAGGAAGGACTCCTGACCAGGCTGGACTGTGGCTACAGAATGAATGGGATAAATTCCCTGGATGTCAGCCCAGCAGGAGAGTTTCTGGTGTTTAAAAAAGTACAGGCTTCTCATCCCCAGATTATGGGCTAGCTGAGACTTGGAGTTATACAGACCTGGGCTGAGTCCTGACTCCAACTTTATTGTCTGTGACGTTGAGTAAGTCACTCTGATATAAAATATGGAGATGAGGTCTAATGAGGCAGGGTCATTGTGAGGAATGAGAGAACACACACCAAGTGCCTGGCACACCAGTCTCAGTAAGCCCCATCGGGGTCTTTCTTTTCCATCAGAGTCACATTTAGAAGCTGAAACAGGTTTAATAGCGCATTTGAGAAAGCAAACACCCAACGAGGAATCTGGAAACTTGCACATGGCTGCGGTCCAGCTGGTTGTGTGATCTGGGCAAGGCCACTTTGTCTGGAGAGAGAAAATGGAGGGCAAGGGCCTAACAGACTTCACAAAGGGGTCTTCTGAGGTTTTTCCATAGTTGGTGGGCATCTGTGTGTGAACACACTGTACACTTCAAGGAGCTAGGCTAACATACTGTCATTCTCGCTCATGTGGAAGACCTGACTCAAAGTGGCCCATGAAATTCAGGGACGTCCCTCATACAATGGCAGATGGAGCAGTGATTCCTGGCCCTGGCCATGCCTTAGGTTTACCTAAGAACTTGCTAAAAGTACAGATCCTCAGACCTCACCTCATGCTTATTGATTTAGAATCACTGCGGTGAGTTCAAGAGTCTGCATTTTTATCAATCTCCCCAGATGACATTGACAGCTATGTAAGGACATGTATTTGTGACACACTGGAGCAAGTGATCCCCTGTAGCATGGGGTCTGAAATGGACAGGAAACACTCTCCCACATGCCTCAGCAGCATGACGGAAGTCACCCCTGAAGTGGACATCTCTGACTGAAAGTGTACCCCAGTCGACATGCCCTGCCCAGGCAGATGCGAGAGCACTGTGACCAGGAATCGTGCGTTAGCTTCTCAGGCACTTCGCCAGAGCCTGCTGGGGAGTGCTTTCTTGCATGATAACACTCAGTAGGGCAAAAGGACAAGTAGGGAGACAGGAAGGGGCTGTATCAGTTCACCAGGACTGCATGACAAAGTACCACAGACTGGGTGGCTTAAACAGAGAAAACCTATCTCCTCACAGTTCTGGAGGCTGGAAGCCTGAGGGCAAGGTGTTGGTGGGGTGGGTGTCTTCTGAGGCCTCCCCTTGGCTTGTAGATGGCTGCTTTCTTCCAGTGTTTTCACATGGTCCTCCTTGTGTCCCAATGTCTTCTTCTTAGAAGGATATAAGCCATATTTGATTAGGGACCACCTAATGACTTCATTTTAATTTGATTACCTCTTTTAAAGATCCTATCTCCAAATTCAGCCACATTCTGAGGGACTGGGGGCTAGGACTTCAACATATGAATGGGCAGGGATTGAAGGGCACAATTCAGCCCACAGCAGGAGCACACAGGGGCAGCAAGGAAGGGGTGGGGTCAATGTCATACTCCCTTCCTCTTTTTCCTAGCTGGTTCCAGGGCTGACCTGGCCTTTCCTATGCATCAGCTTCTGAGGCCTCTCCACCTCCATACTTTCCTTGGAAGGGAAGGGAGTACTGGACTTTCTAAAGCCTTTTCCTGGTTCTTCCCCCATTTTTCTTTATAACCATCTGGGCAGGTTTATCATTCTTTTGCAAGGAAACAGAAGTCCAGAGAAGTTAATGACATATCCAAGGATGCCATGACTGACGGTCAGATTTTCTGGCACCTAGAATACTGTTTGTTTTGTTTTGTTTTGTTTTGTTTTTTTCCTGCAGGCACACTGGGCACATACTATGTACACTTTGTCCTTTCCTTGGCTTCTGGAGACATGGGGTATAAGTCTGAGGAGGGCTAAACGCTGGCAAGTAGTGATGCACAGAGAGTCCACTTTTTTTTTTTTTTTTTTGGCTTTGCTTACCTCTTACTTTCTATTCTCTAATAGAACTCTTGGGAGAATAAAGCCCATGCTGTGGATACAGCTAAGTGGTTTTCCTTTTTTGTCCATTAAAAGCCTGGGGCTCACTTAATTTATTAAAAATACATGTTTCACGTGCTTTGGTGTGGATGGTGAGAAGGCTAGAGTCAAGGAGACCAGGCTAGCTCAAGTCAAGCTGGGCCCTGGGAGCAGGGCCTGTGGGCATGCATGGCTGAGCTGTGAACCATCTGGAGGATTCAGTTCACTTCACAAACACTGAACAAGCGATCCTAGGCCACAAACAAGATGCAGCCTCTGCTGTCACTTCACTGAACTGGAGAGGGAAACAGTCAAGTAAATGGATGATGATGTGACAGTGTAGTGGATGATGATGTGACAGTGTAGTGAGCAGAGTAATGGAGATGTGTACATCAAGGTCCTCAGTGAAGGCAAACTAAATGCGGCAGCAGAGAAAAGGGAGAGGAGCGTTGAAGGCTAAAGGAGTATTTGGGCAGGGAATGACAGTCACCTCTAGCTCTGTGTGTATGTATACATGCGTGCGCATGTGTACATACACACATATGTATGGGTTCTTGCGATGTACAGTGCACATCCTGGCTTGCGTTCTCTGTGCTCCCCAGAGCCTGAGCCAGGCAAGCGGAAGCTCTGTGTGACTCATAGAATCCCCAGGTCATTCGTCTGCCTTCAGCCAGGGTCTAGGGTTTCTCAGAGGCCACTGTGCTGCAGGTGGCTGATGACCAGCGTGGGGAAATGATGGGGCTGAAGTGTCACAGGGCTCCAGCCCTGTGATCACCTAGAAGACAAGTTCAACTGTTTAGGTGTTCTTTGGATATGTTTCTGAGTCCCCACGAGGGTGGGAAGGAAGGTTAAAGCCCAATGTGTAAGCGGGTGGATAATGATGACAAACCACCAGAGCCTGTGTGGGGACTTGTGAGTGTAGCATAATCATCTTGTTGCCTGCTATTGTAGTCTGGCTTGGGAACTTCCAAAAAGGAGCATCCTTGGGCTGCTTAGGCCAGCAGGACAGTACTCTCTTGTAGACGTGAGACCCCACTAGTCGCTGGGGACAAGCTTCCCACACTGAATGGGCCTGGAGGTCACTTTCAGTGCCACCTCCCCCCAAGATCACTGTTCATATTCTGGGCATGATCAGCAGTGTGCCTGGAGGAAAGAAAACCCTAGTTTGCCTGAAAGCCTTGGGCAACATAATGTCTGGGCCCCTCAGATAGTGTGTAAACTGCTTTCTCTGGCAAGGCCAAGGGCAAAATTGCTTGTTTGTTTGTTTTCAAATCCTTATGCTAATTAAGGTGTGACAACAGTCTCTTTCTTGTTTCCAACTGGGCTCAGAGGATTGGCTTTGGATTCTTGATATAATTTTCACCCAAAAGCTAATTCCCCAGCTAACAGGATGGAAGATCCCCCCATCCTCCGCCCCGCCCCCCATTCAGTTCAGGAGCTTTGGCCAAGGGAAAGAGAAAAGCTAACAGGGGTGGAGGGGTTGCTTCTTTAAGAGCCACCAGGGAGGCTCCAGACTGGTAATTTTGCAAGAAGTCTATTTGCTCATCTGTCACTTCCCTCCCTGAAGGGCAGGTGCCCAGGGCGCTTGGCCTCCATTGCTCCAGTCCAGCCATCCTCCTTGCATCTGATAGAGGCATCAGACCAAGTCGGAGAGCAAGGTGGGTCTGACACCATCTGGCCAGAGCCCAGAGCTGCCGGGGTTGGGGGAGCAGCATTTTAGGGACAAGCGCAACATGGGGGCGGCAGGGGAGCTTGGCAGTCAGGCAGGGACAGCCTCCAGTAGACAGCTTTGTTGGAGATACTTATCTTTCCCGAGATGCCAGCTGGGGGTGGGGGGAAGGGAGAAGGACAGGCATGAAAGGGACAGACTGCGGCCACGTGGGAGAGTGGGAGTCGGTGCTCAGCACAGCTGCGGGGTAGGGGCTGCCCTGACGCAGGCCTCTTGGATCTCCTGCATCCGCCCCTCAGATCTCCTGGCCAGGGGAGCAGATGTCTTGCTGGAGAGACTCCCCATCAAGATCCCCCCTGGCCCCCCTCCTCCCTGAAGCTCAGCAGGGCAGGCAGGGGGCTGAGAGATGGCCTGCCAGCTGTTGGCTCCCCTGGGCGCTGGCCCTGGCCCTGCTTTGTGTGTGCCAGGCAGCAGGTGGCATGCAGGGGTGTGGGCCCCTGCAGCTTGTGTCACGGGCTGGAGTGGCAGGGTGGGAGTGTAAGGTGCTGCTCAAAGGGCAGCAGGTTGTTGAGAAGAAGGCAGCTGCCTTTCAGGATGCAGGTCTGGAGGATCTGGAAGGCCCCCACCAGCAACAGCTACAACAGGAACAAAACACGGGTAGACAAGGGAATAAAGTCTTGGCCTAAGCCTAAGAGTCCACATAATTCCATTTTCACAGCGAATATAGTCAATAATATTGTAATAAGTTTGCATGGTAAGAGACGGTTACTACGCTTAGTGTAGTGATCACATCATAAGATATATGTGTCGAGTCACTGTGTTGTACACGTGAAACTAATATAATATTGTATGCCAAATGTACTTTAATAATTTTTTTTTAATGGTCCCCTCCTGTGGTCTCTTTTCTAGGCCTCAGACTCTCCCACGGCAACAAGACACAGAAGGAGGAACATGTTAGTGCCAGGGGACATTTCTCAGGCCGTTCTGGCAAAGCCTGGTCTGAACTAAACCCTGAATTCTGCTGGGATCCCTGGGAGAGGTGACTGGCTTGGCTGAGCCAGTGGCCAGGACTTCCCCAGGCTTGGGGCCTCTTCTGGAACCACCCACTACCTCCACCTGTGACGGAAACCCTTTAGATATCTCCAGGATGGCGGGGAGGGCAGCTGCTGCTGGTTGTGGGGTAGCCATGGTGACTGGCGACAGAAGGCAGCCCCTGCCTCACGTCCTTCAGCCTGGCAGGCCTGCTCAGAGGCCCCAGCCCCTGGGGGGAGCAGCAGGGGGATGCAGGAGGGGGGCTGCCCACCGGCTGCCTCCAGGCCTCCTTTCAGCAGCAGATTCGCCTCTGGCAACCCCATTCGAAAATGGGCTTCTAAGTTGAAGCAAATGGGCATAAAAGTGTCGCTGGAAGAGAACTCTAAGGCACAACAAATGTAAGGCATTACTTAGGAGGTAATAAAAATTATGATGTTAGAAAGAACCCAGCTAGTCAGAATATCTCAATTCTCCTCTTAAGCATCCCCAGGCCTTGCGGTTCACTCATTTATCAAGTCTTTCTGGCATCCTGCTGAAATCTTTGCTGTATTTTAAGATTATTTACTTTCATTTTGTCTGAAGTAAAGAATGACAGATAAACTCCCTTCTCAAAAACTTTCAGCAATTTTAAGGCCAATCAAGGCTTCTCTTCCTACAGCTAAGCAAACCCCAATTATTCTGAGTATCTGAGAACCTCTTTTTTCTTTTAGAATGACATTGACATATCTGCTCAATAAATTAACATCAAGTGACTTATTTGGCTCTTACAAGTCTACTTGTCAATAAAGAAGTGCGAAAAGGAGCAAAGGATTAGAGAAAAGGGTAGGGGAGTCATTTTACTATTTATCAAGAGAAGAAGACCAACACTCAATTTTTTAAAAATGTATTTCTTTTAACTTTTTTTTTGAGGGTCTATTTCCCATATTTTTAAATTAACTCTATTGCTCCTCTCTGAATCTCTTCTAGTTTTTGACATCCTTTTGAAAAGATGTCAATTAAAATTACCCATTATTCTGATCAAGGCTCAAGGAGCCACATTGTATTGTAGAAGAATTGCTTTTCAATCTTGGTAAGTCTTACGCATATCCTTTATTATATAGCCCAGGTATCAGGCAAGCCTGCTTTCTTTGCTTCTAATAACAGCAACTTGTTTCACATTATTAATGTTATTTCACATTAGCTTGTGGTTAGCTAGGGCCCCTAGATTTTTGTTTTTATTTTCTGTTTTCTATACCTGTGCCTAGCTACCAAGAATTTTTGTGTTAGCGTGAGCTGTCCACCATTTCATTTAAAATGTTTTCATCCAAGCATAATAAAAACACACAAAAGTGCACATATCATAAGTATACAACCTGGTAAATTTTCACAAATAGAAACAGTCATGTAATCAACATTCGGATAAAGCAATGTTGCATGATCTACGACCCAGAGGCTCCTCTGTACCCCCCAGCCCACCTACGTTAATCACTATGCTGACTGCTAATACCATAGATTGATGTTCTCCATTTTCATTCTTTATAAAATGCAGTTACATAGTGTGTACTATGCTGTGTCTGGTTCATTAACAATGCCATTCATTTTCACTCTATTTTATTAAACTTATCCTTTTCATTAGTAAGCCTAGAAGGATCCAGGGACCTGAAAACCAAGGTATTTCAACCTCAGACCTGTCAGTGTAGACTGCAGCTAAGTAACAGAGTCCCTGTGACACGTAAGATTTCCAAGTTAGAATTTTACTTGAACCATTTACTGGTTATTTTGTCCCTTTTACTCTTCAAAATCAACCACCTCCTCTTCAATTCATACTCTTATATCGGGGTAATCTCTAAAGACTGTGTGTGTGTGTGTGTGTGTGTGTGTGTGCTTGCATGTGTGCACAACTGTGTTAGCTCCATGAGGAATTGTTTCTGCTACTATGAGGAAAATGAGTTGTAGTTATGTCTGGGGAGGCCTTTACTTCAGGTGTTCAATTTGGCGTGTAAGCCCTTTTGATTTGTCTAACATGCTGTGGTTGTGGCCGTTGGAAGCAGGGAAACAGAATAGGCTGGTACCTCATTTTAACAATGTGGCACCATAGAAAAGCATAGTCTTCATATAGCAAATTGGGGTAAATAGAGGAGATATTTTTGTAGTAATGTAGACAAAATCTAAGACGTTTTACAACATTCAAATATTTACAACACTCATAGTCATATACACACACACATATATATATAACATGCATATGTACACAGACATAACTTATATAATATATATTTAAATATGTTTAGTAAATATACCTAATAGATAAATTTATATGATTATATGCATATATATTTAAGGAATCTCATAGTTCTTCCTTTTCTTTGTGTCATATGTATCATTGATTTGTGTGTGTGATGACGTGAACAGAATTTCAAGTCTAAACAAATTTATTTTAAATCAATGATTTCAGAATAAATAGTTCTAATTTGCAGAATGAACATGCATTATTAGAGCAATGCTTCCTCACCTAGCTTATACACCACGAGAAGGCATATCATCCAAAATCACAACAGAAGTTCCAATGTATACAAAGCTGAAGATTGAGCTCTGCTTGCTCCCCCCGCCCCAGTGGCCTTCTGTGGGCTGTTGGGCCACGCCCCTTGGGCACATGGAGCACAGTCCCCTAGCAGCTCATGGGATCCTTGTCCAGGAAGAGCAGCTGTAGACTTTGTGGCTGGCTGCTGAGGCCCATGGCCAGGTGGTGGAGGCAGAGCCACAGGTGTGGAGTGTTGCTCATTGTGCGTGCTGCCTGCAGGAGCACTCAGCACGCTCTTAGACTCACTTCCCCTGGATGCTCTCCAAAGAGCCCAAGGCGAGGCCACTCCAGCTGCTCAGGCACTCCCTGCTCAGCTGCCATAAAGAAAAAGGAGATCATCTCCCATGGCATTCCTGGGACTCATTTGCAGCACTCCAGTTTGCTCACCATTTGGGACATTCTTCTAAGATGTTTTAGTAACTGAGCCCAAATGCCCTAAAACTCTAGCCTTAGTCTGTTTGGGCTGCTAAAACAAAGAACAGTAGACTGGGTGGCTTATAAACAACAGAAATTTATTTCCCACAGTTTCGGACGCTAGAAGTCTGAGATCATGGTGCCAGCATGGTCAGATTCCAACGAGGGCCTCTTCCACATTGTAGACTGCCAACTTCTTTTGTCTTCACATGGCAGAAAGAGAGGGTGAGAGAGCTCTCTGGGATCCTTTTATAGGGGCACTAATTCTATTCATGAAGGTTCTACTCTCATGACATAATTACCTTCCAAATGCCCCACCTCATTATACCATCTCATCAGAGGTTAGGATTTCAACATATAAATTTATGGGGGACACAAACATTCAGTCCATTGAAACACTCCAGCAAGCAAGCTAGTATTTGAGCCAGCTGAGACTTGGAGAGCTTTGTATAACTTCCTGATTATCCATTTAGAAGGCTGGTAAAAAGCTGTCTGAACATACATGGGCCTGAAGACCTTGACACAGGTTGCAGATAGGTGAAACATGGATTCAGGAACTGTGAATTTGGCTCACTGAGAGTAAAGATCCATTTTAAATCTTGACTAAACTAGGCTATATTAGAGAGGTTTGTAATGGGCAATTGAAATGGAGTAACTGAGAAGAGTTTAATAAGGGGACTGTTTACAAGATTATCAGCAGGATGAATGGAAATCAGCAACAGAGAGTGAAGTACCTTGGGAGTGGGGCACCATTGCCACCCCTGTGCATGAAGAGAAGGAGCAGCGAGGGGGCCCTGGGAGACGCAGTGCTGTGGGCAGAGGCTGTACTTTTTGGTTGAGGATATGGCCACTGACCACCTGCCATGCGGCAACCTGCTACGACCTCACTGTAGTTTCACCTCTGGTCTTCTGCCAGCACCTCTCACAGTTAAACCCAAGTGGATGCTGAAGACAGAGGAGCCCACTGGTGTGACCCACAGAGGCCAGCCTCCGGGACACAAGGTACCGAGTGGAGAAAAGAGAATATCCGGCACTGTCACTCATTCTTTCTGCCCTTCACCAACTGCCTTGTCTAGATAAAGACTTCATGTCCCCAACACAAGGACATACAAAGTTCCATTAGTTACTGAATGATGACAGGTTACTGGCATCATACTCACAACCCAAACCTCAAATGTTAGCCATGATGCTCTTCATGTAAGATTTTGGAGTAAAAGTGAGAAAAGAGAAGCAAGTAATTAACATAAAAACTGCTACAATCTCCACTTCTATATGTGGTCATGAGACACAAGTTGATAATCTTGGCTTCCTTCTTTTATAGCTTTTATCTTTTGTTGTGTAACAAGTAAGTTACACAAGCAGGGTGACAGTTACAGGTCTGTGGTGTGGGGTGGCTTTTCTGTCAGCCTTTTGGTGTATTAAGTCCTTCAACTGATTGGATGAGGCCCGCCCCTATAATGAAGGGCAATCTGTTTTACTCAAAGTATGCTGACTTACATGTAAATTTCATCCAAAAATACACACACAGAAACATCCAAAATAAGGCTTGACTAATTATCTTGGCACTGTGACTTAGCCAAGTTGATACATAAATTAATCATCACAACTCTCATGCAGTTTATTTGTGCCTGAATTTGTAGATAAGATGATATTCAGCTCATGATGAGCAGTACTGGTCACATAGTCACTTGGTATCCCACGACCAGGATTCAGTATCTACCAGAGACTAGTAATACGCAAGGAACTGCTTTTCCAATGGAGAACAGTTGTCAGCAAACGAGGCTTTACATCCCAAATCTAGAGATTTTCATGTAATTTTCCTACTAGATTTCTCCAGATGGTACAGATGTTTTTTTATAGCCTATGTACAAACACTTCCTCTACCAATGGGTCTGCTTATTCTTAGAGTCTCAGAGGCAGAGCGACTTGCACCACAACCAGAGTAGTTCTTAATCTGTCATCCCTCAAAACTACCAGTCTGAACGGGTTAGAGCAGCATATTCAAGTGTGGTATATTTTATCCCAGGAACCCACAGGTGTACCAAATATCGTATCATTTTCTCTGTGGTGGGAAGTGGAAGATGTAGCAATTTGTCCCTTGATCTTGACATCTTCCAGACCCCCTGGGTCCTTAGAAACTTCACAATATTGAATGCCTCTAAACTTAAGGGATAGAGGATAGGTTTTATCCCCTATGCCTCAAAATGCTTGCTTACTAAGGCACCTAAAATGTCTGTTACTGTCTACTCACCAGATCCAATTAGCCCAATGTCACCAATGGAATACAGTGATGCTTTTTAAGCTATCACTATCCTGGCAGTGGTGGAGGGGACAGTTCCACTTGAAAGGAGATAATTTCCACTTGGCCTTTCCTGCCATAATGGCCTTCATTCCATGGGTCAGCGAGCCAATGTGAGATTCTGCTAGTTAGTAATATGTCTATTACTATTACACATCCTGGGACTGTATAACAGCAGGCTAGGTCCTCAGTCATATTGGACCCACTCTGAGATAGACTTGGGCCACCAGTCCATTAGTCACCTGATCTCTGTGAGCTCACAGTGATTCGTGGACTGCTGCAGCAATTTGAGTTTCCTGTAGTTATCATGAGTTCAAAAACAGTATCCAATAGTCCCTGGAAGGTCTGGATGTTTCCCTTTTCTCTTTCTGCTCAGTGGCACCAGGGCCCTCTGGGTGAGGGGTGAAGGAAGGTCCACAGAACAGACCTATGGTCACATGGCAGGTGCTTGCTCAGAGACCCTACCCTCACCCTCCAAGCCAAAGGATTCTGGGCCTCTGGGTTTGGAAACAAGGTAAGTTCTGATTCTCTACTATGCTTTTGCCCACCAGACCCAGAATTTTTCTGCTTATATATGTCAGGCAGCACCTTAATAGTCTGCACATCTACTGCAGTGCTAGGGACCCCATGATTAGTTAGCTAGTGCCACAGATCCCTACAATTGCCATTCCAGTCTTACAGCTCATTCTGGTAATTGTGTCCACTGTACCTGAGAGAACTGGCCCCCATTTTGCTGGGATCCCTTTTTTTCCCCTATTAAATCAGAGAGCCTAATTCTACTGCAGCCTCTCTCACTGTCATTTCCTGCTTACAGAAAACAGCCAAGAAGATCTTTTTAAGAAGACCTATGAACACTTCACAATGGCATTCTTCTGGCCTTGTGAAGGGAGTGTCCTCTGGCCTTCCTGGGGATGTGGCTAAGGTGTGGCTATGCACGTTGTTCAGAACAGATCTTCTCTAACATCCCTAATTTCCTGAGACCAGTTTCCTTTTCTTCCAAAGGCTAGAAAAGTCCTCAGTAACTGCCAGCTGCTGGCGGGTCCAGGCTTGTTGGCCAGCACAGATGTGAATGCCACTCCTGGGTGCCCAAGCCAGCACACCAACTCCTGAATCTTGAGTGAGTACACCTGTATCACCAAATTCTCCCCAGCTGAGTTTATATTTTATCCTCCACCCAATGCCCCTGGAGCTCCCCGCTATGTACGTTCCACAGATTCCTGTTGGTTTTCTTGAAACTCTTTTGAGATACAAGCTCGCTCCTCCTTTTCCAGGCTATATCCTTCTTCATCTCGGTTCCACTAAGATATAACTCTCATTATGGGCCTGGAGACAATGAAGGGTTTGGACACCTCAATGAGGGGTCCTGAGGTGACTTGGCCACCACATCTGTGTTTGCTCAAATGTCCCAACCTGTGAATCAGGGTCCCACCTTTTTGCACTGGGTAGAAAGCATTAAGAAATCTAGTGAGGTTGAAAATTTTATTGACTCTGCATGTCTGTCACTGTCGTAATCAGTTCCTGGGCATATCTGCCCAATAGGAGATCAGAGACTCCCTCAAAGCTAAATGGAGGCTTTCCAGGTTTCCACCCGTGTTCTGAGCTGAACGCTCAGGACCTTCAATTTGTTTCTTCTCTGTGTATGGTCACTGGGGCTGTCAGAAAAGCTGTCCCATACAACAGACCTGTAATTATCATCATCAACATAGCCAAACCACTCGATCTGCCAACATCTTGCTGCTATCTGCATTCTTCCAATGCCAGTACTGATGATAATTTGAGCAACTACGATGTAACTATATTTTATAGATTACCTGCATTCTATTTCCCTCTGGTAAGGGGATCATTTCTGTACATCTCACAAAGAGGAATTTGCACTCAAAGAGCTAATCAGCTCTTTGTTCTGCTTCTGTAGATATGTTGCTGCATAGGCCATACTCAAAAGTAACTAAAAAGTCATCCTCCCTTTGGCTTGCTCTAAGCAACAAATGTAACTGCCTGTACCCCCTAGCAACTTCCAGGCTTTATAACTCTTTATAACTACCTGCCACCATAGCAACTCCTGCACTTTGTAATGGTCTGAGGACAACTTAACCAATCAGCCAATGCCAAATAAGTTCTATATAAGCAATGTTGCAACTGAGCTCTGCACCCAGGTCTTCAGAGTACTAGCTCCTGTGGGACCACTGACGTAATAAACCTGAGTTCTCCAACTCTCTGAGTGCTGCTTGGTTTCTCACTGGTCTTGTTTCACAACTTTTCTGTAACACTCACATGTATGAGCAATCCAGTCCTAGAATATTAACTGGGGGGTATTTTCCTCTGGGGCCATCTCTGGTAACAAGTACTTTGTCAGTCAGGGTCCCAGTGGGAAAGAGATGGCACACTAAAGTTGCTGCTGTTGAGTGGGGGTAATTGAAGAGGATTTAACAAAGAGATATTGATAAAGTTGTGAGCGGGGTTAAGGGAAATCAATAAGGTATGGTATTGATGCAGGACAGAGCAAATTTCCCTGAGTTGGCGGGAAGACCAAGCCCTGCACTCAGAGAAGAAGGTCTTTTGGTGGAGAGTGTAGAAAGAATTAAACACACATGCCAAAGTTAGAGTCAAAAGGAAAGTTTATTAAAAAAGGGATAACACCCCACAAACAGAGTGTGGTCTCCTCTCAGAGGCAGAGAGACCACAGGTGTTTAGAGAATTTAGTTTATATATTATTCTTTAGTTCCAGTTTCCTTTGATATGGACATACAGTGAGGAAAGGGAAAGTGAAGAGTGTGTAGCACGAAAAGCCTGCTGGCAGTTCCCAGCCTCTAAGCCATAGGTTCCCCATGGTGTTAGCCATAGAGAATAAACAAGTTTATTTGTGTAGGGCAGCCAGTTAAAGACTCTGTTGTTCCTGTTTTCCCCTCACAGGTGTGGAGAATGGATTGTTAGCAATCCCAGCAGAAATCTTTCTTTGTTCTCAAGGCCTACTTCTGGCCTGGCTGCAGGGCTGATCAGCATTTTGCTGTCTCTGAACGTAGCTTGATTAACATTTGAATTCTCTTGCCTCCTCTCTACATTATTAACCTACTGGGCTAGAAAGAGCTGGAATCCCTGGTCTTGTCTGAGTCTGAGTGGTTGTCAGAACCTGGAGAGAGAACTGTTGTTGTAGGAAGAAGCCACAGAAGAGAACCTGTGGCCTTGGAAAGAGGAATGCTGTTACTGCTGATCCTCAGCTCGAAAGGGCAAAGCCAGGGAAGGGAGGCTGCACCGTTGTCAGGCCTGGGCTCTGGGGGAAGCCAGCCTTATACCTGTGTGCTCATCAAGGTAGAGAAAACCCAGGGGACTGTCATCCAGAGTCACCCTGGGAATCCACAAGCTCTACCTAGACTAGTCACATCAAAAATGATAGAGCACATTCCCTGATTTGGAAACAAAAATCACCTATTGAAGACATTTGGAGGGAAATTTGTGAAATTTGAATGTGAATCAATATTAGATGATGTTGAAAATTGCATTAAATGTAATAATTTATTGTGTATAGTAGGAAAATGACCTTATTTTTTAGATGTAGTTTAAAAATATTAGTGTCTGTACTATACCTTAAGATGGTTCAGCCAAAAAGAAAAATATGTGGATACACACACACACACACACACACACACACACACACGCACACAGATTTGGCAAACTGCTAGCAGTTCTTTCATCTGGGTGGTGGGTATATGCATAGTCATTGATTTAATCTTTTTCTGCGTGTTTAAAATTTTCAAAAAGTTAACAACATGATAGCATCAAAGAATTGGAGACAGATGGAAACATTCAACAGCTAAACAGCAACAAGGGATGGAGCAACATTTCTCACAGAAAGGTTGCTAGACCAATCTGTATACAAATAATGAGGGAGCTTGATAAAATGCAGATTCTTGGGCACCACCTGCCTGAATCAGATTTTCTCAGGAGTGAGGAAGAGGCATCTGTATTTGACAGATTCCCAGGTGAGAAATAGAAGTGTAGCAAATTTCCCACCCACCTAAGGGGCAAGAGTGAAACATTTTGATTCTATTTGCCACAAAATAGCTGTGTGATCTCCGGTGATTTGCTTAACTTCTCTGAGACTGGATAGTGTCATATGCAAAGTGGTCACAGTACATAAGAGCAACAGTCCCTACCTCACTGGTTGGTTTAATTTCACATTGTATGTTTCTTAAATGCTCTGTAAAGTGCTATACTAGGGTATAAGGTGATGTGCTCGGCAGTGAGAAGGAATAAGTATTATTTCATATTAGGAAGCATAGCACGTACAATGTTGGATTTGATGCTCATAACACAGAGAGACACAAATGATGACCTGTCTTTGCAGGTGAGGAAATGCACTTGTCCACAATTGTATCCATTTCCTGTTGCTGCCATAACAAGTTTCCACAGGTTTAGTGGCTTAAAATAACATAGATTTATTCTCTTATGGTTCTGGAGATCCGAAGTTCTAAAACCAAGGTGTGGAGAGGGCTGCGTCCCTTCTGAAGGATCTAGGGAGAGTCTGTTTCCTTGCCTTGTCCAGCTCCTGGGGACTGCCCATGTCCTCGGCAGGCCCGTCCTCCATCTTCAAACCAGCAGGGCGGCATCTGCAAACCTCTCTTTCTCTCACTCTCTCTAACCTTTGCTTCTATTGCCACATCTTTGACTTTGACCTTCCTGCCTCCCTCTTAGAAAGGTCCTTGTGATTACATTGAGCCTTCCAGAGTAATCCAGGATGGTTTCCCTAGGTCAAAACCCTTAACTTAATCGCATCTACAAAGCCTCTTTTTCCATGGAAGGTAACACTTTCACAGGTCCTGGGGATTAGGATGTGGACATCTTTGGGGACCATTATTCCACCCACTGCAATTGAGTAACTAATGGGCGCCCATCTGATTCCAAAATCTCCTCGCCCCCATTGTTCCTTAAAGCATAACCCTCCAAGCCTCCTCTTCCTTTGTTAGTTATAATCTTTCACATTGTCTAATTTATCAAGAGGGGGGTCTGGTCTGAATTTCACCCAAGTTGTCAAATGAATATTGAATGAGACATTGGTCTTAATTTAACACAGAGAAATAAATGAGATTCTTGGGTACTTTTACCCTGAATGGTGTGGCACTGCAACATATGCCCCAGTTGGAGAGCACAAAATGCCACAGCCTGTAAGATCTGGCTTCGTTATGGCTGTCGCACTGAGGTATTGTAGAAAGAGAGCTTGGTAGACAACTGAAGCCACAAGGAATGACAGTCAGACAGTCTCGGTAACCACCTAGGTATGGCAGAGGCTTTCCATTGAAATGGAGGCATGCGGGGTGTTGGGTGGTGCTCTGCACATAGAGTCACACAGTCTGGGACATTGGAACCTAAAGGTTTGTCATCGCCCCTCACAGCACCCCCAATGCACACACACGCTTTTCATTCACTGATTATAGAGGCAATATCGATTCATTTTTTGAAACTGAAAACATGAATGATTATAAGGAAAGAAATATCACAAAATTCCCATAATATAGAAGGATTTTAACATAGCTTTTTAACTCCAGCTCTTTCCTACACATTTTTACATGATTTAGATCATACTATATATGTAATTTTGTATCTTGCTTTTTTCCCTCAACATGGTATTGTGTTTTTCTAAAATATTAAAAACTCTTTATAAAGATCATTTTTAATGGCTGCATAATGATCCATTGTCAGCATGAACCATCATTCAGTTAATCAATGCATTTTTTTGGACAATTGCTTAGATTTTTATAATTTTTTGTGCTTTTATGCAGATCGTTCCAGTTAATATCTTTCTGTATAAATTTCTATATAGTAGAGTTCCATGTTATTCTAGGGTTAGGCTTTAAAATTGAAGTGTAAAAAAAAATTGAGTATAAGTAAAATTCATCTTTTATAAGATTCCTTAAATCAATCTTAATCCATTAAGGCCACTGGAAACTCAAAAGCTGAGAATTAACTATTTGTATTTCTCTATGCATTTCAGCTGTGACTTCTTTCTCTAGGGCAGTGGGTAAAATATGGTTGAACAGGAAAGATTAATGGAGTAAATAAAGACATTTTTTTTCTTGCTCTTTCTTCCTGTTTCACTCCTTCCCTCTTCTCTCTCTCCTTCCTTCCTCTCTCCCTGCCTGCCTCCCTTCCTTTCTCAGATTTATTTACTACACCTCCCTTTCCATATTTGGATGATTTCCCTAGGTGGAAGCTCTGAAGGGTAGTTCTTGAGACAAAGGACATGCTAGGTGCATTGGCGGGCACCTCGTGCACCTCTTCAGCCCACTAGGACCTTCCTCTTTTTCCCCTCATAACTTCAATCAGCTACGTGCAGGTGCATCCTGACATGGCCTCCCCTGGGCTTCTTGATTCCTGTCCTGGGTTTTTCTGAAGCCTTGGAGGGGCTAGCTGTAGGAAGCTGCTCAGCAAACCCTGGTGTGCCATCTGGAAGTTTTAATGCCTATGGGGCCACTTTGCCCTGTGTCGAGGGGAGCCGGTGGGTGACCACTGCCCTGGCAAGAACTTCTAAAGTCCATTTCGGGAGCCTCCTCAGAAGGTCCTGTAAAATTGAGCACCGGCCCAGCTGCAGAGCAACTCGACAACAGCCTCAGGCTGGCTTCTTCCTTCCGTTTCCCACTCTGTGTTTTGAATTCATGTTTCTTGGGATGACTGCCAAGCCAGCTGTGACACGCTCCACTTCCTGGTTAGACACTCAAGCTTAGACACCAGGTGCACCCTACTAGCAAGGTGACAAGGGCCACATAGGCCTCACTCTTAGAACCTCATGTATCACCAGTCTTCTAATCCTTGCTCATTGTTATATAAAACAAGAATAACTCACTGCAGTTCTTTGACTAATAGGTTGAGATTCTTTTTTCATGGAAATTCTTTTTGTGTAATTTCTTCTTTTATGCTTTAATATTTAAAGTGTACTTATAATTCTGGGTTTCTAACCTTGTTGTTAATTGAGAATTGTTTTTTCATATATGTTGTAATTTTGGATCATGTGCCCTGTCATCTGGCCAGTTGGGGCCTCTCAGAGCAGTTTTGCATTTGTTTCTGTCAGAAAACAAAGCAGGGTTACCATTCTAGGACTACTCAATTTCAAGATGTAATTGACATATTATATTAATTTCAAGTGTACAACATAATTATCCAATCGTTGTATATACAGTTGACCCTTGAACAATGTGGGTTTGAGTTGTGAGGGTCCACTTATATGTGAATTTTTTTCAGTGAGCCCTAGCAGTTCAAACACATGCTATTCAAGGGGCAGCTGGCAGTCGGGAGCTCTTGTCTGTGGAGGGCAGACTTAAGCTGTATGCAGATTTCAAATGCTGGGGTGGTGGTGCTCCTTAAGCCCAAGTTGTTCAAGAGTCAACTGTATTGTGAAATAATCACCACAATGAGTCCAGTTAACATTCATCACCACACATAGGTACAGAATTTTTTCCTCGTGGTGAGAACTTTCTAGATTTACCGTCTTAGCAACTTTCAAATATGTATTATAGTATTGTTAGCTATAGTCACCACGCTCTACATACATCTCATGACTGACTGATTTTTTTTACAATTGTAAGTTTGTACTTTTCGACTCCCTTCACCCATTCCTACCCTATCCTCCCTCACCCCTACCTCTAGCAACCAATAATCTGTTCTCCCAATTTATGAGGTTTTTTTTTTTTTTTTTTTTAGTTTCCACACGTAAATGAGATTATACTGTATTTGTCTTTCTCTGTCTGATATTTTATTTAGTATAATGCCCTCAAGGTTTATCCATGTTATGGCAAATTGCAAATTTTTTTTTATGGCTGAATAATATTCCATTGTGTGTATGTATCACATTTTCTCTATTCGTTCATCTATCAGTAGACATTTAGGTTGTTTTCATGTCTTGGCTATTATAAATAATCCTTCAGCGAACATGGGAGTACAGATATCTTTTCAAGATAGTGATTTTGTTTCCTTTGGATATATACCCAGAAGTGGAATTGCTGGATCATATGGTAGTTCTATTTTTAATTTTTCAAGGAACCTCCATATTGTTTTCCATAGTGGTTGTATCAATTTACAATTCCACCAACAATGTACGAATGATCCCTTTTCTCTATAGCCTCATCAGTATGTTGTATTTCAATTTTCATTTGTATCAAGATTTTTTTAAATTTCTCTTTGACTTCTTTGACCCATTGGTTGTTCAGTAACATGTTGTTTAATCTACACTTACGTGTGAATTTTTCAGTTTTCTTTTTGTATCTGATATCTATTTTCATGCCATTAAGATTGGAAAAGATGCTTGATATGATTTCAATCTTCTTAAATTTATTAAAACTTATTTTGTGGCCTAAAATATGATCTATCCTGGAGACTGTTTCATGTGCACTTGAGAAGAATGTGTTTACTGCTGCTTTTGAATGGAATGTTCTGTAACTGTCTGTTAATGCTATCTGATCTAATGTAACATTTAAGTTCAATGTTACCTTATTGGTTTTCTCTCTGGATGATGTTTTTGAAACACCCTAGTATTATTGTATTGCTGTCTGTTTTTCCCTTTAGGTCTATTGTCTACCCCTTTAAAATGTAGGGAGAGATATTCTCTCTTTTGGTCACTGCTAGGTTCATAACATCCAACCTGGTATATAGTATGCACTTGATAACTATATGTTGAAAAGAAAAAGAAAAAAGAAAGAACAAAAGAAAGAAAGAAAGAAAGAAAGAAAGAAAGAAAGAAAGAAAGAAAGAAAGAAAGAAAGAGAAAGAAAGAAAGAAAGAAAGAAAGAAAGAAAGAAAAAGAAGAAAGAAAGAAAGAAAGAAAGGAAGGAAGAAAGAAAGGAAGAAAGAAAGGAAGAAAGAAAGGAAGGAAGAAAGGAAGGAAGAAAGGAAGGAAGAAAAAGAAAAAAAAAGTTTTTAAAAGAGGTTCAGTATACTTAGCTGTTACCCTCTGGCTCTCCAGCCTCCTCTCTCCATGCCTCTCACTGCTTCCATTGGCCATGTTGCCATCCTCCCTCTCCTCCCACATCACTCTCAGGTGTTCTATGTTCACCAAATCCACCTTTGGGAAAAGGTTCAGGATCAATCACTGTCTTAGTTAATACAATGCTTACTGCTGAAACACGTACATTCTGATTCACTGCGGCTTAACACCGTAAAAGTTTATTTCTCACTCACATTGTCATCCAATGTGGTCATTTTTGTAGGTGACTGTACTGAGCTGAATGGTGGCCCCCAAAAAGGTATGTTGGCCTCTTAACCCCTGGTACTATAAATGTAACCTTCTTTGGGAAAAGGGTCTTTACAGATGTGATTAAGTTACATAAGGATCTCAAGGAGAGATATCCTGTATTAACTAGATGGGTCCTAAAACCAACAAGTCCTTACAGAGACAGAAGAGGAGAATACACAGATGAGAGGACCACACGAAGATAGAGGCAGAGATTGAAGTTATGCACTCACAAGCCAAGGAATGTCTGGAGCTACCAGAGGTTTGAAGCGATGAAGGATTCTCCTCTAGAGCTTTAGGAGAGGACACCTTAATTTTGGATTTTTGACATCCAGAACTGTTTGTTAGATAAAAAGTTTCTGTTGTTTTAAGCCACCAAATTAGTGGCATTTCATTATGGCAGTTCTAAGAAACTAATACAGTTACCTTCCATGAGGTCTTTCAGGAACCCAGGCTCCTTCTACCTTGTGGCTCTGGCTTTCTCTAACTACTTAGAGTCCTCTCATTCTGCCAGCATATGAGGAAGAAAACCACTGTTTTTTTTTAACCACTTCAGTCTGGATGAGACACCCAGCACACCTGCTCACCTTCCTTTAGTCAAAACCAATCTGTCTAGATGAGAGGGCTTCTGGGGAACAGAATTACTTCCTGGGTAGCCACTTCCCAGTCACTGCTCATCACCATCAAAGGGCAGTGCAAATCTTTGGCAGTCACTTAGCTATTTCTACCAGGGTCAACTATATTTATTATCAATTTCAATCCATTTTTAACCTCTGCCTCAGATATTTTCCCTTTAATATTTAGCATAATTGGTGTTGGTTTCCCACTAAGGGAATTGAGGGCAGTAGCAGACAGATGAATTAAGAATTCTTGAGAACTCCACCTACAACCTTTGTGATATGAATAGGAAGAGAATGAGTTAACATAGTTTTCAAAGACAGCCTCGAAAAAAACTCAAGGCCCACCTGAGCTCGAGAAGTTTGTGAAGTGGAAGGAGAATGACAGCCCCATTCATCTGGATCCAAGGATGGTGGCTTTGGCTTAATAGCATCTTCCCTCTCCCTGAAAACAAAAGTCTTAGCACTGCTTAGCTCTGGTACATGGGACTCAAGGCAGTTGCTGAGAACTGCATAGCCCAGGGATTAATGTGGAAGACACAAAGAAGATACACGATCACCTCCATAATCTCCTTGAGCACAGAGGTTAGGTGCCTGCCCGGAGCCATAATCATGTAACTTATGTTGAGGGCAAGAGTCATGGATTTGTTTACAAAAGCAGTTTTGATTTTGGTCCACTGTCCCTCCAAAACTGCTCACAGCAGGTATCTTCCTTTTGCCCTGAGAGTAAAAATTCTGGTGGATTTCAGAACTTTTCTGAGCACTTTTAGATAATAAAACTTGCTGTGACAAAGTCTCAAACATAGCCTCAATTCAATAACAAAATGTTAGCAATCCAAAATGTTGAATAACACTGCATCTTCACTCAAAAGTACGACATTTCTCAACTCCTTCAGGTAGGACTGATTTCGAGTGGACTGCCTGATGCAGGAGAGGCCCCCTCCATCCCATGGGCCTTCTCTTCTTTTTCCTTGGTTTTCATTTCTTCCTTCCACAACTTGTTAATTCTGCTTCTGATTCCTCCAAGGTTGGGGGTGAGGAGGATGGAGAGAAGGGGACCTGGAAGTTCTTGCTTCAATGATGTCCTCTGACTTACTGACACAGCTGCTTGGGCTTTTCCAGGCAGGAATCAGGCATCAGTAGTGGGTCCCTAACTATAGCTTTCTGAATGGTTTCACCAAAGCCTCTCCCAAGGCCAAGGGCAGAAACCCCCACCAAAAAAAAAAACTACCAACGAGATGAAGGTGGGACCCACAGCACCCAACTGTTCTCCTCAAATATCTTCCTTAAAAAATTCTCTCTTCATCTTCACTCTCTTGACTTGATGTGAGTGAACAGATTCCAGGTTGTAGAACTCGTTTTCAGCTATCTACTTTAAAATTCTGCAAATGATCTTTTTTTCTTTTCTTTTCTTTTTCTTTTCTTTTCTTTTCTTTTCTTTTCTTTTCTTTTCTTTTCTTTTCTTTTCTTTTCTTTTCTTTTCTTTTCTTTTCTTTTTTACAATGTAGCATTTATTAGAGCTTGGTGCCTTGGTTAAAACTTCTAATTTAATGTTCTAGTACAATAACTATTATATCAAGGTGCTCTGCCAGATATTTTAGACACTTTAATCTTCACGACAACCTTTTGAGATAAGTGTTATTACCTCCAGTTTACAGAAATTGAGGCTTGGAGAAATTAAGTAACTTGCTCCTGGCTCCACAAATAAAAGAGCCAGTGCCAGAGTTTGAAGCTAAATGTCTCCCACTGTGCGTGCTCCTTCCTGTATCACACTGTAACCCCTTCCCTGAGAAGAGGTTGGGAAGAAAGCTATTCCTTGATCCCCTCTCTCTGTTGAAAGATGAAATGCTCTTATCACAATTTGTACTTAGTTGTAAACAAATGTAATCATTTGTTTAATGTTTATTTTCCACCAGAATGTTAGCTTAATGAGTGTCTAACTAATGAGTGTCTCTTAATTACAGCTGGTTTCCCAGCCTGGTCCAGCGCCTGGGGCTAGTGGGGTCTGCAGAAGTGTTTATTGCATATCAGACAGGTTCTTGGAATGGATATGGGCAAGGATACATCTATGTGGGATATTAAAAAATTGGGGGGAAAGGAGAGGAGAGAAGAGAGGGAATTGTGCGAGAAGGACATGGGTTGAGAGGATACTGGGGACATAAATTCAGTTAGCTGGGAGTAGACGGTATGTCAACAGGAGGACCGAGAGGCAAAGGGTGGAAAGAAAGACTGGGATGAGGATAGGAAAAGCTTCTGTTTCAAGATCTGCTTTAGCTCCTCGAGAAACCAGGGCTCACAGAGAAATAGTGTATAGCACAGGGAATGGAGTTGATAATACCGTAATAATTTTGTATGGTGACAGGTGGTAACTAGCCTTGTCATGGGGATTTTGTCATGTATATAAATATTGAATCACTATGATGTACACCTGAAACTAATAGGATAATTAATGTCAATTAAAAAAAAAAAAGATATGAAGCCTAGAATGAAATCAACAGAGGACACCAGGGCATCCTGTGATTTGCAGAGGTTATTATCTCTGGGAGAGTCCTGAATGGGATCTGCCATTATTATCATTATTATTTTTTTTAAGGCAAAAAGCCTACTCAGGGCCAGCACCAGAATTCTTCTTAGGGAAGGAATTTTCTTTGAGAAAATATCTTAACTAAGCTCTTTGAGATACAAGATGAGACTATGAAAAGCATGGTTTTGGCAGGGACCTAAGCAATAAAAGAGCTGTTTAAACCACACTGCAGGAGGAAATGAGGAGAATTTCACCTCAACTTGAGGAGAACAGAGAGAAGAAGAGGTAAGAGGATCTGTGTGATGGCAACAGGCTGTGTGTTGTCAAGCTTTTGACTGCAAGCAGACACTCACTCCCAAAGTGGCTAGAACATGGCAGATTAAATTGTCTGATACAAGACGAAGTCTGCAGGTCAGCGATTCCAGAGCTGGAGGGCCCAGTCTCATCCCACTTTTCTGCTCCGCTGTTCTCGGCTCGGAGCCTCTCCCCTCATGGTTATGTGATGTCTGTGTAACTCTGGACACAGGTCCTTGTGTAGCTACATTCAAAGGCAGGGTGGAAAGGGAAGTAGAAGAGAAGTTTTCCTTTTGTATCTTTTTATTTTAGCAAGAAGGAAAATATCTTTCAGAAGCTTCCAGGAGACTTCCCTTCAGACCACTGGCTAGATTTGATTTCTCTGATTTCATGTGCTTACATGTAAACCCACCATGGCAAAGGACCACAGGATTGTCACAATCACTTACTGGTCCTGCAGGAGGATTCATCTTTGGAGAACATGAACCACATGCTTGGATAAAGAAGAGCTTTCATTAGCAAGAAAAATCCAGGAGATGGCTGTGAGGAAGACATCTAATGGTGTCTCGCATGAGTGAAGAACAAGTAAGAATGAACCCCTGATGAGGCACAGCCAAAATGACTTCTAGAGTAGAGATGTCTGATAATCTATAGATGGTACACAAATGACCTCTCCCATTGACCTTCAACAATTTGTAAAGTGCACTGTGCATATCTGTGCCTGAGGACTGCTTGCAGAGTTTATATTCATTTGGTATACAGTGGTGGACTCACCCCAATACTTTTTTTAAATTAAATTTATCAAGGTGACATTTGTTAATAAAATTATATGGGTTTCACATGTACAATTTGATAATACATCATCTGTATGTTGCTTATGTGTTCACTACCCAAAGTCAAATCTTTTGTCACCACATATTTGACCCTCTTTATCTTATCTCCCTCCATCCCTCCCCTCTCCCTTCTGGTAAGCACTAAACTGTTGTCTGTGTCTATGGATTTTTGTTTGTCTTGTTCATTTATTACTTTCAGTTTTATATCCCAGATATGAGTGAAATCATATGGTTCTCAACGTTTGTTGAGAACCTATGTTGTCGCAAATGGCAATATTTCTTCTTTTCTTATGGCTGAGTAGTATTTCATTGCATGTATGTACCACATCTTTTTTTATCCAATCATCTGTCAAAGGACATTTTAGTTGTTTCCACATCTTGGCCATCATAAAATGCTTCAAAGAACATTGGGGTACATATATCTTTTGGATAAATGTTTTCAAATACATTTGAACTGGAATTGCTGGGTCATGTAGTAATTCTATTCTTAATTTTTTGAGGAACTTCCATACTGTTTTCCATAGTGGCTGCACCAATTTACATTCCCACCAGTAGTGTATGAGGGTTCCATTTTCCCCACAACCTTTTCAGCACTTGCTATTACTTGTCCTGTTGATAATAGCCATTTTCACAGGGATTAGGTGGTATCTCTTTGTGGTTTTGATGTGCATTTCCCTAATAGCTAGTGAGGATGAGCATCTGTTCACATATCTGTTGGCTGTTCATATGTCTTTTGGGGAGAAGTGTCTTTTCAGGCCCTCTGCCCGTTTTTTTAATTAGATAGTTTTTTTTTGTTGTTGTTGCTGTTAGTTTGTATGAATTCTTTATATATTTTGAATATTGGCCCCTTCCTCAGAGGTTCTGTTAGCAAATATCATCTCCCATTCTGTTGGTTGCTTTTTTGTTTTGTCGATGGTATCTTTTACTATGCAGAAGCTTTTTTAAAAAATTATTTATTTTAATTAGTTTTAAGTATATAGTACATTGCTTAGACATCTATATAATTTATAAAACGATCCTCTCAGTTGCTTTCTCCCTCCCCTGATCCTCCACCTAGCCAATGTATTATTGCTAACTCCATTCCTTATGCCGTGCTCCCCATCCCCATGATCATCCATCAGCTACTAAATTGTACTTCTTTAACCCTTCACCCCATTCTCCCAGCCACCCAAACCCCCCTCTCCTCTGTCTGTCACCAAATTATCCACTATATTTGAGTCCATTTTTGATTAGTTTGTTCTTTTTATTTCTTAGATTCCACATATAAGTGAAATCATATAGTGTTCATCTTTGTCTGACTTAAATACCTGCTAGGTCCATCAAAGCAATATCTTTTTCCATCTCCTTTCTTTTAGCCTGTGTGTGCATTTTAATCTGAAATGAGTCTTTTGTACTTTTTCTTCTTAAAGAAGTCCCTCTAACATTTCCTGTAATACTGGCTTAGTGGTGATATATTCCTTTAGCTTATTTTTGTCTGGGAAGTTATTTATCTGTCCTTCAACTCTAAATGTTAGTTTTGCTGGATAAATTATTCTTGTAGATCCTGAGTCTTCATCCTGTCAAATTTTTTTTGCCGAGCCTTCTGTCCTGCATAGTTTCTTCTGAGAAATCAACTTTCAGTCTTATGTGTGTTCCCTTATAGGTAGAACTATCTGTTTTTCTCTTGCTGCTTTTAATATTCTTTCTTTGTATTTAAACTTTGACATCTTAATTATGATGTGTTTTGGTGTGGGTCTCTTTGGATCCCTGAATTTTGGGATTCCCTGAGCTTCCTGGGGTTTCATATCTATTTCTTTCACCAGGGTAGGGAAGTTTTGCATCATTATTTCTTCAAACAGCTGTTCAACATCTTGATTTTCTTCAGTTATGCTGATCAGACAGAAATTAGGACCCTTAATAGTGTCCCAAATGCTCCTTAAATTATTTTTATAGTTTTGGCATCTTATCTCTTGACATTCTGATTGAGTGTCTTTGGCTTTCCCATCTTCTAGATAGGTCATTTGATCCTTTTTTTTTATTCACTTTATTTATTTTTTTGTTTATTCCATTTTATATACTTCTCATCTCAGATAATGTGTTCTTCATTTCAGACGGTTCGCTTTTATCATTTCCAGTTCCATTTTTACATTTTTTAAAATTTCTTTGTTGAAGTCCTCTATACTTCCTAAAAATTCATTGAGCATCTTTATAACCAGTGTTTTCAACTCTGCATGTTAGATTACTTGACTCCATTATATCTGGATCTCTGTTTTGTTCTCTCATATGGCTTCTGCTTCTTTGTCTTCCCATTTTGGCTGTCTTTCCCTCTCTGTTCCATTGATCTGTATGTCTGTTTTTCTGCCAATACTGTGCTGTTTTGACTATTGTCGCTTTGCACTATAGTTAATATCAGGCAGTGTGATACCTCCAGACTTGCTGTTTTCTCTCAGAATCATTTTGGCTATTCAGGGTCTTTTGTGATTTCATACAAATCTGGTGATTTTTTTCTTCTATTGCTTTTTAAAAAATACTGTTGGGATTTTGATAGGGATTGCATTAAATTTGTATATTGCTTTGGGTAATGTGGCCATTTTAGCTATGTAGATTCCTCCAGTCCATGAACATAGAATATCTTTCCATTTCTTTCTGTCTTCTTTTATTTCTTTTAATAATGCCTTGTAGTTTTCAGTGTATAGGTCTTTCATACACTTTATTAAGTTAATTCCTAGATATTTTATTTTTTGTGTTGCAATTGCAAAAGAAAATTTTTTTAAATTTCTTTTTCTGAAATTTCATTGTTAAGTGTGTAGGAACACAATAGTTTTTTGTACATTGATTTTTGTATCCTGCAACTTTACTGTATTGTTTCTAATAGGTTTTTGGTGGAGTCTTTAGGGTTTTCTATGCAGAGAATTATGTCATCTGCGAAAAAGTGAAAATTTGACTTCTTCATTCCCAATTTGGATGCTTTTTATTTCTTCCTCTTGCCTGATTGCTCTAGCTAGGGCTTTCTATGTTAAATAAGAGTGGTGATAGCAGACAACCTTGTCTTGTTCCTGATCTTAAAGGTAAAGCATTCAGTTTTCAACATTAAGGATATTAGCTAAGGGTTTGTGCTATACGGCCTTTATTATATTGAGATATTTTCCTTCTATATCCATTTTATAAAGTGTTTTAATCATAAATGAATGATGTCAAATGCTTTTTCTGCATCTATTGATATGATTATGTAATTTTTATGCATTATTCTGTTTATGTATCACATTGATTGATTTGTATATGTTGAACCATCCTTGTACCCCTGAAATGAACCTGGCTTGATCATGATGTATAGTCTTTTTAATTTATTGTTGTATTCAATATGCTAGCATTTTGTTTAGGATTTTTCATATGTGTTCATGGAGTTATTAGTCTGTAGTAGTTGTGTGTGTGTGTGTGTGTGTGTCTGTGTGTGTGTGTGTGTTATTCTTACCAGGTTTTAGTATTACGGTAATGTTGGCCTCATAAAATGAGTTGGGAAGTATTCCCTCCTCTTCAATTTTTTGGAAGAGTTTGAGAAGAACAGCTATTAAAGAATCTTTTAATGTTTGGTAGAATTCACTGGTGAAGCCATCTGGTACTGGGCTTTTACTTTTTAGAAGTTTTTTAATGATTGTTTTAATTTTCTTATTGCTGATCAGTCTATTTAAATTTTCTAGTTCTTCATGCTTCAGTCTGGGAAGATTGTATATTTCTAAGAACTTGTCCATTTCTTCTAGGTTATTGAATTTGGTGACATATAATCTTTCATAGTATTCTTGTATGATACTTTGTATTTCTGTAGTACCTGTCGTGACTTCTTTTCTTTCAGTTTTGATTTTTTTTATCTGTGTCTTTTCTCTTTTTTCCATAGTGAGTCTAGGCAGGGGCTGTCAATTCTATTGGTATTTTCAAAGAATCAGCTTTTTATTGTATTAATTTTTTCTATTTTCTTTTTGTTCTCAATTTCATTTAATTCTGCTCTAATTTTTATTATTTCCTTCCTTCTGTTGACTTCAGGCTTCATTTGTTCATTTCTAGTTATTTAAATGTAATGTTAAGTTGTTTATTTGGTATCTTTCTTTTTCCTTCTTTCTTTCTTTTTTTTTTTTTTGAGATAGGCCTGTAATGATATGAACTCTCCTCTTATTACCACTTTTGCTATGTCCCAAAAGTTTTGATGTGTTGTATTTTCATTCTCATTTGTTTCTATGTATCTCTTTATCTCTCTTTTGATTTTTTTGACACAGTCATTTTTTAGTAGCATGTTGTTTAATCTCCACATATTTGTGATTTTTTCCACTTTTTGTTTTCAGTTGATCTCCAGTTTCAAACCATTGTGGTTGGAGAATATGCGTAATATAATTTTGATCTTCTTGAATTCATTGAGACTAATTTTGTATCCCAACATATGGTCTACCCTTAAGAATGTTCCATGTTCACTAGGGAAGAATGTATAATCTTCTCTAAACAAGATTATACATTTATCATGATAAAAGGCTCTGTAAATGTTGATTATGTCCAATTGGTCTAAAGTGTCATTTAAGGTTGATATTGCCTTAATGATTTTCTGTTTCGATGATTTATCCATAGCTATCGGTAAGGTATTTAGTTCTATTACTATAATGATGTATTTGTCATTTCTCCCTTTATTTCTGTTAGTAGTTGCTTTATATATTTTGGAGCTTTCTGATTGGGAGCATATATATTGATGTGTCATGTCTTCTTGATGTATTTTCTCCTTTATCATTATGTATGTCCATCTTTGTCTCTTGTTACCTTTTTTTATCTTGAAGTCTGTTTTGTCAGGCATAAGTATGGTCACATTCATTTTTCTGTGGATGTCATTTGCTTGGAGTATCATTTTCTACCCTTTCACTTTGAATCTATATTTGTCCTCGCAGCTGAGATGTGTCTCTTGAAGACATCATGTGATTGGGTTTTGTTTCTTGATCCAGTTTGCTATTCTATGCCATTTTATTGGTGAGTTCAGTCTATTTACATTTGGGATGATTATTGATATTTACCTATAGCCATTTTATCTTTTGTTTTCTGGTAGTTCAAAGTCTCTACTATTACTTTGCACTTGTGTTTTTGTCTGTTATTTTAGTTTGGTTGTATTTTATAATTTTCCCCCTGTTTCCTATTTTTTATGTTATGTATCTCAGTTCTAGATATTTTTTGTATATGATTCTTGTTAAGTTTATGTAAAAGAAAGTTTCATGTACAGTCGTCCTTTTTTCTTCTGCATGTGTCTGATCTCCATTCCCCTTTGCAAATTCAGACCTTTACCTATTTTCTGTTTTTGTCATCTTAAATTATCCTTATTTATGCTGTGAGCTCATTTCTGAGTTGAGTAGCTGTTGTCGTTTTCTTGTCTTTTAAAATGATTTTACCTCCTTTAACCATTATATAATATTTAAGTGTATAATAATCTATTCTGAATAAGGGTTGCAATTTCATTTCTGTCTATCCGGTAGTCATCTTACTCATAGTTCTATATCTTTTTGTCATTTCGTTTCAGGTAAAATAACCCCCTTCGGTATTTTCTGTTGTGCAAGCCTTGTGGTGGAAAATTCCCTCAGTTTCTGTATGTCTGGAAAGGTATTTACTTTTCTTTTGTATCTAAAAGAGAACTTTGCTGAATATATTGTTCTTGGCTGATAATTTTTCTCTTTCAATCACTTAAAGATTTGATTCCACTCTCTTCTAGCTTGTAGAGTTTCTGTTGAAAAATCTGATGATTATCTAGTGGGTTTTCTTTTATAGGTTACTGTCTTCCCTGGCTGCTTTGAGAATTTCCTTTGTCATTAATTTTTGACAGTTTTAATATAATGTGTCTTGGAGAAGACCTTTTTGGGTTAAGATAATTAGGTGTTCTGCTTGCTTCTTGGGTTAGAAAATTCAGTTCTTTCCAAAGGTTTGGGAAGTTCTTGTTGACTATTTGTTTGAATACGATCTCTTTTCCTTTCTCCCTCTCTTCTCCTTCTGGTATTCCCATTATTTTTATATTGCTTTTTCTGATGGAGTCAGATAGTTCTGGTAGAGTTTTTCCATTTTTTTTCTTTTATTCTAAAATCTCTTTCTTCTTCCATCTGAGTCATTTCCAGATTTCTGTCTTTGTATCACTGATTCTTTCCTCTCTCTGATTAGCTCAGTTTCCTAAGCTCTCTATTTCATCCTTTATCTCTTTTATTGAGTTCTTCGGCTCCAGAAGTTCTATTTAGTTCTTTTTTAAAGTTTCAGTTTCTTAGGTAAGGTGTTTCTTTGGTTCATTGATTTTATTTTTAAGTTTATCAAAGGGCCTATCTGAGTTTTCTTGCATCTCATTGAGTTTTTTTCAGAACTACAATCTTGAAGTCTTGTCATTTAAATCTCATATTTCTATATCTTTAAGTTTATTTTCTGGAGATTCTTCATTTTCTTTCTGAGTTACCTTGTTACCTTGATTGTTCATAGTATTTGATGGATTACTGCCTAGGCATTTATCAGAATTAACTCTGCTTTTAAAAAAAAATTTATTATTATTAAGAGTGATCCCTCTTTAGCTGGTTGATAAGGAGAGGTTTCCTTTTGTTTTCCAGTAGGTGGCATGCAAGCCTCCTGCACTTCTCAGGCCTCTCAGATCTCTGCTTTGTGGCCAAAAAAAAAAAAAGTGCCTTTTATTTCTTGAGGTCCTGAGGAACTGTGTGTCTCCTCTATGACCAGCTCATCTCAGTCCCAGGGCTGCCCTCCCATGGGAGAATGTGGTGGGTGATGGGGTCACAAGTCCCTGAAGAGCTCCTGAAGTCCAGGTGCTGCCCCAGTGGCCAGAGACAGTGTTGTTCCAGGTACCTCCACCAAGATCAGCCTTGATGAATATGGGTGGAATGGATTGGGAGAGGCCACTGGTGTGCCTGTGGCTATTTTCATCCCAGGAATGGTGGCTGCCAGGTCTAGCTGCCTCTCTTCTGTATCTCCACTCCTGTCTTTAGGACGAGCCGCAGTGTGTGTCTGCCACTCAGAAGCTGTTTTCTTAGTTCTTGGGGCTGCATACTCCCTGCTCTGTAGCTTGACACTCACTGCTGCAGTTTCCCCTGGGACCTGCTGCTAGCTTTGGGAAGGTTCGGGGAGGCTGCCAGGCTCCTTGACTTTTTTGCCTGGCAATAACAGCTGTTAGAACACAGCTGTCACACCCCTGTATGTCATCTCTGCCCTGATTACTGGGTTCTCCCGTAGTATATACTGATCACTCCAGTAGGAATGCTTGGGGCTACAGAGCGTGCCCACTACAACCTGATTCCTCCTCTCTCCCCAAGATCTGAAAGGAGTTCTGGGCTGTGTCTGTCGCACCTGTCTCTGCTCCTTTCCCTTTTCTCCTCCCTTGCTTGTCTGATTCACCCACCTTAGGATCCTTAGATGCACAGACCTCTCAGAAGTGTTTGTAAGCTAGGCTGGGAATTTTTTTTTAGATTATAGCTGTTCAACTTGTAGTCTCAAAGGGAGAGGCCAAGGGGACCCCTCATGCCACCATGCTTCTGACATCACTAGCTTGCTCCCATTCTTAATAGCTAGCGTCTATTCTGATTGTCCATGCCTGTGCCATGATGTGTTAGTATTTATAATGTCACCTTGGGTATGTGCAAATCAAGGATAGTGTCACTTTCATATCTTGGTCGGTATAATATGAATCCAAGATATCAGGGGTAGAAGCAAGAGTTGATCATGACATGCTAAGCTATTTGAAATCTCTAGGAATACTTTGGACATCGATGTGTTATGAAAAAGAAGTGTGATACAACCTTACCCAGATTTTAAGTGGCCAGATTTACTGACACATACGACATCACTACTACTTACCATTGAGTAGGAAATAAAGCTTCAGGGAAATTTTCAGAGGAGGCTCAGAAGGATCTCCCAGGTATATTGTTAAGTTGGCCTGGCTGCTCCTCATTTTTCTCTACCTGCCCTGGATTCTTCTTGTTCTTCCTTCCAAGAGTCTATCAAAGTTTGGGAGATGTTTGTGCAGCTGTAATCCCTGACGTCCTCCCCTGACCAGCCAGCTGCAGCTTAGGGATGAGGTGTAGAGGCCTGTTCTCCTTTCCCAGATATGGAAAGAACAGTGAGCACTTCCTTCTAGCAGGACCCTTTGAGAGAGGCATGAAGGCCAGGGTTTAGGGGTCCAAGACTGGTAGGATGTGATCCTCAGGGTATCAGATGGGGGTCCCTACACCAGTATTTTTCCTGTGATCTTGGCTCCTTGTGTAAAAGGAAGTTGGGGACACATCTGTCCTCCATTGATAATTCCCAAGTGAGCTCCTATGGCTTAGTTGTGTTTGATTCTCTCGCATGTAGCGCTAAAGAAGTTATTTGACAGCAAATGTGAAGAGTTCTGAATAACACATACGAAGACAGTTATTAAAATAATCTAGGACAAAGGCAACAAAGGATGTTAATTCTACTTGGCTTAACACCAGTACAATTTCTTTGGCATCTTTCTATAAATTGAAAGCATGCAAGAACACCAGCTGATACAAAGCAGAATGATATCTGGTTATGCAGAGCAGTGATAGCTGTTGTGTCTACCTTAGGAAGGTCAGCATCTCATCCCAGCCTTTGCTAAGAGAAACCTTATCAAAGACCCAAATACCTCTGAGCTGTTAAGCTCTCCCAGTGGGCAGGAAACAGAATAGTCCCTTCAAGAGGCCAAGGCAGGGCTTCTACCTTCAAACTTCTTCTCCTTTTTGGTGCCTAAGATTCACAGTCTTTGGGGGAACTGTGTTCACTCTAAGTTTAGTCAGCTCTCTGGGCTCCTTATAGCTTATTGCTCCACTGTGTTGGGCTCTGTTTCCCTCATGTTTCAAGATGGCTGTTCAACTTCAGCCATCATGTCTGCATTCTAGCCAAAAGGAAGGAGAAAAGGGGAAAATAAGGGCATGTCTCCTTCTTCAATGACATGTAGAAACTGCACACACCGTTTCTACTAATATCCAATTACCAGAACCCAGTCACATGGCCTCATGCAGCTGTAAAGGAGACCAGTTTCAGAGATGGGTGCCTGATGTGAAGGGTAGGTTTGCAACGCCTCTTTCTGCAGATTTCATGATTAGAACTTTTGAGGTAATGGCATATAATAAAGTTGATCATGTAAATACTGTTTCATTCTGGTAATATCTCTTCATAAATGATAATGCTGTTGGCAACCAGGTTATACCCTTCATAATATACCCTCATGCTCAGAAGGCAGAAACATAAAAAGAATCATTTCTGGAAATGTTTTAAGTTTCTCCTTCTGATTCCTCTTAATTTTTAACAGGGAGATGCTCAAAAATGGAAGTGACTCATGTATGCCTATGTCCACACTGCTGGCTTTATCTCAGCATTTCCTCTCTCTCTGCCCAGGACCATCGCATTGGTGATCCAGATGGTGCTCCTGGCTCTCTCCGACCCCGCACATCCTGCACTAATGATTCTCTGCCCTTCCCTCACCCTTTTACTTTCCATCTCTGATAGATTTGGGTGTCAGGGTTACATGATTTGTTAAATATATTAAGTAAATTTTCTTCTTCTTCTTCTTCTTCTTCTTCTTCTTCTTCTTCTTCTTCTTCTTCTTCTTCTTCTTCCTTTTCTTCTTCTTCTTCTTCTTCTTCTTCTTCTTCTTCTTCTTCTTCTTCTTCTTCTTTTGTAGTTTCTGAAAATGTTTATTTAACACAAGTTCTATTTAACTGCACCTTGACGACTTTAAGAGACTCATCAGGAAATCGGAGTGTGGGGTCTACTTTGAAGATGATTTCTGCATAACTTTCTCAGGTCTTGTTGTTTTCAAGCTTTCTAAATCTTGCTGCTTTGCAAAAGATTGGTTATTTATATTTACTATGAAAAACATTTTATTGTTTTGTGGAGATTTTTAAATTTATTACCATAAAATTGTGTATAGTTTTAAACTCTTTTAATCTCTTTTTCTTTGATGTTTATCATTTCCTCATTTCTAATTTATTTATTTTTGTTAAAACTGTTTTCATTATTATATTTGCCAAATGTTTATCAATTTTGTTTCTTGTCAAAGAACTAGGTTTTAAATTTACTTATTCAATTCATTTTGCTACTATCTACCTTATTTTTTCTTTTATGTTCACTTTTTAATTTTTTCCTTTCTTTTTATTTCTGATTTTTTTAAATAATAAAAATATTTAAGACTATGATGTTTCTAAAAATAGACAATTTTTAAGTATAGTTTTAGGTTCACAGCAAAATTGAGAGGAAGGTAAGCGATCTCCTGTTTACCCCCTGCCCTTACATGCTCAGACTCCCTGATTATCAGCCTCCCCCACCAGAGTGGGACATTTGTTACAACCAATGAACCTACACTGACACATCATAATCACCTAAAGTCCAAGGTTTATTTTAGGGTTTGCTCTTAGTGTTGTACAGTCTACGGGTTTGGACAATTTATAATGACGTCTGTCCACCACTCTAGTGTTATACAGAATAATTTTATGGCCCTCAGAACCCTCTGTGCTCCACCTGTTTATTTCTCCTCCATGTTTCAACTCTTGTTTAAACCCATTGGTTTCAATATTGGTCTCATTTATTGATTTTTTTCCGAAATAGCCTGCCGTTATATTCTTAATTTTCTTCTTAAACTGTCGCTACTTTGAAGAGTAGTTTTCAGTATCCTTGTGACTATATTTTAAAAAATCATTGCTTTTGTCTGAAGTATTGATTTTTGCTTTTTATCATTTGAGATCAGAGAAGATGGCCTTAAAATTTCTGATCAAATTTTTATAAGGAGGAGACTCGTTTTTGTTAATTCACATTTCATCAATTTTATAACTGCTTCACATAAACTTAAAAAGAATGTATATTTTGTGTTTTTAGGAACCATGAAGTAATTCAACATAATACCACTGTGATCAGAAGATACTCTGTATAATAGTTTAAACCTTTCCTTTTTGTGGAGACTTATTTTACCACCCAGCCTATTATCTATTTTGGTTAATGTTTCATGTGCAACCTGAAAATAATATACACTTTAAAATTGAGAGTTATGTTCTATAAATGTTAATTAGGTAATGCTAGTTGATGAAGTTGTTCAAATCATCTACATTTTTTCTAGTACTTGAATGATGTTAAGAAAATTTTTTATGATGTTAAGAAAGTCATTGTATTTGTGACTTTGTTTATTTCTTCCTGTAGTTCTTTTTTTAAAATATATTTCGAAGATGTTAGGAGTTGCATGCACATGTCTTCTTGATGAATTAATTCTTTTATTATTAGGAAGTGACCTTCTTTATCTCTGATAATACCCTTTGACTTAAGATCTACTTTGTTTGATAATCACATAGCCATATCAACTTCTCATTCTTCAAATCTGCATGACTCATTGGCACACCCCTAAACAAACAAACAAATGAAAACCCACAACAAATAAATAATTCTCTGGCAAGTTGATTTTATCTTTGACAATATAAAAAATTTTCTAATTTAATGATTTGTCTTAAATTCTAGTTCTTCTGCTATATTAATATTGCCAATTCTCTTTTTTCCTGTGCTTTTTATTTTTGACTACCACAATATTTAACACTCAGGCCATTTATCTGATGTTTTAGATATACTCTTAGAAGCAGAAAAGTTTTAGATTTTGCTTTGAAATTTAATCAGAGGCTTTGGAGAAATGTAAGTCATTAATATTTATTGTCATAATTTGCTGCTTAGTATAACTTTTTATTTACATATTTATCAAATGTTTATTGAACACCTTTCTGAAAACAAACATATAAACAAAGAAAATTCCTTGAATTTTGGGAGATCGCAGTCTAGTAAAAGACTGTGCTAACTCAACAACGATAACTTTACCTGAGGAAAATTACAGTGATGTGAAAGAACTGACTTCAAAGAAAAATTATAAATTCTAATTTATATAATTTGGTCAAATTTATATGAGCATACAAAACAAATGCTTGTTTCTTTTTTCTTGTCATGGTTACACAGAGGACATCTTTCCCTTTTAAGTAACGTGTTGTGATATATAAAGGAGTTTTCTTCGATCCTCTATTCAGTGTATCGTGTTGCTGGAAGAATTTCTTTACCTTTGCAACCATTTGGGTTACTTCAGTGTAATTTCAATATAATTTTTGCCTAGCAGTTGAGGATAAGATATACCATAGAATACTATGTTGTAGGCCAACTGAGTGTTTCTCCTCTGCAAGGGAATAAGTTTTTTTAAGTAAGAGATGATGTTTCCATTAAATACTTAAGAACTTTTTGATTCTTGGGGGTCTGAGGAGAGAAAAGTTAAAATATGATTACCTTAGATAATTTTGCCCCTGAAAATAGAGGGACTCATCTTTTACAAAACAGCTGGCCAGCTGAGTTAAATGGGGGACTTAGAAGGAGATGGCATTTGATCCTCTAGTCTTGCTTGGGGTAGGGAAAGGATATAGAGCAGTGGATCTGTCACTGTGTGTGTTAGAAAGAATAAAGGAGGACACTGTCTGTCTGGACCTTTTGACAGGAAGCCAAGGGCAAGTGAGTGTTACAGACATGAGTCTATCTTCCGGTGGACTTCACAGAGGCTGAGGGAGGAAAGCGGGCTTAGAATTACAACCTCAGGACTTAGGACTCTGCTGTCTTTTACAGCTGGAGAGGAAGTTAGCAGAACTTGGTTATTTTGCAGAAAGCAGCTAGCAGCTCAGATAAAAAACGGAACCTGGTTTTCCTCAAGTTTGTAGCAGAGCCACCCTTTTCTGGGATGAACTAATCTCCTTTCTCCCTGCTCTCCACCCCCGCGTGGCCTTCAGTCAGGCGTGGTGGCTGACGGCCTCCTTCCTTACCCTCCTCAGCCCCTCCGCCCTACTGGACCTTGGGTCACTTGGGTATTGTATTAAAAAAAAAAAAAAAAAACACAGATGAATGCCCAACACTGGAGCTGGCATCGATTTAGAGCTCACAGTTCATAGGGTGACCATCTGTCCCAGTTTGCCTGGGACAGTCACCATTGACACTTGTTGTCTGGCATAATTATTAATAGCTCTCCTTTTCACTCTCAACAGTGTCTAGATTTAGACAATAAATTATAGGGCGACTCTTACTTTTCATCTGTGACAAGACCCATTCTTTGGCTTATACTGACACCTGTAGGCATACAAAGTGGCTTTGAGGAACATGAAAAGTGGAAGGCTGTCTCTAGGATTTCAGCCCACCTCCTGAGTATATTGAGAATCCTGATTGTTTGGCATGTTCTGTAAGTGGGAAATGGCAAGGAAAGATTTTCACTTGAAGATGCTACACATTCTGCTGTCAAGAGTGTCTAGAGTTACACTAACACCTAGAGTGATGTTAATGATCCAAAGAGAACGTTCTGATGACTTCTGTTGGTGACAGGAACCACCATAGCTTTGGGTTAAAATAAGTGTCCAAATGGCTCTATCAGCTATGAAAGAAATTGCCTGGGTTGGGAGGCACGACACTCAGGACCCTCCCTGGGCGAAGGACAGGGTGAGGGCGCTGCATGAGCCATGAGGTTGTGGGTGTTCACAGCTGGAGAGTCTTGGAAGGAGAATTTAGGCAGGTCAGTTTCGAGACCCACAGGCTTCTCTGTTGGAAAATTAGGTGACCCAAGTCTGCTTTAAGGAGGAAGACAGTCGAGGACAGTTGAGGGTGGAAGTGAGCTGCTGTGCTTGAGGGTTTTACACCCTTATCTCCCTCAGGTTCCACCAGACACCTGGATTTTAATTTGAACATCAAAAACAACACAGCGCACTTAAAAAACATTAAATTCGAAGGTCAGGACTGCTTCCAGCAGGACTAATTTGTGTGCTTGCCTGTCACAATGAGGGATTTGAGGCAGATTAACTCTTGGGCTCCTGGGCCCCACCGTGGGGCACCTTCCCCTGCAGGAACCTGCCTTCACCAGGGGCCCTTTGTCCTGGTAGAGGTCACCCCCTACTGCTGCCTCACAGCCCTGAGGCAATGGCTTTGTAGCCCAGAAAAGTGAAAATAGAGCTTGCCAGGATAAGAAAAAGGAGGCTGGAAAGTGTGTTTGCCCTGCTCAGAGTAAATCAGGATAAGGAAGGGAAGCACAGGATGCTGTCTGACTTCCAGGTATTCTTGTGGGTTTTTACTGGAGCTTTTGTTTTTTTCTCTTTTTTAAGATGTTAATGTTGTAAAGTCCCTCACAAGATAGAAACCTCAGGCTTCACCAGTTCCCTTCGAAAGGCTTTGCACTGGATTTTTCCAGACTCTCTGTGAGAAAATCCTGGCTGTGCCCCTTGACCTGCATCTTGGGAACGTGGGGGCTGAGCAGGCTGCCTTCTGGCTGTCACTTACTGAATGAACAGACCATAATGAGTCAATTCTCTGCCGTCTGCTATTTAAAACAACGGGTTCCTTCCTGTTTCCTACGCACTGACTGAGGCGTCTTCTGTGTTGGGGAAAAAAAAAGAAACTCAGGGATAAATTGCGTTCTCTGAGACTGAATGAGCTACACATCTCAGCCCGCTGGGGCACAAAAGCTCCTAACTGTTTTATCTGTACAGATGGCTCTAATTTGGTGTTGGTGACATGACTCTGTGAGATAATTTCCCAAATACTTGGTTCATTAAAGTGGAAGAAAAAAAATAAAACAAAACAAATCCTCTAAACCAAGCTAAATTCCTCCAAGAAATAGAAGTTCCTAAATATTTGACTGCAATGCCGTTTCTGGTAGGGAAGGAAGAAGAACGTGAATCCCCCAGGAAGGAATCGAGAATGTCCCATGCTCTGGTGCTTTGTCCTCCAGAAAGGAATGAGTGTGGCCTCAGACGGTGGGCTGGGCCTTAGCGATCTGTACGTACATCAGGGACTTAACTTTGGCTTTCTCTCCATTTTGCCATGGGTAAGCGGTGTTAGGAGGGAAGCCAGCTTTCTCTGAGCATGTAGCAGATGAGTCGCAAGTTTCAACAGTAGAAGAAAAAGATGCTCGGTGTTCCTGAGGACCCTACCTGGCTGCCGCTGGGGCCCATTGCGTACCAAGACTCTGCCATCTCTGGCAGTGCACAACTTGGTAGCTCTGGGGCTGGGGCTTCCTGGGGGTGACAGAGAAGCCCTGAGAGTGCTCAGAACACTGTGCGACATCCTTTTACTTGCTCATGCAGTAAGTGTGCTGGGCCCATGAACCAGTCACAGGATGTACAAGACCAGTGATTCCAGCCCCCACCTGCAGGGATGTCCTGTCTATCCTAGGCTGGAGGGTAAGAGGCACATCAGGGAATTCTCTCTGCCTGGGAGGTAGGCAAGGTGTCACAAAGGAGCACTGTTGAGCCAAGTCTTGAAGGAAGGGTATAGGACCATATTAGGTGGAAAGGGAGAAAGACACTCTTAGCAGAGAGACTACTAGGAAGAAAAGCACAGAAAACATGTATGTGACATGTTTAAGAAATGGTAACAAGCATCAGTGCTGTACACCAAGTGCAAATAGTTGGAACCCTGCAAATAATTCCACATGTAAATGAATGGATGAGCACGACTAGAGCACGGTGTGCATGTGTGCATGTGTGTGTATGTGTATACACGCACATGCACATGGGTGTATGTGGATGTGCATACATGTGAGGGTGGCCTATGGAGGAGTACAGGGCTCAAGGCTTTACCAGGTAGGCTGGAAATAGATCGAGAAAAGTGTGTTGGCAGAGGGAGGCCTAGAAAAAGGTTTTTAGAGTCTCAGAATATGTAAAAGTCACTCAGAACGAAATAATCAGACATATATTTCCAAAAGTCATCCTGGATATTGTATGGGAAGGGCTGGAGGGGCAGCGATTAGGAGGTGACTGTGGGAGTCTGGGCAGATGCCACTTGGGCTAAGGAAGGGGCAGTGAAAATGGAGAGACCTCCACAGGGCAGGGCTGCTGCCGGAGCAGCTGGGGGAGGTCGGGGAAGGAAGGAGTCAGTGATGACCCTCAGGCTCCTGGCTCGGTGGCAGGGCGGATCTGGACCACTCACCAGTGCTGAATGTGGGAACAGCAGATCCAGGGAGAGATGAGTTCAATGCATTGAATCGGAGGTTCTGAGGGGCAGTAGGACCAGATCTATCCTACGTGGTTGTCAGGCATTGTAAACCCAGAAAGGCCCGAGAGACAGTAATATGTCTCAGCAGCATTGGGGAAAAGGCCAGAAAAGAAGCAGGGACCAAGGACACAGATGCCTGGGGCCGGGCGAGGAGCCTCTGCCACAAAGTCTGGGAAAGCATGCAGCCCATCAGGCAGCTCAGATGGGGAGCAGGGTGGGGAGAGCCTGGGGTCTGCTGCGGTGAGGGGTCGGTGCAGAGTGAGCCTGGGTGCCAGATGGCAGATGGCACAGGAATAGGAGACAGGCTTGGAGATCTGGACGCAGGGTGCTGGAGGGGCGAGCTGGCGCGGAGCGCAGAGGCCTGGGGCTGGATCGGGGTGAGGGGAAGAACGTGCATTCCCCTGACATGCTCACCCACCCTCAAACCCCAAGGCTAACTCCACAGCCCGAGCCTGAGCTCTGCCTCCTGATTTCAGATGGGACCCAAGCAACGCCAGTGGGAGGCCCCCGGCCCACCATCTGCTGCCGTTCCAGGGTGGCTGTGCAAGAGGCAGCAGCTGAGAGGCCACTGGAACAGCTGTGAGGGCATCGAGCACTTCCCACCGTGACCCTCTCAGAGCACAGGCTTCCCTTTTCTCAGAGGATGAATGCAAAACCAGGCAGCCCCTCATCCACACGCTTCCGCGACCACGTACTGGCCACGGGAACTTGAGCAACTCATCAACCTTCTCCAGTCCCCTCAGAGCTGTGAGAATGAAGGGAGCTAAAAGAGTAGGAATTGTCCTTGATTTTGTTCTGTCTTGTGACCAGTGCTTATAATAGTGCCCAACATGTAGGAAATGCTTCAAAAAAATATCTGACGAATGAATGACTGCATGGAGGCTCCTAGCATAGTCTCAGAACCCAGTAAAATGGAGTAAATGTGAGTTGCCTTTCTACCCCACTTTTTTCCTGTCCTCTATTTTCTTACCTTTGCCTTGCCATCTCGGTGTCATTTTTTCTGCCTTTCTCCTTACCCTTCCCCACTCATTTTCTCCCACCCCTCTCTTCCTACTCACCTCCTTTCCTTCCTACTTATACTTGAATAGTGTTTCCTCCTCAAATTCATATCTATCTACAATCTGTGAATGTGATATTGTTTGGCAATAGAGATTTTGCAGATGTTATCAAGTAAGATGAGGTCATTAAGTTGGGCCCTAAATCCAGTATGACAGGTGTTACAAACAGAGGGAAGTTTGGACGCAGAGACACACAAGGAGGACAGACACCGTGTAATGATGGAGGCAGGGATGGCGTGATGCTGCTACAAGCCGAGGAACAACCAGAGGCTATGAGGGAATCACTTCTCTCAAAAGCACCAAAAAGGAATCAACCCGTGCACACCTTGATTTCAAACTTCTAGCCTCCAGAACTTGAAATAACTTCTGTTTCAAGCCACCCAGTTTGCGGCACTTGGGTAAGTAGCCCCAGGAGACCTCTCTTTTCCATTTTCTGGCATGTTGAGCTCAGAGACTCACAGTCCTTCAGCTTCTTCTTCTGAGTCGTGCTCAGTGCTGACCTGGCAACCTGTGGTGTGTTCATGTCCCCGCCTCTGGTTTTATTTTGCACAATTAAGACACAGAAAAGTGCACCAAAATCATGGAAAACATCTGGGTGGGGAAGTCACACAGTCTCCTGCGAGGAAAGGAAGGAACACGATAGGCTTGAAATCTGGGAATTTCATGTCAGCGCGCTCCGCAGGTGGGGCTAGGGAGGGGGGGTGGGGAGCAGGTGAAAGTGAACTGGGGGATGTGCCTGGTAGCTCCGGTTCCAGGCCACGCCCACCTCCAGGTGCCTGGGCAGCTGTTAGGCAGGCAGGGATTTTCGGCTGGGTTTAGAAGGCTAGCAGCAGTCACCCCGTAAGACATCTGCCCACGGCAGCACCACAAGGTGGCTGGCTTCCCAGGAGCGGGAGCCTAGGACTCCATCAGTGAGATTTCAGAGAAGCAGGTGCTCCCTGTGCTCACAAAGGGGAGAGGCTAATGCCCAGGTGACCTGGTGTGAGGTAGCAGGACATACAGCATTCATCTAAGAATCCTACTTCTTCCTCGGCCTGGATGCATGTGACACCCAAAGGTCACAAAGGTCGGGGGCTGGCTCCATGAGCCTCCACGCACTCCCTGTGGAGCATTAGGCACAGCATTCTCATGGAGAGAAGAAACAGAAGAAGATGGTCATTTAAACAAAGCAGAATGGCCTAAACCACTAGGATCCTAGAGCCCACAGTTGGGAGAGATAACTGGTTCCGTTGAAGGACAGCAGGCCTTTATAAGAAAGGAGAACCTGGAAAAAGATTTCGAAGAAGAGAAGAAGATTGAATGACTCAGGGGAGTCTCCATCCCCTCCTCCTCAAATGGATGGGCAGCCGTTTCCAGATGAGGCAGGACCACTTACATAAGGTAGGGTGTCTGGGGGTCAAGAGTGAAAGTGTGGGGCAGAAAGTGTGGGTGGAGGGATGCCATCCAGGTGAGGAGGGGAAGAGCAGGGAAAGCTGTGTATACAGGAACTAGGACTGGAAGGTAAGGGGTTTGAGTCACACAGGAAGAGCTGTGGGGTAGCCAAGAACAAGGTCAACAGCAGGCTAGGGGCAAGTTCGTCAGGAAAGCCTAAAGCACAAGCTCCCCCAGGGGCTGTGTACCTGGAAGGAGGAAGCCAGTCCAGGGAGAAGGCTGTGAGTGGGAAGCCTGAGCCTACAGAACTCAGGTATCAGGGTATCTGTCCCAACTGAAGTTTCCAGTAAGACCTAGAGAAAAATAGCAACAACCACATAGCTGAAGCAGCAACGAGCTGTGGAATCTTGCTTTCATCGTTGTCAGTGATGAAAAAGCAAAGAGGTCTAGCTTGGTCTGGGAGATAAACGAAGATAGAATTGGAATGAGCTTAGAAGAGTGACAAAGCTGGCCAAGCGTTAGACTGTGAGCCTGTCAGTCATTCCGGCCCTCATGCCCTGAAGAAACCTAGGAAAGTCGCTTTGTCACCTAAATTACTAATTAGATATGTGCTACGTAAATAGTTTCCTGAAGAATCAAGAGAACCTCTGCCTCAAAGTTGTGGTCTGAAAGAGAAATCCTCGCTGCTTTCAGAGGGGAACTGTGGGGTCACTCTGAGGTCACATGTTCCAGACCGGGTAGCTGCAGCACAGGAGGACCACTCAGGCTGCTTTGAAACTTACAGGAGCAAAAGGGAAACCCATATTTCAGGGGCTTTTAACCTGTTTTGTATGTGTCTGTGTACATGCCATGGACCACTTTGTCAGTTTAGTGAAGCCTATAGACTTTTGCTTAGAAATGTTTTTAAATGGATAAAATAGAACACTAGATTAAAATTTGTACTCAATACAATAATTGAAATATAAAAATCACAGTAATTTAATATCTATACCTTTTTATTAATCCATTATTAAATAATAAGATGTAGGGGAAGAGTTAATAACCACCATACATTTGAAGTAGTGATGAGTATAAAGTGATATTTTGTTATAGATGCGACAACTGTAACTCGATGTGAAAATACCTTTGATTTCCGTTGGTGATCACATCACCATAATAGTCAATAATAATGTGGTTTATTGACTACATTTAGTATTGAAGAAAGTGCTAAGTTTAGAGAAAATAAAGATGTAATTTTTCCCATCTGAATTCACAGATTCCCCTGAATTCTATCCAAGGATCCTTTGGGGATGCTGGACCTAGGTTAAAAACCCCTCTTTATTGCACAAAACCATGGAGATTTGGAGGTTTGTGTGTTCAAAGAGCAGCCAGCCTTAATTATCTTAACACATTTGTTGTGTTAAGATATAACATTTTTCTCTTTCTCTCTGCTTTGGTTTGCAAAGGGGCACCCTGCCCAGACCATGTCCAACGCCCAGAACTGTGAACATGTTACCTTATATGGCAAAAGAGACTTTGCAGATGTGATTAAATTAGGATTTTGAGATGAGAGATTATTCTGGATTATCCAGATAGGCGCAAAGTTATCACAAGGGTCTTTATAAGAAGGAGAAAGGAGGGTCAAAGACACAGCAGGAGGAGATGAGATGACCAAAGCAAGAGGTTGGAGTGATTCAGCCATGAGCCAAGAATGCACGTGGCTTCTGGAAGCTAAAAAAGGCCAGGAAAGGGATTCTCCCCTGAAGCCTCCAGGAGGAACTCAACTCTGCTGATACTTTGATGGTAAACTGACCTGTAGGAACAAGACTGTGTTGTTTTAAGCCCCTATGTTTGTGGTAATTTGTTACAACAGCAATAGGAAGTGAGTATTCTTATATTATTCCACTTTAAAAACATTTTTGTTGAGGTACACTGACATGCAGTGACGTGCATGGGTCTTACTTGCATAGCTCACTTTTCACTTGGTGTGACTCCCCCCAGACCAAGACCTGGAACATTCCAGCACCCAGAAGTCTCCCTCGTGGCCCCTCCTGGTCATCCCCATGGTGACCACTCTTGGATCTCTGTCCCCACAGATCAGTTTTCCTTTACCTGCTTTAGAACTTTGCGTAAATGAAATCATACCCTATGTCTGGCTTCTTTCACTCAGCATTATGTCTGCGAGATTCATCCATGTTGCTGCTTTTCATTGTTCCATATTCAATTTAGTCCTTTATCAATTTGGTAGCAAATTCATACAACAGTGCCAAAAAAAAAAAATTAAAAAAGAGGTGGAAATAAAGATACTATCCTGTATTTTCCCCAGTTTTATGGCTTCCTTAAATAGCAAACCTCTCCCTCGCTCCTCCTGCCAGGGCCGTTGCTCAGTGTCCCGGATGGGATGATGGGATGGGGTGTCGTTAGGACGTGGGTTTCTCTGCTTCCAGAATCCCAGCGCTCCAGGCGGTGCCAGCAACATCTGTGCAGCACAACCTGTGCCGCGGCTCCTGGTTTTCCCAGGGAGAACCATCCTCCTGACACCATTTCTTGGGCTTTTTCTGGCGAAGATTCTGTTCAGCACCAGAGAGTCCCGGGGCCCCTCTTCTCCATCTTCTTCCTTGTCCCCACACACAGATCTTTTGCTTAGAACTGCCCTCCACTCCGTTCCCTTCTCTCCTCCCAAAAAAGCCACTGCCTCCCCCGGCTTTCCTCTGGACGGAATTGCTCTTTATTTCTGCATTTTCATTCACCTCAACTTCTGAGATGCCCATAGAGAGCCCCCAAATCCCTTCCCACCTTAGCAACATTTTCTTAAGGTGGCACAGTCACCCTGGCCCTTTCAAGGCTCCCCTGGAGTCTGTGCTCCGTGAAAGCCTCACGGAGAGGAAATCTCCGTGGCCGTCCTGCCCCTGGCCCTTTGTCCTTGCCAGGGCCGGGAACCCCACGGCCTTGGGTTTCCTATAGCTGGGAGACGGGAGAGAGAGCAGGCCAGAGAGGCTGGGGCGAGGCCAGCACGCAGGTGGGACGGAGGGAGAAGAAGCTTTCAGGAGCGGTGGCCTGGGCTCTGAGTCCAGGATCGCAGTGCTCTTGCCAGACTTCCAATCACTGTTGGAATGGGTCCCCTTTTCCAGACCAAAGCAGATCAATAAATGTGTTAAGATAATTAAGGCTGGCTGCTCTTGGAACACACAAACGCCCACGTCTCCATGGCTTTATACAATAAACACGGGTTCTTAACTTAGGTCCAGCGTCCCCAAAGCGTCTGCAGTTGGCACACTCACTCATGGGCAATTTTTTTTTTAAGATTAAAATATCTTATTTATTACTAATAAAACTGATTAGAGAATGAGGCCTTAGATTTGCAGCCAAGATAGATCTTTGACATTCCTCATGCCCCCCTTTAATTGAATTTATTACCCCAAACTTCCAACCTGCTTCCTTATTCTTAAAACCCAGGTTGCAATTCATTTTCACACAATCACCAACACAATGAGGGAACCGAAGAAGAGAGAATGGGGTGGGGAGCATTTATAAGTTTTATTTAGGGGACAAGGGGAGTAGAACAGAGGGAAGGAAGAAATTCTGCCTGTGGAAATTCTTTTCCTGCTCTAAAAAGTCACCACACACAAAGACACAGACAGAGTCCCTACAAGATAGTCTGAAGAATTTTGTTTTGAAAGCTGTTCTCTGCCCCAGGTCAACTGGAAGGAAAGAAGCAGGGGAGGGCTGCAGGATACAGCGCCCACCACCTACTCCTGTGCCCTTTCCCTCCAGGAAGTTCAGGTGCCTCAGCCTCATCCAAGGTTTAAATAATAAACATTCATTACCCTTGCCTTCATTAGTTAAATTTTTTGAAAAGGAAAATAAGCTAAACAAAGCAAAGAAGTCTACACATGAAAACCTCTCTGCCTCGGGCTGGAGAGGTGCAGAAGGAAAGGCCACCTACAATTTATTTTTATAAACATCATAATAAATAACACAGATTTCAATCAACGGCTATAAATAACATCTGATGTTTTCACTCAAGATTTACTCAGGCCCTAAAGTGACAGTGCCGTTCCTTCCCCGCTGGCTCGAGGTCCAGGCTTATTGTCAGAAGTATTTCTGCATCTTGCTCAGGGCAGGGTTGCTCACCAGCCCCTCTCTCACTCAGCTCTCCCTCTCCTGCCCGCCCGGGGCGAGCCTGCCTGGGACCATCTTTGGGACCTTCCCCTCGGCAGGAGGACACCTGATGGAGAGGCGGATGGGTTACCAGTCTCCTTCCTGAGTGTTACAGGCCTGGGCCTCACAGATGTTCTCCCTGGGTTTGTTTGGATAGCTTGTTTTAAAAACAGTTCCTATCCACCAACTGTTCAGATAATAATATTCCAAGTGGCAAGCAACTGTGATTATTTTAGTTTCTGTTTACTCTGACGAGCACTGCTCAGACGGAAAATATGGGCCGGCTAAGTCCCCTCTCTTGCTCTTCTGATTATTGCCCGGATTGGCCATAAGGAAGTCTCATTTTCAGCTGTCCTCACCTGGGAGCCCTATGCTCCCCAGGGAGAAGACGAGGGGAAAGAATCAGATGGAAGCAAGGCAGTGCGGGAATTACTGGAATAAAGAACCCTTACCTGGAGTCAGACGGATTTACAGTCTTGCTTCTGAATTGGTGCAGGGAGAGCTTGCTCTGGAGGGTGAGCTGGTACTTTGAACTGACACTGCCTTCAACGCCCCCAGCCGTCCAGACCTACGATCAAATTTCCCGTGTGCCCACCCAGGCCAGGCATCGCTGCCGTCTTCTGTAAGTGTGCAAAAGGCACCCCCTGCACCTCCAGTGATCCAGACCAGGCCTGCTGCTCCTTATGAAGCTCCTCTCCCTTGACCTCCAAAGTTGGCAGTTTGCCAAGCCTGACTGATTTTTTTTTCCTGAAACATTGCCCTTTTGCATCTATTTCTTGTTCTCCATCTCTAGCGCTTCCAACCACAGTTGGTCCCATCACCTGTCTCTGTCACTGTGGCAGTGACTTTCTACCATTGTCCCACCCTTCTCCCCCACCACTCCTTCCATTGCACCCTTCCCTCTGCTGGCTATAGCTTCATCTGTTGTCTCTTACCTGCTAAAAACCCCTATCGACTCCCCACAGTGTGCATAGTGAAGTCACAGTGCCGTGCCTGGTATCCGTGCCCTCCACACTCTGGTTCCCACCTATCTTTCCTCCTGATCTCTCTCTCCTGCTTCATATGGATTTCTCCCACTGTCTAGTCCAGCTCACCATTTTCTGAGCACATCGGTGCTTTCCAGCAGGGTGGCCATGTGGCTCATTCCAGAGGGTGCCCCTTACTTGACAAACTCTGTGAGTGCAGTTTCTGGAGTCGCAGCCGGTGCAGCCAGCGGGCCTCTGGGCTTTTGCACATACTGCTTCCTCATTCTGAAGTACTGTCCTCTCCTGCTCCTTTGTCAAAACAATACTACTCTTCAAATGCTACTCCATTCATGAAGCCTTTGATGATCATCTTTGCTGGAAAGGGTAGCTCTTGTTAGTGAATCTCTGAAAAAAACTTGTACCTGAAATGTTTGCAATTTTCTTTGAATTTATTGTTAGATTTTGTTAGAACACAAACCTCCTTAAGTATAAATATCATGAATTACTCTTCTGTATATATTTACCGTGCACGTAGTAAGAGCTCAGTAAATTTGTGGCAGGGGAGTGAATGAATGATTATGCTGGACTTGGGCCTGCCACATTTCACTGTCACCATCTGGTTGCATATGAATCCAGGTACCTCGACCAGGTCCCTTCACACCCTCATTTGCTACTAGACAGCAGTGAAAGATTGAGTGAAGGCCTAGGGCTGGTCCCTCCATCATCCAGACCCACATGCTGGTGAGTCTGGGATTCTCAGGTCTTTGAGTCTCCAGCAGATCCAGCGCTGTGCAAACCATAGCTCAGAGCCCTGAGTCCCAGGATATGTTTCTAGATCAAGGGGAGTTGAGGTGGGGGAGATGCGGGGGGGGGGGGGCAGGTAGGTGCAGAGCTGTGGGTGAGGTTGCTTGGGACCAGCCCCCACTTCAACCGGATAAGCTCTGCTGGTGTCTGTCTCACATCTTGAAGTCTGGTAGAACCCATATGTAACCAGAGGCCCCCCATTTTTTAATGAAAAACAAAAACAAACCATAGATATAGTTTAGCTAGGTGGAAACCCAAAACTCTTAAGAGAAATGCCTAAATCTACTTGTAAGAACTCGAAAGCACATTCCACAACATCCAATCCAGAGCAATCACTGCACTATCACAGAATGGTCTCCAACAGAGTCATTAGGTCCAAATGTCCACATGTCCAGGGAGAGAGCAGGAGGGTGGGAGTCCGCATGCCAGGTTTTAGCTCTGGCTCCCTTGTGAACAAGCTGTGTAACTTATGCCAAGTCCTTTCACCTCTCTAGACTCTGCATCTCATTTAGAAGTGCCTGTGGCCTGAGTGGGGAAAGCAGGGTGGCAGTGCAGTGGTTCAGGGTGCCCCAGTGAGCTGGTCCCTGGCAGGGATCCCCTGGGAGAGGTGACCTGCATGCCCAGATCCAGGGGCCCCGGTCCTGGTCTCAGCCGGAGCTTGTTGATCTGTAAGGCCCTCTCCAGCTCTGACATGACGGAGAGACTCTGACTCAGCCGGCAGGCAGCCTGTGGACCCAGCGGCTGGGGGCGGGGGGGTGGTGGGGGGTGTGTGTGGGGGGGGGATGCTGCCTGCACACTTATTCTGGGTTTGGATATTTAAAGAGCCTGGCGCGTTGCGCGACATTTCGGAAGTGCTTGGGGAGGGAGGAGCAGCAGACGGGGCTTTTCTTTAAACACTTATAGATATCCTGTCCCGATCTCTTGGTCCACAAAGAGTAATTTTCTTCCCCTAAGAATTTGACGTGAGTTCTGCCCATTGTGTCTGCCTGGCTGGCCCCCCGCTAGACAGCCTGGCAGGAAGCAGGTGGCCCGAGGTGGGACACGTGCCCAGCCCCCACCCTGGCCTTCTGTGAGTCCCCATCCAAGTGCCACCCTGCTCCCTGAAAGGAAAGCCTGGCAGTGGCCCCCTAGGCAGCTGGGAGGAAAGCAGAGCTATGATCTGATTCTGCTGGGTCACCTGGGGCATGAGGCTGACCCTGCACTTGGGGTGACAAGATGCAGATCTCTGAGCTCTCTGAGGTCTTGGCATAGGTGGCAGTTGCCCGGCCCCTGGGGACGTGGGCTAGTACAGGCTTCCTCTTCCGTGCTTGCTGTTTTCACTGGCTCAGGAAACTCCAACTGAAAGCTGGGACTTTGTTTTCAAATCCCTGCGTCATTTTTACTATTTGAATGGCCACTTTAGGTTGCTTTTACGGAGGTGGTTCTTTTGTCATTTTTCTCACTCAGGATGTTGTTTCCAATCGATTTCCTCACAGACTTTCTGCTCCTTTGTTTTCTTCTCCAAATGCATATGGAGAAATCTTCCAGGATTGAGACAAAGTGAGAGAATTGGATCTGTGGTGCTGCAAGTGGGCGCAGTTTAATTTTTCTCTTATGACACTTAATGTTTTCATTTCTGCTTATGAAGGGCACTTTGCCCACATGCACGTTACAGTACATTTGAAAAATATAGGACATAAATATAGGTGATATAGGATGAAAATTAGCATCACTCATAGTTCCACTGGCCAGAGATCTTTCTCTAGCATTCTGATATATTTTTTTTAATTGTGCTCATACTGTAGGTATGTCAAGGAACCAGATTTTCACACCCAAAACTGAATCATTAACATTGCCCCATGCCCTAGGATGTTTTATAGGCACAGTTTTTAAGCCCCTGAAGCTCATCTTTGGCTGCCTTTGGCCACCAGCAAAGCAGCATCAAAGACATTTGCCTGTGTTAATGGGGACAGCAAGACAGGAAAACTGCGTAGCATGATCCGAATCTATATGTAAAGCCTAGATGGGTGGGATTGTGGATGACTTTATTTTCTTCTTTCTCTTCTATAGCTCCCACATATTTCTCTAACAAACCCTGGAGAAGAGGCAGAATGAAGTCATGATCAGAAGAAAGAAGTGCAGGCTCGGGCTGCAGGTGGCCTGATTCAATCCTGAGTTCAAATCAGACAATTTGCTTAGTGCCCCTGTGCCTCAATTTCCTCATGTCTATAGCATGGGCAATAATGCTACCTACCTCACAGGTAAGTTTTGAAGATTAGGTGTAGGCGAAGTGATGTATAAGAAGCCCAATAAATGCCCAGTATACGGTAACCATTGTGACTTTACATTATGGTTATAATCATAAAAATTTTTTAAGTTATGGACTTGTGGAGAGAACAGTGACACCTCAAAATTCATCTGTTGAAGTCCTAGCTCCCAAAACCTCAAAATGTGAAAGTATTTGGAGATAGGGTCTTTCAAAGGGTAATTAAGTTAAAATGAGTCACTGTGGTGGACTCTAATCCTGTAAGACTGGTGTTCTCATAGGAAGAGTTGATTAGGATAGACACACACAGAGGGAGGACCATGTGAACACACAGGGAGAAGAACCACCTACAAGCCAAGGAGAGAGGCCTCAGGAGACACTCACCCTGACACTCTGATCTCAGACTTCTAGCCCTCAGAACTGTGAGAAAATAAATTCAGTTGTTTAAACCCCTCAGCCTGTGGTCCTTTGTTATGGTAGCCCTAGCAAACTAATATAGTTCCGTAATAAGAATATTGCTGTCACTGTTCATAGCTAAAGCTCTGCACTGAATTCCTGATAATCTAAGAGTAGCCCTAGGAGACCTAAGAGACATTGAATGTATCTTGTAGAAGTAGAAAACAGCCCCTGCCATGGGCCGCACAGAACAGGCACTGGGCTCCTTGCTTCCTCCTGGAGTGCTCCCCAACTTCCCAGAGTGCCCAGTGTCCTGCTGATGTCCCCAAAGGCCCCAATGCTTGGCCTTACCTGGACTCTTTCTCCCCAGTAAGCAGCCAAGGCTCTCGACTCCATTTGGAGGGAATTATCCTCTTTCTTGTCAGGAGCCTTGGCCAACCATTTTCCTGTACAGGATGCCCTCTCTCTTGAAGATGTGTCTCCACTTAAAGTTTTTTATTTGATACAACATTATTATTTAATATTCAGTACACATTCACATTTTACTAATGTTCAATAATGTTTGTGAGCAATTAAATTTTCCAATTCAAGATCCAATCCAGGCTTATGCATTGTATTTAATTGTCAGGTCTCTTTTAAAAAATTATTAAATTTATTGGGATAACATTGGTTAACATTACATAAATTTTAGTGTACAACTTTATAATCCAACATCTGTATACTCTACTGTGTGCTCACCACCCAAAGTCTAGTCTCCTTCTGTCACTTCGTATTTGACCTCCTTTACCCTCTTCATCCTTCCCAGCCTTCCCCTTCCCTCTGGTAACCACCATTCTGTTGTCTGTATGGGTTTGCTTTTTTATTTGTTTGTTTCTTTTCTTAATTGGTTGCTTTTTGTATTTATATCTCACATATGAGTTAAATCATATGGTTTTTGTCTTTTTCTGTTTGACATATTTCACTTAGCGTGGTATTCTCTGGATCTATCCATGTTGTCACTAATGACAATATTTCATCCTTTTTATGGCTGAGTAATATTCTGTCATATGTATGTACCACTTCTATTGAAGGATACTTGGGTTGTTACCATGTCTTGGCTATTGTAAATAATGTTACAATAAACATAGTGGTACACATATCTTTCAAATAAGTTTCCAAAATTTTCAGGTAGATGCCCAGGAGTGGTATTGCAGGGTCATGTGGTAGTTTTATTCTTAATTTATCGAGGAACCTCCATACTGTTTTCCATAGTGGCTGCACCAATTTACATTCCTACCAGCAGTGTGCAAAGGCTTTCTTTTCTCCACAACCTCTCCAACACTTGTTATTTCTTGTCTTATTGATAATAGCCATTCTGACAGGTGTGAGGTGGTATCTTGTAGTAGTTTAGATTTGCATTTCCCTTAAAACTAGTAACATTGAGTATTTTTTTCATATGTCTTTTTGCCATCTGTATGTCTTCCTTGGAAAACTGTCTATTTAGGTCCTCTGCCCATTTTTTAATTAGATATTTTTCTCCTTGAATATATTTTGGATACTAGCCCCTTACCCCAGAGGTATTGTTTTCTCTCATTTGGTTGGTTGCTTTTTTGTTTTGTCGATGGTTCCTTCTGCTGTGCAAAAGCCTCTTAGTTTGATGTAGTCCTATCCATTTACTTTGGCTTTTATAAAGTGATTTTTTAACCCTTTAAATGCCACCAGGAGAACGTGTTCATGAATGTTCCAATTGGATCACCAACATCATGGTCTCTTAGGGTAGTATGTTTTTTTTTCTGTTTGTTTATTTATTTGTTATTGTTTTTTTTTTTTAATTTTGTGTAGTAAGAACACAACGTGGGATCTACCCTCTTAACAAAATTTTAAACATATAATACATTATCACTGACTATCCATAGTGTTGTACAGCAGATCTCTAGAGCTTATTCATCTTTCTTGACTAAAACTTTACGCACATTGATTAGCAACTCCCTATTTCTCCCTTTCCAGTCCCTGATAGCTACCATTCTACTCTTTGACCTTATGAATTTGACTTTTTAAATTTTAGATACTCATATAAATGGAATCATGTCTTTCTGTGCCTGGCTTGTTTCACTTAGCATAATGTCTTCAAGGTTCATCCATGTTGTCCTGTATTGCAGAATTTCTTTCTTTTCTGTTGTATGTGTATACATACAACCATAATGCTCTATTGTATGTGTATAGACCACTTTTCATTAGCCATTCACTTATTGATGGACATTTAGGTTATTACCACATATTGGTTATTATGAATAATGCTCTAATGAATACAGGAGTGCTGATGTCTCTTTGAGATCCTGATTTCGATTCTTTTTGGTAAATATGCAGAAGTAGGATTGCAGAAGAGGATTTTGAAGACGTGGAGAGGAGATTGCTGAACGATGTGTGTGCAATGCTTCCTCAGGTTATAGACGCACAGCTAGCCTTCCACTGAGGGCACAGGAGAAGTGGTTGTTGGGTAAAGATATTTTTTGTCTTTACACACTGGGGACCAGTGCTTTCTCCTTAGTTAGGCAGTTAACTGGTACACCTTGTCCTCTAGGTCAGCCCCTCTTCATCCTTATTTTCTCAGGAGACAGTCTTATAAATCTGGCTAATAACTCCTATTTCATTTTCCCAAACTCCATTAGAGGGAAATTATAATGAAGCTCAAACACTCACAGGTTATTCATGAGAAAGACCTTTGACTTTTAAAAAATGCATTTTAGATGGCTGGATGAATATAGTGGCACATTACAATGTGGCCCTGCTGAAGTTTGCAGGAGATTCCTGGCACTCGGCATTGTGCATTACACAATGCTGCCAAGGAGCATGAATTATCTTTACAGGAAGAGGCAGGAATTAATATGTCAAATGGAAAAGAACCACTGGCAACACCTGATGAAAGCCCAGGACCCTTGCTCCTTGTCAAGGTTCTGCAAGGTTGGAGTCATAATCACACAGCTCCAGAGCAAGCACCCTGAGCAGGCTTCCCTCCGAGAAGGACACAGGGCAGAGTGGCAGAGAACTGACCTCCCCATCTGGCCCTGCTCACCCACAGGGGTTGGAGCAGGAGTATTCGCAGCCTTGGAAAGAGGCTCTTACTTCGATGCTTAATTTATGTCAGGCACATTGAAAGAAAATGCTGATTTCATTCCTTTTATTACATCCCTGGCACAGTAAGTTAATTAAAAAAAAGTGTGATTGCTGCTTTATGCTCACTTAAGAGGTTGATTTGTAATGTAAATATATGCATCTGTATGGTACATACGTCAATATAAAAGTAATAATAATGATGATAGTATCTATCACTAAATGATCTCCAGACCTTGGGGAAGGAAATATACACAGATTATTTATAATCCTGCAAGCCAACATTATTCAGTTCATTTTGTTGATGAAGAAACTGAGGTTCAGAGTAGGTAGCAGCTTGCCCAAGGTCACACAGCTGATATGTAGCGCATGGGATTTGATCCAGGTTATAAGACAGTGTTTGTGGCAGGGTGAACTGGAACTTGTCTCCATACCCTGCCCCAACCCCACCATATGTCTTCACCTAATTCTCACCATGGTCAAGGGAGAAATTTGGGCATTAGAGAGAAGCAACACTGACAAACACCATTTGTTGTTGCTATGTGGCATGAGGAAGCTGAGGATGGAAACCTGGAACGGACTGCAGGCTGCCTACAAAAAATGTAATTTTAATAAGACACAAATAGATTAAAAGTAAATGGATGAAAAAAGATATACTATGCTAATTACTAGCCAAAAGAAAACTGGAGAGAGAATATTAATATCGGACAAAGTAGATAACAGAGCAAACAATATTTCTAGTGATGTAAAAATGTCCTTTTGTAATGATGAAGGGATCAGTTTAGTTAATCAAGAGGACATAGCAGTTCTAAACGTTTATGCGCCGAATAACAGATCTTCAAAATACATAAAGTAAAAACTGATAGAACTGCAAGAAGACATAGACAAATCTATAATTATAGTCAGAAATTTCAATACCACTCTCTCAACAATTAACAGAATATACGTGGGCAGAAGATTAGTGAGAATACAGAAGACTTGGACAACACTATTAGCCAATTTGACCTGATTGACATTTATAGATCACTTCACTCAACAACAGCACAATACACATTCTTTGCAAGTTCACATAGAAGACTTACCAAAATACATCATATTCTGGTCCATAAAACAAGTCTTAATACATTTAAAAGCTTCAAGTTATATTAAGTATGTTCTCTGATCATGGCTGAAGTAAATTACAAATAATAGACAGATCTTTGGGAAATCTCCAAATAATTGTAAATCGAATAACATGTTTATAACTAACCAATGAGTCAAAGAAGAAATTATGATTACCTTAATAGCCATAGAAAAAGCATTTAACAAAATCCAACATTTGTTCCTGATTTAAAAGCAAAACAAACTTATAGGAAAGTAATAGAAGGAAACTCTCAGTCTAATAATAAGCATCTATAAAAATGTGTAACTAACATCATAATTTATGGTGAAAGACCAAATCTTTTTTCTCCTCTAAGATCAGAAATAAGACACAGATGTCTGCTCTCACAACTTCTATTCAACATTGTACTGGGAAGTTAAGAAAGATAAAGAAATAAAATATATTCAGATTAAAAAGTGGGAAGCAAAGCTGTCTTTAAATTGTAGATCATAAATATTATCACTTATGATCAACACGGTCAATTAATAATTAATTCCAGCAAATTTTCAGGATACAATGTCAGTATACAAAAATCAATTTTATTATTATATGTCAGCAATAAACAATCAGGAATTAAAATTAAGAAAAAAGTGTCATTTACAATAACATCGAAAATATGAAATAGGAATAAATTTGACAAAAGATATGCAAGATCCAAACACTGCAAACTACAAAACATTGCTGACAGAAATTAAAGAAAGGCTGAATAAACTGATAAATATATGCCTTGTTATGGGTCAGTAGACTTATTGTTAAGATGCCAGTTCTCTCTAAATTGATCAATCTATAGATTTAGTGCAATTCCTACCAAAATCCCAACAGTTTTTATGTTGTAATCATCCATTGATTCTAAAACTCATATGAGAATGCAAAGAATCTAGAATAGCCAAATAACTTGGAAAAAGAAGAACACTACCTGATTTCAAGACGCTAAAATCAGTACTCTTTCTTGCAAAGCGATCTGTTTTTAAGAGCAAAATCTTGCCCACTCCAGCCCAGAACTCTTCTCATTGACCCCAGGATGAGGACTGAGATTGCAGGGAGGGTGTTTCCCCGAAGGAAGATCTGGGGGGAACGGATAGTTGTGGGACAGGAGGAAACAACCCCCATCCACTGCAGGGGGGCCACTAGAACAAATAAGATTCACTCTGAGTCACTGTCATGTTCTCTGGAAACTCCCAGTAAAACAAATGTGGCTTCAGGGGATGTGTATATGCTAAGTAAGTTATGAACCTTGGAGCCACTGAGCATGGAGATAAGCCCTTGATGAAGACGTAAGAATTTGAAATGTTGTCCGTTATGAGACACAGGGAAACTCCAAGTGAGCAACACCTCCACCTTTGTCCCTCTTCCAGTGATGTTACCTTTAGAATTGTCCCCACCATTGAGTGAAGAATCTCTTACATGGGATACAGTCCAGGGCTTTGGCCTGTCAGAGATTGACAGGGCCGGGTGGCCTGAGGAAGCTGGGGGGCGGGGCAGCTGCTCCTCCCTCCTTTTGATCCAAGCCCCTCCAATGGACAAAGATGGAAAAGCTGGCAGTAGGAGAAAAACCAGGAACCCTGGGGTGCCAGAGAAAGTCTACAAAGGAGAGAAAGAAAGAGTGTGAGAGAAAGAAATAATAAGATCCAGTCCTCAGATTATGCTGTGGATTAGAGCAGCCAGACTTCAGTAGCAGAAAGGGCTACTGCCTGAGCAATACTGGGGTGACGCACAACAAAACAGTACCATGTAACTTCTCTCTGGGGTATGTCCTCTTAGATCCCACAGACCCAAACCTGGACGTAGGGCCGCTTTACCATAGCTGGCCGGCCAGGTCCATGTAACCAGAAAAAATATGCCCCGTTATTAGAAATTTCCAGGTGCTGCTGGATATGGGAAAAGTAGGTAGGAGGCCTCAAATAGAACAAGACATTCCAGTCTCACCTCTTGCTCCTTAACTGTCATCTTCTCAGTTCATACACAAAAATTTATTCTTGTCCTTTGGCCTCCAGAAAGACATTCCCTGGACACTGGAGTGGTAATAAAACTGCAAAATGTACTTAATGCTTATCAGTGCTGTACAAACATTAACTCCGTGAATGCTCACAACATTCCATGAGGCATTTACAGTTATTTCCCCCATTTAATAGCTGAGGAAACTGAAACCGGACATGTTAGGTAACTTACCCAGGACCCCACAACAAGTGGGAGTTGAAGCTGACATTTGAATTCAGACAGTCTGGCTGTGGAGCCCACGTCCGTAGCCACTGGGTTCCCACAGAACGCATCATTCCAGTGTCAGGACATTGTGGACTCTCCTGTTGTAAACACCACTGCATGTGACACAGTACGTCTACCTCAGCCTTCCTGCCCTTCTGTTTTCCCTCCACGTGAGACAAGCAGCAGGCCTGCCTGTCTGTCTTGCACTCCATTCCATCCAACTCCATCTTTCTTGGAAGCAGCTGCTTAGAGAATGTAGATAGTGCCGTAAGAAAACCAGGTAATATACAGGCACAACGCAATCTGAGTCCTAAAAAATGAGACCGTCCTCCAAAGAAAATACTATGCTATAAACACATGCGCTCAAGTCACCTTACTAAAGAGAAACTTTAATTTCCTAATCTTTTTCAAATTACTTGACTACATTCAGGTTTCTTGACAGGTTCTTACTTTACTGCTATTGGCCCATAGTGGTGACTTTTCTTTTTTCCAGAAAAAAGGAACTTTTTATCCCAAGATAACTTGATATCTTCTTAGAAGATTGAAACTACAAGAACTTTTAAAATGATAGTTTCTCTAAGTGCCAAATCCATAGTGAGCAAAGCTGTATATGAGGTGTGTACGTATGTGTCGGGGCGGGGTGGGGGTTTGCGGTCCTCCGACACAGACGAAAGCTGACCAAATATGAGAAACCAGGCAGCTAGATTCAGACTTCATCTCTTTTCTTTTAAGTTTTATTTGGAAATAATTATAGATTCACAGGAAGTTGTGAAGATAGTAGAGAGAGGTCCTGTGTATCATTTATCCAATTTGTCCCAAAGGTAACATCTTACCTAACAATAGAACGATATGAAAACCAGGAGATTGACATTGGTGCAATTGTGGTATATATCAGTGCCATTCCATAAAATGCATAACCATCACTGCAATCAAGGTCCGGCACTGCTCTATCGCCCAGAGATCTCCCTGCACCTCCTCACCATTCCTATGCCTTGGCAACCACTAATCTGTTATCCATCTCTTTACCTTAATGTAATTATTGACCTGTTAGGGTCCAAGTCTGCCTTTGAAATTTTTGTTTTCTGTTTGTTATCTTTCTATTTTCGTTTTTCTGTCTTACTGTTGGTTATGTGAACATTTTTTAGAATTCCATTTTGATTTTTCTAAAATGTTTCTAAAAGTTTCTCTTTGTATAGATGTTCTGGTGGTTGCTCTAGGTATTGTATTATGCACACATAATTTATAGTAGCCTACTGCTACTGGCATTGTGCCAGTTTGAATAAAGTGCCCACGCCTTACTTCCTTTTAATTTTTTTTACTCTCCCTGGTTTATAATATAATTGTCTTTTTTTTTTTCAATTATGGTTGACATTGAAAATTATTTTATATTAGTTTTAGATGTGCAGCATAATGGTTAGACAAAATTTATATAATCACCTCAATAAGTCTAGTATCTACCTGGCACTATATAAGTTATTCACTGTCTTCTACTTTACATCACCATGACATTTCGTAACTACAAATTTTCACCTCTTAATCCCTTCACCTTTTTCATCCAGACTCCTAACCCCCTTCCCATCTGGAAACCATCAGTTTGCTCTCTGAATCTGAGTCTATTTTTGTTTTTGTTGTTGTTTACTTTGTTTTTCAGATTCCACATATAAGTGAGATCACGTGGTATCTGTCTCTCTCTGTCTGACTTATTTCATTTAGCATAATACCCTCTAGGTCTATCCATATTACTACAAATGGTAAGATTTCATTCATTTTTATGGCTGAGTAGTATTCCGTTGTATATATGTACTCTTCTTTATCCACTCATCTATTGATGGGCAGTTAAGTTGCTTCCACATCTCAGCTATTATAAACAACACTACAGGTAACATAGAAGTGCACATAATTTTTTGAATTAGTGTTATGGATTTCGTCAGATAAATACCCAAAAGTGGAGTTGCTGGGTCATAAGGTAGTTCTATTTTTAATTTTTTGGAGAACCTCCATACTGTTTTCCATAGTGGCTGTGCCAGTTTACAATCCCACCAACAGTGCGCAAGTGTTCCCTTTGCTCCATGTCCTTACCAACACTTGTTTTTTGATTTATAGTTGATAACCATTCTGACAGGTGTGAGATGATATCTCATTGTGGTTTTAATTTGCATTTCTATGATGGTGAGTGACCTTGAGCATCTTTTCACATGTCTGTTGGCCATCTGTATGTCCTCTTTGGAGAAATGTGTATTCGGGTCCTCTGTCCATTTTTTAATTGGATTGTTATGTTTTTTGGTATTAAGTTATATGAGTTCTTTATAAATTTCAGATATTAACTCCTTATCAGATATATCATTGGCAAATATCTTCTTATATTCTGTAGGCTGTCTTTTCATTTTATTGATGGTTTCCTTTGCTGTGCAAAAATTTTTGGGTTGATCTAGTTTCATTTGTTTATTTTTTCTTTTGTTTCCCTTGCACCAGGAGATATATCAGAAAAGATATTACTAAGAGCAATGTCAGAGAGTTTACTGCCTTTGTTTTCTTCTAGGTGTTTCATTAACTTAAATGTAAGACCAGCTTACATTTAGTCTTTTTCTTTTTTTTTTTACATTTAAGTCTTTAATCCATTTTGAGTTTACTCTTATATATGTGTAAGAAGGTGATATAGTTTAATTTTTCTACACATATCTGTCCAGTTTTCCTAACACCATCATTGTCTTAAGTATTTCCTCTACATACATTTAGAACCACATCAAACAATGTTATAATTTTTGTTTCAATCAAACACAATTTAGAAGACACAAGAGAAGTCTATTATATTTATCTTATTTACAATCTTTCCATTATTCTTTCTTCTTTCCAAATGTTCTTTTGCCATTTTCTTTCTGTTCAAGTTCTTTTAGCTATTCGAGGATATGTCTGTAGGCTATAGACTCTTTTAGTTTTCCTTCATCTCAAAATATCCTGATGTCTTCTTTACTCATGGAGGATATTTTCACCAGATACAGAATTCTAGGTCGACAAGTTATTTTCTTTCAGCAGCTGGAAAATGTTGTGCCACTTCCTTCTTGCCTCCATGATTTCTAATGAGGAATCACTATCATTCAAATTCTTTTTCTTCTTATGCTAAGGTATTGTTTCTCTCTTCCTACTTTCAAAAAGAATTGTTTTTTTTGTCTCTGAAGTTTTACCGTGATGTGTCTTGGTGTGGTTTTCTTTGGGCTTATCGCATTTGTGGTTCATTTAGCTTCTTGGATCTATAAATTTATGTCTTTAGCTAAATTTTGGAAATTTCCAGCCATATTTCTTCTAAAGCTTGTTCAGCCCTCCTCCTCTATCCTTTCCTTCTTGGAGTCTGAGGACATGAATTTTAAATCTTGTATTATAGCCCCACAGGTCTCTGAGGATTTGTTCATTTTTTTTCAGTCTATTTCTTACTTGTTCAGAGGATAATTTCTATTTTTCTATCTTTAAGTTTACTTATCCTTTCTTTTGCCTTCCGCATTCTGTTCCTAAGCCTATCCACTAAGTTTTTATATTTTTGGTTATCATATTTTCAGTTTTAAAATTTCCAGTTAGTGTTCCTTTACAGCTTCTATTTCTTGGCTGAGATACTTTTTTATTTTTACTTGTGTTCATAATTGCTTTTGGAACATTTTTATAATGCCTGCTTTAAATTCCTCATCAGATAATTTTAACATCTACATTATCATGATATTAGTGTCTGTTGAATGTTTTTTATTTATTTGTGATTTTCCTGGTTCTTGATGTGGTGAGTGATTTTTGTTTCTATCCTGGACCTGGGTATTGTGTTATGAGATTCCGCATTTTATTCAAATTTTATTTTTAAGAAAGCTTCCACTGACACTACATGGGCTAGAGCAAGGCAGAGCTTTGGATGATGGTGAAAATTGTGGTTCCCCACCTCCACTTTCCTGTGACACTGGGGAGGGGGAGGAGGCACCTTGTTACCACTGGATGTGGAAGTCCAGGGTCCCCACATGGTCTCCACTGGCACCGGGACAGGAGGTTTATAACTGTTGGATGTGACTGAAAGTCCCAGATTCCCACTGGGTCTCCTCTGACATCACCCCAAGTGGTCAGGAGAGGGAAGGTGCTTCATTATAGCCTAGTGAGGTGGAAATCAAGGCTTCTTACTCTGCCTTTGCTGATGGAGGGCAGTGTGACTGCAGCTTTTTCCTTGGTATTTGGCTGGGAGTAGAGTTATTATTGTCTAAAAATTTTTTTGTATTGCTAGGTTGAAACTTTTCTTGGTCCTTTGCCAAGAGAGAGCAAGCTTTTCTTGGGTTTGTTTTAGTTTTTTACCACTTATGTTTCCAGGTTGCCAGCTTCTCCAACATCCCATGTGAGATATAGAAGGCAAAAGGAAAGACAGGGGACTCACTGCCATGTTGTTGCTTGTGTCCTAAGATCCCTGCCTTGTCTGCCTTCTCCACACCTTTCAAAGTCTTCTTATGTTTGAGATATAGATATGTAAATATATACATTTATTTTATAAATATTTAATATGTTAATAAATATTTTCCTAAATAGATTTATTAATAATTATAAATAATTATATTCATAATTTATAAATAGAACTTATATTTATAATTCATAATTTATGAATAATTATATTTATTAATAAGTAAAAATATGTAGATACAAATACATATTCATTCCAAGATTTTTATATGTAGTTAACAGTTAAAACAGAAAGACGTGTGTCTACTCCATCCGGGTCCAGAGACCTGATCTTGTAAGAAAAGAAAGTCTAAGAAGCAAGAGACAGAAAGTCTCATCATTCTTCTGTCTCACTACAGTTTGGGGACAGTTTGTATTGCAGCCAGGGAAACCATTGCCCCAGCATTCCCACTCAGCATTCTTTTAGAGAAGGCTATGAGGATCTTAGAAATACAGAGTAGAACTGAAAAATGCAGAAGATGGGACTGTGGGGGCTTCCTGAGTCACCTTGTCTGTCCCCAGCGATATGGTCACCCATGCACAGAAATGGCCTGAGCCTGCTTCTTTGAACTCTGCAGGACAGAAAGACCGGGAAGTTACTGGTGATTAAAAACACTTTGGTTTTTGATTCAGAACCCAACAACTTTTCCTTTGGTTGTAAAGAGACCTTGCCACCCTTCACTTCCTCGAAGCCCACCTGGATTCAGGGTGTTATCCTCACCACTGGGTCCCTCATCCTCTCAAGGAACACTTTACTCTAAAATACAAGGAGAAGGATTAAGCTTGACTGCTGCCAGTGCCCCAGCAGCAGCAGCTCAGTGGACAGACCACCGAGATGGGAGCAGAGACTGTTTGCAAAGCAATGGGCTCTAAGCCTTCAGCTCATATCATACATTTGACCCAATCAGTATGCTCCAAACTGCTCAGCCATTTTAGTCACTACATTTTGTTTTAAGGGACTTTGAATCATTTGCAAAACAAACCCTCCTTCCAAAAGTGAAAATTTGCCATGGGTAAGTTTTAAAAAATGTCCTACTGACCTTGAAAATTTTTCTAGAAACAAAGTCATGGCACTGTTGCTGGAATGCGTGCTATCCTCTAGGAGGATTTGCTTACTTGGGCGTCACTTCTGAAGGGCTCGTTTGCCAAAAACAACGAACAAAAACAATTACCATCCTTCAGACATAATCTTGCCACTACCTTCAATGGGTCACAGGGACTTCTGTGAGATCCTGTATTCTTATGACTTCCTGGAGAAGGCCAGGCTTTAAGTTCAGATAAATCAAGAAAAATACATTGAGCAAGGTGGTGCTGATGAAAGCAAAACATAGACATAGCCCTGGAAGAGTTCGTGAAGAACTCAACGACCAGTTTCACCTTCAAATAAGTTCCCATTTCTTTTCAGTACTACAATTAATTACCAAGCACCTACAGGCTGAATTTAATAAGAAGTGCAGCATTTCTGCCAGCGTTTTCTTTTCCAAACCTGCATTCATTTATTCATTCAACAAATATATACTGAACACTTATTTTATGCCAGGTACTGTTCTAAGTGCTGGAGATATAGCACCAAAGAAAACAAACAAACAAACAAAACCCTCCACTTTCATGTTGCTTCTAGTGGGAGAGACATACGATAAGCTTAATAAATAAATGAAATATATAGTGTTTGAAGGTGATAAGTGCTCTGGAGACAAATGAAACAGGGACGAAAAATAGGGAGTGTCTGTGGGTAGGGATGCAATGTACAATAGTGTGGACGGGGGAAGCCTCTTTGAGGAGGTGACATTTAAATAAGGAGCAATGTGCAGAGAAATAGAGGAGTTTGGCACTTTCCTTCTGGGGTCTCATCGATAACCAGAACTTTTCTTCTGGGTGCTCTGGCCCAAAGGTCAGGAGCTTGGGGTGGGGACTTCATAAGACACAGGTGCCATGATTCCCCAGTGCTGCCGCGCCTCCCGGATCATAGGACCAAATCCTCCTTTCGGTATCTCCAGACATGTGGGTCTTTTCAGATAAGCAGAAAGAGCCCTCCTGTCCCAGGCCAGAGCAGGCCAAGGTCAACCTTAAAAGTGGAAAGTTGGAATAGGTCAGATACTGAGCATTTCCCAGCATGTATTCCATGGAATTCTGGCCCCACGAGTGTTTCCTCACAAAAAGGTATGATGAGCTGAGGGGATGCTTCATTCTCTGTTTCCTTCTGGGAGAGTCACAGTGTGTGTTGGTGCATTCAAAGCTCTGAGAAGTTCTGTAATAAAGGAACTTCCAGTCTATTTAATTTAGCATTTCCTAGTCTTAACTGATCATAGAACTCTTTTTCTGTCAACAACCCACTCAGGAGCAAGGCCTTTAATAAGTGTCACTTACTCTCTTCCCTTATTTTTCTCTGGCCATAAACAGCACGGCAGGCCTTTCACATTGATGTTCCATGGGCTTCAGTCAGTGTGAGATCCTTGAAAACACAAGGGCTTCAGTGAAGCACATGGCAAGTGACTCAGACACCCCAAAAGATCCTGAGCAGCTTATAATTTCTCAGGAACTTGGAAGTCTCCATCTGCCACCTTCTCTCAGCTCTTCCTGAGGTTCCTCAGTGGAAGATGAAGTGAAGAGCAGCAATGCTAGCCTGTAGGATCACGGTGAGGTCGCTTAACTCGTGTTCATGCACATAAAGTGCTCAGGACAGTTTCTGGGACGTGGTCAGCATTATATGCATTAGCATTTCTTGGCCTGAAGACATTTCCTAAAGACCGTGTTTTATTCATTATCATCAAATTACTATTATTACATAATGTTAGCACAGACCTATTATTCTAACTTTTTGGGAGGGGTATAAATGGTTGAATAGTCCAAATCAGCAAGACATGATAGCAGGATATGTGCAAACTCTCTGTCTTTGTCTCTGTCTCTGTCTCTCTCACACACACACTCCACACTCTTACTCTGAATTCACTGATTCCCATTGATCTTTGTCTCAGGCCCAGGGGCCCAGTCACAGCCCCCCTGAGGTATAAACTCAAAAGATGAGAGAAAGAGAAAAAAGAGGCTTTCTTTAGGGAAGAGGGATGGGAGGAAGGGGGTGGGGATTGCAAATACACAGGATCATTGTTCAGTGAAGGTTTCTACAGTTTTATAGGAACAACACGGAGAGCCCTGTGCCAGCCGTTCCCACCAAGGGGAAGAGGCAGCCACGCTGGTCTCCATAAATCTCTCCAAGAGTGAGGTGTGTGCATCGCGTGTTAGAAAATACAACAGGAGAAAAAAGATGTAAGCGAATGAGAAGGGCCTTACCCTTGGAGGTAAACACTAGCCCGAGGGCGGCTACTCCCTGCCTCCAGAGGAGAGAAAAAGGCAGGTTTCGATGTGTTCTCCGCACCCCCAATCCCACCTCCCCGCTACAAGGAGCAGACTGCTTTCCCCTGTAGAAGCAAGCATTGGGTCTGAGGGAAACAGCAAAGTGGGTGTTCTGCCTGTCAGCAGTTAAGGGACATTTCTGAGAAAGTCTTCAAGTTTGCAGGCTCTGGGGAGCCTCGGCTTTGCTCCCATGCCTGCTCTTCTGGAGGAATGGGGGCAGGAAGGCTGAGGAGACCAGGCCGACATGTCCCTGGCCCGCAGAGAGCAAGAGCTGGACATGCTAAGGTGCCACTTGGGGAACTGGGCTAGCGCACCATGTGGTGTCATGTGTGTGCCCTCAGAAAGATGTGCCATTTACCCGCTTTAATGACAAACAAAAAACCTTTCAAAAAATATGTGCCTCCACCTTCATCTTCACTAGATAAGGAATTAAAGATGTCAAAGAAAAACAAACTTAAGTGGCGTGACTTTTTCCTGGATAAGAGAGAAGCTTCAGTTGAAATCATTGTGCCCTGAAATTTTTCTCTTTCCAGTCACCTCTGCCCTGGGACCACTAAAGCGACATTGGACCTTCCTGAGGCCCAGTCCCAGCTCATCAATACCTGGCCACTGGGCCTGGAAGTCTGGCAGACCTTCGTCACCATGTCACTAAACTGAATGCAAAGTTGAGTCTCCTGTGAGCAGTCTGACATCCCACAAACAGAAAAGAGACAGGTCCAACTTAAAATGTCACCATCTCTGTGCCCAAGCTGGGAAGGAGAGCGCTAACTGAGGGGTGGACACAGAGCCAGGGAGGCTCGGGAAGTGATATGCTGCCTGCCAGGTAGCGGCTCTGCTCAGCATTTTCCAGACGCTTGTTGTGCTGGCCTAATTTATAGCCCAAACCCCGCGCTTGGTGCCCAGTCACCTCTGGAGGTGCCTGTGTCCATTGGATCAGTGTCCGAGATATCTAATTGCAGAGTGGGGGTGGGATGAGCTCTAAGGTAACCTCTAGATTGACTGCACTAAGGAGGGCTTGGAGAGGATCTCACACTTGGTCCACTCCCCTTCCTGCCCCAGGGCGCTCTGGAGCCCAGCTCCAGGCCACACTGCCACCTCCAGCAGAGCTGTCTGTCTGGCTTGCATGCTCCACCCTGATTTGTGTGTTGTTTGGTTCTGTTTGAAGAAATTACCCTTTGCTGAGGCTGGCCTGCTGGCCCTTGGCTCCCTGGGGCGATTCTGCAGTCCTTGCCCCTCCTCCAGCCAGGCCCGGGGCTCCACTTTGCTGAGCTCTGGTCACGGCAGCTGCATCTCAAGTCAGGGTGTATATCTTCAATTTGTTCTGGAAAAAGTCCCCATGGACAACCCGGGCCTGTCTGGAAAGCTGAAGCACAGGTTTCCAGGAATGAAACGGGGGCCTGTCACAAAGCTCAGCTCAGTCACTGCTCCAATTTGAGGAGGCATGTGGACACAGTTTCTTTGTGGCCAATGGAAGATACCAACAGCCTGTGTGAGGAAGGGGGTCACTCATCGGCACAAACCATTTCATCTCATCTCTCCTGAAGGGTTAGGCCAGGCAAGACAAAGCCCTGAGTCTCCAGCACAGAGTACATTGTGACCCCACAGAGGCCTCAGCAAGAGGGGCCTGAGGCTGGATTCAATGAGCTCAAGCAGAGCTATTATCTGTAGGCTGACGTCTTCACCTACTCGGTGCTGACTAATTGTCCGAGGCAGGGCCTGGGCCTCCTTCTCACAGAGCCTGACCTGGGAGCTGTGCCGGCCACGCGCAACCAATGGGCTGCATAAACTCCCACCCGCTCCAAAACCCGGGCTGCAGTCAGCATCACTCCTTATAAATAGCACTCCCCTAATCCAAGTGCTAAATTAAATTAGACTTAAAATAGTCACATAGTCAACACCTGGTTTACTTACTGCTCATGCTGACGAGCGGTTCCCACGTTACTTAGTGCTCATTTTCTGTGGCCAGTTCCCCTTTTTCCAAAGCCTCTCACTTGAACTGAATCCAAAGCTGTTTTCCTTTTGTGCTGGATGCAGTCAGTGTGCCCACAGGAAGCACTGTGTGGGGGATCAGTCCTTGCTAAATATTGGCATCTAGTGTGTGTGTGCTTAAGCTCCCTCCACTGACCAGCTCCACAGCAGGAGAGCTAACGGCTGTCCTCTTTGCCACGCCCCCACTCCAGCTTTCATTTGTTCCTTTCTTTTTTTCATGCTTTTTTTTCCCCCAGCTTTATTGAAATATAATAGACAATTAGTTGCTCATATTTACATTGTACAAGTCAATGAGTTTTTTTCAATTATAGTTGGCATACACTAATATATTAGTTTCGGTTACAGCATAGTGATTAGAGATCTATATAACTCACAGTGTGATCACCCCACTGAATCTATTACCCCCCTTCCCCTTACATATTTATTACAACATTGACTATTTTCCTTATGCTACACTTTGTATCTCCATGTCTATTTTGTAACTATCCATTTGTACTTCTTAATTCCTTTGCCCTTTTTCACCAGCCCCCCACCCCCCTCCCATCTAGTAGCCCTCAAAATATTCTCTGTACCTAAGAGTTTGTCTCCATTGTTGTTGTTTATTTTGTTCTTTAGAGTCCACATGTACGTGAAATTATGTGGTATTTGTCTTTCTCTATTTGACTTCATTCAGCATAATATACTCTCTAGGTCCACCAAGGCAATATCTTTTTCCATCTCCTTCCTTTCAGTCTATGTGTGTCTTTTAATTTGGAGTGAGTCTCTCATAGGCAGCATATGTAAGGGTCTTGTTTTCTTATCCATTCAGCCACCCCATCTTTTGGCTGGAGCACTTCTTTTCCATTTGAGGTACTTATTGATAGATATGAAGTTATTACCATTCTTTATTCATGTTTTTGATACATGGTTATTCTTCTTAAAGAAGTCCCTCCAACAATTCTTGTAATACTGTCTTGGTATTGATGAATTCCTTTAGCTTATTTTTGTCTGAGAAGTTCTTTATCTGTCCTTCGACTCTAAATGATAGCTTTGCTGGATAAAGTATCCTTGGTTGTAGATCCTGGGTTTTCATCACTTTGACTATTTTGTGCCAAGTCCTTCTGTCTTGCAAAGTTACTTTTGAGAAATAAACTGCCAGTCCTATGGGAGCTCCCTTGTTGGTAACTAACTGCTTTTCTCTTGCTGCTTTTAAGATTCTCTCTGTATTTAACCTTTGACATTTTAATTATGATGTGTCTTAGTGTGGGCCTCTTTGGGTTCATATTTTTTTGCAGACTCTTTCTCTTGGTGCTCACAAGAACCACCTGCTCTAATTCCTGGCCCCACCCACCATAACCAGAAGCCCCAGCACTCAAGTCTTGATTTCAGCTCAACTTGACTCAGCTTCATGCTGCAGCTGGAGATACTCTCTTCACTCTCCTGAGCCACAGCACTCGACCTCTCAGCCATGGCTGGAGAGTGGGGCCCAAGTGTGTGTGCGCATGTGTGCTTGAGTTTTCAACAAACATCAAGTATCGACTGTCAGGCAGTGTATTATGTATTGGATATACATGGAAGTAGCCATGCTTCCTGCTCTTGAGGCATCAGAAACTTTAAACAAAGAGGTAGAAGTTGTCTTTTTTCGTTTGTATGTTAGTTCATTCACTCATGCTTTATGGAGGGCCTTTCTGGTGCCAGAAATTACACAAGGACGCTCCAGGTCCAAATTGAATGAAACCTAGACTGTACTCTACAGGGATGCTCAGCCCATAGGCAACATTAAACAAACTGGTGTATACAGAGCAGGGTGCCACATGTAATGGCAGAAGTATGCACAGAACGCAGTGGGAGCATCCGGGAGGGTCATCCACAGCAGAAAGCTCCAGTCCAATTTCTGGGGATCGTGCCAGAACTGGGTTTTCGAGGGCAGTATCATAGATAAACGGTGGCCCCCATGGGCTTTGCCACCCCTCCCACTGAGACACAGACTCTAACTTTCTTGCCCTTGAACCTAGCATGGCCTAACTTGCTTGACCAATAAGAGATAGCAGAAGTAATGTTCTGGAACTTTTAAGGATAGTAAGAAGAAACCTTGCAGCACCAACTTCCTTGCTCTCGGAACCTGTAAGCAGCCCTACTTCCTTGGAGTGGTGACATGTAGGTGCTCTGACTGGTAGTCCCAGCTCCGACTGCCTTTCAGTCATCCCTGCCCAGGCACAGACAAGTGAATCTTGGACCCTCTAGAGCAGCCCATCTGCTAGCTGAGTAACACCGAGCGACTTCTGTGGATACCACGAGGAACAGAAGATTCACACAGCCAAGCTCTGCCCAAATTCTTGATCTGCAAATGACAAAAAGTAAGTACTAGGTGGTGAGGCCTGCACAGTGGTGAACAGATGGGGCCCCGTGATCATATTTGTGTTAATGCAGCAGGGAGAGTGTGCAGTTTGTCCTCCCGGTCGCAGGATATAGCAGAGCCTGCTGCTGGGTCCTCAAAGTGTGTTCTCTTCAAGGAAGTTCCTCTTCATCAAGATGTGTCATTACCACTTCCCCTCCCCTCTACTATTCCCTTCCCCACAATCAGGCATCCTTGCATTCATTGACTCATTCTTTAATTTGTTTGAAATATAATAATTTGATGTATATTTACTATAAAACAGTACCTAGTCACCACTCATCAGGGAGTGGGTTGAAAACATACATGAACTATCTCGTTTAATCCTGACATCCCCCCATGAGTCAGTTAGTACAGCCAATTCTGCCATAATAGTCTTCAAAAATGAGAATTTGTTTCAAAGTAATTGATATGTTAGGGAACTACCTGAGGATAATGTGAATTTTGCATCTGCTTCTGTACAATTTTGTCCACACACACATAAAACTAGGTGAATGTAGATGACTACACTTCAAACACCTACCAGACACCTAAATTTATTGTTATTCCCTACTAAGTTCTTTACTAAGTTCAGGAGCTGAACCCAACAGTATGGTGGTACCACTTTCTATCCGGTTTCAGATAGTCCTCCTTCCAGCCTTTCACAGCAACCCACACATCAACACCCTTCTCCACAAGTAAACTTCAGGTCTCGTCCAAGGTAAAGCACCAGACTAATTTGTGGTAGTTACGAATTTTTTCACCATTGAACATGGATAAAACAGCCCTACCATCTTTATGACTTTCCAATCTTATTTTAGGTGTCACTTGACAAAGGTTTTGGATATTGAGGCCCTAACCCCATTTTCCTCATAAGCCCTGGGATTTTAATTGTGCGATTTTGTGTAGAGCAGTGATTGTTAGGAACGCATTGTGGTATTGTGGCAGAACCCACCATAGTGTAGTTACCTCCACTTCAATGATGAGGACAGTGCGATTTAGAAAAGGCTGACCCAGGCTGATACACGGAAGTCCCCAAACTCGGCTTCCTGGTTGAGAAACTGCACTCGGCCGGGCCCTGCTCCCCTCCCTCGGGGTTCTGGTGCCGAACCACTGCGCTGCATCGTTTCTCAGAGTGCATGTGGGTAGAAAAGGGAGAGGAATAGGGCTCCAGTCCTTTGGTCTCCAATCTTTGGGCTCTTGTCACGCAGCGTTTCCTCTCCAGCCCTCCGCTGGGCACACTGGTCCCCACGCTCGCCTGAAAGGATGTCCCCTGGCTCGAAGGCAAGGCTGCTGTTCACTGTCCTCGGTGTGGGGTGCAGGTCTGGCACCTGACCGGGCCTCATAAATGCTTCCGTAGCCAGACAGACCTGAACAGGAGGCTTGGCTGCAGCGATTGGGCTGAAGGAGCCGAGCCCTGGGCAGGATGTGGGTGGGGAAAGGCCCAGAGGGCCCGCGGCAGTCTGGGCAGCACACACCGCAGTAAGGCTGGCTGCAGCCATGGCGTCCAGGCACGATGTGACCCCTCCCCATTTCTGGTCAGAAACCAAGGAAGACCAGGCCCTGCCTCCTGAAGAAGACAAGCAGTAAGCTCCCCATAGGCGAGAGCCATCTCTCTGTCCAGCCTAGACCATTCCTCCTTGTAACTGCATAGCTGCCTGACTTCGTCCTCCTGTAACGGGTCTGTCAGAACCTCACCTGCTTTTCAGAGCTGATCCGTGCCTCTGGGGAAGCCCCACCCTCGGCAACCTGCGGGATTGTCTTTCTGCTCTTTAGAACTTGGTGCCCTGTGGTTTCCCAGGCTCCTTTGGTGATTAATCATGCCCACTTTGTGATGAGGCTTAAGTCATCATCTGGTGCTATTAACATCTCATATACAGGCAGATCCCAATTTAAGAATGAATTGTGTTCACACGTGGATTGTAAGTGAGCCAGTGGTCAGAACACACCTCATCACAGAGCTGTGCGACAATGGAGGGTGGGCCACCAGGTCAACTCATAAAAGCCTATTTAACCCATAATATGGATGAACTAGACCATAGCTGAGTTCTGAATGCTGGAGGGGTGGGGAGGTCATGCAGGAGAGAGAGTAAAGCAGAAAGGAGATGCTTCTTCCTGAGCACAGAGCAGCTATCAGGAAAAACATACAAATAAACAAAAACAAAAATAACATGGAAAGGATTGGATGTAAGTGCTTTTCTCTCCTGGAATCTCCTCTCATACTGTTTTCTCTTTCAACTGTCACCATCCTGGGCCTCATGCCTGCCCCTGAGGTACCCAGCCAGGGGTTCTGGTCCTGTAGAATACATCTTAGAGTTGCACCTCAAATGTCCTCACTCACGAGAATTCTCATTTTCTCTGTGGGGATTATCTAAGCAAGATGTTAGGAGTGAAACTAGTAATAGCCCCACTCCAAACAGGAGGATTGAAGAGAAGTTAATAGCAGAGGATGGAAGTCTAGCAGATCTGGAAAAAGTCCCAGCTACAGTGGCTTGTGACTTTGGACTAGGAATTACTTCCAGCCTCAGTTTCCTCATCTGCTGATGATACAGGGGTGAGGCGAGGCATAGTGAAGTGACTTGTGAGGACTTAAACACTTTTTCCAGTGATGTCTTAACAACTCAATGACTGTTTGCTACTATTAGGTGATGAAGGCCTCAGCAACTGCCCGGCAGGCATCCTCTACTGTGAAATTACCCGAACTTCTCAAATCTGTCAGTTTTGAGAATTATCAGCTTCTATTTCTTTAAATATTGCCTTTTCTCTGTCCATCTAGGACTCTGATTTCATGTATTTTTGACACTTATACTGCTTCCTGTATGTTTGTTAAACCTGAAAAAGCACTTTTTTTCCTCCGTATGCTACTTCATTCTGGATATTTTGTACTCATTTTTCTTCCAAGTCACTAAACTTTTCTGCTATGTGTTATCATTGTTTAAACTAACCTATTGAATCCTTAATTTTTATTATTGTGTTTTTCAATTCTAGAGTTCCATTTGATTCCTTTTTTTTTTTAAACACCTATATCGCCTGGTATTCGTAGGTGGTCTCCCATCGAAGTACCAACCAGGCTCGACCCTGCTTAACTTCCGAGATCAGACGAGATCGGGCACGTTCAGGGTGGCATGGCCATAGACTGATTCCTTCTTATAGATTCCAGTTCTCTGGTGAAATTCTTCATCTTTTCTATTATTTTCTTAAATGGTTGATTGTTCCACTTAAAATTCAGCATCTAACTCTAATATCTGCATCTCTTTAGTCTCTTTTTAGTTCTTGTTTTCTCTCTTTCTACTCCCTCCTTTACTTCCATTTGTTGCCATCTCCTGGCATGTCTGATAATTTTTTAATTGAATGCTGGACATTGTACAATAAAAATCATAGAGACTGAATGAAATTATCTTCTTTCAGGGAGGACTTAATTTTCTTCAGGTCAGCTGGTCGAGTATTTGCCGATCACATTGATCTGGTCAAAGCTGGTTACTTATTTCAGGTTTTGTCTTCCAAGTTCTTAACTGAAAGCTTGGGTACTTATCAGTGCATGTCCTTCTTGGCATACCCTGAACTCCAATTTTTGTCTCTCTAGCAAACTACTGAAGTTACTGCTTAGCTTTTTAACTTCTTAGAGGCAGATTTCTGCTTGGTTTCTCGGTCTCTAAGTGTGATGCATATTGTGATGCACTGGCCAGCTGTCCCTTCATGAAAGACATTCTCCCAACAGCTGGGAGTCTTGCCAGAGGCAGCCTTCTATTGTCAGCCCTCTTTGAAGATCATCTCTGCTGAAGAGAACCGCTTCCCCAAGGTCCATCTTTTTCCAGGGGCAGCCTGCACCCAATTATTTCTTGACCTAGGGGTACAGAGACCTGTTGCAATTCTCTAGATCTCCCCGTGGGGTTGGCAGAGGCTGGGCCTACAATACAATCCTGTCTCCTTCCTCTCCCTTCCACAGAGGTTGATTCTAAAACACCCCCTAATGGGCCTCCTGCTTACTAATCTCTGCCTGAGGGAACCCAGCCTGGGACATTAGACCTATATATGGACAATTTAGAGGTCAGGGCATGCCTCGAGGGGAACTTGTGCATAGAATATTAGGTACATTTCAATGCATTTCTTGTGTTTTCAAGATCTTGGCTTCTTTGGGACCCTGGATGCCTTGGTTGTTCTCCAGTGCTTTCCAACAGCTGACCTTTGTATTCTGTCCAGCTTTTATAGTGGTTCTCAGTGGGGGATTCATCTAATATCATCCTCTCCATCACATCTGGAAGCGGGTCATGCTGACTGTTTTAATTCTCAGTAGCCAGAGGAGCAGTTGATTGGAGATGCAGAAATGATGAGAGCCTAAGGAGAACGTGACCTGGTTGTCTTTGACTATGTAACACCCAGGAAGGGGAGTACAGAGCACAACTGGATATGTAGCCTGAACTAGAAATATAGATTTCAAACCTCCCAAGGAAAAGAGAGGGCCAGATAAGTAAAAGAGAAGAATAATTAAAAGATGTCTCAGAGTAAAAGGAAATTTTGATGCTATAATGACTAAATAAAGATAGAGAAGCAAATCTAAAAACTAGATTGATATGTGATATGCTTTTTGATATTATTTCTTGGAGTATAAATAATAAATGGTAGACAAGTCAATAGTTCGGACAACAGCAGCAACAGTAGAACCTAAAGGAGATGCTGATGGGCTGGATGAAGTCTAACAAGATGAGGTTTAATAGGGACAATTAATTTACTCAGGTCCTAAGAACCCACCTTCACAGAGGCAGGGTGATAAAAATCATGGTTAATAAATGCTCATATGAAAAACAAGCAAACAACAAACGAACGGAACACCTTCAGCATTTAAGTTTACTTTAAATGCAGTCTAAATCGATAGTATGAACTTGCTATCAAAAAGGATCTTCAATTACGTTCATAGAAATATAATGTCTCAAGTGAGAGAGGTGACACAGTCCTATGATACACTGTGCTGGTAGTCTGACCTTGGACCCTAACTACCACCATCTGAGGAAGATATTACCTGACTCAGGTGCATTCAGAACGGGGCAAGCAGGATGGTGAAGGAAATGAATCACATGAGGTACTTCTGAAGAACTGGAATGAGAAGAAGTAGGTGTGCTTTGGGAATTGTTTTCGAGAGTGCATTTGGCTGTCGTGTTGAGAAAGCAGGCTTCCTTTAAAGATGTAATATCTCCCTCACTGCTGTGTGTTCAGGAGAGGATGGAAACTGACATCAGCTGATTAAAAGGTAGAGGATGTAAGAGAATGTTTTGGTTGACCTACATTGCTTAAAAAGTTTGAGCCAATGTTAAAGTTTGGGAGATTTTACATAAAATATCAGACTTCTGGTTTCTATTGAAAACTTGGAACATCTGCCAACACTAAGCCCTCTATTCTTCCTGTCAGCCAATCAGCCGATCTGGTTTTCTCGTCCCCTTACACCAGGCTGTGTTCTCCAGTTCCCCAAAACCTATCCCTCTTATACAACGCATGCTCTTGACCAGGCTAGTTTGACTCCTCTCCATTGTCTGTCTGGCTACTGTAAGCACTGGAGTTTGAAACCCCTGTTGTAGAGGAAACTCAACTATCTGATGAAGGCACAACACCCTCCCTTTCTAACAGGAACTGCCAGCCCAGAGGCCCCACTGCCAAGATGGCTGGGGTTTGTACCATGTTCCCCCCGCCTTGGACAGAGCAGTTAGGGTTCACACCTGATCCTGAGGCTGTCAATTCACAGCCTGATAGTGACATATAATTGGGCCTGACATGGAAAAATATGCTGAACCAATCAAATTTCTCTCTTGGCTTTAAAAACTAAGAAATAGAGTGCGAACCAGCAAGTTTGCAATGGTTTTGATGCTAAGAGAGGCTAAAAATGTCACAAAGGACCACAAACAAGTTGAAAGTGTGAGGCAATTAAAGGAAGGAGTTCATTTTGATAGGGGCGGGAGGAAGCCCATGATCAGAGAGAGGCAGAGATACCTTGAGAGAGAAAGCATGTAGCCTGAGAGAGACAAACCAACTTACTGGTCTTTAGGGCTGTCTTAGTTCCTTAGGGTTTTCCAGCTTCAGACCCAGTTCATGTGTTCTCTTACAATAAACTCCACTTACTTGAGCTAAGGTGAGTGTTCTCTTGTCAAGAAAAAGCTAATCAGAGCCACTCTTAAGGCCTTTGCTAACCTGAGAGTCTGTGGTTCTATGAATTGAGTTTAAGGGCTTACCCCCCTTAAATGACTCCCCCCACTTCGGACAGCTAGCAGGTACATTAGGAGTCAATCTCTACAACTACTTTTTCTCCTCTTCTGCAACAAAGGTAGGCATATAATTTAAAAGGCATAAACATGCAAGCATCTTAAGATCTAATTTTATCACATTATCATATTCCCAACAAGGAAAAAAAAAGCCTGTGAGTAAAGCTACTTGCTTTCTTATATACATCTGTCAGCCGTAATCAGACAAACCCACTTAAGTGATAGAAAACTATTCAGATGTTGTCATCATTCTTGTGAACCTGAAGAATATTTAACTTGTTGATTAAGTACTTACCATTACAAATGAATGCAAAACTGTCTATCAGTTCTGGTGTGATTATTTTGGAAATGTAAGATTTTAAGTTGTTGTGATAATGAGTGACCTTTGTGATATTTAAGGCTGTCTTCCTGCATCAGCGGTTTTGAGGAGCTGCTATGCGGGCTCCAAGGAGAGGAAAAGAAGGATGCATATTATAACTCTTCATAATGTCGTTGATTTGTCTTTGTTAAGCAACTGTTGTTGAAATGAGATGACAAAGAACTTCAGGCTGTAGCTGCCCCAGGGAAGAGAGCTGAGGAAGTGTAAAGAAAATTTGTTATTGGGGAAAGCTGCCAACTGTGATGGCGTCTCCCTGGCACCAGCCAAACAATCCAAAACCTGTCTCTGAACAGTCACATAGATTGAGGGACACACAGAGACAAAACAGCTGGGTAATTGACTGAACTTTCCACTTTGCGGCCAAGTATTTTGGCGTCATGGAGATTAAGACTTGACTGATCTCACTGGAAAATTGTTCAAGCCTTTGCTATACTCTGTTTTCATAGACACTAGTTTAGCATTCCCAGGGAAAATAATCCACACCTGCTTAGTCATTTCAAAAACAATAGATACAGGGCATTATTATAAATCGGTGAAACAAGCAATCATATCCTCACCCCCTGTGTTTGCTAGAATTTCAGAGATTTCCTTTGCCAGACAAAGATATGTGAACAATTTCTAATAACAAAGACAAATTAACTTGTGCTCTCTGAAAAACTGTCAGAGAGTACAGGTTTTATTGCTTTTTTTAAATTTATTTTTAAGTTACACAGAGTAAAATACAGTAAACTGCTCTTTGTGGTGTACAGTTTTATGGGTTTTGACAACTGGATCATATTGAATATCCATCACCACAACCTAAAGGGAAGAAGTCTATCACCCCCAAGTCCCCTTCCCTCCATGGCCACCCTAGAAGCCACCGATCTGTCCTGTCTCTGCAGTTTTGCCTTTTCCAGAATGTTACATAAATGGAATCATACAGTGGATAGCCTTTTTAGTTCATTGTTTATTTAATTTATTAACTTACTTTTGCTAAAGTTTCATGGATGTAATGTTCTGTTCAGAGGGAAGAAAAGCAAGGAAACTATTTGGGAAGTTGCTGTGGTCATCTACAAAATTATTTTCATCTGTGCAAAGAATGTACCTTAAAGGTGGTGAGAATGGGTCACAAAAATTTACTCACACAAACTTAGCCTCTGCATGACATTCGAGGAAGAATTCCTGCATTTAGCTCTTGGCTGTCTTAACCAGCAGAGATCTGACCCAGGGCTGGGTAATTAACATGAATAATTAGCTCCTGTTTAGTTATGAGGGCATTCGTGGTGGATGCTGCATCAGGCTTGTGGAGAAAAGTGCAAATTAACTCTGCTGTTGTGCTCCATAGCAGCCACCTTTATTATGCTTTATCAACATAGCAGCTGGATTAGCCCTCCATTCAGTTTGCTTTCCCTCATTACGATAATTGCCTTCTGAACAATGGCATATGTCGGCTTGATCCTCCTTACTAGAGGAACACGATTTGTTTGTACAAGTAAACCTGCTGGCAGGGGGGCAGCTGGCTAGGCTAATATCTGGGTCTTGAGACTGATATTGAGTTTTAAAAATCTAGCTAGATTTGCTCTATTAGAGATTCTTGGAAGGCTTGTCGTAGGTCAGGCTCTATGCTGCAAGCATCCACACACATAAGATTATCCCCATTTTTCAGATGAGAAAATCTATGTCCCAAGGACTCCCTTCCAGCTTCTCCGCTCCCTCCCCTACCTCCACACATTTCTGCTCACATTTGTTGGCCCTGGAAAATTTTGCCCTTCAGGTGTTTGATAGACCCTACAGAATGGCCGCCATGGCGGCCAGCTTCTAACAGGAGGTAATGACACCTTCGTAGGAGTCACACAGCACATTTTGCCCAGACCCAGAAACCACCTGAGTTTTCACAAGCACCCTGAGAAGCAGACAGAGGGCAGGAAAGCCCGTTACTTGAGCTCCTTGGAACCCCCTTAAAATGGCCGCTCCCTGGGCTTCTTCATGGTCATCTCCAACTGTTATTTGCGAGGAAGTTTAGGAAAGATTGCTGAGCCCTCCACCTTTCTAATAAACAAGTGAATGGCGTCAGGCTGTCTAGAGGAGACCTTGATCCCTTAGAACTCAGAGCAGTGAGTGAGCATCCACCTGTGCGGCTGCCTGGACCAGGCTCCCGGCAGCCCCAGCGCAGTCTGAAACCCTCGCTAGTCCCACTGCAAGCGGTTATTTTAGGAAGACGTGTGCGTGTGCGTGTGCGTGTGCGTGTGTGTGTGTGTGTGTGTGTGTGTAGCACACAAAGAAAGCGGAAGAGAGGGAAAATACAAGAAAAGGGGAAAGATAATCTAGTCTGTTCCTTGGGAGAGTTGGCTGGGGAACAAAACCATAGTCATCTCAAACAACTTGGTGACGTAGGTCCTTAAGCTGTACACATCCCCATAGTCATAGTCTCGTTGGAGTGGTGAAAGTAGCCTGGCAGGAGATGAAAAACACAGCCTCTGGAGTCAGGTAACTCCGGGCTCAGTTTCCAATTTTCACTTACTCTGTGTGACTTTGAGCAAGTTCCTTAACATCTGTGAGCCTGTTTCTCCATCTATAAAATGAAAGATAATATTACCACCCTTTTAGGGTTGTTGTGATGAATAAGATCATGCCACTAAAGCTGATCCATTGAAGACTATTTGACTCCAAAATATATGCTCTTAGGCACCAAGCAGGTACATGTGCATAGTAGGCATATGATTGTGTGTGTGCATGTACTTCTATTACAGTGAGCTCAGCTGAGAAAGAAATCTATTTACGATTTTTTTTTTTCAGTTCTGAGGATCCTAGAATGGAGTCAATAGGTTGAATATGGGCATGAAAGCCTTTAAGGATCTGCTAATAAGTATTTAGAGTTCAAGACGGCATCTTGGCTTAATTGGGGATCCCACATACTGGGACCGAAGGGTGGCCTGTTGTGGCACTGTGATTAAGTGGTTTCTATAAACCTCAGGCAGCAAGTGATGAGCATATAGTTATCTGGACTGAGTATAAAGTCCTGATTATGGAGAGATTACATGCCCTAGTACCAGCCAGCCATTATTTAATGGGCTTATTTATGGTTAGTCAAGTGAGAGTGACGACACAGAGAGTCATCCTTTATGTGGTCTCATGTGGGTAATATGGTATTATCAGACACCATTTGGGTACCTCATGTCCTACTGAGACACTGTAATAAAGCAATATAGCAACAAACAACAACAAACAACATCTCTCCTGAACCACCCTGCCCCTCTGTTTAAACCACCTAACCTGTGGGTTTTCAATACTTGTTTATAAGAAATCTGCCAGAGGGTCATTTAAAAAATAACATTAAAAAATTATCCTAGTAGTATGTATTTAGTGTAGAAAAATGGGAAAATGTAATTAAGAAAAGGATATAAAGTAATCACCTACAAGCCTCTTTCCTCTCTTTTGCAAGGTAACCATTGTTAACATTTTGGTGTGTATCACTTTAAGATCTTTTAAGTATAGGTGCACACACCCACCCCCGCACACACATGTAGACATAGGCATATGCTTATTTACAAACATGGGGTTGCTCTGTACAGACAGTTTTATAACCTCAATTCTTCACATACTATCTCATGAACATTTTCCAAGTTATGAAATCTTTGAGGTGACTGTGTCTTTTTATAAGGCGGCACTCACTCCAACATTAGACACTTACAGAGTCCTTACAAAGAGGCCTGGCCCTTGGGCTCACTCCTTGGATGTACTGTGAATTCAGGGGGTTTGAATTAGCTATGCGAGCCCCATGTGCAAGAAATCAGCTTTCACAGTCCCTAAATAAGAACCAGAGTATTGCGGCTTCTTCATAAACGTGAACTGGGATAACGAATGCTGCCTGACATCTCAGCCAGCAGGGACCCTTCGCTGTGCGTGGACATTTGCAATCCAAATAAGGAATCAAAACCTGAGCAGAGAATGGGCAACAGAGCCTGCGGGCTGAGAAATGCTTCCTTGTCACTTCTTTTTGGCAAGGGAACTGATCTTCCCACCATCTTTCCCTCCATTGTCCCATAAACTTGCAGAGTGCTTCCCTCTGCGGGCTTGCAGCCTCCACACCTCCAGCCCATGGGTATAAGACTTCCATTCATTTTCCCAGCAACCCCTATATTCTACTGTTCTTAAGAGCTTTCATGCTGGCTCAGATAAGTGAGTCCCAGTGTCTTGATTCAGATAGGAGCTAATTCTTGAGATTAGGGAGAAAAGAGTTTTGATGTCATTTGAAAATGATATTAATGGAATTAACCATAACTTATTAACCAGCAAAAGCTAGAGATTTCAAAAGTCATTACTAACAAACAAGGATGGACTATTTCCGAGATGTGGGGTGTTTGCCTCGTTCCTGGTAGGGTTCCTCCAACCTCCTAGGTGTCTGGGAGGCACCAGCTCACAGTCTACCCACGACAGGCATTCCTGTTCTCTGGTGCCATCTCATCATATGCTCAGAAGTCTTGGTGGCAAATGATACTCGCTAGTATGAGCGAGGCCTAAGGGGGAAAGAATATATCAGGGAGCTTCATATATTCTAACCACAGGAAGGATAGTGATGCAGGTGGGCCCCAGGTGGCTCAGGTGCCATAGACCGCCTCTCTCTTGTCTCTACTGCTCTCCAAAGGCCGATTTCATTCTTTCCACAATAGCATTTCTGTGGCCTCTGCCAAAAACGGTCCTGAGGGGTCAGGATGTGTGCATGTGTGCATGTGTGCATGTGTGTGCATGTGTGTGCATGCGTGCATGTGTGTGTCTGACGGGTCCGATTTGGCTTCAGGGGTGGGTACCGTGATGGCAGTCCCCATGGTCTCATGGAAGGAATACAGAGGAGGTTCATCTAAAGGCAGGAGTGTGTTTCTCAGAAGAAGTGGGCAGATAACTAACCAGATATACTCGACCCTTCCCATCCAATTTTTTTTTTCAGTTCTTCCAGACATAAGCCAGCCTCACACTGGTCTCTCCTTGGTCCCCCTCATGCTATGACCACCTCTGCTCACTTGCTTTTGTTTACACTGGTTCCCAGGCACAGATGTCTCTGCCCATCTCTATTCGTCCAAATCCCGCCCATTACCCAAGGGCTAAATCTCATCAGGAAGTTCTCCCACCTGTCCCAGCCTTTGTTCACATCTCTCCCTAGACTTGTAATGTTGAACTGTCTGGTGTTCTCTTCCCATCTCAGGTTCCCTGAGTTGAGTCTCATTTCTACAGCCCTCCCCAGACCCCTTCCAGGGAGAGCTGACCACCCATTCTATCTCTGCCTCCTCATTTCCCAAGACAATGTTAATCCACCTCACTTTGGCTTCTGCCTCTTTCTCTTTACCAGAGCGCTTTTGCTAGACTCACCCGTGGCATCTACACTACCAAGTGGCCACCTCTTAGTTTTTATCTTACTTGATCTTCAGACATATTTGACTAAGTTGACAACTTTTTCATCCTTAAACCCTCTCTTCTCTTGGATGCCACAGCACCAGGCTCTCCTGTTACTCCTTGCTTTAGATACTCCTACCCAGTCTTTTTTTTTTTAATAGATCCCTTGTCTTCTACCTGACAAAGGCTCCTGCATAATATTAACCATTTCCATGGTTTTGTATACCAATTACATGCCATCGACTCCCAGATTCATACCTTCATCCAGATCTTCTAAACTCCAGACTGTCCATTTGACATTTCTATTTATATGTGTCATAGACATCTCAAAATTAACAAGTCCAAAAATCAACTATTTTCCCCCAGAAATTTGGTTCTTTTCCAGGCTTCCCTATCTTAGTAAATGGCACCTCCATATGCCCTGTCACTTGACAGTTTCCTCTTCTGTACTACCCATATTCATCACCAGATTATAGCTCTTAAACATATATCATGTTCATCTATTTCTATACTATCTAGCAACACTGTCACCTCCTCATTCTACACTACCATTCCCTCTTATCTAGACTAACCTCTTAATTTATCTGTTTCTGTCCACATCACCTTTCCCTAACCCTTTCCCACCTACCAGCCAAGGATCTTTTCATATTATTCCTCTGTTCTAACACGTCAATGGTGCGTTATTATACTTAGAAGAAAATCAGAAATCTAAAATCTAAACCCTGTCTTATTCAGACCTAATTAGACGTGTGCTTCCTTCTCCAGCCTTGTTTTCACACCAGCCTCCTGCTGACACTACCAGTCACACTGACAATCTCCATGTTCCTTCAGCCTCCGAGCTCCTTTGGTCTCAGGACCTTCCATAGGCCCTCCCATAGTTCTTCAGGTTGGAACTTTCTTTTCCTTACTCTTTGCCTGTATGCTTCAGGTCACAGCATAGGTCACCCCTAAGAGAGGCCTTCTCTGACTTCCCCAAACTGAATTGAGACTATGTATAATATACCATCATAGCACTAAGACTTTGCTATATAACATTTATTACAATTTTTATTATATATTACTTGTGTGATAGTTCATGTCCCACTAAATGGCCTGCTTCCCGAGCTTGCCGAGGCCAGAGGCTCTGTGTTGTTCATTACTGTTTCCCCAGGAACAGGGTGTGTTCTCAATAAAAAAAGTACTGAATGAAGGAATGAATAAATAAATGTAACTCAATTTTAATATCCTAAAGGATAGAATGGTTTTTATTCTTTTCACCTTCATGCAGAAGGGTAATAAATACTCATTGACCTCAATACTGTATTGTGGGGAAAAAAAGACAAGAATAACAACAATGAAAAGGAAGAAAATTACAGCATTATAAATCCATGTGATAGAATGAAAGTTATGTCCTTTAATGTAATTAGTCTTGGCAAATAACAGATGGGATCATACCCACAGGATTCCTGAATTTGTGAAATAGCAGTGTGCTTAATAATGTAAGTTTATTATATTTTGAAAGAGCAGATGAATTGGACACACACATCTGGATATTTGGCACTTCTTGTAGATGTTTTGTAGACAAAAACATCTGGATTATTGGCTGACTCTTTCAACTTAACTAATGTGTTTTGGAGCTGTATAAACAGTCACAGATTATTCTGAAATTATACTTCTTGGGAGGTGGCCACATAAATAGATGGAGAAGGAGATTTTAGTTCCAGAAAGATGATGGGCTAAGAAACTTGAAATCCCTCCTGCCATGAGATATAAACCCTTAAAAATTGCATAGCTGAGATCATGGATATCTGAAAGGAGGAAAAGACTGAAAATCAGAATAATATGTTCATGAACTGAACTGGGAGTTTATTTGTAGTCTTAGTAAACTGAGAGATTTAGGTTTTAACACAAATTTGATGGCAGGAGACAAGATCTTGGAATCCTGAGATGTATAAAACAAGATTTTTGAAGGGCTGAACTCTCAGTGGAAAGGAGAAGTAAGAGAAATCTATCTCTTGGCACAGTGAGAAGACAGGGAAGCTTCTCTTAGCTTTAGTTTAGGGTAACAATCTTCCTAGAGAAAATTAAGCCCTGGGCTTGCCCTTGGGTTTCAGGTCCAAAACATGTCTTTAATCCATGCAGAAAACATGTACATATCTGCATGGCTCAGGAAACTCCAAGCAGAGAAACACACATAACAATGTGTTCCCTGGAATGCCTGCCATCCTAAATCACCCTGAAGTGACACTCCCAGCAACACAGGGCTCACTGTTTTTTTTTTTTTTTCTCTTTTTCAGAAAATAAGCCCCATTAAAGATGAGCTCATGAGTTTAAAAAATTAGAAAATGTACAATGCAATAATTCACTGTGAGCAAGAGTCAGCAGACATGACAAATAGTAAGATTCAAGTTCCATAAACTTGAGATAATAGAAGCACAATCAGAGAGGTGGAAAGCATGCTAAAAATGCTTTAAAACATAATAGAAGGAATCGAACTCTGGAGAAAAGATCAACACACTATAAATAAAGAAAAGAAGGTTTTTAAAAAAGAAATAAACCTCCTAGAAATGAGAAATGTACTCATTGAATGAAAAACTCGATGGATGGATTACACAACATTTTAGCACACTTGAGAAGAGAATTATTGGACTAAAGATGAGAGGATATACCGAAAATACAGCAGAGAGAGAGAGAGAGAGAGAGAGAGAGAGAGAGAGAGAGAGAGAGAGAGAGAGAGATCAAAATTATGAAAGAGTTTAAGGTAATGAAAAAGTCTAATATAAATCTAATAAGAGTTTCAGGAAGAGATAAAAGAGAAAAAGTATTAGAGGAAATATTTGAAGGAAAATAGATGATAATTCTGAACTGATTAAAGTCATGGACACTCAAACAGAAAAATCCTAAGGAATCCCAAGCTGGGTAAGCATAAAAAATTCCACACCTAGATACTTCCTAGTGGGACTATTTAAACACTACATGAAAAGAGAAAATCTGCAGAGTGAAGAGGGGTCAGAGATCAAATACAAAGTACCAGTGATTGGAATGACAGCAGATTTCTCATGACTAGCAGTAGAGATTAGAAGATAATATACTATCTTCTTAGAGTTATAATGTTACTCAAGAGTGAAGGGAAAATAAAGGCAGTTTTAATTAACAAATGACAGAGATTTTGTCACTCAGCACTTCATTACAAGAATTATAAAAAAATGTATCCAACTCAGAAGAAAATTGAGAAGAACTCTGATGGAAGGAAGTGGGGTACAAGAATCAATGCTGAGAAAATAAATCAGAAAACATGTAGGCAGGTCCAAACTAACACTGATTGTATAAAATAACAATAATAATGGCTTATTAGGGGACTCTAACAAGATGAATTGAAATATTAGTTCACAGTAACAGGTAAGACAGAATAAGGAAGTAAGAGTTAAGGTGTTTTAAGATTCTTGTGTTGTTCCATTGGAGATTAAAATGATCGCTTAACTACATCTTGTTAAATCAATATGACTGTTAAGATTTTAAGAGTAAATACTGACATTAGAATGTATAACTTCTAGACCACTATTGAAAAGGAAGGGAAATAATGAAAATCTGATTAATCCAAGAGAAGGCAGGCAGAACAAGGAACAAAGACAAATCATGGTAAATAGAAAGTATAAAATAGCATAAAAAATACGTATATATCACTAATCACAATACATTTAAATGGATTAAATTACCAGGTTATTTTTCATTATTTTGGGGTGATGGCTTAAGCCCATCATTTTTATTTCTTTTAAATCAGCTCTACTGAGGCATAAATTTTAAGCAATAAATTAACCAATTTTGTAATATATAATTTGATTAATTGCAAGTGTTTACTGTTGTGTAACTACCAAAATCACAAAACAGAATATGACCATTGCTTCTAAAATTTCCTTTTTGCCCCTTTTTAGTCAATCTTCTCCTTTCACCCTATCTACCCCTGGTAACTGTTTATCTGCTTATAGTAACTAGAGCTTGATTTTTCTAGAATTATATATAAATGGAATCATACTGCACAAACTGCTTTTCGTGGTCTGCCTTCTTTCACTTAGCATGATGCTTCTGAGACTCATCCATATCATTGTGTGTAATTCATTCCTTTTTTATTGGTGAGAGTTATCCCATTTTCTTTAACCATTTACCAGTTGACAGATATTTGTATTTTTCCAATTTTTAGCTACTATGAGTAAAGCTTTAGTGATCATTATAAAAAGTCTTTTTGTGGACATGTGTTTTCATTTCTAGTGGGCTAACATCTAGGAATGACATTGCTAGGTTGCATGGTAAATTTACATTCAACTTATAATAAACTGCCAAACTATTTTCCCAAGTGATTGTACCATTCTAAATTTCACCAGTAATGTCTGAGAGTTCCAGTTGTTCTGCATCCTCACCAACACTTGGTATAGGTCTCAGAACAAATTACCACAAAGTTAGCAGCTTAAACAACACACGTTCATTAGATTAGAAGTCTCACTGAAGCTCCAAGGGAGGATCCACTTCTTTGGTGTAAATTGATTGGCTTCTGGCTCCCTTTCTCCATCTTTAAAGCTATCTGTGATGGGTCAGATTCTTGTCACATCACATCCTATAACTAATCTTCCATCATTACCCTCTCTGTGACCATAACGGGGAAAGTTTCTCTGTTTTTAAAGACTTATGTGGTTACATTGGGCCCACCCAGAAAATCCAGGATAATCTCAGCATTTTAACATCTGTACTCTTAATAGCACTTGCAAAGGCCCTTTTGCTGCATAAGATAATTTATTCACAGATTCCAAAGATTAGAGCATGGGCATCTTTGGAGGCCATCAATCTGCCTACCATAGGGTGCTCAGTACCTTTAATTTCAGTCATTCTAGTGGGCATGTCACTAGTGGTATCGCATTGTAGTTTTAATTTGCTTTACACTAGTGAATGAGGATGTTGAGCATATTTCTATTTTTTTTTTATTTGCCATTTTTATATTTTTTGCATTTAGTGTCTGTTCAAGATGTTTCCTGTTTTTTTTCTTTGCCTTATCTTCTTATTAATGAGTGGTAAGTGTTCTTTGCATATTCTGAATATAAGTCTAGAACAAATCATATGTTTTAGAAATATTTTTCCCTGTCTGTGGCTTCCCTTTTAATTTTTTTAACACTTTCTTTTGATAAGCAAAAGTTTTTAATTTTGATGTTCATTTTTCAAGTATTTCTTGTGTAGTTCTACTTATTTTATCCTAAGAAGATAGCCTAACCCAAGGTCATAAATGTTTTGCCCTCTGTTTTCTTCTCAAAACTTTATAGTTTGGGGTCTACGTTTAGACCTGTGATCCATTTCAAATTAATTTTTGTATAAGATGTAAGGTAAGGGTCAAGTTTCATTTTCTTGCATATGGATATCCAGTTTTTCTAGCACTATTTGTTGAAAAGACTATCTTTTCCCATTGACTTGCTTTGGTACTTTTGTCTTAAATTAATTGACCATATATATGTGGGTCTGTTTCTGGAGTTCCTATTTATTTCATTGATATATACGTCCATCCTTTATCAAAATGACATTGTGTTATTTGCTATACTTTATTTTGCTTTTTTTTTTTCAAAATTGTTATGGCTACTCTAGTTTCTTTGCATATTCATATAAATGTTTAAATTAGCTAATAATTTCTTTAAAAAGTCTTTTGAGATTTTATTGGAATTGCCTTGAATTTATAGCTAAATTCAGAGAGACTTGACATCTTAACAATACTGATCCAGGAATATCCCATATCTTTCCATTATTTGGGTAATATTTATTTTCCCTTGACAATGTTTTGTAGTTTTTGATACATTTGTCTTGAAAATATTTTGTTAAGTCCCTCCTTAAGTACTTCATACATTTCGATGCCACTATAAATAATATTATTTTTCAATTTCAGTTTCCAACAATTAATTCCTTTATTTTGTATGTTGACCTTTAATCCTGACACTTTGATAAAATTATTTCCAGCAGCTGTTTTTGTAGATTCTTTAGGTTTTTCTCCACAGATGATCATATTATTCTATGCTGTTTATTTCTTTTTGTTGCTTTGTTTCCTTGGCTAGTACTCCAGTGAAATATTGAATAGAAGTAGGAAGAGTGAATATTTTTGTCTTGTTCCCAATATTAGGGGTATATCATTCAGCCTTTCACCATTAAAGGTGATAATTAGTTGTAGGTTTTCATACATGCCCTTTATCAGGATGATAAAATTTGTGTAAAAAGAGTACTATTTCTTTCTTTAAAATATTGTAGAATTCACTAGTGAAGCCATCCAGGTCTGGAGTTTTCTTTGTGAGGATTACAACTACAAATTTATTTAAAAGCAAACAAATGCTGCACTGTTCTGGTTATCTTTGTTTTTTTCTAGTAAGCTTTGGCAAATTGTGTAATTCCAAGATATTTGTTTTTCATTAAAGTTATCTAATATATTGGCATAAAGCTGTTCAAAATATTTCCTTATTATCCCATTAATGTGGTAGGATCAACAGTGATAGTTTCTTTTTCATTTATGACATTGGTAATTTGTCTCCCCCTCCCTCGCCCTCATGATCAGTTTGGCTAAATGCTTACCAGTTTATCAATCTTTTCAAATAACCAATTTGGATTCATAGATTTTTGTTGTTGTCTTAAAATTTCCTTTTTATTTCTATTTCATCAATGCCTGCTGTTACTTTTATTATTTCTCTCCTTTTATTATTTCTTTCCTTTTGTTTACTTTGGGTTTAATTTGTTCTTATTTTTGCTTTCTTAAGGTGGACACTTAGTTAATTGATTTGAGACGTTTCTTTCCTAATATAAACATTTAATGCAACAGGTTTCTCTCTAAGCTCTGCCTTGGCTATGTCTCATAAATTTTGTTATGTTTTGTTTTCATTTTCATTCAGTTAAAAATATTTTTTTCTTTGACTATGGGTTATTTTAAAGTATGTTCTTAAAATTTTGAATATTTAATAATATTCCAAATATATTGTTATTAATTGATTTCTAATTGTGTGAAAATACATTGTGTTCAAATAAGGTACTTTGTATGATTTCCATCCTTCTAAATTAATTGAGATGTGTTATAGCCCAGAATTTGTTTTATCTTGGTGAATAATCTGTGTGCCCTTTAATAGAATGTGTAATCCTGCTTCTTGTTAGGTAGATCTAAATGATCGATTAATCATTTATGACCAATTAGGTCAAGTTTGTTGATAACATTGTCAAGTATTCTAGATAATTACTGATTTTCTATTTGTTCTAACAATTACTGAGAAAAAAGTGTTGAAATCTCCAACTGTAATTGTTTGCTTGTCCACTTCTCTTTTCACTTGTAGTTTTTGTTTCATATATTTTGAAGCTCTGTTAATGGGTGTATTCACATTTAGTTTTATTATATCTTCATTGATAAATTGGCCTCTTTATCATTACAAAATGTCCCTCTTTATCTTATATAATCTCTGATAATATATCTTGCTTTGTAATCTACTGTTTGATAATAACATAGCCACTCCAGTTTACTCTTGATTATTATTTGCATAGAATACCGTTTTCATTCTTTTATTTTTACATAAAGTGTATTTCTTAAGACAGCATATGTTCGGGTCTTGTTTTTGTTTCTAATATGACAGTCTCTTCCTTGTAATTGCAGTGTTTAGACCACATGCATTTATTGTATTTAATTATGTAATCGGATTTAAATCTATCATCTTTCTATCTCTTTTCTGTTTCTTCCATCTTTTCTATGATTCTTTTTTCTCTTTATCTGCCTTCTTGTGGATTAAGTATTTTTAATGATTCCATCTTAGCTCCACTTTTGGCTTATTATGTATGCCTCTTTTTTTTTTTTTTTTTTTTTTTTTAGTTATTGGTCTAGAGTTTACAATGTACATCATTAACTTATAATTGTCTAATTTCAAATAATGTTAAATCACTTCACATATGGTGTAGGAACTTTACAACAGTGCACTCACATTTCCCCTTTCCACCCTTAATGCTTTTGTTGTCCTAAATTGTACTATATCTGTTATAAAATACACAATATATTGTTAATACTTTTACTTTAATTAGCCAATTAATCAATTAAAGAAATTTAAAACATGAGAAAAAAAGACTTTTATATTTACCCATTTATTTACCATCATGGCCATTTTATTCCTTTGTACATTCAAATTGCCATCTGGTATCATTTTCCTCCTGCCTGAGGAAGTTCCTTTAATACTCTAAAGTGCAGGTGTGCTGTGAGTGAATTCTGTCAGCTTTTGTTTGTCTCAAATGAGAATCAATAACAAAAAATGAGAGCAATAAAAGTAAATCTAAATATTTTACTAATATTAATGTATTTTACCACCAGTCACAATATAGAGGCTCTGGATTTTTAAAAAAATCCTGTTCTATGCTATTTACAAAAAACAGATTTAAAACATAATGGCACAAAAATGTTCACAGTAAAGGCAAATACTAATTAAACTGCTAAAGCCATATCAATAACAGATAAGATAAACTTTAAGGCAGAGCACACTATTAGGAATAAAGAGGTTTGTTACATAGTGATCAAAGGAAAATTTAACACAAGACATAACAATTCTGAACTTTCTTTCCCTTTCTTTCTTTCTTTCTTTCTTTCTTTCTTTCTTTCTTTCTTTCTTTCTTTCTCTTTTTTTCTTTTTATTTATTTTTTTTATGGTGATATTGGTTAACAGAATCCTATATATATGCCTTATTGTTAAATTATATACTTGAAACTTACTGGAGATGTGTGTGTGTGTGTGTATTGCATTGTGTGTTCACCTCCCATAGTTAGATTTCTTTCTGTCACTACATATTTAACTCCTTTTTACCCCATCTACCAATTCTGAACTTTTAAGTACCTAATAATTTAGCCTAAGAGCATATAAATACAAAATGGACAGAGTTATAAGGAGATATTCACAAACCTACAATTTTGGTAGGAGATTTTAACATCCTTTGCTTAGTCATTGATAGGTAAAAATAAGCAAAAAATGAAAATGATGTATAGATTTGAATAGTTTAATGACAAAGGTGATATATTGGAGATATCAATATCTATCTATATATAGACAGAGAACTTCACAGCCAACAATTAGAAATACACATTCTTTCATTTACACCTGTAATTTATAAAAACAGACAAAAATCTCAAAAATATTAAATATTAAATACCTAATATTTACTCCATGTTCTCTACAAAAGTAAAGAAGTTAAAGCCACAAGAAAAAATCAAACAAAAATCCATATTGATAAATTTAAAACCTACTTCTAAATAATGAATGGTAAAAATGAATTATAATAAAACCTAGAAAATTAAATTAACCTTGTGAGATATAGCTAAAACAGTTTAAAAATAATTAACTCATACCTTTAAATGAATATTATAGACCAGAAGAAATACGGTTATTAGGAAAAAGAGCAATATATTAAATAGAAAGAATAAGAAAGGAAATAGTTAAGATGAGAACATAAAGTAACAAAATAGAAAACAAAGATGGAACTAAAAAGATTAATAAATAGCTGGTTCTTTGAAAAGCTTAGTAGAATAATAAATTTTTAGCAGGTGTTAACTAGTAAAAAGAAGACAATATACATATGGTTGACATTTTAGATATCTTAAGCAAATCCTATGAACAAAAATATAACAATTGAGATTAAATAGACAATTTCCTAGAAAAATATAACTTACAAAAATCTACTCAATAATAGATAGAAAATTTAACTAGATCTATAACCTATAAAGAAAATGAATTTGAAGTTAAGTATCTCCCATTCTTTACGCAAGCAAAATCCAATGAGTTCTTTCAACACTAAGGGACATATACTTTCTATCTTAATGCTTTTCTGTCTTAGTTATTCACAGGCTATAGAAGAAAAAGGAAAAGACCCCCTCCAACTCCTTTTATAAGCTTAGTATAATGTTGATACAAACTCAGAGGAGAAGAGTAAGATAAAGGAAAAACATTGAATAATCTCACTTGTAAATATTGATACAAAATTCTAAATAAAATATTAGCAAAATAACCCCAGCAATGCACAAAATATGTTATTACCAAATTCTTGGGTTTTCCCAGAATACAAGAGTAACCCATCACATTAGCAAATTAGAGGAGAAAATACTGTTATCCTTTCAATAGATGCAGAAAATTAATTTTATGTAATCCAAATTCCATTCCTAATGAAAATCCTTAGTAAACTATGAATAGAAAGGAACTTCCTTAACCTAATCACCTACCAAAAATCTATAGTAAACATTATATAGTTACTGATAAAACATCGGAAACCTTTCTTCTTAAATAAGTGTTAAGATAAGGGTATCTATGATCATGACTTCTATTTAATATTAATCTTGAAGTTCTGGCAATAAGAACTATGGTAATTGGAAAAGAAAAATCTTAACTAGTAATATTTCAAGATAGGTTTATCTGCAAGTGAGCTATTAGATAAACTAACTAAAATGCAAATAAACTAAAGGGAGAATTCAGCAAGATGACTAGATACAAGACCAATGTACAAAATCTAATGGTTTTGCTATATATCAGCAATAAGTCAGTAAATGCAACTATAGACACCATTTTACATAGCAAAAAAAAAAAATAGCAATAGGCTATGTGACAAATATAGGTTTTTATGAAAATTATGAAATTCATCAAAAGGCATCAAATGAGACCTAAATAGGTGAAGAGATATCTTCATGATGGAAAGGCTCAATATTACAAAGTTAATAGTTCTCCTAAATTAATTTATAAATGCAATGCAATTATAATCTTGACTGAGAATTTTCTAAATTGATACTAAAAGTATTAACATAGAGTAGAAAAAGCCAAGAATAGCAAAAGTAATTTTGCAGAAGACTGATGATGAGGAGGTCTGGGGGTTTGTTGTAGATGCCAACTTATTATAAAGCTGTGATGATAAAGACAGTAGGACTGGTGAGGGACAGATAAACAGACCAGTCAGACAATCAGTTCAGACACAGATCCTATATTTGGCAACTTGGCATTTGACAAAGTCTCATTACCAATCAAAGGAGAAGAAATGGGTTATTCAATAATCAGTGCTGAAACAATTGGCTCTCCATAGAAAAAAAGAAAAATCATTTTTATCTAACTTTGTTCACAAATTATAGACATATGAAAAGCTGAAAAACTTAGAAGAAAATATAGCAGAATACTTTTATGATGTTAGGATAGGAAAGCTATTCTCAAGAAACAAAAAAAAAAAAAAACAAATGACAAAGGACATGCTCCATCATTTGATTGGATTAGTGTCGATCTGCGTCACAAAAAATACCATAAAGTAAAAAGACAAGCCACAGAAAAGAAGAATATATCTACAATTCCTGTGACAAAGGATTAAATTCACACTATACAGAGGAATCAGATAAATAAAATTAAGACAAACACCCCTATAGAAAAATGAGCAAAGGATGTGAACAGACAATTCCAGAAAGGAAATCAAAGTGGCCAATATGGATATCTCAGTCACTATAATAATCTGGGAAATTAAAACAGCAACAAGTTATCACTTATATCCTTCAGAATGGCAAAATTTGGAAGTCTGATGAGGATTTACAGGATTGTGGGGAAATGGAAATTCTAATCCCTGCTGGTGGGAGCATGCACTCCAGAGGGAAGTGGGTGCACCTAAGTTTGAAGCTGTGCATAGGTAATGACTTGGCAATTCCCAGAGGAGCTGAGATCAATGACGTGCACTGAATTAGCCCTCTGTGTGACAGAGTTGTTTTTTCACCAGAGATAATGCCGTGCAGTGTTTACCCTGAAACACGTGATTGTCTAAATTGCCACCCTTGTTACCCACCCCCATATACACACTTCCTGTCCCTTTTCTTCCTTACATGTTCCCCTATGAACTTACCATTGCCATAGTATTTTTTCATGCATGTTTCATATATATTGCAGTATATATTTTACTTATCATTTTTATTGTCCATCTCACAAAGGTAGGGGTTTTATCTCTGTCCTTTTTTTTTTTTTTTTTCCAATTCTACCACCATAGTACCTAAAACAGTGCATGGTTTATAGAGTTTTTAGGCACCCTATAACTATTTATGGTAAAAAAAAAATGAGTGAAATCACAAATTCATAATACTAACTGAAAATATCAAGATGCAATAGGGTATGGATACCATTCATATCTATATTATAACATGTAATAATACAATAGTTTATGGCTACCTAATGGATATATGGTAAAGAAATTACATAAAACAGGCATGTTAACTTCAAGATAGTAGCTGTCTCTGGAGAGAGTATAGGGAAGTTTTGGTGTGAGGTTTTAGTCATATTGATAACTTTTTATTTCTTAAAGAAATTGGTCGACCTGATATAAATTTGGCAAAATGTTGACGTCTGTTATCTTGGGTGTTTGAAATATTTTATAATTTTTAAAGAGTTGCAGGTAGGTAAAGAAGAGAAAGACTATCAGGTTATGTCCTCATATTAAGGCCGTTCCTCTGGTTCTGATGCCAGGGCCACCTGGACACACAGAAATCTTGACATTGACCCTGCTCTCCTTAAAATTGCTGACGCTGCCCCACAGTCATGCACAGGTGTTTCTGGTTCTATTTATGTTGGAAGTTCTAAATCTTCTGTGTTTTATTTAATCAGCGTTCTCCATTTTCCTGGGAGCAGAGAGCATCAACTACTGGAAATGAGCCCTTCCCACAATCGGCCACGACGTCATGCCCACCATCCAGGGCCTGAGAGCAGACGTAGGCTTCCCGCTGGCCAGACGATGGGTATATGCCAGGTGAAACAAACTCCAAGGCTGGAGCAGACATAGACGTTTATTAACACAGATAAGTTTTTATTGAATTAAGAGGGAGCACTTAGAAGGAAGACTCAAGGAGTAAAAGGATTAAGTCACTTCGAAACATTTTTCTTTTGTCAAATGAGAAAATGAAACATCGGTGCAGCCATCTGATTCTGATTCACTCGGGCCCTGTGGGATGGCAGCCTCCGAAAGTGAAGGAAAGTTGCCAAGAAAAGCCTCCAATACTGGAAGTCAGAAATGATCCGTCTAAAGGACATTCTATGACCAGAGTACCAGAGAATCTACTGCTCTGATCACCAAGAAAGGCGACTTGTAAGGTACCATGATCTTTTTTATTATTAAAAATACAATTTAAAAAAATGTGTTGATGTGCTTTCTTTACATCCTTGGTAAGCTGCTCTTACATATAATGTCCGCCATCTTCGCCAGAACCCATGGTGGTCGTTACTGTCCATTATGCAGGTAAGGCTGCGGAGCTCCAGCAAGGTTAGACGATGCTGGTCATGGAGGCGTGGGAGATGTGTGTGTGTGTGGGGGGGTTGGTACTCCAGGTGCCACAACCTTCAACATCTCACCTCTTTCCCTGACTTCTGCTCCTGGTCCTCCCCCTCCCTTCCATACAAATTTGAGGGTCTCTTTGATGACCACAGCTTTGGCTCACATCCTAAACAAGACAGTGTGTGTGAAAGATTGTTGAATGTGTATCGAACTGAGGATATGCTGTACGAACTGCTACTTCTATTATTCTATTTCTTTTTTCCAAGATTTCTAATTAGTTCTTTTTTCTATCTTTTCTTGTTTCATCACTTCGTAGTTTTGTTTCATAAAGTCTTGTTAATATTTTTGGTGGCCTTCAAGAGCTTAAACATGCTTGTTTAAGATTCATTTTTGAAATTGCTTCTATCACACGCATTCACAGAGAGCAGGTTTCTCTGTTGATTAGTGAGTTTCTGGAAACACTTTCTTAGCCACATTTCCCTGATCCTTTAGAACATTCTTTTACAATGCCATCTGGACTGGAATTGTTTCGGAGTTCTCTCTGCCTGGTTTTGTGGTTGTGTCCACCCGCCCGTCTGACGTGGCCTGTGCTCCTGACTTGGGACTCTGTTTCTTGGTGCTAGTTTCACCCAGGTGAAGCCTTTCTTTGCTTCTTCCCCAGCTGTGAGGGTGCTGTGACCCCAGCCATGCTCTGCCTTTCCTGCCTCCCCTTTCAGGACCCAGGCTTTTGTTTCCCAGTGGGAAAGAGTAGCTGTCAGTCCCACCTCCCTCCATGACTGAGCTCCAGCCTCTTCTGCCTGGAGTCCCTCAGACCTGGGACAGCACTCACCACTGTGCGTCTGTTCAATTTCTAGTCCTCGGATATGTTTATTTTGGTTCTAATTGTGACCCTGTCTTTTTTATGTAAAGAAAACTCCATCTATAATTGCCATGCTTGAAGAGCAGGGGGAGATCTGAAGGGTAAACTCACAATATCGCTTTGACCTAAAAACTCAAAAACTGCTATTAATTTTTTTTACCCTTTGAACAGGAACGAATGTTTTGTTTAACTACTTTTCCTGCTCCCTTTTATTTTTTTACACCTAAAAGTAGGATGCAGAACATTCTCCACTCCCTGTGGAAACTCTCAAATTCTGAGGGTATTGGCAAGATGGTTTAGATTTTTTTCAGATTTTTATGGTAGCACATTCAGCTGTAATGGGTGGAGTCTGCCCCATTCCTGTATTAAGAGAACTAAAAATTGGAGGAAGGGAGGGAGGGGATAAGAGCTGCATTCCACGCCTTATCTTTAGCATTTACAAGAACCTTATAAATGTATTCAAAATCCCGAAAGCAGGAAGAGAGTAGTAAAACTCATGTGTTCATAGGAAATTCCGTGGCTGTTTGCTTTACAGTGTGTTCTGGAAAGAGCCAAGAGGTAAATAGCCAGAAGAGAGGCGACCTTGGGGCCGGAGAGGCCCACCATAGCTCCCCCCTGGGCCACCCTGCCTGATCACCTCCACATACTTCTCTGGGGTCCCAGTCGATGCAGAGTGAAAAGGTTTGTGAGCAGAATGTGTCAGTGGTCTGCTTCAGGCCTGACACCTGCATCCTTGTGTCTGGGACTCAAAGGGACGCAGGGCCAAGGAGTCGAGGAGACTGTTTATTTTCCTACTCGGCTGCTCTCTACTTTCCATAATAAAACAGACAAACTAGCAGAGTCTGCCTGTCCAAGGTAGCAAGCAGCATGGTGCAAAGCCCAAGAGCACAGACAGACCTAGGAATCAGAAGAGCAGGGTTAGTGTCACTGCCCTGCCACTTACTGCCTGTATGACTGAGGCCACTCAGTCTTCTTAGCATCTCAGGTTCCTTGGCTAATAGTAAAATGGGACTAAGCACCCAGCTTGTGTGAAGGCTCTTGTGAAGATTAAAAGAAGAAATGCATAGTAAGCACTTAGCACAAGGTAAGTACTCAATGCTGTGTACTCTTATTTGCATTATTTTATCACCTGGGATCTTAAAGGCGTTGCAGGCAAATTAGAAAGCCAACATTTTTGTTCCTGGGCCAGATTCCAAGAACTAAACTATTCTCTACCCCAGCTGCAACTGGGGCATGCCTTCAGGTTAACCTCATGACTCTAAATGCATGTCTATATCCCCCAAGGTTTATTGGGTCTTGGTTCCTATTCCCAGTCTATCTGAAATGCCACTGATTTCACAAAAGTCAATTAAAAAACACTTCTCCTTAGGGACTCAAATGCGTGGCGGAGAGGTGGCAGTGAGGCCTCTGAGGCCCTGGATGAACCAGAATTTAACCAATTCCCACATCACTTAAAAAAAAAAAAAAAAAAAAAGGTAACAAAGGAACCACTAGTGACCACTCATATCTGCTCCCTCTACCTTAGAGAATAGATGTGGAAAATGGGAAATTGTTTTTCTTTTCATAAATTTCCATGAGCTGTGTGACTTTTTAATGTAAAGCATGTTTGTCGAGGAGAATCACACAATTATCTCTGCTGTGACTCCTGTGGTTGTACAAGTATAGACAGAAATATTCATACATGTTTTTAAATGAATTTCATCTATACTTTTTGTGCTCCAGGAATGTAAATATGATTAATCTTCAAATATGATTAATCTTATTTTAATTTGTTGCATTTTTTTCCATTAACTAATTATTGATTCTCTGCGTTGATTGCCTTTTTCCTTCTTTGACTCTATAAACCACATTCCCTAGTCAAACATTTTAGAATTATTTTTTCTCCATCTTGCTTGAAGTTTTAGTCAACCAGAACTCACACACTAATTATTCAGAACTCATGTCAGTGGTTCTCCTTTGAAGTTATCACATTAAGACACTATAGACATATACCTATGATGTTACCATTTGTCAAAACATTTTTGGCACTTTTTTAAGAGTTGATTCCTGGGCAAATTGGATATTCCTTTGACTATTTTTATTAAAGACAAAATCTCATATAAAATGAAGGTAAAAATAATACTTTCTTCCATTGTTCTAATGAATTAAGAAAATACTTGTAAAATTTAATTGACAAAACATAAAACACTAAACAAATTTTATGATTTAAAAAATTCTCTGAAAGTGAGTTTAAATGTTTGACATTGTCCCAAATCTTTCTGAAGTAAAACTATCAAACAAGGTGGATAATCAAGCAAGTGCTATAGTAAGTGGTCCAAAGACAGGAGTGACTCTAATGCAATCAGGTTGACTTTCTTGGTGGTTTAATGTCAATACTAAAAGCAATTCCAGAAGGGCAGCTTTCAAGATTAAAATAATATTTCAGGGAAACACCTTTGAAAGTCACTATTGGTGGATATATTCTGCTTGTTACGGTCCCACCTCTGCATATTGGGATTTGGAAAGTGTGGGTCTCATAAAGAAGCATATGTCCTTAATTATTGTCCCCAGAGCCTGGCACAATGGCTGTCAAGAGGCAGGTAAGGAATGACTGTTGGTTGAAAATAGAGCTTCCTCAGGGCTAAGGATATACATATTTATAAAAATGTCGATTCCTAGAAGATTGATTTTATGAAGAGTAAACTGGATTTGAAACCTTGAATTTTCCTCATATCTTTGTTCTTTGTCTTGGATTTTCAGACAGCCCAGAGAAGCTAAATGACTCACCCTTAGTTTCACAGCAAGCACATGGCAGGGTGAGAACCAAATCTGGGGCTACTGACTCCCAGCCCTGTGCCCTCTGTACCCCACCTTGTTGCTCAGTGCACAGACTGGCTTCCTGGGCATGAGACCTGTGCATTCATACAGGACCCCTGCTTAGTTTATGATCTGCTGATGCTATCCTGAAATTCTTAGTGATTTTTGAAAAAAGGACCCCATGTTTTAATTTTGCTTTTGGCCCCACAAATTACATAGCCTGTTTTGCTAGTACTTTTGGATATGAGTCAAGGATTAGTCACGTCTCCTTGAAGAATTGCCTTCTAGAATTATGATTTTCTAGTGCTCCATAATGAAGATCAAAGACAGAAGCTGAAAGTAAAAGCAGATCAACCATGAGTCTCTATCCTTGGCCTGACTTTTGTTCAGCGCTTCATTCATGGCAACTGTTTACCAGTTGCCTTGTTTCATGCCGAAGCTAGTTCTTCCTGTCACACCTCCCCATGCTGAGAGGTAGCCCATTCATACCAGTGAGCTAGCCCAGGTCAGCCAGCGTCAAAAGAGCTCGTGCAAAAGTGAAAAATCCTTTCCTAATGCATAATCACCGGCTGTTCGGTGTATCACCAAGAAGTTTAGCTATCGTTTCTGTTTATTTATTAATTTTCCTACTGAACCAGTTGATTTCTCAGTGAATTGCCTGAAATGAATAGTTGTTCTAACATATTTGGGGAGAGCTATTGGCTTTTGTTGTATGGAAATTGGTTTCTATTCTAATGGGACTTCTCCTGGTCACACGCTCAGCTGAGGTGATTAAGTGTGGGGCCTGCTCATAAAAGGTAATTTATCAGCTTAACCATTTTCTTCCATCCAAGGCTGGTCCTTAGCAATGCTAGATGAATAATGCCTGTTTGACACTTTCTTCCTTTCCTCTGGGCTTCCTGTGACATTCCTCTTCACATATAGAGTATCCACATGCTCAGAGTTACCACCATGATCCCCCTTGACTTGGGACATTGCTCCACATTTTCAGTTTTCTTCCCCATCCTTTTTGCCTGTCCTTATTTCCTTGGAGTCTGTGCTCTCTGTTATCTGACCATGAGCGATCTTCAGTTGATACCTTTACCCCAATGCCTGTCTTGTGTTGGCTTGCTAACATGTCCCTGTGCAGGCTGACGTACGCCTCAGCACAATTAAATGCACATGCAGGCAGTAGCAGAGGCTGTCATTGTCCTGTTCCATCTTTCAGCACTACACTGGTTTTAGTCTGTGCCGACAGACTCTTTGCCCAAAGGCTTCCTTTCACCTGCCTGTGGAGTAGACTGGGGTGACACCCCCCAGGAGTCAGTGGAAGTTGGAGGATAAATACTTAAGCACTTATCAGCTGGTGAAGATCTTGACGCCTGTCTCACACTATCTCCTGAAGATTGATCCCCAACAAGATGGAGCCCAGGTTGCTTGCAGCTATCAATTGCTATGAACATATCTTTAGCATCTTTCTTTCATTCTTTGTCCCACTCCTCACTCCCATGTTGGCGCTTCCTGGACTACCTGCCAAATGAATTGCTTGCACCAAATCTTTGTCTGCAGGTTCGATTGTGGGGAAACCAGCCTAAAGCCATTGGTGCAAGGAGAGGCTTCAGAAGCAGAACCTTAGACTTGGACTCTGGAGTTGCATCACTTGCTGGCTGATGATGATGACTTCTGGGATATGGTAGAATCACAGCTGTTACTTGCTGGCAGGAGGGCAGATGCAGTGGCTTATGCAGTAATTCTTGTGATGGAAGATACAAGGGCAATAACCATTTTAAGGATTGGTTGTAACTACCATAGAAACCCAGAAGGAAAATAACAAGGTCTGGTCAGACAGTTATCAACTCAGGACACCATATGACAGGCAGAGGTCTCCATGGAAGTCCTTAAAGAGTTCCTCATCTCCTAGGAGATGCTGAAAGCCAGCCCAAAATTTAATTGTAAAGACAGTGGAGGTACAAGTCCTAGCAGGTCTCCTCTGCTAAAGTCAGAATCCTGTTAAGGAAGGAGAGGAAACCAGAGAGCAATGGGACCTTTAGGTGGATGAACTGATCCCCCAAGTCCTTGAGCCCTCAAGGCTGGCCAGAGTGGCACCCTCCCTGTAGCTATGGGAGAGCACTCTCTCATTGCCTGCAGGCCACACAAAGGCCTCACCTGGGGCAGAATACTTGCAGAATGATGAGTGTTTTTCCCCCAGGAACTCTCCTGCATTTTCTCATGGCTTCAAGCCAGAAACTAAAGCCTAGACACAGCCTGGCCTGAGCAGGGATGCACTGTCCCTACTACTGGAAGAAAGGGGTATGCTCCCAAGTGCTGAAGGGCCTGCCTAGCAGGTGCTGGAAGGGACTGGGGAGGATGTTCCAGTCTGGATTGTGGAGGGAGGCCATGAGGACCAGGGAAGAAGGAATATGAGGCTGGGCAGCGGGGAGTTCATGGATAGTGCCACACCTCTGTGACTCAGGAATTAGCAACCAGGCAAGAGCTCCCAAAGCTGGAATGGCTTCTTAAATGGCTTCTCACAATCAGTGAAGTGGAGATGCTAGAAATACATTTAGTAGGGAATCAAGGAAGGGTGAACATTCTCAGAGTGGTGACAGTGTTAGAATGAACTTATTGCTTAGGACTTCAAGGTCAAGGTCAAGAGCGGCACTATGAGTCCCACCCCCTTCTTTGGTAGAATTAATGTTGGAGCATTTTTGGAAGTTACTTTGAAAACTGCTTTAGGAAGTGACAGTCCAGATGTCACTATTTACTAGCTCTGTGACCTTGGGAAGGTTGCTTCATGTCTCCTAGCCTGTTTCTTCGTCTCTAACTTCTTGGAGTTGTTGAGACTTAGGTGACATAAAGCTTGGGTGCAGTGCCAGGCATATATAGCAAGTGCCTTACTGCATTAGCCATCTCTCTCTCTCTCTCTCTCTCTCTCTCTCTCTCTCTCTCTCTCTTCCTATATTCTGATGCTTTGACTTTGACTTGTGGATTCTCGCTGATCCAGAGGCACTGCTCCTCTGATGGTCGGCCAGTTTCTAGACATAGTGAATGACTTGCCCACAAGCACACTCTTCAGGTGCAAACTAACCAATGCAGAGCCCACACACCCAACCACCTCCTTTATCAGGCTCTCACATTCCCGGCTACTACCTACCTACCCTAATTGCCCCAGGGCAGGTGCCAGATAACTAGAGGCAGCTCCTAAACCCAGGGCCTGCAGAAATTATTCAAACTAACCAATCCTAAACTGTTGACCCTGCCTCACCAATTCTTTCCCATAGAGACAAAAATGAAGGCTTTTGCTTAACTTTCCCTTTGCTGCCTCTGCCTTCTGACCCACTCTGGTGCTTCCCTGTGTGACCCCACTACCTCCTCTGGCATGGCATGCTCCCTCTTTTTGAGAACTGTGACAAACTATTATTTCAATGGCAACCATATCCTGATCTATTGGCCTTATCGTATCTCAAATTTTCTATTGATATACTACTATATTTTATTAGACATTTTAAAGGGCATTTTTTGGTTCCCAGCAAAGTCAAATAGAAGGTACAAAGATTTTCCGTATACCCCCTTTCCCACACATGCACAGCCTCCCCTATTATCAATATCTCCCACCAGAGTAGGACATTTGTTACTATTGATAAACCTACATTAACCCACCATTATCAATACACTAAAGTACCTAAATATTCTCACTACTAATACTATTTGTGTACTCGTGTGGGTTTGTTGGTTTGTCAGTGTATTTGTCTAAACTTCCTGGGCTGGCAGACACTCAGAGTAGAGGTAGTCCCAATCTGGGTCACCAATATCAGGAAGCATTAGGGGATGAGGACAAAGTGCTGGGACAGAGGCAGAGCAGGCTAGAAACTGGCACAGTGAACTTTTTCTTTCAAAGGGGAGATCACCAGAGAGGTTATCACCCAATGTACAGGGTAGAGTTCACCAGAAAAATATATCAGTTTGGAATTTTTGTACAACCATATTTACCTAACAACATAAACATTCCTATAGCTAAAGTAAAAACTGACAAAATCACAAGGAAAAGTTGACAGATCCACATTCATAATGGGAGAATTTAAAGTGTTTCCCTCAAAAACTGGCAGAATGGCTAAATGACGAAAAAAATTAGTAACAGTGGAAGATTTGAACAACACCATTACCCAATAACTTAAAAATAAGCTTTTTTCTTCAAGCATACATGGAGTATTTTCAAAAAGTAATCACTTTTGAGGCCACCAATGTACCCTGAGAAATACTAACACTTCAGTGTCACCAGCCCATGTTCTCTCAAAACAGCACAAGGAAACGATAAAGCAAAATGATAGGAACAAAATCCCCCAATTTTCCATGTCCTTGGAAATGTTAAAAATACTTCCAAATAATTCATGATCAAAGAAGAAATCATTTGAAGAAAGAAATGTAGGAAGATGAGTAGAAGCAGGGAGACTGTCGGGGGGACAATTGGAGCAGTCCAGGAAAGAGATGATGGCGGCCTGGGTTAAAACGGCCATGAATGAAAGGAAGAAAAATGAATATATCTGGATATATTGAGGAAGTAAAATTGATAAATAGGAAGAAAATGCATTGTGGTTCTCACTCATCTTCCTGACGGAAGCATGGAGTCTTTTTACCTCTACCATCTACTTCTAGTTTTCAATGCCAGTTTTCAGTGGCATCGCAGTCATGCCAAGGGAGATTCAGTCCTGTGGCACGGGGTAAGGTAGGGGCACCCTCTGGTCTCTGGAGAATGGACTTTGTCCTTGGCTAGAGTGAGACATTGAGGGGGGCCTGGGTCTCTCCCTTCCCTCTGCGCTGCCAAATGCCGCTCTGCACAGACCTGCATACCTTCTCTGCAGCTCTGAGTCTGGGAAAAGCAAGTGTGTATGGCCGAGAAACACTAGCTACACTCATTTCCACTGTGCATCCCTGGAAACTGGTACGAAGTTGGCTGCTTACAGAAAATTCTCTTCCCTGCTGAAGCAATGTTGTAATTAAGGATTACATCCTGACCAAGGCCTTAGCAGCAAAAACTCATGGACATGATACCCGCACCTTGTAAATATCATGCAATGAATTACAGAATTTAGAGATTACCTAATCCAATCTCCTTATTTTACAATTAGACTAAATGTCCTGTAAATGTAACCATGCTGTTTTTGTTCACCACTACATTTTCAGGACCTAACACAAAGAATAAGATGTAGAAGGGGGGTCTAAATGTGTTTTCTTTGATTCTGTCTTTGTCTATTTGTCATCCATCCCTGGGCCAATTATATTAACTACATTTTCTCCTCTCAGTTTTGTTGAGGTATGATTGACAAATAAAAATGTATATATTTAAGGTGTACAACATGACATTTTGATACATGAGAAATAATTACAATAATCAAGATAATTAACATAGCCATCACTTCACAATTACATTTGTGTGTGTGTTGAGAACATTTAAGATTTATCCTCTTAGCAAATTTCAAGTATACAATATAGTATTATTAACTATAGTCACCATGCTTTTCATTGGATCTCTAGAACTTATTCATCTTGCATAACTGAAACTTTGTACCCTTTGACCAACATCTCTCCATTTTTCCCACCACCCTCCAGCCCATAGTAACCAACATTCTACCCTTTGCTTTTAGGAGTTTGACTTTTTTAGATTCCACATGTAAGTGAGCTCATGCAGTATTTGTCTTTCTGTGCCTGGTTTCTTTCACTTAGCATAATGTTCTTCAAGTTCATCTGTGATGTCACAAATGACAGAATTTCCTTTTTTATGGCTATATTATTTTGGTATATATATACATACATACATACATATATATATGTATATCTATGCATGCTATAAATTTTATATGGCTATAAAAACATCTTTCTTATCTGTATATCCATTGATGGGCACTTGGATTGTTTCCATATCTTGACTATTGTGAATATTATTGCAGTGAACACAGGAGTGCAGATAGCTTTTCAAGAGCGATTTTGTGTCCTTTGGGTAAATACCCAGAAGTGGATTGCTGGATCATAGGATAGTTCTATTTTTAATTTTCTAAGGAACATCCACACTGTTTTCCATAATGGCTACACCATTCTGAATTCTTACCCACAGTGCATGAGGCCTCATTTTCTCCACATCTTCACCAACGCTTGTTATCTTTTGACTTTTGATAATAGCCATTTCAACAGATATAAAATGATACCTGTGTCATCATAACAGAACGTTCAGCTCAAACTGATTCCATGTCACCAATTTTACTTTTATACAATTATTGTATGTTGATTTTGTGTACTGTGGTTTTACTGAATTTGTTTATTCTAACGGTTTTTTGGTGGTCTTTAGGGTTTTCTGTTCTCTGCAAACAGACAATTTTACTTTTCTCTTTCTAATTTTGATAACTTTTCTTTTTTTCTTTCTTTTTTTTCTTTTTTCTTTTTTGCCTGATTGAGTTGCTATTGCAATTTTGTTAATTGTTTTTTGATTGCTTTGTAGTTTCTTTTTCTCTTGCTGTCTTCCTTTGTGATTTGATGATTTTTTTGTAGTAGTATGCTTTGATTCCTTCCTCTTCACCTTTTGTGTATTTACTACAAGTTTTTTTTTTTTGTAATTACCATGAGGCTTACATAACATAACTTATAGTTACAACAGTCTATTTAAGCTGATAACATGAACCACATATAAAAACTCTACATTTTTACTTCTTCTTTTCTCACATTGTATGTTGGATGTCACAATTTACACCTTTTAATATTGTCTACACATTAACAAATTATTATAGCTATAGAATTTTTTTAAAATGTTGTCTTTTAACTTTTACTAAAAGTAAAAATGATTTATCCACCACCATTACAGTTTTAGCATATTTGAATTTTATTATATTCTTACCTTTACAGGGAGTTTTATATTCTCATATATTTTCTTGTTGTTAGTGTCCTTTAATTTCAACTTGAAGAACTCTTGTTAGCATTTCTTGTAAGGCAGGTCTATTGTTGATGGACTTATTCAGCTTTTTAAAAAATGTTATTATTTTTATTGGTTTGGGAAAGTGTTTATCTTCTTCATTTCCTAAGGACAGCTTTGCTTGGTATAGTAATCTTGGTTGGCAGGTTTTTCTTTCAACACTCTGAGTATGTCATTCTACAATCTTCTAGACTGAAAAGTTTCTGATAGTCTTTTGGGGATTTTTTGTATGTAAAAAGTTACTTTTCCCTTTCTTTAAAAATTCTCTGTCTTTGACTTATAAAATTTGATTATAATGTGTTTTGGTGATGATCTCCTTATAGTTAATCTTTTTGTGGTTCTCTGGGTTTTATGAATCTGAATGTTCATTTAACATCTTCAGATTTAGGAAGTTTTCTGTCATTATTTCTTTAAATAAGCTTCATGTCCTTTTCTCTTTCTCTGCTCCTTCTGAGACTTTAATAATATATATATTGGTTTGCTACTGGTGTTTCATAATTCCCAAGGGCTTTCTTCATTCTTTTCTTTTTCTTTTTGTTCCTCTGGGTAAATTCAAGTAGCTTATTTTTGAGCTTGGTGATTCTTTCTTCTGTTTGATTGAGTTGGCTGTTGAAGCTCTGTATTGAGATTTTCAGTTCAGTCATTGGGTTCTTCAGTTCCAAAAATTATTTGGCTGTTTTTCTTATTTTCTGCATCTTTGTTGAATTTCTCATTTTTTTTCATGTATTATTTTCCTGATTTCATTTATTTGTTTATTTGAGTTCTCTTGTAGCTCACTTTAAAATAATTATTAAAGCTTCTCCAGTTCTTTTATAGTTTCTTTAAGACAATATTATTTTGTATTCTTTGTCAGGTAGGTCATAGATTTTCATTACATTAGGATCAACTACTAGTGCTTTATATTGTTACTTTGGTAGTATCATATTTCTCTGATTACTCATGATTCTTGTTGCCTTGTGTTGATGTCTTTGGATTTGAAGTAGTCACCTCTTGTAGTCTTTACAGACTGAATTTGGCAGAAAAAGCTCTTAACCAGTCAGCCTATCCAGAGATGCTGGACAGGCTGGCTGGTGGGGTCTGTGTGCCAGCTTGCTGCTAGAGTCCTAGGGGATGCTGGACTTGTGCCTTAGGTCAGTGGCAGGTAGGCCTGGTGCCTGTACCAGGTCCACAGATGTGCACATGGAACCAGGGTGCATTGGAGTGGACCTGGAGATTGAGTGTTCAGGGGTGGCCCTGGAACCTGGGTCTGTGGGTGTCCACCTGGTACTGGGGTGGGCTTTGAATCTGAGTCCTTAGGGGTCATCCTGGCACTGGGATGCCTGGGTCCAGAGGGATGGACCTGATCCTGAGTCTGTGGGGTTAGCTTGACACCAGGGTCCACTGGGGCAGACCTGGTGCTTGGAACCATGAAGGTCAGCTGGTGCTGAGATTAGCCTAGAGCCTGAGTCCATGGCTTGGAGCCTGGGACCAGAAGGCTGGCCTGGATTCTAGGGCCGCAGAGGCTGGCCTGGTGCCAGGGTTCACTGAGGCAGCTTGGTACTATGGTTCATGACAAAGATGGCAGCTCACTTCACTCTCCTTCCACACAGTGGGTATCTTTCTCCATGCTGCACTGTAAGGGTTAGGGGAGGGGTGGCAGAATATCTTGGTCTATTAAGGCTGTTTTAACAAAATATTACAGACTGAGTGGATTTTAAACACAGACATTCATTTATCATAGATCTGGAGGCTGATGCTCAAAATCAGTGTGCCAGCATGGTCAGGTCCTGATGAAGGCCCTTTTTCACATTGCAAAATGCTGACTTTGCGCTGTATCCTCACGTGGGAGCTTTCTTGCACTCTTTTATAAGGGCACTAATCTGATTCATGAGAGCTCTGCCTTTTAAAGGTCTCCCAAAGACTTCATGGACATTAGGTTTCAACACATAAACTGTGGCAGAACATAAACACTCAGACCATAGTGCATGGGTAATATAAAATTCTCCTTCCTACCCTCTTTGATGCATCTTTTCTTATTTCTGCACTCTACTCAGGTGTTGCAAACTCTCATCTGGATTCTTTAGCTCCCATGAAGTTATTTTCATGTATGGAAGTTGTTCACATTGATGTTTCTGTAAGGGATAAATGTTGATAACTCCTATTCTGCCATCTTGCTGATGTCATGCCTACTAACTATATTTTTCATTTTCTGCATTCTTGACACTCTGGCATTTGGGAGTCTTACAGACCACAGGAGAGTCTACCCTTCCTAGAACTAGATAACTCTTAGAGCTAGCAAAGGGCTTGGCCAGGAGCACATCTTTTGTATGCAAACCAAACAATCCCAAGGCTATAGCCCCAACAATTTCCTTATCTAACTCATATACACCAACGCAATACTTCCTTTACCCTAAATCATACTGGTGCCAGGTACTAGAGACCATTCTTCTTGCCCAAAGCCCACTGGAATTATTTGATCTAGTCAATCTTAAACTCTTTACCCTACTCTGCCTTGCTGATTTTCCTGCAGAAACACCAATAGAATCCTCTAACTCAGGCTTTCCCATCCTGATGCTTCCCCTGTGACCCTGCTTGGAGTGGTATGTCTTTCTCTTTGGAAATGTAAGTAATAACTTCTTCTTTCAATGGCATTGGCCTCTCTATGTCACCTCTATAAATTAAAATTCCACAGTACATTTTAGATAGAATGTGCTAATAAATACTTGACTATCTCAATGAATGAATGAATGGATGAATCAAAAATAATGTCCAGTGATCTTAAGTGTCTTGCCCAAAGTCACCCAGCCAGGCAACAGTCAAAAACTAAAACCCTTGGCCTCTCAACTTTTATTTATTGCTGCTTGCTTTTGGGCCTCAAAGTAATTGCTATATTGGTATACAAGGAGCTAGCATATAATATAAAGATAATATAAAGATAGCCAACAAAATACAATTCTGTTGTATCGTAAATTTGACCTCCTAAAATCATTCTTTCAGGCTATCACAAATAAAATTTGTATTTTCTTTATAATTGTATTTGCTTTTTAGAATTTAAGAGGTTTTGGAGATGAGTCCTCTGTTTCTTTTTAAAAGTTTTGCAGGGAGAGTTGAATGGAAGCCCTTTTTTCTTCTGATAAGTTGCCCTGCAGCAAGTAGGATCCACCGATTAGTCTCAAAGGCAGCTATTGCATCTCCCCAAGTTTTTAGAGGCATTGCGAAGGGACTTCAGTTGTGAGGGCTTGGGAACAGGGTCTCCTGAATCTTTTCATGTTATTTCTGTTCTCTACCATCTCCTACCACCAAGGGCAGTCTGAAGGGTGAGTGTGAAGGGGAGGCAGCAGAAGCAGAGAGGGGTTTATAAATTGAAGACCTCTGGTTACATTGCATCCCCTCATTACTGCCTGAGTAGAGGAGGCCCAGTAGGTTAAAACAAGGAATGACTAAAGTCCTTTGGGAACTGATGTTCTATGAGATAATCTGACAGTGTCGGAGAATGAGAGCAGTAAAATGCAAGCTAGAAATCGAGAACTGTCTGTATGCTGTGGTGATTCAGAGAAGTCTTCAGAGCAGCTGGACTTGGTTTGATTTCTACCTATATAACCTTAAATATGCCAATTAAGCCTCAGTGTGCTCTTCTGTAAGATAGAACTAAAACATCCACCTTCCCAGCTTACTCTTAGAATTAGATAGCATAGTAACACAGAATCAAATAAGTGCTCATCCAGCTCATCCAAAAGAAGCTGTTGTTGCATTTCATAGGGCAAGACTATGAAGAAGTGATAGTTTCACAGAAACTATGGTGCTAAAGTGAGGGCAGAGCACCAGTATCTTCTCAGTGCTAGATCACCCTAACTGCCCAGTCTCAGCGACTTCAAGGGGGAGGAGAGAACGGAAAATTTGGACACACTTGCAGAGTAACTCATCTTCTGAGCTGGGAGATCTGCCAGGGGAGGCCCAGCCGATGTTGATCTCACTTCTGTCTTTTCTGTGTGTGTCCTGGCACATAGGTTGGCTGGTCCCCAGCTAGCACCACAGTTAATAGGAACACGCTCAGTCCCCAAAATTTTATAGTCAACAAACCATCCGGATGAACATTGAGCAGACTTTACTAATCACCTACTGTGCACAATGCACGAGGCTTACAGAATCTATTCTTGTTCCTCCTCATGAAGCAAATGAGAAGCTGAACTTTCCTGGAAGAAAACAGGCTGGAAATCACCTGCTTTTGTCAAGGGTTGAAATTTTCCAGAGCACTGTGGAAAAGAGTCATTGTTGACCTTAAAGTCAGTGGCTATTTTGGACTTTCCAATACAATTCAACTAAAGGCCATTGCAAAATTTCTGGAGGAAAAGGTAGAGCAATGTGATATTCAAAGTTATGAGTTATAAATTTAAAAAAGTAACAATTCAAGAGTAATTTTTAAAAGATAACTATCATCCTGTTGAATTATCTATAGCATTTTAAAATAATTTTATATCTTATTTTCATAATCTTTTTAAACTTAAAAAATAATATATGTGCTTTTTACTTTATACCATCTGTAAAAAGTAACTCAAAATGAATCAAGGACTTAAATATAAGAGCCAAAACCATAAAACTCTTTGACAAAAACATAGGACAAAAGCATCATGACAGGATTTAGCAATGATTTCTTGAATGTGACTACAAAACACAGACAACAAAAGAAAAAAATAGGTAAACTAGACTTCTTCAGAATTAAAACGTTTGTGTATCGAATGACATGATCAACATTGTGAAAAAGCAACCCATGGAATGAGAAAAAAATATTTACAAATTAAATATCTGATAAGGGAATAATATCTAGAATATATAAAGAACTCCTACAACTCAACAACAGAAACCAAACAACTCAATCCAAAAATGGACTTGAAAAAAAGAACCTGAATAGATATTTCTCCAAAGAAGATATACCATGAAGATGTACAAATGGCCAATCAGCACACAAAAAGATGTTCAACATTTCTAGTCATTAGGGAAATACAAATCTAAATCACAATGAGACAGCATTTTATACCCATTAGGATGGCTATTATCCAAAACAAAACAAAATAAAACAAAACAGAAAATAGCAAGCATTGGCAAAGATATGAGGAAATTAGAATTCTTGTGCATTGCTGGCGAAAATGTAAAATGCTATGGAAAACAGTTTGGAAGTTCCTCAAAAAGTTAAACATAGAATTACCATATGATCCAGCAATTTCATTCCTAAATATATACCCCCCAAAATTAAGGCAGGGACATGAAACAATACTTACACACCAATGTTAATAGCAATATTATTCACAATAATGAAAAAGTAGAAACTACCTAATGTCCGTCAACAGTTGAACAGATAAAAAATATGTGGTATATACATATAAGGGAATATTATTTGGCCTTAAAAAGAAATGAAATCTTGACATATGCTAACGCATGAATGGAACTCAAAGACATTACACTAAGTGAAACAAGGCAGTTGCAAAATGACATATATTGTAATGAGTCTACTGATATGAGATACCTACAGTAATCAAAGTCATGGAGATAAAAAATGAAATGGTGGTTTCCAGGGGCTAGGAGCCAGAGGAATGGGGAATTATTGTTTAATGGGTACAGACTTTCTGTTTGAGAAGATAAAAAGTTCTGGACGTGGATGGTGGTGATTATTGTAGTACAATATGAATATACTTAATACCACAGAACTGTATATCAATACCACAATAAAAAAATGAAATTCTGATACATGATACAACATAGATAAACCTGGAAATCATTATGCTAAGTGAAAAAATTCAGATACACACACACACACACACACACACACACAAACAACTATTGTATAATTCCACTTACATGAAGCATGGGGAATAGACAAATTCATAGAGATAGAAAGTAGCATAGTGGTTACCAAAAGCTGGGAGATAGGGTATTGGGGGATGAGGGATTGGGTTTACTTCCACTAATTCCAACCAACCCTTTGCCTCTATCTCCTGATTTTTAAAATATACTTACATTATACTTTTGGGTTTTTTTGTGGTTAATTTTTAGCTTTAAATAACATTCTCAAAGCTTTAGCTTCTAAAATTTTTTAATATGGAAATTTTCAAACATATACAAAAATAAGGAGAAGAGTAGAGTAAGTCCCTATGTACCAAGTACTTATGTTGCAAACCCATAGTCAACCTCCCCATATCCCCATTGACTCCCATTACTTTGAAACAAATCTAAAACATTGTAAAATGTTATCTGTAAATATTTTAATATATATTTCTTAAAAGTAAGGACTCAAAAAAACACGACATAACTGCAATGCCATTATCACACCTAAGAAAATGAACAATAACTCCTTAATAAAAAGTTAATGTTGAAATTTTACTGTCTCATTTTTTTTCAGTTTGTTTAAATCAGAATTCCCATAAGGTCCTTATATTACAGTTGGTTGACATGTCTCTTTAGTCTCTTTTAATCTATAGGTTCTTCATGTCTCTTGTTCTTCCCATTGCAGTCTAAGTTGAAGAAACTGGGTTGTTTGACTTGTAGAGTTTCCACTGTCAGGATTTTGATTATTGCATCTCCATGGTGTCATTTAACATGTTTTTTATCTCTTGTATTTCCTGGGAATTGGTAGATAGATCTAGAGACTTGCTTATATTGAGATATAATTTTCTAGCAAGAACATTTTCACACATAGTTTTCCAACTTCCATCAGGAGGTATCATGTCTGCTTGTATCTCTTCAAAATAATTCCAGAAGCTATTGATAACCATTGCCTAGATCCTTTAATTCATTAGGTGTAGTGATGGTCTCTCAGTCCTTACTCACTTGATAGCTGAAATGCTTTTTTATAAAGAGATTTTCCCCATTGACTATTTGGTTATCCTAAGATTCAGGAAAAACAGAAACAATTTCTTGTCTCTTTTAACGACAGTAAAACTTATTACTTTTGAAAATAGTGAGTTGATTTACTAGCATCCTCTAATGGTTACTACTGAGTTTTTTGTTGTTGCTGTTGTTGTTTTAGTATTATGTTGATGTGTTTCAAGCCATCACATTTCAATTCTTGCTGATGTTCAAATTGTCCTGTCTTTGGCGAATGAAATCCTCTTTAAATTTGCTTCTAAATCCTCATTTTCAAGGGTGTTTGTTACCTTACTCGTTTTCTAGTGTGAGTAGATGTTTCAGGTTCATGTGATACATTTGCTGCCCGAGGCCTGAATTAACCATTTTCCCAAGGATTTCTGGTCATTTTTAGTAGAAAATGCTATTTGGAGATCACAATATAGGCATTCATTGTTACTAGTTTGGTCATTGTTAGATCTTCATTTCTAAATCTATAAAATACAGAGTATATTTATTAACTCCCTTCCTCAAATAAATGAGAAATTAGCACACCTTCATTTTTCTCTACTTTTTTTTTCAAGCTTTTCAATTTGTCAGCTGTAACATTACTTTTATACATCTTTAAGAGTTGTAACCCTGACATTTGAGTCTGTGGCTATAATTAATCATTCTCACTTTGTCTATAGACTGATTATTAAAACTATAAACCAAAAACTAATATTTGAAAAATTACAAGTATATAAATATCATCTACTAATGAACATCAAAAATGTATGACTAGGTTTATTACAAAGGAAATGTACTCCTACTCCACTACACTGGACCGCAGGAAGGAAAAATTTGTAAACCTCATGGCTGAATATATTTTTTTTTATAATGACATGCCACTTTTCATTCTGCTTCATATTTGTACTATGTTGTATGACTATTTTCCTTGGAGTTTCTAGCTGAAGCATATGCTTTCATCTGATTAAAAATTTCTAGATTTCTGTTCATATAATTATATAACGAAACTCACTTGTATTTTGAAGACATACATGGTAGAGTCCTTTGATACATCCCATATTAATTTTGACCTATTGTTTTCCAGGGTATTGCAGAATTTCAAGCTAAGATTTATTTTCATTGTACTCCTGGGTTAATTTCACTATTCCTAGATCACAGATATACTTCTTTCTTCAGTTCTTATTTTAATTTTTTAATTTTTAGAAAGGTTTATGGAATATAAACTTTCTGATTCCTTTCTCCCTGAAACTGGCTTTAATTTTATCTCTTATTTTACTGATAGTTTGGCTGGGTATAGATTTTCAGGTTTGAAATATTTCTCACTTAGAACTCTAAATAAATTTCTCTGTTGTCTTCTAGTATCTAGTATTGTCCGTTATAAATCTCGCATTTGTCTTAGTGACCGTTCTCGGTAGTAGGCTACCCATCATCTAATCATTCCTTCTTCCTTCTTACCAAACCCATTTTGTTCAAGTGTCAAGATTATTGTTTTGAAGGAGGAGGCCCTCTTCCCCAGCCAACCATGATAAACCCATTCTTGTCATCAGTGATTGATTCAGGAATAGGCTTTTGGATGTTCACGTTTGAGAAAATGATGATTTGAAATTGTCGCAGCCATCCTGTGACACAGAAGAGAAGAGCAAAATGTTGGAGATAGCAGAGCAGAGATGCTAAAAGAATCTGAGTTATTAATTATGTAATCGTACAGTTGAATTAATTAAACCTAAGACTAATTTACACTGTAAATTTTTAATTTGTAAGTAGATTTTAGATAGTTTTAGATTGAGGATCACTTTTCCTCTTGAAGAGATTAATTTTATTATTTGTAACTCTAATTTTGAATTACTGATACCTTAACATGGCTGATTTTTGTGTTAAAATGATTCAGGCCAAATGTTTCTCTAATCTCTTCTTCATGGGGGCATAAGGAACTATGAAAAAAGAAGAAAAAGCATCTCTACAATAAATTTGGTGGACTTGTAAAACTGAAAAGGCTGTCAAGAGTTAATTTAGTCTACTGCCCTGATTCTAAGCTGGCCCAATGAAAAACTATCCCATAAAATTGCTTCATATGCTTTTCATAGACACAGAAATGTCATCACCTTCCTTGCTGTGGTACATTCCAGCATGTCAATGCCAAAGAAGGAGGCACGGCATCACAATTTTATCCTGAAATAAATGTGGTGGCATTTGTTCTGATAGAACCAGTTTCCATTAGTGTGCCAAGGCCTTTCTTGCTGCAGGAAAACCAACTAATGTACAAATTTACAAAATAGACAGATTCATGGGAGTGAGAGTTTGAACTGCAGAAATGGTTTTGTTTTTACAAAATATTTATGGAGTGTTCTTTTAAACTTAGAATTCACCAAATGGGTTAAAAACATAACTTAATTTTGAAAATAAAAATCCAAAATATTACATATCTAAGGGGTAATTTATTTTAAGCGATAATACTGTCAAATTTACAAAACTCCTCTATTATGTAGTAGCTATTGAAAGTCTCTACTTTGGGAGTGGCACTTGCCTTCTTTCCACCAGGGACTTCCCTAGGGTGGGGACATGCTCAACTACCCTAATTCCTTCCACATGGAGGCTATGGCCATCTGCAGTTGTAAACCACGATTCTTTGACACGTAAATCCCAGATGGTGGTTTGAATTTAAGGCCCATATTGCATGCAGATTTCTACCACATGTGGTTTAAATTTTTTTTCTTATTGTTACTCAATGCAAGCTCATTGTGGGGGACAAAAAGGTAGATAAATACATAATGCAAAGAAAAAGAAACTCTCATGACATGTTAATATTTTGAAATTTGTTCTTCTAGATGTTTTCTAAGCATATTCATTTATATGTATAACTTTTTTTTTTCCCACAAAAATGGTCTTGTACCTGTCCTGCTCAAGGCTACTCACCATCCTGCATGTTCATGTCCTGGATGCTCATAGGTAACCTGGTCATAACTCTCATAGGCTACTGCAAGAGCTCATGAACCTAACATCACAGGTAATTGCTATTCACCAACATGAAGGGAAGGGCAAGGGGGCCATAGGACCCAGAGCTACCATGTACCGAGCACTTACTGTTTGATAGTTGAGATGCTACATGTGTAATCTCTACTTCTCACGCTTACCCTCAGGGATGGTTTGTTACCATCTCTTTGCAGATGTGGAAACTAAGAATGGCTGAATTAGAATTTGAACTCAGAGTGATTTGGCCTCAAAGCCAGTGTGTCCTACGGTACCACAGCACTTCCATGTTGGCAGATGTAATGACCTCCAGATCAGAGGCACCTGGGGTAGAGGCAGCAGAGAGGGGATGATGCTGCCCACAGAGGAAGATGGAGGGGGTGATGACTGAAATTACCCATGATAGACTGAAAGGGGGTGCCAGGGGTTGCTTTCCTTGGGAGGGGACATGGTGACCAGGATTAAGCCTCAGTGGGAGAGGCAGAGCTTAAAGGAGGCAGAATAAATTCCTTTGGGCAAGGCTGGCCTGGGGGAAATGATGAGGCTAAAAAAGTGGTTTTCATTCATCTGTAAAGTCTTCAAGTTTGCCAGGTCCCTGTAGCCCCCTCAGAGCCCTCAGACCCTGTGCCTGTCTCTCTGGCCTCCTTGGGCAAGACTATCCTAGAGTGTAGGTCTCCTCCTTGTTACATTAAAACTCCTACAATGCAGTAGTCAATCTCTCAGAAGGCTTTGTTGGCTAGAGTTTACTCAAGAAATGCATTCATATTGTTAGGTTAATGAATATTATTGACTCAATGTGCTTCTTTCTCCCACATACTTGCATTTTAGCAGCATTGTTGGTACCAGGTCCTGGAAATACAAAGATGAAGCCACCTTCTTAAGCAGCTTCCTACAGTAGGGAGAACATGACACAGGGGAGATGAGAGAGGTATTTGTAAAAGGTTTTGCTACTTTTTTTCTACCTGGAGGGGGTTGGTTGAGTGTAGCCCTGGAAGGAAATGTTCGAATGGAGCTTTGAGGAATGAGTAGGAGATGAACACAAAGCTGAGTAGTCGTAGAACAGGAAAAGTGACATAACCAATGAGTAGAAATAGTGATTGTCTCTGCTCTGGCTCCATATAGTAGACAGAGGCCAGTGGTCTGGGCTGGACTGCAGAGGGCTTTGTATGACATCATACAATGTTGGGGCTGTATCCTGTGGGCAGTTGGCCCTGTCAGGGGAGAGACTTAATCTGATTTGTGTCCTGGAAAGATATTCTTGGTAACAATGAGGAGGATGGATGAGTCACTTGGAGAGAGAGAGACCATATTCCAGAGAGTTCAGTAATGTGGACATTTTCAGCAGATGGTGAGAATGAGTTTAAGTCAAGGAGGCCTTTTCCCAGGGTTCAGATGAGAGAAGACTAGCTCTGGTCTCAAGGAAATGTGGGGGCTGAGTCTGGTCCCAGGGAAGTAAGAGGAGCAATTGCTTTCGCTCAGGGACTACCGGGGCAGAAGACCTCATTACTCATGAATTCCAATAAATCCTGGGACTGGCCCATGGGAGTCCTTAGGTGCTTTTCGTGTGTTGGCTTTTAAATGGCAACCGAGCTTTGCAAAGCCTTTCTGTTTCTGGAAGTGGGGACCAGCACAGGAAACAGGCTCTGGGATGGTTTGCCAGGCCCTGGGCTGGAATGGGTGTCCAGGTGGGCAGGAGGATTCTGACCTGGAGAGGAAGCCAGTCACAGACCTCAGAGGACCTTCTGGCGGGTGAGAGCCAGCACAGGCAAGGCGTGGTCTGCCAAACACCACATGGGCAGACTAGTTGGTTTGAAAATGCAGGCAAAGACACAGTGGTGGTTCTTAGTCAGGAGCAGAGGGCTGGACCATGGCCTTCAATCCCAGCACTGCCGCCTCCTTGCTGGGTACCTTGGGAAAGCTGCTCGATCTCTCTGTGCCTGGTTTTCTCATCCATGGTATGGAGCAATAATGACACCCATGTTGCAGGTTTGCTGTGAGGGTGTCACATGAGCTAATATTCCTACAACGCTCAGAGCAGTGAGTGCCTCGTGGGTGCCACATGTGACATATTTGCTTTACTAGAGACCCAGGCCGGCAAGAGCTCTGAGGAAACTCGCCCTGGCTGAAGGCTCTTCCATAGTCCCTCCAACATAGTTGGCAGCTGCACCCTGAGACACTACTCTTCTCTCCCCGGAACTTCCTGCACATCCAAGGACCTACTGATGCCCAGACACACCCAATTAAAGGCCAGGAAGGGGCGGCATGGCACCCAGTCTGTCCCAGTGCAGCCAGGGGCGGCACTCGCCCTGCCCACACTGTCCAGTTGCATCTGAACGTCAACCCCGTCACATCGCCTGCCCCTCGCCTGGAACTTCAAAGTAGTTTATTTTTTCCTTTTGCATTTGGATTCCAGGCATATTTAATGGGGCGTGTTAGAGCAAAACAGCCATAACTTGCAGTCTTTCTCTCCAGATTAAACAGGTGCATAATCCTTCTTTAGCCAAGCTTGTCAGCTGCAGCAGCTGAGAGCGCCCCATCTCTGTGGGCCTCTGTGGCTGTGCTTTCCTCCTGTCTTTGGGGCTCCCCAGTGCACCTCTGTTTGGGGTTGTGACACCCCCAGCTGTCCTGGCCCAGGGCAAAGCATCGCATTCCCTCTCCACACTGGGAAAACCTGTCTTAGCTGTGAGAGTCTGAGGTAAAAATGAAAAATATTTTCCTGTCAGCAGGTGCCTTTGGCTGAATTCTTATGATTTCTGAGTGGGGGTAGTCGGGCCCAGTGGAAACCACACTGTGACAGGCATGAGGAGCCGTTTAGGTGAGCGCTCCTCCTCTCCCCACTCTGAGGCGGCTCCCGCTTCATGTTAGCGAATGTTCCCGGCATCTCCCAGGGGACAGTCTGGCAGGGAGGGACCTGCCTCAGCTCAGGGTCGGGGCTTCGAAGCGGTTCGGCCTCTGCATGGGCGAGGCGGCTCCTCAGGCTGATGGCGCGTTCCGTGCCACCCCTCTTTTTTCGGAAGTTACGCAATCATTTTCTAGTGTAAACAAAAATATTGCCGAGAGGCCGGCGGCCCCTGGAGAACCGCACGGAGCGGCGGTGATGGATGGGCCCGAGGATGGAGCCGCAGGCCCGCATCAGTCACACCTATCGCCTGGCTCCAAAACGGGCCTGTTAGCACAGCCTGACTTGGATCATTTGTCTCCAAGTCCCCGGGGATTTTCAAACAGCTGTGGAGCCAACCATTTCAAAAGGGAACATAGTTCTGGTTTGTGGCAAGAATAACATGTGCTCCAGAATCCCAGCCTCCGAATTCCTGGAGCGCTGGGCGTGGCTCCGTTTCCCCTTTGGGCCTGCTGTGTCACCCTGGCGGGTGGCTCCCTCTCTGTACTCCCCGCACAAATGGCCATGCCATTTAGAGCCACCGAAGGACTCAAACCCAGGGTATATGTAGGCGGAAGACATTTTCCTCTCTTCCTCTCTCCCCGAGACTGCCTTTCTGTCAAAGACCCAGGGGAAGCGGTGCTTGGCGCCAAAACCTGGGCCAGGAAGGATATTTCTTTCCACAGATGCAAATCATTTTCCTTTCTTCCTCTGTCCTCTCCTTGTCCCTTCTCTCTATCTCCCGCCTCTTATCTCCCTTTACCTCATTTTATGCTTTCTTTCTCTAGAGGGGCCTTGCTCTGGGGAGGGGTGAATTCGGGTCTGGTGCAGCTCCCCAGCCTGCGATGTGGGTGGGAGAAAGCTAGTGCAGGAAGTCCACAGGGTGGAGGAGGCTGATAACCAGCAAGACACAATGGCCTGACGGGGAGGGAAGTGAGAACAAGGGCTGAGGAGCAGTGTTTCAGGTGGGAGCCCCCAGAGGCCCAGGGGCCAGGAGGGAGGAGGGGAGGGAGAGGGAGGTGGCCAGGGCACCAGGGCCCACTGCCTGTCCCAGCAGCCCAGAGCCAAGCTCATGGCTACATGATGGGGCTGGGCAGGACCTGGAGACTAGGATCCCCTTTCTTCTTTTCCAGAACTGCCAACCCAAGTTGAAATGAAGGGCCCTCCCCATCTGCCCTGCCACCCCAGCACCGGCCAGTAGAGAAGGTGCAGCCTCCTGGGCCTCCGAGTGAGTGGGAACATTCTGGAGCCCAGCAGCCTCAGCAAAGGGGTCAGCCAGCCTGCAGGGCACCCTCTGCCTTTGGAAGTTTCTCTCTTTTCCTGCCCAGGATTGGGGCCACAAAAGCCTCTGGTGGACACTCGAGGCCCACAGGAAATCTGGACCTCCTGGTACGATCCCAGAAGTGTCTGAAAGTGGAGTGGTTTATCACGGAGCCTAGGTGGGGATCAAGTTCTACGTCTACATCAAAGAAGTCTCTGTAGGGAAAAAATTGCAGTCTGTCTTGGGGATGTCAGACCAGGCACGATCCTCAAGGATGGTGTAAGCAGGCTCGCCCTTACTATGGCTCCCTGAACACCTTCTCCACCAGGTGGCCAGCATTTGTGCCCATCCCTCCACCTCTACCCTTACAGAGTATGGAGAACTCATAACATAAGCACCCTGTGCAACACACATACTGGCATGTGGGCACGTATGTGTACAGACATATTCTCTATGAAAGCCATCATAACCACATTACAGAACATTTAGAAAACAGAGACGGCAGAAAAAAATCCCCCGATGATCTCACCTGAGAGAGCTGTTGATCATTTAGAAATATTTCTACTTACACTTTTTCACGTGCAAATGCCAATTTAAAACATAGTAGTTTTAATTCTTGATAAAAGTTTGCACCCTCCTTTTCTCACTTCACGTTTTTCATAAGAATTTTAGATGTTGTTGTATAGTCTTAACAGTTATCATTTAAAATGAGAGACTGATATTCCAGGAAATGGATGTAAAATGGATAATAGTCTCACATTTTGTTCAGACATTTAGGCAATTTCTGTTTTTTGGGTTTTTTTTTTTTCACTGTTCTAAGTAGTACCACAATGTAGCTCTTCCCACGTTTTGAATTTGTCTCTGGGAGGGATGAACCATAAGCTTCATTTCTTACGTTAGTCCAGCACCACAGACGTGGGCCACTGCTTTCCACCCCTGTGCCATCAGCCACAGGGAAAGCGGGCCAGAGAGCACGGTGAGTCAGAGTAAATCCACCGCCACGCCGCTGCTGGGCCAGCCCAGCCCCTTCCTGCTGAGGCACACCTCGTGTTACTACGTGGCTACAGTAAAGCAAGTGGCAGGCCCGCCATTCCCAGTTGGCTGAGTTTTGGAGAAACAGCCTTGGCTGAGGCCGCTAAGACAGTTTTTAGAGGGCATGTGGCACTTTTGAAATGCACATGCTCTTCTCAGGGTGGGCCACCTGTCTAGCTGCCCCCAGCTACTTATGACGATAGCGCAAGGATGCTCAGCTTTGGGCATTCTGGGCTGCATAGTTCTCTGATGTGGGTTCTCTGTGCATTGTAGTTATCGGCAACATCTCTGGACTCTGCCTCGTGGATGCCAGTAGCACCCCTCCTCTCCACCCCACCCTCCCCCCCACACACATACCCAGTTACATCAGTCAAAAGTGTCTGTAGACACTTTGTCTCTAGACAAAATCATCCCCCATCAGGAACCAGCCAAAAACCACAGCCTCCTCCCCACCCCCACCCCTGCCCCCCACCCCGCCCTGCCCCGCCCCCCGGCCTCTGGTTACTGCTGCAGTGACACTGGCACTGTCGCTAGGCCCCATCTCACACACTGACCTCAGCATCTGTATCCTCCTTCTTCACGTTTAACAGCTATAGCAGGGATCAGGGCAATGTAATCACACTATAATCGTAGTGATGTGACACCCCACGGAGGTATATTCCTCAGGCCTCTCCCTCTTCGAGCCTCAGTTTCCTAATCTGAAATGTGAATAAAACTCACCCACCCCCCAAGATGTCACTGGGGGTGACTTGAGCTTGAGACATATGTGTGGCTCGCCCAGCAGTCCTGGTACATAAAGAATCTTCAGCCCATGTTAATGGAATCAAAATCTGATCTTTAACATCTGCAGAACCCCAGCCAGCAGCTATGTGAAATGATCAGCATGGAATCCAAGGATATAAACATGAAATCTGCCTGATTGTAACATTGTAGGGTGCTGGTGAGGATATTGCCAGGACCAAAATATCTTGGGTTTCATTATCAGAACAAAGCGTGCTCCCTCTGAAGCATGAGTTTGTTTTTGTCCTGTGAACACCATGGCTCTTGCAACTGATTGTTGCCCTCATTGCTTAGGCTGCTAGGAAGCTCAGAGTCAAAATTGTATCCTGCCTCCGTGCACCTGAGAAAGACCATTCAGTGTGTACTTTTGTGAGGTCATCTAACCTTTGTTTTCCTGTTCATGTTTTCCTCAGTCTTTCAGTGGCCTTTATTGTTATTATTCTGAATAAAATCTGCTTGGATGAGGTTCACAGAATCATTTCTCGGCAATCGGCAACCTGGACAATGAGCATCCCAGCAGCTCTCTGTCCCACACTGTCGCTAAAGGCTGCAGGAGTCAGCAGCCCAAAGAACTAGAATTGCTTGTGTCATAGTTTCTATGTTCATTTAAAATCCTGCCCTGTCATTTATTTTCTTTCAGTCCCATGTGAGGCCATGCTAGTTTTCACAGCCCTTCCCAGGACTCACCACCTGGTGGTAAAGAGGACTTTAAGTGGATCTGTGTGCCAGGCATGTTTTTGTTAAAACAAATGATTTTCAAAAGAAATTCTCTGAGACTTCTCAGCCCTTTCTTACGATGTTCCTTCCTTCCTCCCTTCCCCTCTTGTTCCTTTACTCTCTCTCCCTTCTTTCCTTTCCTCCAACATACATGTTGCTTACTAGCTGAACAAGTTACTTCACTTATTTGAGCTTCAGTGTTTTTCATCCATTAAAGAGGGATTGAAAAAAAATCTCATAGAATGATTATGTGGATTAAATTATTCACGTAGAGCATTTAGTATATTCCCTGATGTAGTGCAACAAATGTTAACTTTTATTCATTCAAGGAAAAACTATATGTTAAATGCTGGACATACACAATCTAACATTTCTCAGGAAAAACTAATGTAGTTTATTTAAGTACACACATACCCCCTATAGTAATTTGGGAGAGGAGAAGCACTGAGGTTCAGTTAATAATGAGCAGTTGTTAAAATCCCAGGAAAAGCTGGGAACTACACTGTCTTATCTTCCTCTAGAGGCCTTTGCTTCATTATTCTCATTAGTCCTCCTCTCCTTTCCTCACCCTATTTTGTGGCATTTCTCTCCTTTTGCTCCTGAGACCTGCCTTTTCTGATCTGGGGTTACCTTTGGGGCCCCAGCCCTGGGCCACAAGTCAGGCTTGGACTGGACTCCACTAACCATTCCTACCTGGGCTACGTTAATCGTCACTATCTTTATGCAAATCACTACCTAAAGGAGATAGGTCTCAGTATTATATTTGCCACCCTCCCCTTTTTCTCTAATCAAAGCCCGATTACTTTCGGTCTCCCTCTCTGCTTCTGTGAACCTGTTGTCCCCTTGGCTCCCACAGGCTCTAAACACCCTCCATCCAGTGAGGCCCTGAGTGATTAATCTGTGGCTTGTTTCCTCCCATCTTCCCCAGAGCATGTGCAGTGCCCATTCATCAAGATGCCCAGATAATTGAAGCAATCCAGCTTCATCGGGGCCATGCTCTGGGCGGCGAGGCTAGCTGGGAGACCTGCAGCATTCAATGTAATTACTCTTTCTGAGCTAATCCCTGGGGCTCCTCAGCCTCCTGCAGATCCCCATCACCTTGAGTTGTGTTTCTGTAAATGTCTCTTCCCTCCTCCCCGCCAAGTCCTTCCGTGGACTTTAATCCTAGACTGGCCTTAGCAGCAGTCGTGCCCTGACCTGTGAAGAGCCATTTTCATTAAAGAATCAGATGGATGGAAGCTTAAGGGAGTTGAGTTGGCCATTAGAAAGAACGTTTTTCCCTGAGGCTTAGAGAAATTGAAATATGCTACTGAGAAAAGTGATGGGCTCTTTTAAAGAAAACTCTAGGGAAAGGACAGAAAGTGGATCTTTCTTCAGAGACCAGAAGAGAATCAACTGTGCTCTGTCAACCCATCCCCAGGATGGGGAGAGGCCCTGGAGTTGCAAAAGTCCTTAGTAAAACCATCTGTTCCAATTTCCCTCTCAATACCGGTTTTGGGATACCTTTTCTTAGCATGAATCCACCCTAATTATTCTTTTATTCATTCATTCATTCATTCACTCACTCATTCATTCACTCACTCTTTTCACAGACATCTGTGACTCAGGGCCTCATACTGTCAGACTTTCACTGTCCCAAGCACCTGTGAATAACAGGCAACAACAGCAGATTAGTGTTCTCCCGGAGGAATCAAAAAAGTTGTATAAATGGCATCAATATTGTCTTTGGACTGTCAAGTTAATAAAGGCAATAAATATCACCAGTTGTTTTAGGGGAGTCTTCTGCAAGGGAGACTTTATATTCAAGGGACATTAGCTCTTCTGGGCAAGGCCACTTGACAATGGCAATGAAACAAAGAGACATAGTCACTGCAATAAAGAAACTCTCATGTGTGCAGCCTTGTAAATTCACACCATGCAATAAAGGATCTGTGACCAAGTGTTGGACTAGGTGTGTAACCTCAGAAATATTTAGCTCTAGAGACCCAGAGAATTTGCAGTTGTCATTACCCTTGAAGTACTTTGCCCATCAAGACAAGCAGAGTCTGGCTGCCTCACCTGAAATTCGAGTCTCCTAAAATATGGCTCCAACTTTATCTTCTAAAGGGATGCAGTAGACCTTTAGAGGTTCTAAGTACTAATATTACAGTGTCTCACATCTACCCCCCAATAGAAGTAAATATAAAACATTATTAAAAACCATAACATAAGTGTAAGGAAGTCCAACTCTGTTCTGATTTTTCCCAAAATGTCTTCTCAATGCTTTTTAAAACATAACAAATAGTAAATTCTTAAACAAAAATCATCGGTGTCCTTGCTATTTCGATGGCTTGAGCGTGTGCTCATTTTGATAGAGGGGTAACCAAGCATTATCCACTATGTCCCCCCAACAACCCTCCATTCAGTCCAGTCTGATCTCAAGCTCGGACTTTCTAGGCTCTTGGGCTTCCTTTGTGTCTTGAATCTCTCTTTCTTCTCTGGTTACATAACTCCTACTTCAGTCTAAGGCCCTGCTCGATTTCCAAACCAGTGGCACCACCAAACCCTCCCACAACTGAGGAAGCCTCCATCAATCATTCCTATTTGTCTCTGATCTCCCATAGAAAGTGGTGTCCAGTCACTTAATAACATAGCACTTTGTGACATGTCTCTTATTTGTATTTAATGTTTTAAGTGCTCCTGTAGTTTTACTAATGAACCTATGGGGTTTGAGGACAGGACTCAGGTCTAACATTTCTGGCTCTCTCTTTGCTGCTCAGTACATAGATGGCACTCACATTTCAAACATGCTGATTCCTTGTGTCAATACATTCTAATTTGAGGGACAAAGAGCCTCACTTTAGAAGCAGAAATTCTCTGAAACATTATAAATACATTCCACTTTGGAAATACTACACTAAAAGTTGGTGATTACTTGGTACCAAAGGAGCGTACACTAAAATCCACAATCAAGCACTAATTAACATCTAAGTGAAAATACAAAACTTAAATATGCCATAAAAACTCTTAGACCCTTAATTATATATCCCCCTTTTCCTCTTTTGTCCACACCCCCAGTCCCCGCCATCCCCTTCCACTGCCATCCACACTTGAGAGACACTGAGCTAGGTCTTTGAGAACTGTTATCAAAATAGCAAAGTAATAAACTCATTAACACCTTAGCTCCAATTATTTCATTAGATAAGTCTTCCCTCACTTAGCAGTGCACCAGGAGAGTGGGCACAGGCTACTTACATTTTTATGGAATGAAAGGAAGGTTGAAAAAGTCTAGAGCTTTAGATACTTAATACCTTTAAATTCTGGTACAGCTTCTGTAGGTCAAACTTCTCTGTATCAGAGCAAGAACCAGGAGGAAAACCATCAAGAGAAGTGCAAGTTTCAAGGCAGAAGAGGTGGTTGCTGATGCCAGATGCTGGAGCCTAGAAGTGAGTATAATTTGCCATGTGCTGCTCATCAGGAAAGAAGGAAGGTGAGAGGGAGCTGGGCTGCAGCAGCAGATCAGGTATCATGTTGGGGGTAAGAGCATGCAGGTGGGGAGAGTAGAAGGGATGCTTGAGGAAAGACAAAGATGAAGGAAAGTTTTTGTTGGATTATTTTCTTTTTGGATAAGGAGATGAGCATATTTGTTGCTGAAATGACTGAAGATTCAAGAGAAGTGGTGCGAGTGATGAAGGATGGCCAGAGTGGGGACTGAATCAAGAGTGCAGGAGGAGGAATTTCCCAGAGGCAGAAGGAGGGGAGCTTTTCCCCCAGAGATGCAGGTAAATATTAATGTTATAATGCACTACTTCAGAAATCTTTGATGGTAAGTGAGGGAAGTCAATTTAAGCCTGTTAAGTAAAAAGAAAAAAGAGAGAGGCATGGCTGGGCCTCAGGAACATCCAGAACCAGGACTCTCTACATTGCTCTCAGATCCTCTCCATCTACCTCATTCTTCTCTCAACACTGCATATCCTCAACTTCTTCTGTGTGGAGAGGAAGCAAGACCGACAGTTGCAGCCATAGGGGAGAGCCTGGACTAACCCTCTTGGCGTCAAACCCAAAATTCTAGAAAAAATTCTCACTGGTCCATCTTGAGTCTTTAGGAGCCCAATTGTGGGTCAATAAATTGTGGTCAGGCTGTGGGAAGGAGGTTCTATATAAGCACATGCCAGCACCCATGGGGACCTCACATATTGAGTTAAGAAAAGAGAAATTTTTATTGAAGAGGGGTGTCCATTAATGCATGTAGTTTGGAGGTGGAGGAGAGTTTAGAAAATCTGAGCAGTTCAGATCTCAAGTTTGTTTTGTTTTTGTTTTTTTTGTTCTTGAGAAGATAAGACCTCTGCTAAGAATTAGGGGATAGATGTAGATTCGGCCTGCTGAAGGTTTGGAAAAGTGCCATGTGAAATGAGAAAACCAACAGAACTGAGCAATGTTGAGAAGCATACAAGGGTAGAAAGCATCATTGTGTCATGGGGTCAACCCAAATTTATTCATTTAATGAACATTATCACTGACAATCTCTATTATCTCCCAGTATCCTGGACACAGCACCAATTAAAATAGATATCTAGGCTGATCCAAAGTTGGAGAGTAGAAATATAAATGCTTCAGATATGGGGGCAAAAGAGTTGAGATGAGTAGAAGGGCTGAGGTAGGTGGAAACATGTCCACAGGAGGAACCAAAGGCTGATGAACACAAGGAAGTCATCAAGGAGCAGCTAACAAACTTGTGTCTCAGTGGTGCCTCTGCTGATGGCCCTTCTTAATGGAGACAACCCCTCAGGTAAGGTGAACACATCCTGGTTTGCTAAAGAAGTTCTATGTGATTATCAGTGGCACTTTCTTTCATTACTGAGAGGTTCCAATTTGGATGCTGAATCACTTGATCAGCCCATACTGGGCCAGTTCCGAAGTGACTGGGGAAGGTGGCCTCTCAGGGCTGTAACTTCTTCATGTGTTGTAGCTTCAAGCCTGATGATCCAAAAAGAGTAAACCTTGGCTCTCAACTTGCTTCTCTCCTCCTGGTCCCACCAAGGGAAATGGGGACTCCTGGAAGTCTCCAGTGCCTGAGATTTGGGGCCTAAAGAGAAAGGATCTGAGACAGAAACAAAGCTATCCTGGCCTGTCCTGCTGGCTCGCTGAAGAGAGAGACCATGTAAGAGGAGTCTGGAGGAAATGGCTCAATTCCTTGTTAGCAGCACATGTGAAAATACTGCCCATATCTTAACTGGATTCCCTAAGCTCATCTGATATACCCAAGGCGCCTCAGGGCAGGAAGTCCCAAATCTACTTACAGTTTCTGACTACCCACTTCATCTTTTCTTGGCATGAAAAAGAAAAGGCCGTGATGGAATCTTCTTTGTTTCCACCACAGTGGAGACCAACAATGTCTTGCTCATAGTAGATTCTCAGTACACATTCACATGATGAAATGGATGTCCTGTCTCAGAGGAGCCTGTGTTGGTGGCCATGAACTTGGTTTGCAGAACTAAATGTGCAACAGCATATTCAGGAGATGGGGCAGCAGGCCGTCAGGAGCAATGGCAGAATTTTTCCTGATCCCAGCTGGTGATCAGCTTATACCCTAAAGTGCAAGGATGAATAACCAGGGTAATTTTATCCCAGTCAGACTGTAACTGCAGATGTGGGCTTATTGGGTGAAACAGTTAATCCTTTCTACATTTGGCTCACTCAGGAAACACGATGCCTGGGGTCGTCAAAAACACTGTCTCCTCATGGGCCTACTGCTGGGTGCAGCCTCCTCTCTGTGGCTGAGTGGGCAGCTGTTTGTGGACTGTCTGTGTTCTTGCCTGCTGGTGAGTTGACATCTCACTGGAGTGAGGACAGAGGGGAAGGGAAGAGGTGTGTGTGTACACTGAGGGGAGAGAGGGAAGAGCTGCAGGAAAATATCAGGTGTAGGAGTGGTTGGGTGAACAGATAGGCTGAAAGGAAAAAGACTCATGGAAAAAATCTAGGGTTCACTGCAACCACAAGTCCCAAAGGCTTGAGGAGTGGGAGAGGCAGCAGCAGGAGAGCCAAGGATAGGGGGTGCCAAACTGAGCCAGCGGGCACCCACGGATTTACAGGGTGGTAATGGTTGGAAAGCTCCAAAGCCTAAAGACTAAAATAATCAAAGAGCTGCTGCTGATGGAACAGAGATGAAAGGGTTTCCAGGCCAGTCAAGTGATGTGCTTGGAGATTTGTCCTGGGCAGCCATCCTGGGTTGAGAAACTGGAGACCTGATTCTCTCCAGTTGCTGAGTTGAGGTCTGTGATTCTGGTGCTGCCTCCGGAGCTCTGAGGGCTTTGAGGAATGGGCGGGGCCGGGGGTGACGGGGCGTGGCCCCAGCACGGGGCATCCGCACGTGACGGTACCCCCACCCCGCCCCGCCCCGCCCCACCCCCAGGCCTGTCTGAGCGCCTCCTCTTGCTGAGCGCGGCCGCAGCGCGTTCCTCTCCGCGGACCTGCCCTCGGAGGGTCTCTGCGCGGTGACCCGCGGCCTGCCAGGTCCACCCACTGTCAAATGGCTCTGCTGGTCGCTCCGATCTCTTCCCACCTCCCACCCCTCCCTTCTTTTCAGTCCCAGGCTGAAGGGGCAGGAGAGGTTAAAGCTTAATACCCTGTGCTTCGTTCCAGAAACTTTAAAAAATGCCCCGCGGTTCTTGGAAGCCGTTGAGACGAAAACAGAGTGTGTGACATCTCCACCCAGAACCAGAGACAGCACTGGACTCAGGAGTCCCGGCGGGCGAGGGGAAAGAGCAGAGTGGCCGCGAGCTTTTAATAAAACCTTATCTATTTGTCTCCCTTCCCCTTCCCTCTTACCTAGTGTCCTTGATTGACGTCCTCTCCTCCCCCCGAGCGCAAAGAATCTGGAGCCCAGACCTTTCTCCCACAGGGCAGGGCGGGGCCCTGGAGCCGGGGAGGCCAGGCGGCCTTCGCGGGGAAGGATTTGGCCTCCTGGGCGGGTCTCCGGGTTGGGAGGCTCACATCGCCATGGCAACGAGCTCTTCCCGTGGGAATAACGAACTCCCGAATGTACAGCAAATTGGAAGGGGACCTGCTGAGTGCCAGCTGGGGCTTCAGGCAGACGGCGAGGGGGTGGGGAGGTGGTCTGCAGAGAGGGGGTTGAGGGAGCGACAGAGCCTGACAAGCGACCCCAAGCATGGACGCAGGGCTGCGAGTGTTTTCCTCTGAGTCAGAGGGGCCACACACGCTGGACACATGACCGGCGCCGTGCTCTCCTGTTACCGCCGGTTAGCAGATGGGTTTGCTGACTTGCTTAGAACAGCCACTGCTGAGCACTGGACTGGGCTAAATGGGACGGTTCTTTTTTCCGGGTCTATTTCAGTCCCGCTTAGGTAGTGAGACCAACAGCTCCTGTTGGAAGGGGAGTTTGAGCTGTGGAATTCGGTTCTGTGTGGCCAAGGGCATTGATTTCTTTTTACATTTTTTTAAAAAAAATTTTCAAAGTTGTTTTAATCATTAAAAAAGTATATATATATTTTTTCCAATTCAGAAAGGTATAAAGAAAAAATAAATGAAAATGAGCCTCGATCCCCAATTCTCCCACCCAGAGATAACCACTGCTAACATTTTGTTGTCATCTTTACAGATTCTGCACACACGTTCATGTATGGATGTACGTATATTTACAAAAGTAGATTACATGGGCACGTGTTTTGTCACCTGCATTTTCACATCACAGACATGAAAAGACACACAAAATCTATATCATTACTTATAATGGCAACATAGAACTGCTATAATTTATTTACCGATTTGCTACTGCTAGAAATTTAAGTTGCTTTCCAATTTATGCTCATGCATGATGATCCTTATATATACATTTTTGCACGCTCAGTCTGCTAGTTTTCTTAAACTTCTAGAAAGTACAATTGCTGGGTCAAAGGATATGAGCATTTAAAATTTTGAAGCACATTTCAAAATTCTGGGTCTGTGGATTTTTTAGGAGCCAGTAGGCTTTCTCTTCTCCATGGGTACTGGGAATAACAGGGAAAGGTCTGCTATTCACGGTGTCTTAGTTTGTATTTCCCCCAAAGCACCATCTGAAACAAGAATTTGAGTGTAATTAGCTTTTTTCAAAGGCGATCCAAGAAACAGTGTAAGAGGTGAGCAGTAAAAAGTGCACTAATGAACGGGCTGCTGCTGTGGGCAACAGGGGCCCAGTCCCACAGGGGACCTGCTGAGAGACCATGTAGAACACGGCTCAGAACTGACTGACCCCCATTAGTTTCTGCAGGGCATTAACTCTCCAGATCTTCTGACTTTCTCCACTGTTATTTGGAAAACGTCTGCAGGTAAGTTCTGAGGTAGGCCAAGGGGACATGGCTGGAGCACCTATATAGCCTCAGGTACATATGAACTATTATTCCTACCCCCAACCAAACCAAGGGATGAGGCTAATCCAGGGCGAAACTGCATGATGGGTTAAGATTTTCATCAGCACCTCCACCTCCCATCTCGGTTCCCTAAACCATCTCTTGGTGACAAACCCTGCTGCCCAAGGCTCCCAAGGTATGTAATTATCCAAGACATATCAAAGAAGTTTCTCAGTGACTTACTCTAGAGTATTAGAAACAAAATCTGTCACTCTTCCCGGCACATTTACATTTTAAGACAGGAACCAAAGTGGAGAATCATCCTGCATCAAAGGCACTGGTGACAATGCTGGCGCTGCAGGCACCGTGGCAGCTGAATGCGTCTCTGGCAAGGGCTCTGCAGCTCACGGCTGGTCCAGCTTGTCCTTCCCCGTCTTGCAGCAGGTGAGAGGTGGCAGGAAGTGGACCAGGAAGGAAGAGTCTAGAGCCTGGCTTCCGTTGCCCAGACAACACTCACTGGCCTGTGGAGTTTTTAAAAATGAGTCAGGAAAGAGGAAATAAGGCCGAATCTATTGCTGGAGGGAACAGGAAAGAAGTGAGCCGCCAAGGCAATCAGGGAGAGATGGTTGTTAAGACAGAGCAGGTGAAGAAAATGAAGAAGTGTCTCCACTGGCTCCAGGTGAAGTGAGGAACTTGGATGAAGGACTCAGTCTCAGTTTCCATCTTTCTTTCCTACACCCTTTCTGTCCTTCCTCTCTGGCCATTCTTTATCGGTGTCATTAGAGGTCCACTGCTTATCCCCTAACTGCTCATGCTACTTAAAGTTCTGTCGTGTGTACTTTCTCTTCAGCCATACATGCTCTCAACGTCCCTCCACAGCTTCTGCTGCCATCGCACACAGATGCCACACAGAGGGCTGGCCCAGCTCTCTGGGGAGCTCAGGTCCCACCTGTCCAGAAGTTGACAAAAGTCAGGGCAGTGGAAGGAATCTTGGGACAGATATGTATCTCCTCCAGTCTGTGTGTTTTCTAGTTGTCATATTTGAAAGTTGGTGCCCCAATTAAGTTATGAGCTGTATGAGGAATTAGGGCTTTGGCTCCTACTTCCCTGATTAGCCAGTGACCATCAGACACTGGTTGAATTAAGCACTGTAGTTTCTCCTCCAGCAGCATCATGCGGACATGAGAAGATGAGGTCCTGCTCCTGTGCAGGCACCTTGCTTTACCAGCACAGCCCCCCAGCCATCACTGGTCCTGGTAACCCTCTGTTTCCCAGATCTGGTGATTCTCCTTCTCTTCACTCTCTTTGAAGTATCTGGAACTGTTTACCGTTGCAATCTTGACATTCGATCCTTTCTTGGCCACCATAACATCTCACCCTCTCAGCGCTCGTCTGTCCAGTGAGCTGTTTCTTTTTGTCTCTTAAGCATACTTCTAGCCTCAGACTCCATCCTTTGGAGCAGTGTGAGGTAGTGGAAAGAATGCAGGTTTGGAAGCCAGAGTGGCTGTGTTTAATTCTGGGCTGCATCATTTATTAGTTGGGTGACCTCTCCGAGTCTCAATTTTTCTCCACTCTAAAATGAAGATAATCATGAGCTTTGAAGATATTGTAGGTAAAGAGCCTGACACAGAGTAACTGCTAAATGCATAGCAGTTATGGGCGTTCTTATGTGATTATGCCAAATGTTATACAACTTTGTGTTGACCCACTGCTCACCTCTGGGCTGAGAAGTGCCAGCATTCTCTCTCCATCCCGATTTCTCTCCTGCATCTGGTCCCTGATTCCACATATCTGCTAAGTATTTCCACTTCTGATGTCTTGCCACAACCCCAGTATCAGCCTGCATAAACCACCATTGTCATTCTTCCTTCTCCAAAACTTTTCCTGCCAGGATTTCTCTGATTCAGTCGTCCACACTGCTATTTCCCAGACTCTCACGCTTGAAAAGCTTGGAATTGTCTTTAGTTCAGCCAATCTCCTTTGACTTTTATATTTGGAAATAATGATTATTATTGATAGAGTGCCTTCACATGCATTTCTGACTTAACCTCAATGGTATTTTGAAGTAAGATATTATACAAATGAAGCCTGGAGAGAAAAAATAACCTGCCCGAGGAGAGAGTGGGTAGCAGAGCAGGACTCAGACACAACTCCTCGGTTCATCCCACTTCTGAGAGCTTCTATCCTTGAAATGCCTGGTAGACAGGCTGGTTTCAGGCCCCCCTAACTGAAGTCTCTCCATCTTGAAAACCAATTGACAAACTTTTCCCAGTGTCTCCCTCCAGTCCCCTGCCTTCTCTCTCCACCCCTTTGCAGATGAAGTTTTACAACTTGTAAACTCCTACTAGCTTATCTTTTTCTCTTCTCTTTTGTTTCTCAATCACTGTAGTCCGACTTCTACCCCCTGAAATGGCCCTTACCAAGGTCACTTGGTCCCCAGGACTCTTCGTAGCCCTTTCCATCTATAAGCCCCATTTAACCCTATCAGAGGTCCTTCTTCCTCATGACACTCTTTCCTTTGGTTTCCCTCCTGCATCTCCTTCCAACTCTCTGGCTGTTCTGACTTTGTGTCTTCAGCTCAGCTCATCACTCAAGTGCTGATAATTCTCAGGTGTTTGTTCCAGGCCATCTTCTCTCTTCAAATCATACCTTTTCCCTGATTATCTCATTTATTCCTATGGCTTCAGTTCCCACCAACATGTTGATGGCTCCCAGTCTCTCTCTCTCTCTAGCCCGGATAGTCCTCCTTGGCTTAAGATTTCCATGTGCATCTGACTGTAGAGTTCCCACCCTGGATACACTATTCACCAGCTGGGTGACTATGATGGCTAATTTTATATGTCAGTTTGACTGCGTCCTAGGATGCCCAGATATTTGGTCAAAGATTATTCTGGGTGTGTCTATGAAGGTATTTCTGGATGAAATTAACATTTGCATACACCGAGTAAAGTAGATTGCCCTCCTTATTACGAGTGAGTCTCATCTAATCAATTGAAGGCCTGAAGAGGACAAAAAGGCCTACCTTCTGCCCTTAACAGGGAACTCCTGTCTGACATTTGGAGCTATGACACCAGTCTTGTCCTACTTTTGGACTCGAACTGAAACATCGGCTCTTCTTAGGTCTTGAGCCTCCTGGCTTTTGGTTTGAAACCTTGGCTCTCCTGGGTCTCAGATCTTAAGACTCAGACAAAACTACCTAATCATCTCCGTTGGGTCTCCAGTCTGCTGGCTGCAGATCTTGGGACTCTCAGCTCCAAAATCATTTGAGATAATTATCATCAATCTCATATATAGATGTGATAGGTAGATGATAGATAGATAGATAGATAGATAGATAGATAAAATAACACCTATTGGTTCTGTTTCTCTGAAGAACCTTGAGCAGCACAGTGACCATGGTCAAGTTGCTTCTTTAATCTCTCTGTACCTCTTTCCTCATCTTTAAAATGGGTACAGTAATATTTATTTCATGGGGTTGTTAAGAAGATTAGTAAATCAAACTTAGACTCAGCACCTTAGTACATGATAAGATTTCCATAAATCCTTGTTATGATTTTTAGCCCTGTTGATGATTAGCTCTATTTGAATGTCTTATAAGCACCACATACTCAGCTCGTTGTAAACTGAACACACTTTCCATTCTTGTCCTTGATTGGGTTTCTTAAAAGCAGAATATGAGACAGGATATCAGTGCCTGAGATTAATTGAGGGAGCATCCTGAGAGACAGGGAATGAGGGAAAGAAGGAGGACAGGGAAGGGGACAGAGATAAGCATGTATGTGATCTCAACTGGAATCTAGCTTCATCCCACAAGCAGCTGTGGAAGGGGGGTGCAGAGCCTTCTGGTCAATGCAGCTCCCTTTTGTCTAAGAGAAATTATCTAGAGAAAGGGGCAGCTGTGAACGATTAGCACCTAATTTTCACAGGAGGTGGGTGCACTGACTTAGAAAATGGGATCTAGATTGGGTACCAACAGTGTCTACTACAGTCCACCCCTTTGCTTTGCTCAGATCGACTTCTCACATTAAGTTCTCTCCACTGAGATACCACCTCTCCAAATTCTAGTTAGTCACAATTTCTGGGAAAATTTAACAAGAAAAGTGTTAGAGGAATAAACTACAGTTTCTGCTGCTATAGTTGGTCCTTGAAGCCATAACTGCAACTTACTGTCTTGCTCCCCAACACTCATTCTGGATTACCTTCCCCGTTAGCTGGCACTTCTGTTGGTCTAGATGACTTACCTGGCTGGGGTGATCCAGGTCTTTATCCCTGAGGAGTCTGAAACTCTTATCAGATGAGAGTTGCTGATGTTCTTGTCCATTTATAGTTAAAATTGGAAGTGGGAATACTAAGGGGCATCCCCAGTGAATAACCTGCTTGCCAGACATCTTCTTTGTCCCCATTATATAACATAGTCCTTTCCATAATGATTGCTCTTTTCTTTAAGTCCTGGTATATTATCATAAGGAACACAAAGTGACCAGGTGGCAGTTGTAGATTTAGGTTTAGTGAAACTCTTACTAAATGGCCAAGAAACACATGAAAAGATATTCAACATCACTAATCATTAGGGAAATGCAAATCTAAATCATAATAAGATACCACCTCACACCCATTAAGATGGCATTTTTCAAACAAAGAAAAAGGAAGGAAGGAAGGAAGGAAGGAAGGAAGGAAGGAAGGAAGGAAGGAAGGAAGGAAGGAAGGAAGGAAAGAAAGAAAGAAAGAAAGAAAGAAAGAAAGAAAGAAAGAAAGAAAGAAAGAAAGAAAGAAAAAGGGAAACAGAAAAAAAGGGAAAAGGAAAATAACAAGTGCTGGAGAGTATGTGGAGAAATTAGAACCCTTGTGCATTTCTGGTGGGAGTGCAAAATGCTGCAGCCATTGTGGAAAACAGTTCAGTGGTTCCTCAAAAAGTTAAACATAGAATTACCATATGATTCAGTAATTCTGTTTTTAAGTACATACCCCAAAGATTTGAAAGTGGGGGCTTGAACAGATACTTGCACGCCAGTGTTCATAGCAGCATTACTCACAATAGCAAAAAGATGGAAGCAACCCAAGTGTCCATCAACAGATAAATGGATAAATAAAATGTGGTAGATACATATGATGGAATATTTAGCCTCAGAAAGAAATGAAATTCTGATACAGACTACAACATAGATTGAACATTGAAAACATGTTAAATGAAATAATTCAAATACAAAAAGACAAATACTGTATGATTCCACTCCTATAAGTTACCTAGCATAGACAAATTCATAGAGGCAGAAAATAATGAAGGTGGTTGCCATGGGCTCGGGGAGGGTAGACTGGAAGTTATTGTTTAATGGGTATAGAATTTCTGTTTAGGACGATAATAATGTTCTGGAAATGGATAGTGTCACAACACTGTACAACATTGTAAATATACTTAATGCCACTGAATCGTGTTATGTTGTGTATGTTTTATTATAATAAAGAGTCACGTAGTAGCTTGTTAACTGCTCTCTCTACCTTCAGGGCCTCTATTCTTTCCTTTTTAGAGTAATCTGAATATTCAATGCCTTGAATGGTGTTTGGAATGAGGCAGGTTATAAATTAGGAAATAAATAATAATTCTGTTTACATGGCTAGGTTAATTTTCACAAAATAGGAATTTGATAATACTGTTATGCTATTAATAATGTTTCAGTGCTTCCCCTTGCCCGTGGGGTAAAAGCTACAGTCTCTACAATTTATAATCAGTTGCCAACTTACCTTTCTGTCCCCATCCCCACTATTTCCACAGCAGCTAGATAATGCCCCCTGCAGACACCCCCATTCTGCTTTTCTTGTCCTCCTATCCTGTCTCGATCCCAACCCAGCCTCCTGAGGCTATCTGGAACTCCATTTCTTTTAAAAAGCTCTCCCTGAGCTCCCTAACACTCACAAGCCATTTCTTCTCCTGAAGAGCAAAACTGCACTCAGTCTCTGTTCCCAGGATTTTGTTCTTAGTGTGGTCTTCCTGGCCGGACTGTGAGCATCACACCTGTTCATCGGTATTTCCCCCACTTCCTAGCCTTCCACACGGTGGCCTGACTGCCTGCCATGCCGCGTGGCTTCCGGGCAACACATTTTCAGTGGCATTCCCTGGAATGTCTGGTCAAGAGACCACTGGAGTCAACACGAGTATCTTCTTAAGAGACAAACCAGGAGCAGTGTGGTGTCACAGAAAGGCCTGACTGGGGGTCCAGAGTGGTGACGCCTCCAGTCAGGTCCCAAGCCTGTTTCATCTCTAGGTCCCCAGTGTGTCTATCATGAGCCTGGCCCACTGTAGGTGCTACTAAAGCTGGTTGACGGAAACATATTTCCAGTAGAAGACCTGTCCACAACTGCCTGTCATTCAAGACCAGTCACTTAACCTCTCCGAGCCTGAGTTTCATCAAAAATTTTTAAACAAAGAGACTGAAGTAGATGATAATGCATGTCTCTTGAGCTCTAATGGTCTATGCTCTGTTGCATATGAGACACGGGCAAAGGTCTTCATGCACCCCAGACACTTCCCTTCACTGAAACCAGAGTGTCCTGAGCAGGGCTGGGGGAAAGGTGAGTTCTGGGGGCGTGCCAGCTGCTGCTTAGCCCATGGGCTCTAGACTATTAACATTTTCTCACTGGACCTTCTTTTTTTCCAGAATGATCTTTTCCCAAAATGCCATAAGACTACTTTTGTAGACATTGCTTGAAAACAAATTCTAAAGATTGTGTGGGCGAGAGACTTTAGGGGAGCCTCCATGACCCTAGCTCCTGGTGTCCATGACCTTGAGCGGGAGCGGAATCTGTGCACAATATGACAAACATAATGGAATGTCACGATCAGGTTATATTACATGACTGTTAGCAAACTGGGGCAAGAGACCCTCCTTATGAGCTTAATGACAGGCACAGCTATCTAGAAGAAGCTCATGTGTCAAGGCACCGTGGGCAGGCTCTAGGCCCCCAGTGTGGTCTCCAGCCAATAGCCGGCACGCAGCTGAGCTTTCAGTCATACAGTCGCCAGGAACTGAGTTCTGCCAACAACCCGAAGGGACCTAGAAGCAGACCCTCCCCAGTCGCACCTCCAGGTGAGAAAGAAGCTCAGCCGATGTCTTGACTGCAGCCTTGTGAGACCCCAGAGGATTTTGTCCAGACTCCTGATTCTTGGACACTGTGAGATAATAAATGCACATTGTTTTAAGCCATTGAGTTTGTGGTAATTTGTTACACAGCATAGAAAACGAATACAGGCTGGGTTCGGCTAATAAACAGTAGTTAAGAAATGGAGTGCCCTTAAAGGGGTCCGTACCTTCCAGATTTACCTTGTAACCAGAGCCTTGAGCAGCTGGTTGCAATGGGCCACATCTGCACAGTATCTGCTTTCTCATCATGAACTGACTCGTCTAAAATTCAAATGCATGAACACATAGGAAGGCAAACTGTCCTCATGGGTATAGCTCAGCCTGGCAGTTCCCTGCAGAATGGGATGCTACAAAAGTCCAGGTGGTCCTCTCTTCACCCACAAACACACTCTGGCCCCTGTTTTCCAATGGAATCTCTGGGGTGATGTCATTAAGGTTAAGTCTTAATCCCAGTAACCTGGACTAACTGGGAGAGGGGAAAAGAAGCCCATCTCAAATGAGTGATAATACCAAATAAAAAAGATTTCAAAATCAGTTGTCTTAATACTTTCAAGCAATTAAGAAAAGATGCAAGGGTTAAGAAATTCTTGTTAGACTTGCTATAAACACATTTTGTAATTAGCATGTTAATCGCTGATATTCAAATGAGAGATTGAACATTTTCGGTTTTTAAAGTAGACTAAACTTGATCACAACCTCCTTTATGTTATTAGTTTGTTCTGAGAGATAGAAACGGTATGACGGTAGATAACAGCACAGGCCCTATTCAAATAGTCACAAACGTCAAATGAGTTGGACAGAAATGATTGAGCTTTTACACTATACCCAAAGGGCAGATCTGAACTTTCGTTGCCACCCAAGTGTCCTCGGCGAAGCTGTCGGCTGTGGCGGTAACAGAGGAGGGACGGGCATGTCGGTGTCGTCCATCTCCTCCGGCCACGGGAATGGCACTGCCCCTGCTTCCTGCTGTGGGGAATTTAACGTTTAGTCTCTCTTCCTGTGGAAAGCCAGAAGCAGTCCATGTGGGGTGGACGTAGGATCCTGGAGGAGACTGAATGGCATTGGGTTAATCAGATTCTTTCCAGAGAATCTGGAAGTTTGACCAAAACTTGGGAGTCAGAAAATGTTGGCAGCTGACATTTCAAGGTCACAGAGTTTGACTAAGACAGGCTGGAAGTGTGATTCTGGTTCTGGGCCTTTGAGTGACAGATGAGAATGCTCCTCTCCCTTCTTGCACTGTCACTCCAGAAACCAGAGACAATGGAGAGCATCCCAAACGTCACTCGAGCAGGGAGCAACATTTTCCCTCCAGCATCCAAGCCAGGACCTTTCCCTGGACCAAGGGAGACCTGCGGCCCAGGCCTTGACATAGAGCCACTAAAGCCCAGTGTTTGCCCAAATTCACCCAGGACTGCCTTTCTTTCCCGACAGCACTGAGCTGCTGGTGAAATGCTTGGCTCTGCCCAGAAGAGAAAGGGAAGGGAGGCAAAGATGGGTTGTAGCCCGACCTGACTCCTGTTGGGAGGACAAGGCAGCCTGTTCCCGCCCAGAACCTCTTCCCTGGCAGAGCCCTTCCTCGGCTCCAGGCTTCCCTGAGGTCACCAGGCTTCTCCAGGGGAGTCTTGCAGCTAGAACTGAAGGCAGCTCAGGGCCAGGTGCTAGTCCAGAAGTCAGAGGCCTGCATCCTGACCCTGGTGTGCTTGCCACTAGCTATGTGGCCCTTAGGAAATCTCTGAGCAGCCCTGGACTTCAGGCTTCTCTCTCACCAGCTAAACACATCCTGTTTCTGTTCCCTGCCGAAATGTCAAGTTCCTGGATGTGTCCCCATCTGGCTCTGGATGTGGCATCACAAGCAGAATCTCTGATGACCAGGAAGAAGTCTAATTTTTCTGTTTCTTATATGAGGGACAATTGATTTGGCTGCGTGTAAAAGAGACCCCAAATAACAGTGGCTTAAACAAGATCAGTTTCTGTCCTTCCGATGTGAAAGTCAGGATGAAGACACTTCAGGGCAGTGTGATGGGTTTTCCATCGTCCCTAACAGGCTTCCCAGAATGCCTGCTCAGCTATCCTGAAAGTGTTATTCTGAGCCTCAAGTTCCAAGTGAGCCATGGCCGCACGTCCAGGCCTCCAGAGCAGGATGGAGGACACGGGAAGGGGAGGCACCACACCTTCCCGGATGTTGCTCACATTGCTTCTTCGCAGTCCACTGAGCATAGTCACCTGGCCACAGGAAGGCAGAGAAATGTGGCCACAAACCCGGCTAAATGTTGGCAGATCTATTTTTGTGCAAGAAGAAGTGAGCGATTATTGAGAAGACAGCAATCGGCCTCAGACACATTCTTTTTCTTATTAAACTTTTCTACTACACTGATCTTTTAAATTTGAAAATACTTGCTTATGATACATCAAGCAATAGAAAGATATATGTAGAAAAACTCTATGCCCTTGAGGGAACTAATATTAATAGTTTGATGTATATTCTCTCATGCCTTTCTTGAGAGTCATTCAAAAACATACAAATCTTTCTGTCTCCCCACCCACTTTTATTTTTTAAATGAAATCTGCATTTTCAAGATAAAATATTTTCCATAATTTGCTTGTTTCCAATGTATAATAAATCCATTTATCGGTAACTATGTGTGCTCTAACCTGTTCTTTTTAATAACTACCTAATAGCTCATAGTATGGATTTTATAGTTGAATGCACTATTATTTCTTCCACCATTACCCAATTGAATTCATAAGTTATTTCCTTCTTTGTCACTGTAAATAATGCTGCAAGAAACAACTCATACACATAAACCTTAGGTACTTCTTTCTGTAGGAACACCAGGCTGTAATGTATGTTAATAACGTGAGGAGAATGGGCCTGGGCCTGGGTGTCCCATGGAAGGTCGTGACCCTCTCAGCCCTTTGAGGGCCAGTTGGGGGCAGGCAAAGTGCTGAGCCTGGTCCCCGTCTCACAGCTAGGGGCTTGGGCGAGCATCGGGCTCCACCAACCCTTCGTGGAATACACCGATATGCTCAATTCCCCATTGTCCAGACAAGGAAACCAAGGCTCAGGGAGATGCTCCACTGGGCCAAGTTCACTGAGGATGGCTAGGGCAAGGCTTGGGGACTAGAATCCACGGCCAGGACCTGAGCCATCCCCATTTCTCACAGTCCTGTACTTGGCCAGTGTCTCCGGACTTTTGACGTGAGTTGTCCTTTGCTTGTTCTAGTCTGCAGCCTGGTCAAGCCCTGTGGTGACCACACAGACTTAACATTGGTGGGTGTGTGAAGGTGGGGCGGAGGCGGTGGAGGAAAAGGGACCTTGCTGGTCTCAGGTCACCCGATGGGGTCTTCTCTGCATAACGGTCATACCCGGCAGTGCAGAGCTGGGCCTCAAGGGAGGCACTGGGCCTGGGCAGGTCCTGGTGACAAACACTGCCCACCTCACAGCTGGCCAAGGTGGGGAAAGGCTGCCATGTCTTGATCATATTGTTTCCTCTAGTCCTCTCAGTCTTCAGCCCCATTTCACAGATTGGGGACACAGAACGAAAGCCCTGTAGCTAATGAGTGACAAAGTAGAGCCGTGAGCTTAAAACCAATCCACTCCCAAACTCTTGCTTCCCCTCGCCCCCCAACTACCAAGGGTGCTTCTGTTTCTCCTTCACAGACGCAGTGCCCACCCCCACTCGTGTTCTCTTTGTCTCTGCAGGGAAAGGGGAGGGATGCCAGGGAAGGCAGGCTAATTCTTTCATGTCTCAGCTCTTTGCAGGGCATCCTGTTTTTATGCTGGAGGTGCTCAGCCTGGGGACAAGGAGAGGAGGTGCCTCACTTTAGGTCAGCCTGTGGCAGCCACACCCCCCTCAGGAATCGCTTAGCGCTTCCTGAATTCCTGGAACCTCCACTCCCAAGGTCTCTACCTCCTGGAAGGATGCAACCCACCCTTGCACCTCCCCCACATGTTTAATTGTGTCCTGGTCATATGACATCAACTGACCATTGTCCAAGCACTCTTACTCACGACAGACAAGAGAAAATGACCCACACAGTTGAAGAGAGGAGGCTTTCTCAGGTTTCCAGGTATCCTGTTCGTCTTGTGTCTGTCAGCGAAACCACTGCTGTCTTTGTCCCGGGCGAATCGAATTTATTAACTCTGAATAAGTCCACAGTTTGGAAACTGCTGTCCCCACTTGGCCTGTCGGCTCTACCTGGGTACCATGGGTTCTCAGCTTTCCTCAGCTTGGGTATAGCAGTCAGCCCTGCCACCAGCACAGCCGGGACGGGAAGCCAGCTCCACAGCCCAAGACTCCCCTTTTACCCACATGTGGCTTGTTCTGTCTGGGGACACCTCATTCCCATCAACCTATCCTTTATTTCTTAAGTGCTGTTGTTTTCCTCACATTTTGGGAAGTGCTGACTGTGTCCTCCGGGCGAAGACAGAAGTCAGAAGCTGCCTTGCATCTTTTGCATGTTGCTCCTGGAGATATTTCTGCATTTGGAAAAGGAGGGAAATGAAACCCTCTGTGGTGGCCCTGCATTGTTGTGGGGCAAGGGCCGGTATCTCGTCCTTTTGGATAGTCAAGTGTGAGCTCCTTGAGAGGCTCTGACTGCATCTTCTTATTTCTGAATCCTTAACACCTCTGTGGGGCCTGGCCCAGAAAGTACTTGATAAAAATTTCCGAGCAAATGCAGAGAGACCCTGAGCTCACAGACAGGCTGCTGGCCAGGAAAGGCTGTGCCTGAGAATCCAACACATTCTGTGACAGGGAATCCTAAAGCGGCTGAAGCTCAGGCAGGAAGGGTCCCCATGAGGAGGGGCAGGACTTTAGAGGACTTGGGCATTAGCCGTGTCTGTTGCATGGCTTCCCAGCGCTGGGCTATGCTGGACTCTGGATGAGGAGGCTGCAGGTTGTAGCAGGTAAACAGCTGTGCCCGTGGAGGTCTCACGTGCCTGGGAGCAGCGGGCGGAGCACTGCACCCTGGAAGCCCTCTGCTCTTCTTTATTCTATAAGGCCAGCTCCCCTCCAGGTGATTGAAATCCACTATCCAGCCCCAGCAACAGTTACCAAGATAAACAAACAGCAGCCGAAGGCTGATCACAGCTGGCTCCCTTTTGTGGGTGGCCCTCAGGGAGACTTGCAGGCCCCACAGGGCGGTCTCCTGGGGGTGGATGGAGGCGGGGAGCCATAGCTGTACAGCACAGAGATGAGCCCAGCCATTTGTCATGTGTAATTAAATTGTGCTAATTTCATTCTGTGGCACAGAGCCGGAGAATCAGGGTTCTCAAAAAATGTTATTATCTTATCTCATTTTGTGTAAATGTCATCATGGCGCAGCTGGCACGGGAAGAAAGGACATTTTTGAGATGTTCCTGGTCTCCTAAATGGATTGCGTTCTGTTCCTTCAGCATTAAGTTAATCCAATGCCAAGGCCTCCAGGAGCTGATATAGATGAAATGTTACACTTATATAATCATTCCACAGACAGACAGGAAAGTGCTTTTTCTGGATAAATCTAGGAACTGAGCAAGGGAGGCTGAGCCATCAGACCAGCATGAGCCCACTAGGGCCCCTGGCATCTCTGCTCACGACCCAGCTATAGCCATTCATCTTTCCACACTCACCCCGGAAGGGAAATGACTGAGAGAAATGCAGAAGTGAACCCCACAGCCAAGTTCTCCTTTAATCATCATCCTCGACTGGCTCTGTGAAAATCGGTGGCCCTCGGGGACGCGGTTGGAAAAAAGTGAACAAAAAAGAATGACCGCACAATTCTTTTCAAGATAAGGACACGAATACAAACCAAACTTATGACATGCGCTGTGAGAGGTCAAAATCTGGACAAACTCAGTCAACTCTTTCAAAGCGTTCCAGAGAAAAGGCCCATAAAACAAAAGCAAGTGGGAGAGCTTCCTTCCAGCACACGAAAGCCTCTTGGGCCTTCCACCCGGCGCAGCGTGGCCGTGGGTGTGAGCGGAGTCCGCAGCCTGGCTGCCTTCCTCTGTCCATCTTGCCCTCTGCCTCCACCCCTCCCTAGAACGATCCATGGTGGATTCTTAGATCTTAGGCGTGAACAAGCCAGCAGGAAATTGTCCCCGGCTTCCTGAGGCGTCTCAGATCCTGAGGATTGCGTGTGTCATTTTGTGATATGCTTCCATTTCTCCATGTGACCGATTCACCCCTTAGAATGGCCATGTGCTTGCACTGTTGAAAAGATGGCCTGTCGCCACCCAGCTCCTTCTTCCCCCTGCACCCCCTGCCAAGTCACCAAACCACTGGACTCTCGGAGCCTGGAAGGGACCTCAGAAAGTGGTTTATATTTGTCATGCTACATCATTTTAAATTGCTTTCGTATATGTTTTCTCATTTTATCATAAAGACTGTCATCCTCCCGGTGGAGAACACAGACCAGGACACCCAGGTCTGGAGAGGATAAGTGCTTTGTCGAAGATCACCCTGACTCTAGTCTGAACTTCTTTTGACATTTCAAATCCTGGTGCCTCCTCATCCTCCCACTCCTTGGTCCAGCCTCAGTCTCTGATGTTAGGTGGACCATATCACTGTCTGGCTGGCCTTGTCTGTTCCAGGGGCTGCTGGGTACTGAGGGTGGAGGTTGGGGTGTGAGGGGCTGCAGTATGCCTCGAAGCCTGTGTGACTTGATTGGGAGCGTTAGCAGCCCCTGTTTCTCCTGAGCCCCGTCCTGGCTGGAAAATCTTGAGGCCTTTGCCTGAATGCCCCGCCGTGAAAGTTCAGGGCATGGCCAGCGCAAACACAGATACTCTAAAAGTGTCCTTTGTCAACACACAGACACTTTAAAAGTGTCATTTGTCACGGGTTGCCTGGGGCTAGCTGGAAACCTGACATAGTGTAAGTGAAGCCCCTTTTAAAACTGTGTGTGTGGCTGATGACTCATAGGTGATTTCATTTCAAAATCGCAGGTAGCTCTTTTGCACCGAGTGTCAGATAGCCCAGACGCCTGGGGCCCCTCAAACCCTCTCCCACAGATGGATTCTGCGGAAGGGTCTCTCATCCCTGTCCACAAATGGTCTACGTGTTCTAGTTCCTCCTGGGACAGGGTACACATGGGAGGAGAGGATGAAACACCCAGGACCGTATTGCTGAGAGAGACCCCTAGGGGCTTCTCCACCATGGATGCTCACGGACTCTAGATTAAAGGAGGGCGAGTTGTTCCTCAAGCCAGGTCACGACTGACCGCCTACTCCAGGTGGTTTGATGTCTATTTAGTTCAACCTTAACCAGCCATCTCAGCCGGCGCCCTGCCTTCCAGTAGACTCTGCAGAAGTCATCACAGGCAGGGGAATCTGACCTATTTTTGAAGATCCGTTCAGTGCGGAGGTTCTTTCATCTGAGGACACAGACGAAAGACACTGGTTTGTGGTGCTCTTTCTGACGTCATTCGGTGCTGGCAGTTCAGTGGAGGGACAGTGACTAGGCCAGCCTGGGTGTGTTGTTTTAAGTTCCTGAGAGGGCACAGGTGGGGTGGCTAAGTGAGCCCCGCCTGAGGGGAGAGAAGCGGTTGAAGAATGAGGAACTTCCGCCAGGCCAGGACAGGGTGTGGGTAAAATGGCGTTTTAGGCCTGGGGATGAGGGCGTTTCGGGCACGGCATGCTGGCTGGCGGCTGTGGGTATTTTGGAGGGGCAAGCAGGGGAGCCCGCAGGAGCCTCAGACGCTCGGGGGTTGGAACTCCATCTTGAAGGCCCGGGGAGTCCTGAACAGTCTGAGCCAGGCATCGCTATCCGGGCCATTCGTCTCCCACACTGAGCTGCCCGTCAGCAGGACGGTGGTACAGGTGCTGCTGCAGACACCCAGCTGATGTACAACCTTTAACGCGAGAGTTAAGCAGAAGACCTCAATGCGCCTCCAGGGCACGGAGGAGACCAGAGCCAGAGATTCAAGCTGTCATTCTCTCCACACAGGAGAAGCTGGTGTTTTTATGGAGCCAGATGCTCTGATCTACGAAACTTCACCACCTCATAGGAGGCTGGGGTCATTCAGACAGAGAGATCCTTTTAAATTGTGTGCTGAGAAAGAGACTCAGTTCATTTTTAATGGGCTGTGACAGCAGTGTTGGGACTCTGGCCATAACCAGTGGCCTCAGTGTCTGCAGGCTGGCAAGATAGTTGTTGGTACCAGAAAGGCTGAGGCTGGGACCAGTGGGAGGGTGGGTGACTGGGCTGGCGGGCAGAGACTCCTTTATGTACTGCAGGAGTGACTGCTCCACCAAATATCTCTTTGAAGGGTTAAGATGCACAAGAAGCCTCTCCTACCTCCTCCTGCACATTCGTCTGCAGTGTGCAGGCTCTGACAATTTGTGTCTATGATTTATACTGAATAAACTTGTACCTTTATTATACACCGGAAGACATTAAGGGGGCTCCATATGTAGAAAAATAAAATATTACTCATATTTTCAGATTTAATGGCCACTCAATATATGTATGTTTGTAAAATATATACTCATATGTGTATTTCTAATTCTATTTCTTTTTTTTCCACTCAACAATATTTTTTAGACCTCCTCGTTTTGCTGTGTGCAGATCTATTTTGTAGCTTCTAATATTACACAGAACTCAACAGTATGCCTTCCACATGATTCCTTGTTTATTCTCTTAGTAATCAAAACACTTTGATTTCTGAGCTTCTGATACCACAAGCAATGCTGAGTACTGCCTCTCACCCACCGCCACAAAGGCCTCTGTGGGAACTTCTCTGGCTTATTTTTATACTCAGAGGTGGGCCTGTGGGTCAATGAAATGGGCAGATTTAATGTCACTACTTACTGGCAGGATGGCTGACCCAGTTTATTCTTCACCAGCAGTACAGAACTGTTCCTGGTTTTATTCCCATTCTCATTATCATCTAATATAATTCACTTTAATTTTCCCCCTCCCCAGTCAGATGAATGTTATCTCATTGTTTTCATTTGCATTTCTTTTATTGTGGGTTTGCGCACCTCTCCGCACCTCTCCGTATTTGTATTTCCCCCAGTCATTTGCAAAGTGCCTATTCATATCCTTTTCCAAACTTTTCTGTCGGGCTTTCTGTTGCTTCTCATTGATTCACAGGGATTTCTTGCATGTTTTGGACATTAATTTCATATCAATTTTAGATATAGAAAATATCTTCTCCCAGTTGGTTATATGTGAATTAACTCTAATAACAGCACCTTTTGTGACAAGAAAATCTTTAATTTTATGTAGTCAAATATTTCAATTTTTTACTTTATGTTTTATTATTGTTTTGGAGTCTTAAGAATTCTTTTTCTGCCCTACATCACAGTAATATTTCCCTACATTTTCTTCCATTAGCCTTATAGTTATTCCCCCCAAAAAACTCAGTATTTATAATCCCTCTGGAATCAACTTTTATGAATGCTATAAATAGGAATTATATTTTAGTTTTCCATATGGTGAACCAGTTTTCTCACCACCACTTACTAAATAATCTGCCCTTTTCCCATTAATTTGTGATGCTAACTTTATCATAACTCAAATTTGCATGCCTACACACGTTTAAAAAATAAACTGAAGCATATTACAAATATTAAGACTTTCTTTCAGAAAAATCAATTGGAATTGGTCAGCACCAAACTAGAAGTGGTTAGGGGCACTCTGCTGACAGGTACCAGGGGAAAGACTTATACGGAGAAAGTGAGGAAGCAAAGAAAGGAAATTATTTGATTGGCTCTAGCTTAAAACCTACTTGGCTGTTTGTGATTGGTTGTCCTCAGCATTTTGATTTTGTAACACTGAGGCATTTACAAGCTTAGATCATGGTTTGCTTACATGGCTAGCATGGCATTAGAGCCACCTCAATCTAATGGCCTCCTTGTTTAATTAATTTAACAACAGACACACACACACACACACACACACAGAGTCGATTCTCATTCATGAAAGTTATCTTCTACTGCTGAATTCTCAAGTAGTCCTAAATTAACACAAAATTGATATGTAGGAAACTGTTGTTCTTAGGGGAAATACGAAGTTAAGTCACTTTGAGCATTTGGCCACATTTTCATCAACCAGTCAACACACAATCTTGTTTTATGCATGTTTCTGTTTAACAGGTATTTCTCAGAAATAATTAATTTCAGACTTCAGATGATTTAAAGCCAAGGGCTTTGGAGGCCACTTGACTTCTATAGGTTCATTTGCCAACATCCTTTTAAAACGAACCAATCTCTTCAGCATTTGGAAAACTTCTCTTTCACATATAACCCTTTCCTAAGTATAACACTTAGTAGGGGTTTTTTAAATTCTTCCTCAGCCTTCCAATCTGCAGAATCTGCCTCTCTTGCAAATTTAACATCTTTCATGCTGTCTCACCTTTTGAAACTTGTGAGCCAGCCAGCACCAGCCAGCATCTGACCCTGGATAACGTGATTGTAAATGTATTTTGTCTCCGGATAGTGCTGTCCGCTATGCCTTTCTGATGGGTCGTCATCTTGCGAATCCTCAAACGTAGCTGCTTTCCCACTTCTCCCGTAGATTCACCATGCTTTCTAAGTGATACTTTAGCCCTTTCCTGAGCAGCCTCAGGTACAGATTTGTAAATTTCCTTTTCCTTTTTCTGGATTTACTATATCATTGATTTCTTAACATTGAATTCATGGCCAACAGCGTTATAACTCATGCCTGAAGGAGGCTTATCTAACACATGTATTTTTTCTGTAAGGTACATCCCAACTAGATAGTACTTCAGCACTATGCTCAGGGGCCATTTGAAACACTGAAATCACCAACAGAAAGCACAGAAATGTGAAAAACATGGCACTAAGTAGACCATAAAATGATACTTGTTTATAATACGAAAGCTGAAACAAGAAGGCAGAGTGTTGCCTTGTTTGACTTGAGGCGGGACCATGCACATCCAGCAGCTCAAAGTTTTCACCACTCTGCACGTATTCCCAAGTGACTGACCGCTGATGCTCTCTGAATCTTGATTTTGAGGTTACAAATACATGTTAGTGAATAGGCAATTTCACAAATACGGAATCCATAAGTAATGAGGATCAATTACGTTTCTCAGCTCTCTCTTTTCTGCTTCCTTTGTCTATTACCTTACCAGCATCAAATTTTAGTATTATAGTTTTGGATTGTGTCAATATCCAATAGTATGGATTTCCCAGTTCTTTACTCTTCTTTTTCAAAGCTGACTTTCTCTGTGCATTTTAATTTTTTGGTAATCATTTTATAGCATAGCCTTTGAAATTCTCAAATAACCCATCTCTCAAACAATACAGATGGAATTTTGTTAAGAATTGTATTCAATTTATAGGTTAATTAGAGAGTAATTGACTTTACAATGTTAAGCCACCCATCAACTAACATAGTATATCTAAGCATTTATTTGAATTTTATTTTGTACAAATTAATATTTAATTTGTATGTTATTTATTAGATTAATTCTTATGTGCATTATAGTTTTATAATTATTATGAATGCTATCTTATTTTATATTTTATTCATAAGTTGGCTATCATAGGTAAAGAATATATTAATTTTATCTTGCAATAATGATGAACTCTCTTATTTCTTGTAATGATTCATCTAATGGTCCTGCTGGGTTTTCTATGTAGATTATCAAATCTTCAAATAGATACAGTTTTATCTCTTCTCTTTGAACTCTTTTAGCTCTTATTTCCTTTTCTTGTCTCATAGTGAGACAACATTTATATTAAGATTTATATCAAGTAGTAATGATGATGGTAGACATTTCCAATCTTTAAGGGAGTATTTAGATTTTTCTATTGAGTTTGACATTTTTGTTGACAATGTATGTTGATTTTCTGGTTTTTAGATTTTGTCAAAATTAGAAAGTACTTTTATATTCCTAGCTTTCTGAAAATTTTTTAAGATGAAAATCATTACTAGATGGTGAGTATTTCCTAGTAGTTTTCTACATTTATTATCATAATAACATGATTTTTTGCCTTTAGTCTTCAGTACCTTAGCCCTAATGTGACTGCTTTTCTGACACTTATTCATGCTTGAATTTCCAGGATAAACTTTTCTTAATGCTGCTGCATCATCAACACCCACTAGATTTGGTTAGCTAATATTTTGTTTAGGGTTTATAAGCAGAAAGAACTATTACTTATCTTGTACTCTCTTTATTCAATTTTAGAATCAAGCATATCAGAAAGATTATCTATTCCTTGGAAGTTTGGTAGAATGCATCCATAATATCTGTCTTAGTCAGTTTGGGCTGCTATAAAAAAATACCATATACTGGGTGGCTTAAACAACAAAAATTTCTCATGGTTCTGGAAGGTGTCAAGTCCAAGATCAAGGTGCCAAGAAGATTCTGTGTCTGGTGAGGACCTGCTTCCTGGATCATAGGAGGCCAGCTGTACCCTCACATGGCAGAAAGAATGAGAGAGCTGTCCGGGGTGTCTTTTATAAGGGTGCCAATCCCATTCAGTGAGGGCTTGACACTCATGACCTAAATACCTCTCAAAGGCCTTAATTACCTCATTATACCATCATATTGGGGATTAGGCTTCAACACATGAATTTGAGGGGGACACAAACATTCAGTCTATAGCAATACTCTTTGGCTCTGGGTATTTTTGGAATGTTTAATTCAATTTCCCTAATAATGGTTTGTCTATGTAACATCTTGCTTTCTTCTTGTGCTATTTTTTAAATCTTTGTTTTTTTATTGTGGTATAATTGACATGTAACATTATATTAGTTTTGGGTGTATAATATAATAATTCAGTATTTGTATGTATTGTGAAATAATCACCATGTAACCATCAACATAAATAGTTACAAAAAATTTATTTTCTTGTAATGAAGACTTTTAAGATCTACTCTCATAACAACTTTTAAATATCTAATGCAGTATTATTAACTACAGTTACCATGCTGTACATTACAACCCCAAGACTTATTTATTTATAACTAGACGTCTGTAGTTTTTGACCTTTGACCTTCACTCATTCTGCCCACCTCCCATGTTTTCAAAATTTTATATTTTTCCAAAAATTTATTTATCTTGCTAGATTTTCTACATTTGTTAAGGCCGAGTTCTTGATATTTTTATTACTGTTATATCTCTGTTGTGTCATAATTAATCATCCCTTAATTTAGAATTTATTATAGATTTGCATCATCTCTTTTATCACGCAGTTTTTATTTCTATTGGAAGAATTTTATTAAAGTATGGTTGGCATCCAATATTATATTAGTTTCAGGTGTATGATCAGTGCTTCAACATTTATATATTTTACAATGTGATCACCGTGAACCCATCTGTCACCATACAAAGTTACAACGATATTATTGACTCTATTCCTTGTGCTGAACACTACATCCCTGTGGCTTATTTATTTTATAACTAGAAGTTTGTACCTCTTATTTTCATTCACCTTTTTTTTTTTTCCTTAAACAGTTGTGCTAGAGGTATGTTTACCTGATTAGAAAGATTCACCTTCTAATTAGTTTCTACTGGCCAAAGCAGATCCAGTGTCTTTTAAAAACCAGCAAAACCTTTCCCACATTTGGGTAGTTCTTGTTCTGTTTTTAGTTTTCTTTGGGACTTTTCCAAACCAGACTTCTTTGAAGTCATATTAAAGGGTTTAAATTACATACATTCAATGTAATTTTATATGCTATGTAATAGAAAAGATATACCAGATCCCTTATCTCACCACCCATCACTATAACTCAGGGAGCTTAGGGCCCAGAAGAAATTGGGCTACTGTCAAATAATCATACAAACACAAAAAATCACAATGGTGGTTAAGCTCTAAGGAGTGGGGAAAGGCTATGAGAGATGATACAAGTAGCACTGACTCAATTATGACAATCAACAAAGGTTTCTCTGAGTAAGTAATAGAAGTTAACCTGATGATGAGGGGAAGGAACAGCATTTTGTATAGAGGGAATGCATGAACAAAGGTCCTGGGGCAGGGAGTCAATGTGACCAAATGAAAGACTAAGTTAATACATTCAGGGATTCCTGTAGTCAAGTCTGAAACAGTAGGATTGGTTGTACACTTAGATAATTGTTGAGAAAGAGTCCTAGATTATAAACTACAAAGGATATGCATTAAACTTAGAAAAAAAGAGACAAATTGAAAGATTTAAACCTTATTTGTATCCTGAGAAGCATAACTGCAAAAATCTATTTTACAAACTAAACATACCCTCAAGGAAACTCTCCTTTCTCACCTACTGCAAGTGCCACAACAAATATTGTCTTTGGAAGAGTTTGAAATTGTTCCTACGTTGATTTGAAATAATTAAACCTCAAAATTTTGTAATTTAAAATGAAAATATTTTAAATTTAAAATGACTATTTGGGATGATATAATCCAAGGGAATATGTTAGATCTGGAGTAAAATTTGTTCAAAATTCTCATCATTCAATATTGAAGATTAATATACTTTCAACTTACAAATAGTTATTTGCTTTTCATTTGAGCGAAAGGTACTGATTAGGAAAATTTCAAATCTGCAAAAACCGGCCTTCCCTAAGAGCACAGACTCAGCAGCAATGCACGGTAATGCTGCGCCTTGATCTAGTGAGGAAGTGCCGTGCGTGCATCGGCACTTCAGCATCATGACACAAACTAGCACTTTGGTGGAAAGATAATACCCATAAGCACTAAATAACTCTTGAAGGTTACGAGCTTCAGGTTTGCTTAAAAGATACAAACATCAGCTGCCCCACATATGTGGGCTACAGATCTGAGCCAAAAAAGAGCCAAGAAATACACCATGTGATTTCCAGCTTCTGTTCCAAAGAAGTTGATGCAAAATAATTTGTTCATCCTAATAGGGTTTTAATAGATTCTTTCCCATGACACTTATTGCAAACTAGAACATTAAGCATGACAGAAGCCTTATTATGACCATGGATTTAGTAATGTGACAAACAAATTGCCTTGGTTATAAAACCTGAAATTGCTTCATTTGGTTTTGCAGCATTTGGAATTCTTCTTGGCAAATCATTTCACATGCAGCATGCCTTTCTAATTAAAACTAGCGATTCCCTTTGTCACCATTTATTCCATCATTTCCTGCTGCAGAAACCTTCAAGCATCATAGAAAGGCCAAATATCATAGTCTGAAATACAGCTCCTCCTCAACCCCCCTTCCTGGCCTGTCACCCTTCAGGCTTCTATAGGAACCTTATAGATAAATAGTCTGCGTGCTCTTCCTTGGCTGTGCCTTATACCTTCCTGTCTCTGTAGTTTATGAAATGTTGCCTTTTTTTTAACCCTTTTTTTACCCTTCCATTTTGGCCTCTTTAAACCCTTGCAACTCTTTCAGAATCAGCTCAGATGCACTGTGCCTCCCGGAAGTTTACCCGGTCTTCCTAGTTCTGTTTCCCAAACTGGGTTCCTCAGAATACCAAATCTACAATCATCTAAGAACTCTGCTTCCTGGAGAGTCACAAAACAAAAGCAATGCTCTGAGAAGTCATACAGTAAAGCCATTGTGTTAAGTTTTGTTCAGCTCAGCACTTCCTAAACTTATATGACCATGGAATTCTATTCTTTTCCCCCCAAATAACACTCATTAACATCTCAGAGAGCACATTTTGAGAAATGTTTCCCTGCTACACTGTGTTTCCTATTCTCACATCTTTATTTATTCATCTACTTAGTGGACAAATATTTATTGGCCATCTACTAAGTGTAGAGAAAGAGAAAATGACTCAGACTAAGAGTCTTGAGAGAAACTTAAAGACTGTTAAGTGTCACGAGAGAGGTGCTGATAAGAGGCTATGGAAGCTCAAGAGGTGGAGAACATTATTTCAACCCATGGGAATGTGGCAATCTGGGTTCTTCAGGAAGCAAATTACAAGTCAGGAATAAATGTGCAAGGATTCAGTTAGGAGGCACCAGCTATGAGAAAAGGGAGAGGAAGCTGAGAAACCTGGGAAAGCTATCTAGTCACCATGTAAGCCCAACCCTGAATGCAGAAAAGAGGGATTGAGGGTTGGATGCAAGTGTGTGCAGCCCAAGGATGCTTTGTCCAAGACTTTGGGGTTCTCCAGCCAATGCCAGCATCACAGATGTCTGGATCCTCCCAAGAATGAGTCTGCCTTAGTGTTCCTGTCACGCTTGAGCATTGCCTGGGAGCAGCCCATGGGCAATTTGGCCTCTGAACAAGTATACCAATGAAATTCAGAGTGCAGCCATGGTCTGGAGGTCATTTCCATCCCTGTCATTGCAGACATTTGAGGTGTATTCCCATGGCTGCAGTAGGGAATAAGGGGAGATGATGCAGGAGCTGGCATTGGCGCTTGACCTTGAGGGAGTATCAGTTAGTACATGGGGATGAGAGAAAAGGGTGTTCCAGATAAGAGGAGTAGCATCACCAAAACACAGAAGCATGAAAGTATGCAATTGTCTATGGAAAATTAAGAGTGTTTCATTCATGGTTAAAACTTCAGGTAGGGGGCTGTGGTCACAGTTTATAAGCATAGATTCTGGAGTCAGGCAGCCCGAGCTAACAACCCAGCAGTTCCTCTTAATTGAGTAAGTCACTTAACATCTCTGTTCCAGTTTCCTTACCTTTAAAATAGTTAGGTGATTGTTGTGTCATTCCAACAACAAATTCTCTGATTCTTGGCAATCAAATGGGTTTCTTATCATTCAATTTAATTCTGACACTAAGTACCCAAAATCAGCACAGACCCCAAAGTTGAGGGCTCAGTCACACTTAAGTGACTGTCTCCACTTAAGACATTGCCTGCAAATGAGGTCCTCAGACTACCTTCATGTCTTCCCAGATGGCTTTAAATTCAGGGTTTTCCACAATTGCCCCCTCATGTTGGAAAATTAACTAAAATGACTCACAGAACTCAGAACGGTGCTTTACTTACAAGTACCAGTTTATTACAAAGGATACAACTCAGGAACAGCCAAATGGAAAAGGTATAGGGCTGGGGGGCGGTGCAGAGATTTCACACCTTCTCCAGGCATGTTGCTCTCCCAGCACATTGATATGTTCACCAACCTAGAAGCTCCCCAAGCCTCATTGCTCAAGTTTTCATTGAGTCCTCATTACATAGG
>CM053513.1:16539340-16639208 GCA_028627145.1 Eidolon dupreanum | reverse complement strand
TAAATATGATATCCTTGGCTAAAAGTTTCTTTTCTTAGCACTTTGAATATGTATGACCTGCTGTCTTTTGAACTCCAAAGTCTCTAATGAGAAATCTGCTATAACCTTTTGAGGATCCCTTGTATGTAATGACTAGCTTCTCTCTTGCTGCTTACAAGATCCTTTGTCTTCGGCTTTTGACAGTTTGATTACAATGTCTCTTGGTGTAGGTCTCTTTGCTTTCATCTTACTTGGAGATTCCTGAGCATCTTGGATGTTTATACTCATGCATTTCATTAAGTTTGGGAAGTTTTCAGCCATTATTTCCTCAAATATTCTCTCTGCCCTTCTGTCTCTCTCTCTCTCTCTCTCTCTCTCTCTCTCTCTCTCTCTCTCTCTCTCTCTCTCTTTCTCATGCTTCTGGGACTCAACACAATGTATATGTTGGTTCAGTTGGCAGTGTCCTGCAAGTCTCTTAGGCTGTTCACCTTTCTTTAATCTTTTTCCTTTCAATTTCACAGACTTGAAAATTTCCATAGCCCTTTCTTCAAGGATGCTGATTACTTCTTCTGTCTGCTCAGTTCTGCTTTTGAATCTCTCTAGCGGATACTTTCATTTCATTTATTAGACTTTTCTGATTCATAATTTCTTTTTGGCTTCATTTTAGAATTTCTCTTTATTAATATTTCCATTTTTTTTCACAGTTAATTTTCTGATTTTCTCCATAATTTTTTCTGTAGTTCTTTTTGCATCTTTAAGATAGTTATTTTAAAGTCTTTGTTAGTAGATTTGTCATCAGATAACTATCTCTGGAAATCAGATTCTCCCCCTACCCCTGAGTTTGCTGTTTGTTATTGTTATTTTTTGTTGTAGCCTGTCTTTGTGCCTAGAATCAGCCTGAGGTGTAAATTTAATGTTTTCTCAAGTCTTTTCTGAGGCTTTACCTGGATATGTGCAGTCACTTTCTAGTATTCCCCATTTGTCACTTCTTTTTGAATGTCCTAATCTCTAGCTCCCAAAAGTAGAAGCAGCAAACTATGAAGGGGGATAGAAGTCACTTCATCCAAAAGGAGAGGAGCTTGAAACAATGAGAGGAGGTGCAAAAATGGCTGCCTACCTTTTGGTCTGCACCTCTGTGATTAGAAGCAGTAATCAGTGATGAGAGCACAGATCTCTGATACTTGGAAGACAGGGTCCTTTTGGCCCACTCTAGATTCTGCAAGTTGTGTGCAAGACACTCCAGGAACACACATAAGCTGCCTTTCACAGGGCTGAGGGTGGGAGATGGGTAGCTGCTACTGTGCTAAGAGGTGACATTGACTGAAATTTAGAAGCTTTCAATAGATTCTAGAGTTCCAAAATAGTTACATTAGACACATTCTGTCAAAACATTGCTGTCTAGACAGATTTCTGGTGCTTCTTACTCTGCCATCTTCTCACAGTCCATATCTACATTTTTATTATACCACAGGACTTATCTCAAAGTGCTACTATGAGGATTATAAAGTTCATAAGTGTTTTATGCTTAGTCCAGTGTCTGTTACAAAGTAAGTGTTCAATTAATATTAGCTACTAATATTGTTAGTGAAAATTAATATTAGCTACTAATATTGTTAGTGTTCAATTAATATTAGCTACTAATATTGTTAGCTACTAATATTATATATGCTAAGGAATTTGGCTTTTACTCCACAGTCAGAGGTCAAACATGAATAAAGAACTGTATTAAGAACTGTCTTTAAGGAAGATTAATTGAGCAACATGTGAAGATAAAGAATCAGGAGAGGAAATCTTTTTATTAAGCACCTATTCTATGTAACACATGCTCAAAACATTTGTACACATTTTTTTAATTTAATCCTCATGAGGAAGTACATTAAACACATTTTACAAATGAAGAATCTGAGAAATGGTTTCTAATATTCTAAGATTTAAACCTAGATCTATTTGACTGGAAGAAACCAGAGGTTTCTTTGTGAAAGGAGAAGAGGTAATAAAGATATTTGATTGTATAAATGGAGAGAAAGACCCATATAATGGAGAAGCATGGGAAAGAAAGGAGCGGACAGCTTCCTTGTGCTCCCCTGCGTTGTACTTCCTTGTGTGTATGACAGTATCCTGCGGTACACTAAGGTATTTCCACACGTTATATCTTTCACAATACATACCGTATATATAATATTAGCTAACATTCAGCACTAACAATGTATCCAGCACTGTTACAAGTGCTCTCAGTGTATAAACTCGTTTAATCATCACAACAATCTTTTGAGGTGGGTTCTATTAATACCATCTCCATTTTACCAGAGAGGAAACTGAGGCTCTGACATGTTGGGTAAACTGTCCCAGGATCATGTAGCTGTCAGATGTATCATTGCATAAGTTGGGATGTGAACATGGCAGTTTGGTCTGTCCTTAACTCTAAGCACACTGCCCTTCAATTCAATTTAAAGCAATACTGAATGAGTTAAATGACAGCTATACTTTCTGGTAGGTCTTGATTTTTATCTTATTTTTACCTTGCTAAATGTTTGTGTCTGTAAATAAATAATGAGGCTTATGGCAATCAGAAAAATAATAACTGTTGTTTTCACTTTCAAAAAAGAGAATAAAAGATCATAGTTTTCCCCAGAGATATTTCACAGGAGGCTCTCTCCTTTCAGTGCCTTTCCTTGCTTCTAGGATTTGGCCAGAGCATCTGGATGGATGACAGTAGTTTTTATTGGGATGGGGATGGCTGGGGGAATAGTTGTTTTGGGGTAATGGAAGGGAAATCAACAGTTAATGCAAATCAAAACCACTATGAGATACCATCTCACACCCATAAGAATGACTATTATCAAACAAAACAAAGCAAACCCAAATAACAAGTGTTGGCAAGGATGTGGAGAATTGGAACCATTATGCTTTGCTGGTAGAATATAAAATTGTGCACCATCTTGGAAGACAGCTCGGCAGCTCCTCAAATACTTTAATACAGAGTTACCACATGATCCAGCAATTCGACTTCTGTGTATACATCTTAAAGAAATGAAAGCAGGGACACAGATACTTGCATATCGATGTTCATAGAAGCATTATTTACAATAGCAAAGGTGGGAACAAACAAATATCCATCAATAGATGAGTGGATAAACAAGATGTGGCATATACGTACAATGGAATATTATTTAGCTATAAAAAGGAAGGACACCTTGATACATATTACAACATGGATAAACCTCGAAGACTTTATACTAAGTGAAATAAGCCAGACACAAAAGGGCAAATAGTTCACGATTCCACTTATATCAGCTATCTAGAGTAGACAGATTCATAGAGACAGAAAATGTAATAGAGGTTAACGGGGGCTGAGGAAAGCAGGGGACTAGGGAGTGGTTGTTTAATGGGTACAGAGTTTCTGTTTGGGATAATGAGAAATGAATAGTGGTGATGGTTGCACAACACTGTGAAGGTACTTAATGCTATTGAAATGCATATGTGAAAATGGTTAAAATGGTAAATCTTATGTTGTGTATTTTACAATAGAAATAAATGTACAAAGTCCCCAAATAATAAAAGATCCAGATAATTTTTTAAAAAATCTAACAATTTTCCTTGAATATGTTTTCATTTAAAAGATATTTATCTTCTGACCTTCTAGTATTCTGGGACTAAAAAAAAAAAAAGACACCTAATTCAATAATAGAAATATTGAGTTACTGCATGAAAACAATGGCAATACAGCTCAAATATATACTCAGAACACAAAGCCAGTGCTTATTACTTGCTGTTCTGATCTTTCCATTAATAAAGGAAATAAATGGAAGTCATATAAGGTTGGCATCAAAATGAATAATTTTTAGAAATGTGTAAACCTATGTAGCCATCACACAATCATGTTACACTTAGCACATCTCTTTTCGAGGTTTTGTTATTTATTGCTAAGTGGTATTCCATTGTATGGAAACACTGCAATTTGTTTATTCATTAACTGGCTGATAGACATTTGGGTTATTTCTAGTTTGACTAGGATGATTAAAAGTGCCATGAATACCTTAATATAGGTCTTTGAGTAGACATGTGTTTTCATTTATCTTGGGCAGATAAAAAAAGTAGGATTTCTGTGTTATATGTTAAGTATGTGTATATAAAATGTTGATGACTATTTTCTAAAGTGGTATTACTATCTTAAATTCCTGCCAGTACTGTAGAAAGTTTGTTGATCTATATCCTGGCCAACATTTGGTATTATTGATAATGTTTTAAATTTTAGCCATTCTAATGGGTGATGGCACTTTGTGGTTTTAATTTGCCTTTCCCTAATGACAAATGATGTTGATCATCTTTTAATATGGTCATTTCTCAGTTGTATATCTTCTTTGGTAAAATATCTTTTCAGATAACTTTTCTCAGTTAAAAAAATTACATTGTCTTTTTATTATTGAGTTGTATGAGTTCATTATAATTCCAAATGTATATGTGTATATGTATATATTTTAAACAGTTTTGTTAAGATATAATTCACATATCATAAGTTACTCATTTAAAATGTAAAATTCCATAATTTTTAGTAAACTTACAGAGTTGTGCAAATATCACAATTCAATTTGGAACATTTTACCCTCCAAAGTAATCCATATACATTAGCAGTCACTATCAATTCTCTCTCTGCCCCCAGTCCTAGGCAACTGTTAATTTACTTCCTGTTTCTTTAGATTTGCCTATTTTGGACATTCCATATAATGGAATAATAAAATATGTAGTGTTTCATGACTAGCTTCTTTCACTCACTGTAAGGTTTTCAAGTCCATTCATGTTATGGAATGCATCAATACTTCATTCCTTTTTATTTTCAAATAATATTACATTCTAGGCTATATCACATTTATCTATTCATCAGTTGATTGGCACTAAGATTGTATCCACTTTTTAGCTGTTATAAATAATGCTGCTATGAACGTGTTCAGGTTTTTTTTTAAATTGATTATTATTTTTTATTTTCCAGTTACAATTGGCATATAATACTATATTAGTTTCAGGTGTACAATATAGTGATTAGACATCTATATAACTCACAAAGTGATCACCCCAATAATCTAGTGTCCCCCTGACACTGTACATAGTTATTACCATATTATTGGCTATATTCCTTATGCTATACTTTCTATCTCCATGACTACTTTGTAACTACCAATTTACCTTCCCCCTTTCACTGACCCTCCCTCCCAAATCCTCTCTCATTTGGTAACCCTCAAAATGTTCTGTATCTGAGTTTGTTTCTGTTTTTGTTTATTTTGTTCTTCAGATTCCACATTTATGTGTAATTGTATGGAGTTTGTTTTCTTCTTTCTTCAGCATACTACACTTTAAAGTCCATCATGAAATATCTTTTTCCATCCTATTACTTTTAGTCTCTGTGTGTCTTCTAATCTGAAGTGAGTCTCTTGTAGGCAGCATATATAAAGGGCTTGTTTTCTTATCCATGCAGCTACCCTTTCTATTATTTGGAGCATTTAATTCTTTTTCATTCAAAGTACTCATTGATAGATATGTAATTATTTAGATTTTTGATACATACATTTTTCTTCTTAAAGAAGTCCCTCCAACATTTTCGTTAATACTGGCTTGGTGGTGATAAACTCATTTAGCTATTTCTTGCTTGGGAAGCTCTTTATTTGTCCTTTGATTCTAAATGGTAACTTTGCTGGGTAAAGTAATCTTGGTTGTAGGTCCTGGGTTTTTATCACTTTGAATATTTTGTGCCAAGCTCTTCTAACCTGTAAAGTTTTTGTTGAGAAATTGACTGACAGTCCTATGGGTGTTCCTTGTATATAACTAATTGATTTTCTCTTGCTGCTTCTAAGATTCTCTCTTTGAATTTAACCTTTGCGATTTTAATTATGATGTGTCTTCATGTGGGCCTCTTTGCGTTCCTCTTGTTTGGGACTCTCTGAAGTTCCTGGGGTTAGGAAACTCACCAGGTTAGGGAAGTTTTCTGTCATTATTTCTTCAAATAGGTTTTCAATTCCTTGCTCTCTTCCTCTTCTGGTACCCCTAGGATGCAAATGTTGTTACACTTGATGTTGTCCCAGAGGTTTATTAAACTATCTTCATTTTTTGGATTATTTTTTCTTGTTGCTATTCTGATTGAGTGTCCTCCGCTACTCCATCCTCTATGTCACTGATTCGATCCTCTGTTTCATCCACTCTATTGATTCCCTCTAATGTACTCTTCACAGCAGATATTATATTCTTTATTTCTGACTGGCTCCCTGCTATGTTTTCCATTTCCATTTTTATGTTTTTCATGTCTTTGTTAAAGTTCTTACTGAGTTCATCTACTCTTCCCCTAAGTTCCTTGAGGATCCTTATAATGAGTGTTTTGAACTCTGCATCTGGTAGGTTGCTTGTCTCCATTTTAGTGAATTCTTTTTCTGGAGCTTTGTTCTGTTCTTTCATGTGGGATGTGCTTCTTTGTCTCCCCATTTTGGCTGCCTCCTTGTGTCTGTTTCTATATATTAGGCAGGGCTCCTAAGTCTCCCGGTCTTAGAGTGGCTTTACGTAGTAGGTGTGCTGTGGGGCTCCTTGGCACAGACCTGGGAGGGGACCAGCTACAGGCCAAGTTCAACAGCAGTCTGAGCACCTCCAGGACCCCCTGGTAAGTCACCAAGAAATTTGCATATGGCTGCCACCTGTGCTGGGCTTATAGGTACCTGAAGGGGCTAAGTCAGAAACTGAGGCCGGCTGCCACTCGTGTGGGGTTTGGGACTGCTCAGCAAGAGGTACAGGGCACACCGAGGCCAGATGTTGCTTCTTTGGGTTTCATGAACCTTTGAGAGATTTTACAAAAGTTTGCAGCAGGAGCCAAGACAGCCTGTTTGTATGGAATAAATCACTGGAAGTGGCTTGGGTGGGCCCACAAGCTGGGAGAGGCAGAGTCTCAGGGAATCTCCTGGCAGTGACCTGTGTTATCCAGGTTGACCACACCTACATCTTCCGGCTGGGAGGGGGTAGGGCTCACCAAAGGGATAATGGCTTTCGCCTGCACCTCTGTCTGGGAGCCAACTGTCCCTCCAGCCATTGTGCTGACAGCTCAGCACCTCCCCATATGTCCCTGGTGCCCCTGGAGTAGCTGCCCCAGCACTGGAGCTCAGAGCGAGTGAGTGTCAGTGAGTAAGGCTGGGCGTGGGCCCTTTAAGAAGAAGGTCTCCGCTTCCCTCAGCTCCATCTCACTCAGCTGCAACCTACACTGGTATTCACCGCCAGATGTTGTGGGACTTCTCTTCCTGGCACAAGAACTCTGAGATGGGGAGCCCAGTGTGCAACTGGAACCACTCACTCCTCAGGTGGGGGAGGTGGCTCTGCAGCCAAGATAGCCTTCCCGATTCTCTACTGCCACATGCGGTTGTGAGACCGGCCATTTTTTGTCTCCACCCCTCCTACTATTTTGAGGTGACCTGTCATTTGAGGTGACCTATTTGTGGGGTTTCTGTTTTCAGCCAGATCTCTGGCAACCCCACATACTGGTTGCTCTGTAGTTTTGTTACAATTTTGGTGTGGTCAACTAGAGGAAATGTGAATGGCCTTTACCTTCTCTGCCAGCTTGAATTCTTATTGTGTACAGGGTTTTGTGTGGACACTTTTTCATTTATCTTGGGCATACAAAGATATGTTTGCAAGTATTTTCTCAGTCTGTGTCTTCCCTTTCGATTTTCTTCACAGTAACATTCTTCTATATCATTTCTTCTTTAATGTGTTCATCTTTTTGTGTCTTACCTAGGAAATCCAACCCAAAGTCATAAAGAATTTTTTGTTTTCTTCTGGATGATTTATCATTTTAGCTTGTATTTAGGTATATAATCCATTTTGAAACAATGTCTGTGTATGGCATGAGTTAAGGATCAAGTTCATTTTCCTGCACATTATGTCTAATACCAGCAGTATATTTTGAAAAGGTGATCATTTCACCATTGGATTATCTTGGAACTTCTGGCATGAAACAGCTGACTATGAAAGTAGGTCTTTTCTCAGCTCTTGTTTTCTAGATCTGTATGTCCATTCTCATGTCAATATAATTCTGTGTTAACTACTGTAATTTTATAGTGACTCTAGAAACCGGTAGTGTAAATCCTTTGTTTTTTGTCAAAATTGTTTTGCCTACTTGAAGTCATTTTCATTTCTGTATAAATCTAGAATAATCCTGTGAATTTCTACAATTATGTGACTGGGATTTTCATTAGGATTTTATTGAATCAAGAGATAAATCTGAGGATTGACACAGTTATATTGTATCTTCTGATTCATGAACATGAAATATTTCTTCATTTTCTTTGCATCTTTTGTTTCTCTCAGCAATGTTTTATAGTTTTTAGTACATAGGCATTGTCCATATTTTGTTAAATTATCCCTATTTTTTTTATGGTACTGCTTTTTAAATATCAATTTCCATTTTTTATTCCTACTATAGTCTACTATGTAGTAGAATATGATTGATTTTTGTATGCTGACCTAGTATCCTGTAATCTTTTAATTTTTTCAATTAATTTGGGTGATGTTGGTTAATAAAGTTGTTTCAACTGTACAATTCAATAATACATCACCTACAATTGCATTGTGTTCACCACCCAAAGTCAAATCTCCTTCTGTCACATTTGACACTTTATCCTTATCTATACCCCCTTAACCTGTTCTCATCTTTTCTATTTTTTTTGTAAATTCCTTTTTTTCTCTATATATAACCAAACTATCTGTAATAGTTTTACTTCATTTTTTCCAATCTGTATGCCTTTCATTTCTTTTTCTTGTCATGTTGTAGCTGGTGGGACCACCAGTACAATGTTTAATAAAAGTGTGAGAGTTCTTGCCTTGTTCATAATTTTTCCCAATTGAGTATAATATAGGTTTTTTGTAGATGCCCTGTATCAGGAAGAGAAAATTTCCTTTTATTGTAGATTGCTGAGAATTTTTGAGTTGGTGTTGAATTTTGTCAGATGCTTCTTCAACATCTATTGAGATGATCATATGATTTTTTGTTTTGCTTTGCAAATATGATGCATTATATTAATTGATTTCTGAATGCTAAATCAACCTTGAAATCCTGGGCTAAATAAATCCCACTTGGTCATGATGTATTTATTTTCCTTTTGTTAAGGATTTTGCATCTATATTCATGAGGGATATTGGTATTACAGTTTTTGTTTCTCGTAATGTCATTATCTGGTTTTGGTATCAGGTTAATGATGGCTTCATAGACTAAGGTAGAAAGTGTTTTCTCCTCTTTTATTTTCTGGATGAGTTTGTTTAGAATTGGCACAATATCTTCCTTAAATATTTGACAGAATTCATCAGTGAAGCCATCTGAGCCTGGTTTTCTTTGTGGGAAGATTTTCAAGTAGGAATTTAATTTCTTTGATATTTAATTATTTGAATTAGTTATTTCTTTTAGTGAGTTTCAGTATTTTGGGTCTTCTAAGAAATGTGCCTTTTCATAAGTTATCAAATTCATTGGCATAAAGTTCACAGTACTTTCTTTTTATCCATTTACTCTAGGATCTGTAAGGATATCTCTTCTTTCATTCTTGATATTGTCATCTCTTTTTTCTTGATCTATTTGGCTAGTGGTTTTTCACTTTTAATGATCTTTTCAAAGAATTAGATTCTGATTTCATTGATTTATTCCATTATTTTTGTTTTCTATGCCATTGCTTTGTTTTTTATTATCACCTCCTTTGTGTTTGGTTTGGGTTTAGTTTTTTCCTTTTTCGAGTTTCTTAAGATGAAAGCTTAGATGATTGAGTCCTTTATTCTTTTCTATTATAAGCATTCAATGTTATAAATTTTCTTAAATGCCCTACTTTTGCTGCACACTACACACTTTGACATGTTGCAATTTCATTTACGTTTTGTTCATATTTTTTTTGCTCATGGGTTTAGAAATGTGTTGTGTAAGTTCCAATAACTTGAGGGAGATTTTCCAGATATAACTCTGTTTTTGATTTCCAGTTTAATGCTTTTGTAGTCAAACACCTTGCAATTCTTTTGAGAGTTGTTTTATGCCATAATATGGTTTCTCTTCATGACTGTCCCATGTGTTGGCAGGAAAAAAAAATGTACTCTTCTGCTGTTGTTGAATGGAATATATATGCTCACTAGAGCAGAGATTTCTTTTTTTTTTTGGTTCAGAGACAAAGCTCATATTGTGATTGGTCTAATATATCCTGCGGTTGTCTTAAGAGAAGAAATCTAAGTTTACATTTTAATGTTTTCAAGGCTAATCTTAAATTTGCACACAGATTTGAAAAAGCTCTTTCCCTTCCTTTTATTTTTCATGTTTTAAAATGTATATTGGTCTTGCTGATATTCTTTTACTTATATTCTTTAAGGCCAGGCTTGAGTTTAAATGTAGATAGTGTAAGCTATTCTTATGTGAGATGTGGTATAGGTTAGTTAAAAGCATGGATCTTGGAGTTACACAGGCCTATGTTCAAATTCTTATTCTGCTACTTAAATTGTATGTGTTCATGGGCACATGGTCTTTTAATTTTGTACGGCTTTTGTGAAATTTTTGATAAGAGCATTGAAACACCTGTGCATGGCACTAGTAAATAACATATGACAGTTATGCCATTTGAGGAGATTGGAAAGTATTCATACATTTCACTTTTCAAAGCTTCTCTGATGCCTAGTTTCCTTTATTAGCCATTCATCTGAATGTGCTAAGCACTGCCTTTTTTGAGCTTATTACAGTGATTACAGTACAAATGCTCCTTAAGAAGGGTTATTCTTATTTCCTAACCCTGTACAGTTAATCTGTTTATAGGATACCTGTTCACAGTGATAAAAGAAATATAGCAACATGACATTAACAAGCACCTAGGAGTGCGAGGTCATAAAAAGGGAAGTGGGTCCTAAAATAGAGTCTGCTAGGATTGGTCCTATCACTTCTATGGGAGGCAGTCATATCTACAGGCTTCAAGGTACACACCTGTGTCATGTGCCATGAGGTTAAGCATGAGAAAGACAACTAGAAATAAAGTCTCAAATCAGAACAGTAAGGCAAGAGAAAATGTGTAATTTAGTATTTGCCTATTTTGTCTGGTGTTTAATAGGACCTGAATAAGAAAATTATTAAATTGCTGGAATCATTTAACATATATATTCTCAGATTAGAAGTGCAGTAAAAACATAGCTGAGCTCTGTTAACATGCAAATTATATTTTCATTCAACAAAATTTGTTAGGCCTACTAGTACCAGACATTCTGCTAGGCACTGGGGGTGTGTGAGTGACGACAGCAGACATGGTCCCTGTTCCTAGTGGGGGAGGAACGTGAATAACTGCCAAAGAGCTATGATATGAAAGGTACACGGAGCTGTGGGAGTACAGAGGAAAGGCACCCCAGACCCAGGCTTCCCTGAAGCGACCTTAAGGATGAGAAGTCATGGGATCAAGAGTAGGGGTTAACGGTTTCAGGAAGAGGGAGTGGCCTCTGAGGAGGCCTTCAGTTGTCAACTCTGACCTTCCAAGAAATAGTTAACTCCAAGGAAATTCAAAATATACTGATGAACGTCTGAAACATTTAGCTTGGTACGCAAACTCAGCCCAAGGTAAATCAAGTGCAGGATGACAGTGTAATGCCCCATTTCACAGAGAGTTTTCCCAAAGAAAATCCTGATAAGAATTAAAAAGAATGACAACAGGTCAGGCTTGTTGATGCATTTTATTGTGAGATGGGGGAGTCTGGTAAAAAACTAGAAAATGATCATGGTGTAACAAGGAACTTAAAAATGAAGAGTCAGATTTGTAACTTACATACATGAATACAGGAACAAATTGGCACAAAATGTTAAACATTGTTCCCAACACTGTTTATATAAGGTTATCCTAATTTGGCTTACTAAGGAAATGAGAGTTTTATGGTTAGGCTAATCTCTTAAAACTGCAGAGCATCATGCTATTAGTCACACAGTGAATTTCAAAATTTAAGAGTTTTATATTAAAAACTGGGTAAAGGTAAAATGACTTGATTGTAGTTGTAAAACTAATACATTCCCATTTAAATTCTGTTCTACAGTCCCAAGGCAAGTATAAATGTTAACATAACACTGTTAAATCAAATCTCAATGCAAGAGAACCAATTGCATCTCTACTTTAAATCTTATCAACTTTCCAAATTTTCATACTAAAATATATTATTGTATTAATACAAACTACAGTATTATACACTACACTGTGTAATAAATAAAGAAATATAAAAATAAGACACATAAATATAAAAGTTTTCTAAAACTAAAAGTACATATGTCAGTAAGAAGGGTATTAATACTGCCAGGTTTGAAGACATACAGTACAAAAATGTTGCACAGATCTATAAACTAAAAGAAATAAAATAATACTGATAGGTAAAAATCAGCTAATGTTGTTAATAAACTGGGTCCATAATAACTAACATTTGGAAACAGTTATGAGCCAAATAACAATGGCATGTCCATGTGAGAAATGCAAGTACATGGATAAAGCAGATTAGAAAATTTCCCTTTCATTTCTGTAGAGAAATTTGAAAGTCAATTAATGAAAAACAAATACTGAGGAATTAAAGGATGAAATGTCCCAGTGTTCCGGTTCTCTGACAGAAGAGTCAGTGGTTTTAAGTTTTATTTTGGAATTTTGATACAACAAACAAATCAACAAATGCTAGTTATTGTAGGCCACACATTAAACGAAGGCAGGTTAGAGCCTTGAAAAATACTGATAAATGGCACTTACAGCACACAGGTCTTGCTTAAGGCCAAAGGAGATACAAAGCTTCATATCATATCCTTCATATTTGTTACCACGTACTCAAACACAATTACAAACACTGATTCTGACGACTCTGCTGTCCTCACCAGTATTAACACTGTTAGTCCCTGCGATCAGAACTCAATGACAATCGTTTGAACTCCATTTTAAACCACATGAGTAAGAAACTTCAGTTCTTCTATCGGCGGCTTTCTTAAGGCTAACAATACACTTTAAATGAGAATACACTCTACTCTGACATCTAAATATTAGAAACCACTACCTTCTAGACTGAATTTATAAAAGGTAGTTAGCACGGTCTGGAACTGCATTATGCTTCTCTGTGAAGGGAATTTTGTAGTGCAGAAGTTCTCACATTTTAAAAAACATAATAAAATACTGAAGCGGATTTAGCATACGTTTACCAATAAAAAATTATAAAATTTCTCCCAATTGTACAGCTTAAGAATAAAACAACATAAAAGTGATAGTTAATACTGATAAGATGAAACAATGCCAGATGCTTATCTAATTAATCAGTTTCCTTTAACCTGTTCAATCTTTGCTTTCTGAGTCATTTAAGTTTTCTAATCTGCTTCATGTTACAAACTTGTTCCTAACTTTGAAAAATGCATGAAAAATTACTAGGTCTGAGAGGTTCAGGCACACCTGGATTTTTTTTGTGTGGTTTTTCTTTTTTTTTTTTTGTATTTTGTAGTTTTTTAAATTTTTACTTACACAGTAGTGAACAGAAATCACAGTATACAGGTTACTGTGTTTCCATGAAAAGCATGTATAATATAGAACAAACTTCATTACCAATCAGAATTTATACTCCTTCTAGAAACACTCTTAGGCTTCATTTGTTTTTTCTTCAGACACTTGCTCGCTATTCTCGTTCACTTTTTGTTCTAAGCTGCTTGCTTGATTTACAGCCCTGTCATCCTTCACGGCACCTCCAGTTTTTGCTCCTTCTCCCTCACTCTCTGCCTCTTCTCCCTCCTCCTCCTCCATCTCCTCCTCCAGCTCCTCCTCCTCCTCCATCTCCTCCTCTTCCTCCGCTTGTGGTTTTTCACATTCCTTTTCTTCCTGCAGTTCTTCCATCTCTTTATCCTCGTCCTCCTCCTCTTCTTTTTCACTGTCTTCATCCTCTTCCCTTGTCAAACTCTCCCTCTCGTCGGAGTCGCCCTGCGATGGGGACGCCCTCGCCCCGCCCCGCTCATTCGCCAGGACTTCCGGCCCCGCCTCCTCCTGCTCCGTGCTGTCTCGCTCCTCCGCTTCTCTCTTGCAATAGGAGTAGCGATGATTCATGTGCTGAGAATAAGACCCAGAGTGTGAGAAACGCTTTCCACATTTGTCACATTGATAGGGCTTTTCTCCAGAATGTAATCGCATGTGTTCAATCAGATGATGTTTGTGTTTAAATGCCTTTTTACAGATTCCACACTCGTGAGGTCTTTTACCTGCAAAAAAGAAAACAGCAATGAAATAAAATGGTGGTTTAATGCAAATAAAACCCTCAAAGTTTTTGGGGGCACTTTGAGTTGTGGAAAGGGTTAGACACTCATTTTTCAAAAACTATCAGGTTCATTAACATACCTGTGTGTTCATATTTATGTCTCAATAATGAGCTACTCTTTTGGAATATCTTATCACACAAATCACAAGCATACATTCCATTTTCTGTCTTCCGCATTTTCTTTTTGGGTGGTGTAGAATCAGAGTCATTCTGATCCTCTACATTTGAGACTCCTTCTGAGCTAGTGTCTTGCCTTTCATCCTAAAGGGGAAAAAAAGTAAGAAAATTTACTTTAAATTTAAAAGATAAACAACAGAAAAAAGTATGGATTAAACAGCCACTTTGATTTATACTTTCAATAACTTGACCAAAGTGAGCCCACTCCTCCTCACTGCATATGGGCTCCAATGGTGGGGTAGGATGAGAGGTGGGGGCTGATACCGACAAAAGTGGGCTTGGGGTCAATCTAGTCACAACTGCAAAGAAGTAAGGTCAACTCAACAGGTACTGAAAAGAAAGGACACGGAAAAAAATGTGCAGTAGCAAAATGTGTAGTAACAAAATTTACTTAGTTTTCCGGTGAATCATTACTTTATGAGAAATTTGCAGAAAGCTTTAACTATGAGTTTGCTAAATAATCACTAATTTCTAACTGCATTTGTTAACCTTAGTTTTTTTCCTTCTGGGTTTCATTAAGCTAAAATTAAGATTCATTTTTTTAAAGGTGGTCTTCAAATTGTATATTCTAGAGCTTCAGACTTCTTCGAACTAACTAACCTCCATGGTCTCCTTCAAAGACAGGTTTGCTCTTTCATTTTTCTAAGAAGCAAGATGGAGAAAAACAATGCAGAAGGGTCTATATTTTTCAAGAAGAATACTTGTTAGTCACAATGCATCTTTAGAATTTCAGTGGAATAAAAACATTTCAGGCGTCTCAGGGAGATAATTTTGGACAGAAGGCCCACATGCAGGTAGGCCAACCCTTCAGGGGCCTGTAGTGGAACTGGGTCACCTTAGATCCTTGCGTCTTTTCTAAAGTCTTCCATTCTATTGCCTCTAAATCTACACATTTTCTAAAAGTTCAAAGCTGTTCCATAACATGTCTTATGGTTTTGGAAAGTGGGAGATATAGAGCCATTTGTCTGGGTAATTTGTGAGCTGCCAGTGAGTGCTAAGTAAGTTGACTCGTTGCTATTTAATCTAGTCATATAATTAAGTGAAATGTTATACATAGTGCTTTGTATACTAAAAATCAGATAAATTCACTGGCCATGTAAAAATTTTTTTCCAAGAGTCATCACAATTATAGGAAGCCCAATTAGTAGCAATATTTAAGAGGGGGAAAAACAGGAAAACACATTTGAACAGGTTATTGTAATTATTTTAGCTGCATTTACCTATAGTAAATATTTGGATAAAAGATCAAATTTATCTCTATTACATCTGATTCAATTATAAATTGATGAAGAAAATGGAGAGACATCCAGGTTAGTGACCCAAAAAAGCCTGGACAATGAGACATACAACTGTCACACAAAATGTCTCTATCTAGAACTATCATGAATTTGGAGGGAAAGTTGAAAAATACATATATAGATTCACAACTATATTTCTTCATATGTACTAATATGACTTGAGCACTGTTTAGTTTACAGGTCATAAAATCATCAGTATATTCACTAAACGAGTTCTTTATATATTTAATTCTTGTTTGCTTAATTAAAAGCTTTTATAAACAGAGGTGTTAACACATAAAAAGTGATAGCTAAGTTTGCCTGGTGGAAAATGTCTGTAAGTGGGAACCTGTTTTCATTTATTAATGAACATAAACAAGGCAAAAACTATTATGAATTTGGGGACTATAGAAAAACAGAAATCCAATTAGTGAGTATTCCAATTTTCCTTTTCTGTCTCTAGCTTCAAATAAACAAGTTTTAGCTGGGACTTATCCATCATTTTTTCACAGAATACTTTAAACTTTAGTTGATAACTATATCTTGGATTAGTAAACAACTGAAGACATGATGCCACAAAGATTAAAGCAGACACTTATCTCTTTCCTTTCAAAAATGAGTTTGTAACAATCTGCTTGGTTCTATGGGGACTGATGTTTATTAGAAAAATTCAATGAAAGAAGTCAAACTAGCATTCTGAACAAGTTTAGGATGGGAGACTTATTTTTACCTGATTTCCATTTGGCTGGATCACTTTCAAGGGTGGCTCCTGAACTGCAGAGCTGACTGTAGTAGAATACGTGTAAGCCACCTGGGGAATTAGAATAGTCTGCTTATTGGCAGCTAGTGCTCGCAAGCATGGAACACTGTTCTGGTCAGCAATGGCCACGATTGTGGGTAACTGGGCAGTGACTGTAGGGATAGCAATATTTATGGGGTTGGCACTTGGTGGGATTACATTTACAACTGGTTCTGAGTCTGTAACACAACCGTCCTTTTGTGGCTCCTTTTTTGCGCAAGACAAGTTCAAGGGTTCTTCCTGGACAGAATAAACACTGTTCTGGTAAACACTAGTGATAGTTGACCTTTCCAATAATTCTCCCTGTTGCTTTGGTAGTGAAAGATCAAGAGGTTCTACTTGTGGCTCTTCTTGTGCACCTTCTGCTGTGTACAAGTAACCCTGTGTATTTCTGGATGAGGAAAGGTTTAGAGGTGATGGGGAGGATGTACTACTTCTGGAACCATTGATGGTTGAACCCACTGGTAAAACTGTAGAGTTAGTTATCTTCAGAGGACTCTGTAGGTTTATTGTGCTGTCCTGGGTTTCATTTGCATTTGTAGGTTGAGACTGATCATCCTTTGCAGGGATATTTACTTTGCCTGGTTCAGGAGAAGACGGTTCAGAAGACTGCACTGAAATCTGTCCAGCTTGCATCTTTTCAAACCACTTTTTAACTACATCTAATGGTAGGTTTACTGAATCAGCAATCTTTGAGAGCTCTTCTGCACTTGGTTGTGCATTCAAAGCGTAATATGCTTTCAGAAGAGACAAGAGGTTCTTTAAAGGTGGCTGACTGGGAGACAGATTGCCATCTCCAGAACCTGATGAAGCAGAGGACTCAGGCTTCTCGGCTTCCGGTGCAGCGAGTGAGGGAGGCTGAGCAGGCTGCTTTAAGTCATAGTGCTTTAATTCTGGAAGTGCATTAATATCTCCTGGACAATCGTCACACAGAAGGCAAGTGCTATCGTTCACTCCTCGTTCAAAGCTTTTGTCCTTCTCAGATTTAACAGTAAGATCTTCTGGTAACTTTTCACTTTTGCAACTGTTTGTTGGGGCTGGATTTTCCTTTTTTAAATTTTGAGGAACAACTTGTAGTTGGCTAGGCTGCTCAAGACTGTAATTAATGATAATTTTGGTTGTTCCATCTTGATCAACCAAAGGAAGACTGATGGCTGAAATAACAGAATGGCCACCTTGCTGTATGGATGAAGCACTGATTGTTTCTTGTTCTTTGGATGCAAGATTGGCTTGATTATTCTCCAAAACTTGCCTTATTACATTACCATCTACTGCCACTTTAAGTACATTCTGAATATCACTTAAATTGATACTTATGGGAGACACCAAACCAACTGTTGGCAGAACAACAGCTTGTACCACACCCTGAGGAGAACTGGTTGCCTGTAATGGGCCACCACCACTAAAAACCCCATTTTGTAAAGGGGTTGAACAGTTGATTCCTGAAGCAACCACTATGGGTTTGAATTCATAATCCACAGGTTCAGTTTTAATTTGGTTTACAGAAAGTTGTTCTTGAAGGGGTTTATTCTCTATCTTTTGCCGTATTGGTGGTCGTGTGGGACTGCCTGGTGATGCTGAAAGAGATGGTGAGGAACACTGAGATGTCTTGAGTCCTGTTCTTGGTCGCCCATTCACAGGCATCAAGCTGATACATTTCTTACTGCTTATATGTGAGCTATAGGAACCAGAATGGGAAAAACGTTTCTTGCAGTTTGGGCATTCATATGGCTTCTCTCCTAAACAACAACAAAAAAATACTTATAAATTTTTATGTACCCACATTTTCCCTAAAACAAGCAATATGAAAAGGGGTTATCATGTATGCTTGTGATACAATTTTATTTAGAACCATGATTTTAAGTTTAAAACCTACATAAATGTTAAAACACTAGTAAAACATTAATCTGAACTACATGTGCTAATAAGGGAATCTCCTCAGCATATGTGTGTAATATATCTGCTAACCTTTAAAACCTCAAGTCATTCTCAAATACCCCAAATATATTACAGCCTACTCTTTCAAGTAATTTTTCTTCTTATCCTGTTTCACCAATGTATATAATTTTCTATATTTCACTCTATTTAACCATTTCTAGGAGAAACTAGTGTTAAAGAAAAGTAAGTAAAATCTCCCATAAGACTTAACGAGTATGAATATCCTTGACTGTATGAATTATATGAATATCTCTTTCCCATATCTATAAAGTTTCCTTGAAAATCTCTTTTGTAATGGGAAGAAAACTTAGTAAGTTATTGCTGTAAGCCTTGGCTCATTGAACTGGGATGTATGTATTCCTGGAGATATAAGACGATGTTCTGGTGGGTATGGAAAGCACCTTGGAGTTTGAATTTTAGTGATAGTGGCTACAGTAACTTAAAACATTTTTATATTAAAACAAAAATTATACTGTTGGACAAATGCAACATTTGTGTAAATTGTTAGGAAAAAACCACAACGTCGAAGAAGCTTCTTGCTTACAGAGGTTCCCTCAAGTTGCTTCCCTAGACCTTCCCTAGACCTTTGTAGGAATATGTTGGCAGAAAATTTTGAGAAGCACTGAGATAAATGAAATATTTTCATACAACCCTAATTTTTCACATTGGTTTTAATTTATAGTTACAGTTCATTAATTTATAAGTTAAAGGTTATAGACTCTCAGTGTCAATAGGGTAAGAACCTCTGGGTCTTGTGTGCAATTTATCTTTTGTACCTATTACAGTGCAAGTCACAAAGATGCATATTAAACCTTTTTTTAGATTAATGAATGGCTAATTGTAGAATTATGAAATGTAGTGAAGCGGATTTATCACTCAATATCAAAATAAAGCTCATTCTCTCCCCCTTTCTTTTTAAGAATTAAAATGAATTAAAATGAAAGCAGTGAGAAAGTCAATGTAAGATCTTGTAATGTAACTTCAATGCTGTAAAGTTTAAAAAAAGGGAGCTATATTTTCTCAGAAATTTGATTACTTAAAGAATTAGATATTAGAACTGGCTAGTCTCTGCTGAAACTTCTTTATTAAGAGATCACTGCTGCTGGGCAGTGATCTATGAAGATGGTTCAGTCTGGGTCTCCTGAGGACCATGCATTTGGGTTCAGATCCTGGCTCTCTCACATACGATTTTCTTAGCCTTTTGAAGGCTCAATGTTTTGGTATGTAAATAAATGTAGATAGGCCCTCAGTGGCTTTTTATAGCAGTTACATGAGATAATACAGTAAAACTCTTTGTGTGCTCTCAGTAAACGTCGATTTCTTAAAAAAGCATTTCTATAGACATACAGGTCCAGTCAGCTTGATGTAATGCTTATTTCCCTTAGTTTGCACTTCTGATGCAACAAAGAACCAAGCCTGACTTTTCTTCTACAAGCCAACCTTTCAGACCGATGAAGAGTTGTCATACGCATCCTAAAGCTCCCTGGTGGAGGTTAAACATATCCAGGTCCTTCAAACACTCCTCATGGGACATGGCTTTGAGAACCTTATCCACTTGTTAACTTGCCTCTGGAAATTCTCCAGTTTATTAATATCTTTCCAATGGGATGCTTGAAATGTGATTCAATAGTCCAAACGCATCAGATAAAAATTTCCAGAAGGGGTAAAACAACGGATATGTTATAGTATATTTTTATTTTAACATTTTTAATTATTGATAACATTTTAAGATGAGCTACATGCTTGTTCTCTTGCTTACTAGAAAAATAAGCACCTATAATTTAGATTATTCCTATCTTTACAAACAGGGAGGCAGAGGAGCAACACAGTAGGAAAAGAAATGGCTCTGGAGTCAGGATGCCTACATCAGAGCCCTAGCTTTGCCATGCATTTGCTGAGTGACTTTGGACAAGTTTATTAGGCTCTCTGGGCCTCCATTTTCCTCATCAGTAAAAAAGGAGGAAATAGCATCTACTTCATAGGGTTATTAGGGTTATTATGAGAACTATGAGTTAATGCATACAAATAACTAGAACTTGGCTGTACATAGTTAAGTGTTCAATGAACACTAGTTATCATTATTATCAAAATATCAGGAAATTACCTGATATTTTATTGTTAGAAAGTGCAGAACAGGAGAAAGAAAATAGCATAGATGATAGAGGCTCTGCTCATCCCTCTGGTGACCAAATCAAAGTTGTGACAAAAACAAGGAGCAGCAGCAAGGAAAATCACCTGAGAACAAGCCATACAACTAGGGACAAGTCCAAGAAAGAACCCTACGACAGAAGGTAGGATGGGGCGAGGACGTGGGGCTGCCAGGTCCCCAGCAGCTAAGTGAGACAGAGGCTGCAGCACTGGCAGCTCCAGAAGCCTCTTAAAGGGGCCGCATCTGTGAGTGGACTTCTGCAGAGATGGACCTATCCGCTCTGAGCAGTGTCGATTGGGCTGTGTGCAGGGGCACCGGTAACTTACAGGGAGACATTGGCAGAGTAAGGGCCGAGGCAAGACTTGATCTGCACAGAAGTGCCAGTGGTTTCCACTGTTCCCTGTTGAGCCCTCCCCACTCCCAGTGCGCGGACACAGCACTGCCATAGCCAAGACGTCATTAAACTGGATAACAGAGGTCGCTCCGCCCAGAGGATTCCCTGAAATCCTGCCTCTTCCAACTCATGGCCCTACCCAAGTCACATCCTGGTATAGCCTGAGAGTCAGGTGCTCCTTGCTAAGCAGCACCTAGACTCACACCGGAGGCAGCTGGCCTCCATTTCTGGTGTTGCCTTTGGAGGCAACTATAAGCACAGCATCTGTGGATTGCTTGCTGAATCTTAACAGATGGCCCCAGAGCGGTAGAGGCCTGAGCTAAATTTGGCCTGTAGCTGAAACCCTCTCAGGACTGTGCAAATGGACAAACACCTACTTCACAAATCCACACTAAAAAGACTGGGAGACTTAGGATCTTTGCTTAGTACATAGAAACAGACATGGAAAGGCAGCTAAAATGGGAAGATGAAGAAGCGGAAACCATATGAGAGAACAGAAAAGAGATCCAGATATAATGGAGTCAAGTAATCTAACAGATTCAGAGTTCAAAACACTGGTTATAAAGATGCTCAATGAACTTTTGGGAAGTGTAGAGAACTTCAACAAAGAGATAAAAAAATATGTAAAAATGGAACTGGAAATTATAAAAGGGAGCCAGTCTGAAATGAAGAACACATCATCTGAGATGAGAAATATATTAAATGGAATAAACAAAGGAATAAATAGTGAATAAAGAGGATCAAGCGCCCTCTCTAGAGGACAGAAAGACAATCAGGACACTCAATCAGAATGGCAAGAAAAAAGATGCTAAGACTATACAAATAATATAAGGAGCCTATGGGACACTACTAAGGCTCCAAATATTTGTCTGACCAGTGTAACTGAAGAAAATCAAGCTGTTGAACCGATATTTGAAGAAATAATGATGGAAAACTTCCCTAACCTGGTGAAGGAAATGGACATAAAACCCCAGGAAGCTCAGAGAATTCCAAAAACCAGGAAGCCAAAGAGGCCCACACCAAGACAAATCATGATTAAAATGCCAAAGGTTAAATACAAAGAAAGAATCTTAAAAGCAGCAAGAGAAAAACAAATAATTACATATAAGGGAAAACCCATAAGAATAGCAGCTGATTTCTCAAAAGAAACTATGCAGGACAGAAAGGCTTGGCAAAAAATATTCAACAGGATGAAGACCCGGGATCTGCAACCAAGAATAATTTATCCAGCAAAGCTATCATTTAAAGTTGAAGGACAGACAAAGAGCTTCCCAGACAAAAATAAGCTAAAGGAATTTATCACCACCAAGCCAGTATTACAGGAAATGTTGGAGGGACTTCTTTAAGAAGAAAACATGTATCAAAAACGAGAATAAAGAATGCTAACAACTATATTCCTATTAATAAGTATTTTAAATGGAAAAAAATGAAATGCTCCAACCAAAAGATAGAGTGACTGAAAGGATAAGAACAAACTAATCAAAAACAGACTCATAAACACAGTGGACAATTTGGCGTTGGACAGAGGGTAGAGGAGTTTGGGGGGCTGGGAGAATGGGGTGAAGGGCTAAAGAAGTACAAATTAATAGCTGATATATGGTCACAGGGATGGGGAGCATGGCATAGGAAATAGAGCTAGCATTAATGTGTTGGCTAGGTGGAGGTTCAGGGGAGGGGGAGTGCAACTGGGGGGATCGTTTTATGAACTATATGGATGTCTAACCAATGTATCGTATACTTGAAACTAAATAAATAAAATTAAATTTTTTAAAAAAAGTGCAGAACAAGTATTCTAAAGCCAAAGTCACTTTGTTAGAAAACTCATGTTTTCTAACTTCACTGTTTTATGATTTAAAGCTAAAGTATATCACCTAATTTATCTATTTAGGTTAGCATTTGCAACTACCAAATCCTGGAGGTTACATCAGTAAGTCGTATTGCTCGAAGTTAGATATACTATGAATACTGAAATATTTTTTTTTTTTTAATGACTGAGGTGGGTGTTTGGTTGCATCTGATATAAAAATTTTTCAGGCTAAAACTACTATTAGGCCTTGGACAAACCCAAGTTATTTTCTGGGGAGGATCGCAGCTCATGTGCAGGTTCTCTTCTGTCTTAACCTCTGAGCGGAGGTGTGGTGGCCGCCTCCCCATTATAGTTCAACTCCTATATGCAGAGTTCAAATGATGGGTGACATACATGACTCTGCAGTGGGCTCATTTTAAGGGTATTGGAAGATAGCAACAATACAGGTAACTTTAGGGAGTTTAATTGAGGACTCTAACCCTTAATATCTTTTAAAAACTCAAATGAGAGAAAAAAATTAGAGGTTTCCGGAAAGATATACAGTCACCCTTTAATAGATACTCTAAACCACTGGTCCCCAAACTTTATGGCACCAGGGACCAATGAGAATCTAATGCCTGATGATCTGAGGTGGAGCTGAGGCGGTGATGCTAGCGCTGGGGAGTGGCTGCAAATACAGATGAAGCTTCGCTCGCTGGCCCGCTGCTCACCTCCTGTTGTGTGGCCCACCTGCTAACAGGCCGTGGACTGGTACAAGTCCACTGCCCAGGGGCTGAGGACCTCTGTTCTAAACAGAGCTCTCAACACTATCTGTGATGAAGAAATATATTTTTTTAAGATTTTATTTTAAATTTCCAATTTACTGTGGACCCATACTGTGTTAAAATAAAATGAAATTGTTACAGTATTGTCTTGGTTTAACAGTTTCTAAATGCCTACTCTCAATTTCTGTATTTAAAGAACCAGTAATAACTAGCTTGCAGACTGGTACCAGTCCTGGGATGACACTGAGTACCTCTGCTCAGAATCTTCCCTTGGAATAAAAGAGGCTGTTAAAGAACTACAGACATGGAGCTCAAGTGGCCATCCTGGAGAAGCGCTTTTTCTGAATTGTACTTTGGTGAAATATCACTGGACTCTGTTGAAGAATTTTATTTTTAAAAGAAAACCCTATCAGTCTCTCTGCTGTATTATTTTAGGGATATTTCTGAGGATGATATAAACTGTATTTTGCTTTCTTCTTCATGCTGCTTTAAGGAACAAGTTTCTCTATGTACTTAGTATCAGAATGAGGCGTGCTTTTTCTAGCAAGAGATCCTTTTACTCACAGACACTCTGGTTTTGGTTACTGATCGCAGCTTTCCTACTTTTTAAATGTTAGAGTCTAATTTCTGGTCTACTTCTAGCATGTGGAAGGGATTTCACAGTATTCATTTTGTCCATGTTTACCTTCATGCCTGTTTTACTTTGTTAACTTTATTTTTAAATTAAAATTTCTTGCTAAAGGTATACAAGCCTTATATTAAAAACTTATAAAAATAAGACAGATATAAATACATAATGAATGGGCAGTGCCAAGTTTCATGTTTTGTGACATGGCCTAAATTTGCATTAGCTTTTTAAGCAGCAGCAGCAATACTGTTAAGCTTATATAAAGCTCTGGACAATTCAAACTCCTAAAATTTTTCTGTGGCTACTACATACAATAACTCCCTACTTACTACTTGATTTGGACTGTTGAATATCAATGCAAGATCCTATAATTAAATATCAGCTTGCTTCTAGATCCATATTTTAATCTTTGGTATGACCCATGCTTTCCAACTTCGTATCATTTCTAGATCTGATAAATCCTCCTACACAACGAAAATAGGACCATATGACATTCATTTTGTACATGAACCCTACTCTAAACTTTATTTTCCTTCCTCTACCCTACATCGATATTAAAAAAAAATTTCTCTTTAATTAGCTATAACTCTACCAACAACTTCAAATCATCTCTGGTAAAAAGGGAGGTTATTAAAAATATATTATTGATGATAACAGGAGCTAAGAAGGAGGATCCTGAGGCAGGCTGCAAAACATAACCTCTACTTTCCGGAAATATTAAGGTGTGAGAATAAAATGTGTTTGTAAGAACCTTGGTTTGAGCATTTTTAAGTGGAAACTTTAACATTATTTGGCCCTCAGTAGCAAATACAGTAAAATTTCAAGAACTTTTGCAGTTACAGAATAAAATACAGATATCATGAACCACGCCTCAGAAGGTCACCCAACTGTATTCTTTTGGTAGGATGATATTTTCAAAATGTAAATGTCACTACAATAATTTTCACAAAATAAGCAATATGCAGATACCATAATGTCCCATTCATTAGCTAACAGTTCTATTTCACTAAAATTACTTAAGTCTAAAATAGCTTATCAAATTAATCGGGAGACAATTAGATTTCATAGTGCAATGTGGGCTGCTATTGAGTTTTTTGATAGCTTTTGTTCAAGTAGAGCCTCTGAAGAAAAGCAAATACAACTCTCTTTGTTTATATGTTTCTAAAAGAGATATGTTTTTACCATATAATAATATTCATTTTGTAAGTAAGATTTAGAAAATGACATGGAATAAAAAGGTGAAATGATAGGAGAATGTATTTTTCTTTTAAATTATCTTTAATGCTGCAGTTCTCTCCCCCTCATGATGTCCTCTCTTGCTGACTCCACATCACCCTGCATCATGTTCTGTCTGGGGTTCCATTTCTACTTTTCTTATGTAAAGAATGTCTTCATCTCCTTATTTCCATGCATAAATTGTACCTCTATACCCTTTTTCATTACCTTGTTAGCTGTACAAAAGAGGCAATGAAATTAACATTCATCAGAAAGCTGAAGTACTTTTAGGTTGTACTTCTTGTTAAAACATGCCATATTCTGATAAGGAAATTTGGAGGATGTTGTATTTTATTAACTTGATATACTTTAGTTAAGGATTAAAACTCCAATAAAATACCATTTATAAGAAAATTTCTCCAGATTAGTCTTTATCCTAAAAGGAAAGCAAGGATTTTCTTATGTGTATGGATCACATGTTAAAATATCACCACATATGCTATGATATTCAAGGCATAGAAAGACAACACATATTTACCACTGTGGATTCTTAGGTGCTCTTTTAGGTGGTGTTTGTATTTGAAAGCTTTTCCACATTCAGTGCACTTGAATTTACGATTACCCCCGGACTGTGTCACATGTCTCTGTAAGAAATAATTGGTATTTTATTTATACAGCAAAAAAAAAAGCTTTAGATATAAAAAACATCCAATCTGATAAATGTACTGTTTTGCTGATTACTTTGTTTCTTAAAGGCCTCAAATTATAGCAGTCCCAAAAACCTAGTACAAAGAGGAGGGTGATAGTGGGAACAGAATTTTGACACAGAGAAAATCTCCACTTTCTAATTTAAAGTATTAGAATCATATTTTATTAGGCAATATAGTACTTAGCAAAAATAAAATTATATATACTAGGAATCAGAGATTATCTTGTCTGCACTCTAATTTGCAGATAAAGAAACCAAGGTCAAAAAATTCAGTAATCTGTCTAAAGTACAGTTTATTCAATAGAAGAATGAGGTCTCCTGAATAGAAGAAAAGGCCAGGCTTTTTCCAGTATTTTATCCTGTCTTTTATATGTTTGATATTTCCAAAATGCACTTTAATCTGATGATTTAAAAAATACCTCCCTCATTTTCAGCCAAATATGGATTATTATAATAGCTTTCTGTCTGGTTTATCAAATCTCCACTTTTATATATTTCAGATATATTCTGCACCCTTAGATTAATCTTACAGAAGCACTGCTTGAATTGAATTGTATTGAATCCTGCACATAAACCTCCAAAGGAGTCCCATTAACCCCCGAATACAGATTCTGAGTCTACAGATTTTAGGTTCATAGCCCCTGAGTTTGTAGGCTTATTTTTCACCAGTTTTCTAGGAGTCAAGGCCTCAGTCATTTAGTGAGTCTGTATTTTGTACGTACACTGCTCTTCTCCCTTTTCCCTCATATTGTTCATACTATTCCTTATTTCTTGGCTATGCTTTCCTTTAATTATGACTGAAGATTCTACCTATCTTTCAAAGGCTTAACCCTAAGAACTACTTGCCTCATACTCACCCTAAGAGGAATCTCCCTTCTTTTGTCTTTCATGTAGGAAGGAAAGAGAATATGTACTATATATCAGACCTTACTTCATCCAAACCCATAACTTCTAATACTGATTATATGGTGACAACTCTCAAATTTGTCTCTCCAAACATCTCCCCTCAACTTCAGACTCTTATGGTCAATTGCTTCCTTAACATTCCCAGTTGGGAAGTGATAGGCATCTACTGACATGATTAACATCAAACTCTAATCTCTCTCCTGAAAATCAGTTCCTCCTCCAGTGTTTCCTATAATTGTAAATAAGACCCTCATTTATTTGATTACTGCTTAGGCCCTGAACTTTGGAGTAATCCTTGATTCTTCTTTCTCTTACATCCTTAATAAAACCATCAGTAAGCCACTTGAACAGATTCTGAATTCAACATTCCTCCTTACGTCATGTCTGTTACCACCGCCAAGTTTAAAGCTATCAACCCTTTGGCCTGGATTATAGCAAAAGCCTCTAAATGGTCTCCTAGCTTTCATTTTTGTCTCTTTTGACTGATTCTCTACCCAACAGCCAGTGTTGCCTTAAAAATAAATGAAAAAAAAAAACAAAACCCTAAGATAAATTCAATATCCTTCAAAGGCTTCTCTTTGGAATAAAGGGAATACAATCACATTTTGGAATAAAATCAGAAGTCTTTACGAAGGCCCAGACAAGGGGCTACATCATCTGGCCTGCAATATCTCTCTGACCTCACCTATCTTTCTCCCCTTTATTCACACTGGCCTCCTGGCTGTTCTTTGGTGATGCTGGGCAGGTTTCTGCCTCAAGGCCTTTTCATGTTTCAATATATTCCCTTTGAGTGGGATATTCTTTCCTCAATAGTTCCTTGGACTGGCTCTTTCATTCAGGTCCTAGTTTCAGATGGCCCATTCTCAGAAAGATCTCTTTACCCTGTAAACAAATAGCAGCTTTCATCACTATATTCTTATTCGACTTTATTTTTCTTCATATTACCTGTTTTTATATTTTAAATGTTTTATATCACCTACTAATACATGCCCCCTACTATCAGGGACTTTGCTTATCGTTTTTACTACTGTGCCTTTAACACCTAGAACAGGGCTTGACACATGATAGAATCTCAAGCACTTGTTGAATGAATAAATGAATAAGACATGAAAATGCTTACCTTTAAGTTGTGGCATGATTTTCAAAGGCTAGCAAACCTGACTTTTACCCTTTAGTTTGCTGCCCTGTAACCTAAATTGTTTCCAAGACCCTCCAATTATATTTTCTCACTTTACTGGTCCCCACATTCATCCTTTCTGACCTTAGTCTGACCATCCATTCCATATATAAAACCTACTACATTTTCCCCCATCAGAAAAATGATCAAAAAGGGCATTTCATGCTCATCAAAGATCTTATAATTTGCTTTAAAATGGCATCTCTTGCATTCACCATTGGTTCTGTCTGTCCTTTGGATATCCTTTTCTTTGACTTGGGCCCTTGATGCAGAGAGGATATGGGGACAGCAGTTGCAGGATGGGTCTGCACCCAAATGTCATCTGAACAGACTCTTTTCCCAAGGCCTGTCTATACTGTGGTTATGTCAGGACTCTAAGATGGAAAGAACACTCTACTGTACTGCCCCTAATAAGACTAACAATAGGGGCAGATGGTATACTGATGATGTATACCTTCTCTGTATCAGGTCCTCTTTCTTTTGGTACTCTCCCATTTCAAGTGCTCTTTCACAGACGCAACCATTAACCTATCTAAGGAGATCTCAGTCCTACAGTCCCTGATGGCCAGCATGCCCCTTGCCCCAATTTTATTTCTTGAATGTTGTTGCCAGAATCCTGAAAAGATAGGCTGACCAGGCTTGGTCATTTTTTTCTGTTATAATTTTTTAATTTGTCTTTTTTTTTTGGTTTAGCCATCATCTGAGCAAAGGGTCTAACTTGTTCTCTATGGAAATCAGGTATATACATAGGGCAAAGTTCTTAGAGATTCAGAATATAGCTATTCACCATCCTTTGATATACAGAATTGGACATGTGCCCCAAACAAAACATATGCCCTTAACCCATGCAGGTGAATGTTTATTTGATTTTTAAAGTTAAAATTAAGTAGATATTCATTTGATTATTTATCCTTGATAGCTATCAGGACCTTAAAAAAGAAGAATAACTAGCAAGATTCTTTGACTTTAATCCTTAGGTACTGAGCCAAAAGTTTAGCATGTAACTTATACTTACAGAGTAGTCTTGACTTCTACTTCCAGAAATTGAGGCAAAATGACACAGGAGTAGAATATACCATATAAAAATTGAGTCTTCAGAATTAAAATGGTTTAGAATCTAAACTTTAGATTTTTAGAGGCAACTTCCCTTACTGTAGGGAAGAAAAATCATAGCTTATACTCAGAATAAATAGTCACTGGTTCACAGAAAATAAAACTTTATTATTTGATTTTCTTTTACATTTGGTCAGTAGTAAGTCATGTGGTTTATGAACCAATATTTATTTTCCCACACTGAACATTTTAGTAGAATGCATTTTGAAATCTAGTTCTAAACTTAAGAGAAATGTTTGTTATAGTATAAAAACAATAATTAAATTGAGATAAAAGAGATTTTATCTGAAAAAGAAAAAACAGTTACCTCTAATGTTCATATATGCTTTTTAACTCAGAAATGACCAGATAATTCAAATAATCACTTTCATTTTTATAAGGCTGCAGATAAGATACTGTCGAATACATCTTTTTAATTTTTATGCATATTAAAACTCTTGCCTCCTTCTATGGAGGGGAGAATTCTCAAAATTTGGCAAGCTAGTGAATCTCAGTCATTTCACACTTACTTGATCTCGTCCTGATTTATGTGATGTCATGTGACGTTCAAGCTGAGTTCTGTATGCAAAGGTATAACTGCACAGGGAGCAACTAAAGTTATCCTCATTCTTTTCATGGCGATACTTAATGTGTTCTTTCAGAGAGGTAAAGCGTTTATAGCCTCTATCGCAATACGGGCAGGTGAGCAACTGGGAAAATGCATCTGGTGTTCCTGTAAAAGAAAAATCATATATATTAAATTTAAAACATTTAAAAAATATTATTAAAGCTACCACTGAGTCCCTATGCTATGTGCCAGATACGATGTTACCCAGTTTATATTTGATCCTCAAAATAATACAGTGACACTCGTCTCTATTTTATAAAAGAAAAAAAGCAAGGCTCAGAAAGGTTAAATAACTTAAAAGTTACACAGCCAGTAAATGATGAAGTCAGAATTCAAGTGTGTGCTATCTGACTTTAAAGTTTCATATTTTTTTTCACTAAACCCTAATTCTTTCTTTTTCCTTTAATTAGACAAAGAAAATGGAAGTAAAATTAGAATGTAGATTACATTTGTAAATGTATACATATTAAATAGGTTTGTATACTTTGACAGAATATTTCTATACATAACAATGTCATTATTTATTTAATGTTCATTCTTTTAAATTTGAAAATGACACTATAAAGTTAGTGTCACCAGAGACTAAGCAGTACATAGTTAGATATGTTTCCAAGACTCTGTGGCAGTTAAGTGGCCATATGACCGAATTCAGACCAAAAGAATGTATATTGGGGGAAAGGAATAATGGGAGTCAGATCTAGGCTTGGTTCATAAAGACCTCTCATACTTGATGATTCATATTCTTCTGTCTACTGAATCACACTGACAAACTTTCTGTATAATTTTATATGGATGAACATAGGATAGCTTTCAGAAAATAAAGGCATAATGGATAAATTAGAGTTCACTGAATGAAATATATTTTTATATTTTAAACCATTTAAGTCTGACAACCCTAAAATGTATTACTGCTTGTCAATTAATGTTATTTAACTAAGAGTAGTTTTCCATATTTACCTCTTTAGAGGAATACGTTCCTAAGTGACATCTAATTGTAAATACCATCTCTACCTTTACTTTGAATTTATTATAGAAGAATAGACTACGAAAGAAAATTTCATAACAATCTCCAAATGCTTCAGAAACATATATTACCGTTATTTGAATTCAAGTTTATGTAAATTAAATGTCTGCTCAAGGACCAGCCTGCAAATAACAGATTGAGCACCTGGCTCTACATAGCTAAATATGCTGAAATATATATCAAATATATAACTATGAATATTTTATTTAAAATATGAAAAATCAAACAACCAAAATCCCCAAAGTTTAGGATGGCATCTTTGGTTAGCAAGGCAATCGGAACCAGAGAGCATTCTGTTGGTGTTGACTCTAACACGACCCGCTTCTTTGGGGGACTAGATTAGCCACGTAAGGAAATTTCTTTGGAAATCATGTTATTTTATCTAGTATGTTTTCCTATTTGTACAAGCAAGTGGGAAATCTACATTTAGGACATTCTCCTTGCTGGACTGCCTAGTCTAACCCGTTGAGTTTAGCTGACTACAATGGCAAAAGTCAAGAGTTACCACAGTGTGGGGATGCTGTTATTAGGATACAAGACTGAAAATCAGTTAAGTAGACACGGGGAATCAAAATCTGAAATTCACTATCGCAACTGTTCATTATTGGCACCACAATCACAATATGATTTCTATTACACAAGCTGCTTATACTCCACAGTGTCATAGAGCTGTCTGCTTTCATTATTTTCTATTTTCTTCTTTGCATTCATGATTAATCCTTCCAATTAATAAAGAAAATACTAATAATTTTGTAAAATGACAAGTTGCTTTTTAACAGCAAATTATTACATTCATAAATCAATATTGAATTTTCTCACATATGAGATATGAATTTATTCTTTTAGGTCACTGGCATAAAACAATCAAAATTAAGTCTGAATAGCTGATATAATAAGCAAGTTATGGAATGCAAGTTTAAAAGTTAAGTGAAATTTTTTGTTTCTTTTTGAAAAATACTGAATTATTGTTTTTAAAAAATCATTTTTTAGCAATAAAGGCTTGTCATGTAAGGAAAAAAATGTTTCTTTTTAGAATTTTTATAAAAAATTCAGGTAGCAATTCAATGCTACTAAAAAAACAATCTATATGACCATTTTTTAAACTTTCTATAATTTCTTTATGTATCTATGACTGTGAACATAGTTATTAAATGAAAAAAATTTTTTGTATTCTAATCTTCCTTTAGTAGGTAGCATAACATTTCAGACTGATAGCATTACTCAATGAAAAACCTTGATTTATTCTCCACTGATTCTGAATTTGTCATAATTCAACTTGCTGGAGTAGTCTGCCAATTCATGACATACGAAGTGCAGTGAGGGCATGTTTAATCTACTGAAACTTAAGAAACTTAAGAGCTTCTGAAGATGGTCACTTTTTATATGTAAACAAATGCTGCTGATATGATAGAATATTTACTGTGAAATACTTTACTAGCAGTTAAATTATATTTTATATACCTGGAAGTATTGAATGTCTGAATTAAAAACATATTCTGTAATTCAAAAGTTTTACTAATTCAGAATGATTTAGGACCCCAATTTTTATGGGATTTTAATATGTTGGTTTGTAACAATCGACTTTATAAGGTTTACTTTATTTGATCTATGCAATGGAACATTTCTTTAGCTTTCATTATTTTCTTTCACTGAAGCTATTTGAAAGCCTTTTTGTTATATAAAATTACATATATACACATACATATGTATTTAAAAATATTCTATTTCCCTTTATATGTATTGTAACCTACTGCTTCTACAGATGAAATGTTAACACATTGTCTTTATGAGAAAAAACCGAGAAATAAAAATGGAAACAATAGGGACTCACAGGATCACAACACCAATAACTGTGGACTCTCCAAATATGCAAACAGATCATCAATCAGAACACTAATCATCAAGCTGAAATGCAGTGTCCCCAGGGGAAATAATCTATAGTCTTCTTAAATGAGTTCTTTTGGCACACTGGAGGAAACAGTTCTAGAGCACACTACTTCTATTTCCTTTGTACTGAGAAAATCCTATCTATTCTGGAGTGAAACTTCTGTTTCTGCTGTTTTTCATAGCTGATTTCTGATTTAAAGGAGATAGATATAGCTGATTCTCTGCAATGGAATCTGTTTTCTATACTATCTTCAATTTCCTTTAAGAAATTGAAAGCTGGTTAAAACATTAACACCAAAAAAGTGGAAATACTTAGGCACAAATCTAACAAAAAATGAGACTTATGTGAGAAAAACTACAAAACTGATGAAGAAAATCAAAGAACTAAATGGAGAGATTCCAAGTTCATAGATAAGACGACTCAATATTGTCAAGATGTCAGTTCTTCCCAACTTGATCTATACATTCAATGCAATCCCAATCAATATCCCAGTAAAGTATTTTATAGATACTGACAAAAATTATAAAGTATATATGGATAGGCAAAAGGCCCAGAACAGCCGACACGATACTGAGGAAGAACGAAGTCTGAAGACTTATGTTACCAAACTTCAAGACTTACTATAAAACTACAGTAATAAAAAAAAGTGTGGTATTGGCAAGAGAACAGACAAACTGATCAATGGAAGAGAACAGAGAGCCCAGAAATAGAACCCCATAAATATAGTCAGTTGATCTTTGACAAAGGAGCAACGACAATACAAAGAGCAAAGACAGTCTTTGAACAAACGGTAATTGAATCGGATATCCTAATGCAAATAAAAAAATGAACCTAGACACAGACTTTATATCCTTCACAAAATTTAACTTAAAATGGATCACAGACCTAACTGCAAAATGCAAAACTGTAAGACTCCTAGAAGGTATCAGGAAAAAACCTACAGGACACTGGGTATGCTGATGCCTTTTTTTGATACAACACCCAAGGCACAATTCATGAAAGAAATAATTAAGTTAGGTTTCATTAAAATTAAAACTTTTGCTCTGAGAAAGACAGCATCAAGAGAATTAGAAGACAAGCCACTGAATTGGGAAAATATTTGCAAAAGACACATGTGATAAAAGACTGTTATCCAAAATATACGAAGAACTCTTAAAACTCAACAATAAAAATAATCAAATAGCTTAATTGAAAAACGAGTCAAAGACCTTAAAAGACAGCTCACCAAAGAAGATGGCAAATAAGTATGAAAATATGCTCCACATTATGTGTTATTAGGGAAATGCAAATTAAAACAATAAGAAAAAACACTATACACCTATTAGAATAAGCAAAATCCAGAATACCGACAACACAAAACACTGGCGAGGATGTGGAGCAACAGGTGCTCTCATACACTGCTGGTAGGAATGCAAACTGTCATAGCCATTTTGGAAGACAATTAGTCAGTGTCTTACAAAACTAAACATATTCATAACATATGAGCCAGCAATTGTGCTTCTTGGTATTTACCAAAAAGGACTTAAAACTTATGTCTACACAAACATCTGTACACAGATGTTTATAGCAGCTCTATTCATAACTGCCAAAAGTTAAAAGGCATCCTTCAGTAGGTGAATAAATCAATAAACTGTGGTGCATCCAGACAATGGAATATTATACAACTCTTAAAAGAAATGAGCTATCAAGCTATGAAAAGACAGAGGGACTTTAAATGCATATTACTAAGTAAAAGAAGTCAATTTGAAAAGGCTACATACTGTATGATTCTAATTACAAGACATTCAGAAAAAGGCAAAACTATGGACATATAAAAAGATCGGTGGTTGCCAGGGGTGCGGGCAGAGCGGGGAAAGATGAATAGGCGGAACACAGAGGATCCTTAGGGCAGTGAAACTACTCTGTATGATATGATGATGGATACATGTCATTATACATTTGTTTAAACTATGAACTTTGAATGATTATGAAGTGTTGATGTAGGTTCATCCTTGGTAAAAAATGAACCATTCTGGGGAGTCATGCTGATAATGGGAGAGGCCCGTGCATGTGTGGGGGTAGGGGACTATATGGGAGCTCTCTGTACTTCCATCTCAATTTTGTCATAAATCTAAAACTGCTCTAAAAAGCCTTTAAAAAGTTGATTATTTGAATCCTAAGCTATATCTAGCCATTAATCTGGGAACTCTGGAAATATCAAACCAGATTTAAGATTTTAAAACTTGAAGTAGTCTTAAACATTCCAAGTAAGTTCCCTGTATTTGGTGAAGATCTTGCATAAAATCTCATAGAAATATAAGAAATGCTATTTTCATCTATTTCTAGGGCATGGAAAAGCAGAATGACAGCCTATTTCTTTTCAGGAGAGTATGAACATTTTATTACTGAATTTTGCCACTCTTTACATGCTGGCTGTCCATATCAGAGTGGACTAAAACAGATACACAAAAGCCATTTGTTTCCAAATTAGTATGTTCTGAACCAGACAACCATGTTTTACTTGCTAGAAGAATAGTGAGAAAGAATCGAGAAGCAGTAGGGTCATCCTAGTTCCCATTTCTACCATGTACTACTGTGGTAGTGATTGGAAATCAATGTCTAAATACTGTTCTAGGCATTTCACGTGCAGTATTTTTACCACTATATAAGTTAGATGCCACTAATATAACACCATACTGTTATCATGGACAATACTCCATTAATTAAAGAGATTACTCTCTACAGCTAACTGCAATAAATTTTGGTTTATAGTACTGGAGAGCAGGTTCCCACAGTAGAGTAATGGAAATATTAATCCTTTAAAGATGAACACAAAAAGAACTGTGAAGCTCCACTTACCATTTTCATCATGCCCACTGGCTTCTGGTGTGCCCTGCCTCTGGTCCTCTTCCGGTGCCTCGGGGTAAATGACAGCAGTGTCTTGTTGCTGCAGGAACTCTTCAACATTAGGATCATGGTTTTGTTCATTTTCTGCATCTGAGTCGCAGTCATCATCTTTTACTAAAAGAAATGCATACTTTATAAAAAGCAGTTTCACCACCTCATTGTTAAAGTTTTTCTAAATGAGAAATTGTTTGAGAGAATACGTGATTGTTCTTAAATTTGTAGAAAATACTGAATATTAAAAATAAAATCCACTCATTTTGTTATAATCTATTGTCATTTAAAAAAATTAATTTAAAGTGTTATTAAATCTTGAAATTTTCATGATATTCTCTTTTAAGCTTCAGTTATATTTCTATTCTATTTTACTGATAAGATACAGAGAAGGTTAATATAGTTGGCTGAATCCTTAATTTCTCAATGAATGATAAAGCAAGGAGAAAAGGAAAAGAGAAAAGCTTAATTCTCAATTCTTAGTTTTTCCAACCTACTGTATCATATTTAATTAGAGTTGTACTTTAGGTGCGAACCATTCTCAATATAAACCACTCTGAAGTTCAGTTCAGTTATGATTTCTTAGAAAATAGCTCTAAGTTATCTATAGTTAGATTTCTAATGAGTCAAGAGCATTGAATTGATAAAATTGCTTCTTATCTCCTCTAGTATTCATAGACAAATAAGACTATTCTTGCTGTATTTCTGCCTCAATAGATGTCTAACTGTGACACTAAGGCAGAGGCATTTTTTTTTTTTTCGAATTAGAAAGGTTCAAAGGGTAGCAGAATGTTTGCACTGTGAGAAGGTGGCCCAGAGCACTGCTGAGTTTCTGAAGAGCATTTCTGTGCTAAGGTTTTCCTCCGTTTCCCCCACTGGCTCCAGAGGAGAGAGTCTGCTCCATGCCAGTGGTGACTGTAATGGGTTAGGGTGGCTCTCAAGTGTCTCATGGCTGACTTTGTACACTTCAGACTTAACTGTCAGTTCTAAATTTGTAAAACAGCACTTCTCAGTAGACTAAAATTGGGCCAAATTAAACTGATGATTTACGGGTATCTTTTTGTTCAACAGTTGTTAAAACAATGTTGCTAAATCTCTTGCAAAGTAGTAATAATTGAACTTTAAGAGTTGTTGCTGTTTAAAATCTTCGAGCCAGTGACATAGTAATAATGGTGACCCATCATTTTCCCCTCCTTTTTAATACAGCCAATAGCTATTAATTATTTAGCATCTGCTATACACTAAAAACTATATTATTTAGTTCATACTAGTGGTCACAAAATTTGGGTTACTAGATCCAGGGATAAGTGAAGACTCTTCAAGAAGTAAGCTGGTACTGTCCATTTTAAGTCCAGATCCTTGACTTCCACATATGCTCTTTCTCAGAATCCTGAAGCTTCTTTTTACCCGCCCCCCTTCTTCACAGTATCCTTTGCTCTAACTTAAAAGAAAAAAGAGAAAAAGCCATATTCCTCCACCAATCCAGTACATTAATATGGAGCATTGCCCTGGAGTATAAATGCTTCAGGCTGCCAAATGAATAAAATTCAAAATACTGACTGGGGAAATCCTTCTTTAGTGATTAATCAAGGCAATAAAAAACAACTATAGTCCTTCCAGTCTTTCCTGTTTACAAGGATTTCTATCAGGGTAAAGCATGGCAATTGAAATTGGGACATTCTGGTCCTGGTTAGGAAGCTCTGAAATCAGCTATGTAATAATATGGCCAGAGGGAATGAGAGTAATTTCCCTTTAATGACCCCACCTGTTCCATTATCTATTATTAAACAATTTATTGCTTTTTAGGAGCCTGGTGACAGCAAAGAACATTCTCAGAAATAATTCCTAGCACCTATCATTAGCTGGAACAACAGCATTCTTGAACAACTAAAGTCAAGTCAGTGTCATTGAGTCTTTTCAAATTTTTAGGTTGAAATAGGTGAAATGAATAAAATTTATATTTTGTGATTTCTTATAGATTCATGTAGATTTGATAAGATACTTAAAATATTTTATCAAATTATATTTATTTCAATTAAACAGTCTCCACTTATAAATGTTTACATTTTCAATATCCTAGTAAATAAATGAATATATAAGTAAATATACATACAGTAATATACACATATACTTATACATATGCTGGAATGATGAGTTTTAAATAGTATACACTTTTCAGAATTATATTGTTTGAATTTTATAAATGAACCTTGCATCTTCAATAAGTTATAAGCTTACCTATACACTGACCAGTTCTAAATTTACTCATTTGGAGACAAAATTCTCGTTATTAATGAAATTCAGTTTATAACTAAATATTCTTAATCTCACTACTTGAATAATCTATTTTTAAAAAGATACATTTATTTATACTTTATATATTCCTAATTATTTATAATTTGTATATTAACCATAAAGGAAATTATAATAAAATTCTTCAAAATGTAAACTGAAACATTTATTTGAATTAAAAAAATAAAGATATACTTTTTCTGACAATAAGTGTGATTTGGCTGATTGGTATAAGTATTAACTTGCTATTCTAGTTAGGATATTAGGTACCAATTTGCCAGAAATTGAATGAACTAAGTTTGTAGTTCTAAGGTATTGATCAAAATATAGTTAGTTCATGCGGTAAAATTTAACAAAAATTATAAAAGTGTATTGGCAAAGTTACTATAATTAACAATATTTAAATTTCCCCAACTATTTCTGAATATATTAACCAGGTGCCTCTAAGGGAGGGGGAAAGAAGAATAAAAGCCCCAAATAGGTATCAGGTAAAGCCTTTTTGGTTTATGTTCCAGAAAATAAGGGAGTGAATAATTCTGAAGACTGGGAAACAAATCTTTAGGTGCCTTTGAATTTCTGCTTTTGACAAAATCGAAGGCGCATTTAATAGAATTGTCAGTTGACAGTACAATTAAGACATTTTTATAGGTAGATAACCACAACTCCGTGCATGAAGATGTGTAAAGAACTGAGTATATTAGTTATAACAAAAACGTATTTCATCTTTTTATTTAGAAGAATAAGGTTATTTCAGTGTTAAACAAAAACAGAACAGAATTAATGCTGAATACATTTTCTTCTAGAAATAAGTAACATGAAACTATTGATATATGAACTAACTAAAAAAGAACACTTCTGTCCCTTTAGTTTCATTTCCAGCAACATTTTCTTTAATAATTATTTATTAAAATTTGTAGTGGATTTATGTTGTGATCAATCATGTGGTGTTAATAATCACATGATAAATCAATGTATAATTTTAAAAAATCTTATGAGTTTTGTGATTCCTGGATATTAAAGAGAAACTTAAATTTCAATTTATGTACATGGTTTTCTTGTAAAGAAATGACAGCTGCTCAAAAAGAAATATATATTCAAATAAGAAATATATACTATGTCAGTGTCAAATTCTATAGGCTAGGTAGACTGGAAATATGAGTTCAAAGAGTAAGCACTATGACATAACATTCTGACTCTTGAAGAACTTATTCATATTTTAAAAATGCATGACAGTAGGTATTAAATTGCTATAGAGATATGCCTAAGTACTTAAACATTTGAGAGCAAGAAGATAAAGGAGGAAACAGACCAAATTCAACTGGACTCGCAAATGCAAAAACCAGTGACACAAAAGACTATTCAAAGACTATTTATGAGGCAGTCCATAATCAGTTTACATAATATAAAATCTGGAGGATAATAACTGTACCTCTTAGAATTGTTGTAAGGATTAAATTAATATAGTATATGCTTAGAACTGTAGCAGGCACATTGTTAGTGCTATGTAATTGTTATCTATTTTTCTCGAAATAGTCCTGCAAGGTGAACATTATAATTTCTCAATTAAAATTTTTCCCAATAAAAAAAAATTTAGGGTCGGAAAAGTTAGATAATTTCTCCAAAATCACAGAGTAAAAAAGCATCGTTATTAGAGCAGACAATTTGGTATTAGGCGTCTAGTATCAATCAAATTCTGGGCTCTTTCCAACTAAACTATTGTCTCCATGAACCTGCATTTACCAAGCCAATTTCAGGCACAGACCAGATGTAGTTTCACACATAAAAGTATTCAGAAGTGCACATTGTGAAAAGGTCAATTATAAAGCAAAATTCTAGTCTTAAGACTGATAAAATTAAGAATTTAAATACTAAAGAGATGAGCAAATTTTCAGAAACATATTATGATAATCTGGCTGGTTTTCATACCTAAAAACCTTTTAGATATGATAAACTCAGAGCTGATTGTCAAATTATAAAATTATAGGACCGTAGTCATTTGCCAAAGTGTAGAATTATGTTATAATTACAAATTAGTGAGAACAATAACAGAGACAAACATAACATAAAGACTAGAAGTTTTTATTTAGCTATTGATATTTTATTTCTGACACAATAAAGTATCCTTATTTAACTATATAAATGAAAAAGGGATGCCCAGAAGAAACAAAGGATGTTTTGGTAAAATTTTCACTCTCTGAATACTAAGCTGAAACTATAGTTCTCTCAATTTCATGAAATGCAAAAGGAAGTCAACTATAGAAAGGATGTGACAAAGTTCTGAACAGATGATGGTGACCTTCATACAATGTTTTTGTTTATTTTGTCAGCACATTATTCTGCAGAAGTCAAGTAAGTAACAACAGCAAAGGCAAAACATAATTTTAAGGTTGAATTGCTCAAAAGTCTCAAATGTCTACCTCCAACCTTCTTTACTTAGAATTGCACTTATTTGGGCTTTCTTAAATGTTTGCTTACTCCTAACACCCTATGTTGCAGGGAAATAATGCAGCAGGAATCATCTTGTGGCTGGGGAAACCTTACATTTTCGCAGCAACCCAGGTTAATACAAGGTTACTGTACCTTCCAGATGTGATTTTTTTCTTTGGTAGGGGGAATTATGTACTACTCAGTACTTCGAAGTGAAAGAATTCATTCATTTTTTGTAGTGAAGAGCAAATTGTGAGGTAAAATACTGTAACTTGGAACTGTGAATGTCTTTTTTACATTGTATTTTGCCTAAAAGAGCAAACAATTTTAACTCTGGTAATATAAGTAATCAAGGTTTAACATTAGGTTATATAGTAATAAATAGCAGTCTTTTGTGTTTATTAACACTATTTTACTAATAACATCCAGTTTAAATATTTTATATAATGTGTAAGTTAGTATGACAAATATTTGATAACAAGCATACCTAAATAATTATTTAGGTAAGTTAAACACAACCAAGTTAAAGGCAGAATATAAAATCTTAGGCTGCAGGTACCATAAATTATCACATATTTCATTATTATTTAATTTGGAATGCACCTTTAATAATATTTTACTCTTTGTTTTACGGAACTGACAAGTATGGGAGTGCTAATATTTATATTATAAAAATCTATTTTGACACATTACTATGAAATGCACTCATCTTATAAGACTATATGGAGTATTCCTAAAATGCACTGCAAAGAAAAAAATCTATGTGTTAAACAAAAGAGAAGAAAACACAGAAAATTTAATTGACTATATGATAGAAATATTTAATTTAATCTAATTTATAGTTGTATAGACAAAATACAATTATACTACTTTTAAGTGTAGTATTTTGAAGAAATGTTTTAATAATTTGGAATTCATTCTTGAATTTATATTCTAAGAGTTCTTTCATGACATGATAACTGCCTGGTATTATTATACATAAGATCTGAATTTAAGTTTTGCAGTTACTCTTTTGCTTCTTAAATCTGATCTGAATTCACTACAGAGCAACAGTCCCCAAACTTTTTGGTACCAGGGACCGGTGCTCCTACAAGAATCTAATGCTTAATGATCTGAGGTGGAGCTGAGGCAGTGATGCTAGCACTTGGGAGCGACTGCAAATACAAATGAAGATTTGTTCCCTTGCCCACTGCTCACCTCCTGATGTGTGGCCCAGTTCCTAACAGACACAGACTGGTACTAGTCTAAGGAAGTATGTACTTTTAGTCACCCAGAATCGAATTTCCTTGTTTACTAAAATTTGGCTTAATTCTGGTCTTTTTCACTCACAGAAATCACGAGAAACATTTTTGATTCTCTCGTTTGCTGTGACATGTTCATTCAACTCATCAATATTCAGGATTTTCATCTGGTTTATAGATGATATAAACCCATGATATTTGCTTACTCTCTTCTGCTTTCTGTCTTATGGGCAATTTAATGCAGATCCTGGTAATAATGAAACTCAAAATACTGAGATTTTCATAACCTCGGTAAAAAATTTGATGGAGGTTAAAATCATCATTTGAACAGTTTTTTTTTTTTTTTTAGATTATCTGTAGATTATACTTGCCCTCCTTACAGATGAATATCTGCTCTATAATACCAATCTATAAGTTTAAAATTGTACGTAATATGAACTTCTTTTTATATAGTGCCCCATATGTCTAGGTACTTAAACATCTGAGACCAAGAAGATAAAAAAGGAGGAAACAGACCAAATTCAACTGGATTCGCAAATGCAAAAACCAGTGACACGAAAGACTACTCAAAGACTACAGTCAGAAAGGAAATGGCAGAGTACCTGTGCATGCAGCTTCATCTGCCTGAGCTTCAGGCCCCAGGATTTCTTGTCCTTCCTTTCCTAAAATCAAAGAGCAAAGGATTAAAAGAGACCATTTGTCACAAACACTTTAAACTTTAGAAATCTGAAAACTTTTAGGTTGTATTTAATTTGGATTTTTTCTTTTTATATATAGCAATGTGTCCCTGAAAAGTAAAGCTTTTTAAAGAAATTAAGCAGATAGTTTTATCAAATCCACAAAATAGTTTAAAGAAGCAAAATTAGTGAAGAGTCAAATATAATTCTGAAATTATAAGCATACTGGGATGTGAGTAATTTTTTAGAAGAGGAGCTTTACCTATAGGTAGTAGGATTCCTCATTTTATTTCTCCCCCAAAGCACAGAACATTTCATGTTCTAGATGCTTTATAAACCTATATCCTTTAACCTTCATAACTATTTTACAAGTTTAAAAAAAGCAATACTGAAACTCGAGGCTCGAGGAGGTTAACTTTCACAAGGACACATTAGGTGGGACAAATAGAATTCGAATGCAGATCTAGACGGCTCTAAACCTCCTTTCACTATACTCCTGCTTGTCTAGTTAGAGTACCAGACAAGTAGAAATAAGTGACCAAATTTCACTGTGCCCAGAGAAAATAATAATGATGGCACATTTCTAGGTGTCTATTATCCTCCTCTGACACACACACATATATATTTGATTAGTTCTAAGTAAATCAAGTAGGTTGATTCCAGCATTGTATACAGAATAAGATCTAAGTCAGTGTGTATATTATTTTGGCAAACAGAAAGTGTGTTTTATATATTCAGGCACATTTTATTTATTGTAATAATTTATTACATGTGCATTTATGAAAGATATGGAGTTTAAAACTTCTTTTTTAAAATCTTGTAGCAGAGTATATATTATAATTATGATTGGAATACTTATAAAGTCATACTAAAACATCATGTACTTATCCGCACCCCACTCAAATCCCACTGAATATATCAGTCAAAAATCTTGACTTAGATTTCCCCTAAGTTTGATAATTGAATAAAGAAACAGAGCACTAATCAAGTAAAATCTTTGTTCACATTAAAGCATGTATTTCTTCATGTGCCTTAGAATATCAGGTGGATTTATCCTGCAGATTGTCTTTACTCATTAACTTTTATACTCATTAACTTTTATATTAGTACTTAAAGATGATCACAATGTGAAAAATAGTTAAAATATGCACAAACTTCTTTAGATCAGCAAAAAGAAAGACACTATATAAAGTAGATAATGATAAGATCAACTTCTACTGAAGAATTCTCATTTTATATTTGCCATCAGCAAAATGGCAGTTTAAAAATCCCTGGTAAAGTGTTTCCAATACTGTAAGATAAGCACTAGTATTTGCTAAGTGTCTGAAATTCTCTAATATCCTTTTTTCTCTTTCTCTCTCACTAAAGCATCTACTTAAACTAAAATAATATGATAGTAATATATTATTATGATTATTATTATATATCTATGCCCTCTATTTCTTCTTAAATGAAAATCAAAACAGCCAGAATTACTTCCTGTTAGAAGATAACACTGATAGTCAAAAGGTTAAAATGGTATTTTGGACATTATTAATTTTTCTACTTAGTTATTAGCGTAGCTAATTTTGGCACTGTCTGCAATACAATTACTTATTCACTTCATTTCCATTGGAAAAATCTAGGTTCCTTAGATGAGCATTTAACATACTTCAGAATCTGGTCTCAGACTTTAAAAACACAATTTAAAAACTAGAAGTCTCCATTCTTTCCCTCATTATTGGGGCTGGAAGTTTGGTTCAATAACTAAAGCCATGTTGGCTAATGAAAACAGGAAGATCCTAATGTTGGCCTGTAATGTGAACACACTTCTTGCACTGCTGGGTGTTGTCCAGGAACAGGCTCTTTCCTGCTCCATCCCCAGAATGGCATGAGGGTGTACTGAACAGGGGCTCTTCTAAATATTTTTCAAGCTGCATTCTCCCTCATAAGTTTTGATCTTCTAGTTTAGGAAATACAATAAAAGTAGTAGAATTTACTTGTACGTAAGATTTTCTCTCCTGTAAGACTTAATGTCAACACATTACGAATGACTAATCTAAATGCAATTTAGAAAGGAAAACTAGAATGTTCTTAAGGTTTTGCTTTTAGTCTAAATTCTAAAGCAAATAAGTAAATGAGAAAAACTCCTGAGTAACAAGACCTTTCCCCCCCAAATAATGAAAAATAGAGCTGAAAAATAAGTCATGAAATACTACCCAGAAATAAAAAGGAACAAACCATTCATAAATGTAACAATTTAGATGCATCTCCAAAAAATAGTGGAAAGTGAAAAAAGCCAATTCAATGTATTATTTCATTTATATAACATCCTTGAAATGATAAAATTATAAAAATGGCGAACAGATTAGTGGTTGCTAAGGGTTAGTGATGGGGCAGAGGGGAGGGAAAGAGAGAGTGGATATATAAAAGGCAACTAGGGAGCCTTGTGGTGGTAGAATTTTTCTGTCTTTGCCTATATCAATGTTAATATGCTGGTGTACTATTTTTGCAAGATGTTACCACTGGGGGAAACTGGGTAAAAAGTATTAGGATCTCTGTATTATTTGTGAATCCAAAACTATTTATGAATTATTTGTGAATCTATATTTATCTCCAAGTTGAAAGTTTAATTTTAAAAAGTCAAAGGCAAATGTCACAAATTTAGATCAAAAGAGGTAGCACTGTTCAATTTGCCATAAGATGAAATTCCTAGTAAGTAAAAACAAGAATGGCAAATGTAATTCATTTTAATTAAAAATCCAGAAGACTTACTATCGGTGGCAGGATAGAACAGTTTAAAGTATGGGACTGATTACTTAGCACAGCACATGTTCAGAATTCTAAAACTTATAGTTTTGAAATTCGTATCAATGTGTTTTCTAACCATGTGTTTGTGGAAATATTTTATATCAGTCTCTAATAAGGCATGATGAGTGGCTAACATAATCAGATTTTCTTCTCCTGTGTTCATCTCTTCCTCTAATGCACATCCACACGTAGCATTATACCACCTTTAATATCCAATACACATTAATACCCACCTTTCCTAAAGTTCTTCCCTCTGCCTAGAATACTATTACCCTTTCCACCTGAATAACTTCTACTAATCTGGTTATTTAAAGTTCCATTCACATCTCTTTCATTTTGATGCTGCTTTCTGCTCTTCCCACCCTACTGTCCGTGCTACAGAAATACTATCCAAAAAGCAAATGTCAATAGATTTCTGAATTCAAACATAAAGTGTTAAAACTTTAATTAGGGATGAAATGGTTATTTCACAGTATACTTTTTCAAAATGTTTCCAGAGAGCTTCATTTTTCTTCCTGTATGCTTTAATTTCTACATAATATGTATGTAATTTCTGGTATAATTTTCTATCATAGTCACAATAAACATAATTCACAACCTCCATGAATACATGTTAACTTAGAGAAAGGTAAAAAAACATACCTAAGACCAGCTTTGGTTAAGATGGGTAAGTACAAACCACCCTTTGTGTCTTACTAAATACAGCTAAAACAACCTGGGTAGAATTCATGGAGTGGCTATTGAAGTCTCTGAAAGTCAAATCATAGCAGGCAGACTGGGGAAGAAGACAATACAAGAATTCAAAGTTCCATGGAACTGGAAGTGATTCTACCCATTCCCAGGCCTGGATTCAAAGCAGCCTAAGGACAAGAAGTGGATGCTGGAAAATGGCAGAGAGAGCTCTAGGAAAAAACATTCTAGTTTAGGCTCAAGGAACAGGAAAGGAATCAAAGAAGGGAAAAATAGTCATTTTCCCCTCTATTCTCTTATGTTCTTGCCCCCAGGTCATCCCAAGGTAGTAGTAGAGACTATGGTGATAGCAAAGGTCTAAAGGTACCCCAAATTCCAGGAAAGGAAACCTTCTTATCCAATCAGAGGAGCAGTGGCCCCAAGAAGGTGGTATAAACTTCTACTGAGTTCTTTCTCCCCATCTTCTTGCAGCTTTTCTCCTATAGTCATAGTTACAGAAAGTACATGGCAAAGTATGGCAAATAAAGTCACAGATTTTTGGATAGAAGTCTGAAAAGGGGCATCCTAGGGAACTGAAAGTACTGGGGGAATCATGGAAAGGGAGGAAAACAGAAAAGCAATCCCATAAAGTTATTTGTGAACTTCTGGATTCATGCCCAAACTTCTCATGTGTGGATCTGATCAGACTTTGAGAACTGAAGTATGGGATATGATCACTACCCACAAAAAGTTGGTTGGAACTTACAGCCTGGTATCACTGGATAAGCTGCTTACTAAACCAACATTATCAAAATTCTACAAAGGATTTAAATAAGACCAATTCAAAATTACTAGGCATTTGAAGAACCAGGAAAATCTCAACTTCTATAGAAAGGGGTGATCAAAAGATGATACAGCTGAGAATGGACAGATGTTGAAATTATGAAACAAAGATGTTAAGCTAGCTATTAAAAAAGTGCTCCAAGAAGAGTGAACATGCTTGAAAAGAATGGAAAGAGAGTTTCAGCAAATTTTCATTAGCAAATGGTAGCTATAAATTAGAACAAAAAGGTAACTTTAGAACTATAATAAAGTAATAAAAAAAATTTTTAAATCACTGAATGGGCTCAATAGCAAATGGAGATGAAAGAGGAAAGATCAGTGAACTTGATGATAGATCAATGGAAATTACCCAATTTCATCAAGAGGGTAAAATGATGGAAAAAACAGTCTCAGAGATGTGAGACAATAATAAAATATCTAACATTCATGTGATTGGAGTCCAAGAAAAATATAAACCAACAGATTCAAGAAGTTTATTGAATCTCAAACAGGATAAAGCCCCCAAATCCAGGCCCAAACCATCAATCAAACTCCTAAAATTAAAGTTTAAAAAAATCTTTAGAAGTGCCAGAGAAAATGATACATAACTGTAAGGGAATAACGATTTAAAAAATTTATTATTAAATCAAGGATTCCATAAGGAAATGGAACATTTTTAAAGTGCTAAAAAAAAAGAAAAAAAAGCTGTCAACTCCAAATTCTATACCCAATGTAAATACTTCAGAAACAAAGGTAAATAAAGACATTCTCAGATGAAGGAAAACTAATGGAGTTCAATGCTAGCAGACCTGTTCTAAAAGAACTATTAAAGGAAGATCTTCAGAAAGAAAGGGAAATTGTATTAGAGGGATACCTGAAATGTCAAGAATGAAAGAAAACAAGATAAATGATGTAGTACATACGACAACTACAACACAAAGGAGGGAGGGTAATGGGACCCATATGGGGGTAAGGTTTCCATATTTCACTTGGAGTGGTTAAACATTAATTCTAAGTAGACTGTGAAAAATTAAGTATGTCTACTATAATCTATAGAGCAATTACTAAAAAATCTACATAAAGATAGTTAAAAATGAAATAAATAAATGAAAACAGAATACTAAAAGATATTCAAATGATCCAAAAGAGGTCAGGAAAGGAGATACAAAAGAATGAAAAAACAGGAAATAAAATAAATACTATACAATGGTAAACCTAAATACAAACATCAAAAGTTACATTAATTGTAAATAGACTAAATAGGCCAATGAAAGGACAGATTATCAGAATAGGTTTAAAAAAACCAAGCTCCATCTAAATAGCTCTCTACAAAAAAGTTATTTCATAGCTGATGATATGATAAAAGTAAAAGGATGGAAAAGGACATATCAAAGAAATAATTAAAAGAAAGACAGGTGACTATTTTAATATCAAAGTAAACTTTGGAGCTAAGAAAATCACCAGAGTTATAGAGAAATGTTATATACTAAGGTCAATTCACCAAGAAGACATAACAATTTTAAATGTGTATGCATCTAGCAACAGAACTTCAAAATATGAGACTGACAGAATAGAAAGTAGCAGCAAGTCCATGATTGTAACTGAAGACTTCAATACTCCTTTCACATGAATTGACAGAACAAGTATACAAAATCAGCAAGAATACAGAACTAGGCAACATTAACAACTACTATAACCAATTGACATTTATGAAACATTCCACCCAACAATCAAAGAATACACATTCTTTGCAAATGCATATAGCGCATTTGTAACGGCAGACCATATCCAGGATCATACGACAAACTTTAATAAACTTAAAATAAATGAAATCATACAAGTGTGTTCTCTCACTGTAAGTTGAAACTAGATCCTAATAAATAATAGAAAGGTTAGAAAATGTTCACTATGGAAATTAACATACTTCTAAAAAATCCATGAGTCAAAGATGAAAATGAAAAACAACATTATAAAAATTTGTGTGGATCTGGCCACAGACTTTGAGAACTGAAATATGAGATGTGAAAAAGAAAAGCAAAACAAACCAAGAGTAAACAGAAGAAAAACAATAAAAAGCAGAAATCAATAAAATTAAAAACAGAAAATAGAAAAATAATGAAACAAAAGGCTGATTCTTTGAAAAGATCAATAAAATTGATAAATGTTCAGTAGGACTGACCAAAAAAGAAAGCCACAAATTACTAATACTGGGAATGAAAAAGAAGTATTACTACAGAGCCAGCAGATATTAAAAGAATAATAAAGACTATAAGTTCAAGTAGTAAACATAATATACATTTCTGACTCTGAAAGAAAAACTTTTCATATTTAAAAAAACCTGATAGTAGTTATTAAAGTGCTATAAATTTCATATGATTATGTTAAAAATGTCAATGTTTTCAATATGCCAGAAATTAGTTTAAAATGTCAGTGTTTTCAATATGCCAGAAATTAGTTTATAATCACTTAAAATGAAAAATTTTATATGTCCATTAAGTAATTTGTGAGGCAGTCCAGAATCAGTTTACAAAATATAAATTTGGAGGATAACAACAATACCTCTTAGGGTTGTTGTGAGAATTAAATTAATTAATATAGTATGTGCTTAGTACTGTACCCAGTACATAGTAAGTGCTATGTAATTGTTAGCTATTTTCCTTAAAGCGTTCCTGTAAGGTGAACATCTCTACACACATAAATTTGAAATGGAAACAACTAAAATTTATCCAAGATGAAATGGCTAACCTGAATATTCCTATAACTATTTTAAAAATTGAATTTATAGTTTAAAATCTTTCCCCTAAAACGAAACAAAACTCTTGGCCTAGATGGTTTTACATGAAAATTTTACTAGACATTTAAAGAAACAGCACTAAATTTAAATGATCTTTTCAAGAAAATAAGAGAGAAAGGAACAGTTTCCAATTCATTTTATGAGGCCAGTATTATTTGGACACCAAAACCTTATAATACAGTACAAAAAAAAAGTAGAAAACTGTGGACTAATATCTGTCATGAGCACTGACACAAAAATCTTCAACAAAATATCACCAAGTCAAAATCAGCAATATCTGAAAAGAAAATGAGTGAGCTTTCCAGGGAATCCAAGGCTGGTTCAACACTTGAAAATCCACTAATACATTCCACTATTAACAGGCTAAAGAAGAAAAACTACATGATCTTATCAACTGGTACAGAGAACACATTAAAGTTTGAAAAAATTCAACATCTGTTCAGGATGAAAATTCTCAGCAAACTAGGAATAGAAATGTGCTCAGTTTGATAAAGGGCACCTACCAAAAAACCGTACAGTTAACATAATACTTAAAGGTGAAATACATTCCAAGACTGGGAAAAAAGAAAATGTTCACTCTCACTACTCCTGACATCTTTTAATAAATCAATTTTAAAAAAATCAAAGTATACAGATTAGAAGGAAAGAAATAAAACTGTCCCTATTTGAGAAGATTGTCTACATAGAAATCTCAAAGAAATAAAAAAAAATTTCTAGAAATAGCAAATCCCCTGGATACAAGGTAAACACATAAAAATTAATCACATTGCTTGCTACATAACAGCAATGGACAAATGGCTAATACATTAAAAACAAAACATTCACTATAGTTTCTCCTGAAAATGAATACATAGCTGTAAATCTTTTATAACATGTTCATGATCTGTATTTTAAAAATACAAAACACTGATATAAGAAATCAAAGGTCTTATGTAGGATAAAAAAATCAATATATAAAAATCAGTTGCATTTTTACATACTAACAATGAACTATGTAAAAGAGAAATAATGGAAACAATCTCATTTGTAAGAGTCACTGACAACTATGGATAGATCATCCAAACAGAAAATTAATAAGAAAATATTAACCTTAAATGACATATTAGACCAATTGGGCATAATCGACATTTATAGAGCCTTTCATCAGAAACACCAGGTTATACGTTCTTCTCTAGTGCACATGGAACATTTTCAAAAACAGACCATATGTTGGGACACAAAAAACTAGCCTCAAAAAACTTAAGATTGAAATCATACCAAGCATATTCTCTGACCACAACATTTTGAAACCAGACATAAATTGCAAAAAGAAAGCAGGGAAAATCTCCACAAATATGTGGAGATTAAACAACAAGCTACTAAAGAACTGGGTCAAAAAAGAAATCAAAGGAGAGATCAAGAGATACACCAAAACAAATGAGGATAAAAATATAACATACCAACACTGTTGAGATACAGCAAAAGCAGTATTAAGAGGAAAGTGCACATCATTATAGGCCTACTTTAAGAAACAAGAAAAATCCCAAGTAAACAATCTAACATTACATCTTAAAAAAAAAAGGAACAAATAAAGCCCCAAATTAGCAAAAGGAAGGAAATAATAAAAATTAGAGCAGAATTAAACAGAATTGAGAAAAAGAAATTAGAACAAAATTAATGCAACAAAGAGCTGATACTTTGAAAAGGTCAATAAAATTGAAAGCGCCTGGCTAGACTCAATAAGGAAAAAGAGAAAAGACACAAATAAACGAAATCAGAAATAAAAGAGAAGTTATGACAGATACCACCAAAACATAATATATAACACTACTATGAAAGATGATATACACAAAATTCAATAACCTAGAGAAATTGGACAAATTTTTAGAAATATATAACCTTCCTAGATTGAATCACGAAGAACTGAAAAATCTAAATAGAACAATCAACAGTAAGGAAATTGAAATAATCATCAAAAACCTCCCCAAAAGTAAAAAACCCAGGATCAGATGGCTTTACTCAAAGAATTCTACCAAACACTTAAAGAAGATTTAATACCTGTTTTCTTCAAACTTTTTTAAAAATTGAAGAGGCAATACTTCCTAATTCATTTTATGAGGCCAACAATACTGTGATATAAATGCATCGAAAACAATAAAATACTTAGGAATCAATTTAACAAGACAGTGAAAGATTTGCACACTAAAAACTATAAGACACTGATGAAAGAAACTTAAGAAGATACAAGTAAATGAAAAAATATCCTGTGTTCATGAATTTTGGAAGAATTAATATTTTTAAAATGTCAATACTACCCAGAGCCATCTATAGATTCAATATAAGCCCTACCAAAATTTGAATGGCATTTTTTTTTTTACAGATATAGAAAAAAATCCTAAAATTTGTATGACATCACAAAAGACCCTGAGTAGCCAAAGCAATCTTGGGAAATAAGAACAAAGCTGTAGGTATCATGTTCCTGATTTCAAATTATACTACAAAGCTATAGTACTCAAAACAGTATGGTACTGGTATAAAAACAGACATGTAGACTAATGGAAAAGAACCAAGAGCCCAGAAATAAACCCCTGCATATATTGGCCAACTAATATTTGACAAGGGGGCCAAGAATACTCAATGAAAAAGACAGTCTCTTCAATAAATGGTGTTAGGAAAACTGGATATTCACATTCAAAAGAATGAAATTGAACTATCTTATACAACTCACAAAAATTAACTTGATATGGATTAAAGATTTCAATGAAACATGAAACCATAAAAATCCTAGAAGAAAATATAGGATAAAATCTCCTTGAAATTGATCTTGGCAATGTTTTATTTGGATGACATCAAAAGCATAGACAACAAAATAAAAAATAAACAGGTGGGACTACATCAAATTAAAAAATCTTCTGCACAGTAAAAGAAAAGAAATAATGAATAAAATGAATGGAATGGAAGAAAATATTTACAAACCATTTTTCTGAAAAGGGGTTAATATTCAAAATATAAAAGGAACTCACAATTTGATAGCAAAAAAATAATAAAAAATTTTTGAGATTTTTAAATTAAATTTACTTAAGTGACACTGGTTCATAAAATTATTTAGGTTTCAAGTGTACAATTTGATAATATATTATTTATGTATTGCATTGTGTATTCACCACACAGTCAAATCTTCTGTCACCATATATTTGACCCCATATGTTTGACCCCCTTTATCCTTTTTTACCTTTCTCCCTCCTTCCTTTTCCTCTGGCAACCACTAAACTCTTGTCTGTGTCTGAGTTTTTGTCTTGTTCATTTCTTGCTTTCAGTTTTATATCCCACATATGAGTGAAATCATACAGTTCTCAACTTTTTCTGACTTATTTTGCTTGGCATGATAATCTCAAGATCCACCCATGTTGTTACAAATGGCAGTATTTCATCTTTTCTTATGGCTGAGTAATCCATTGTATATATGTGTCAAATCTTCTTTATCTAATCATCTATCAAAGGATGCTTTGGCTGTTTCAGTGTTTTGGCCACCATTCAATGGCAACCACCAATCTATTTTCTGTTCTATAAGTTTTTTTTTAGATTCTGCATAAAAGGGAGATCATACATTATTTATTTTTCTCCATCTGGCTTATTTCACTTAGCATAATGCCCTCAGGGTTCATTCATGTTGTTGCAAATTGTAGGATTTACTTCTTTTTTGTAGCTAAATAATATTCCATCACACACACACACACACACACACACACGCACGCACACGTTTTCTTTATCCATTCATCCATTCAGACACTTTGGTTTGTAAATAATGCTTCAATGAACATAGGAGTGCAGATATTTCTTTGAGGTAATAATTTCTTTTCCTTGGGATATATACCCAGAAGTAGGATTGCTAGATCATATGATAGTTCTATTTTTTAAATGTATTTTTCAATTACAGTTGATATACAATATTATAGTAGTTTCAGGTGTGCAAAATAGTGGTTAGACACATATACCTTACAAAGTGATAGTTCTATTTCTAATTTTTTTTAGGAAAAGTCCATATGGATTTTTCATAGTGGCTGTACCGATTTACAGTCCTATCAGGGCACAAAGGGTTCTCTTTTCTCCACATCTTCACCAACACTTGAAATCTCTTTTTTATAATAGTTGTTCTGACAGGTGTGAGGTGATATCTCAATGTGATTTTGATTTGCATTTTCCTGATGATAAGTAATATCAAACACCTTTTCATATACTTGTTCACCATTTGTATATCTTTTTTGGAGAAATGTCTGTTCATGTCCTTTTTCCCTTTTTAAATCACATTATACAATGGAGAAAGCCTCTTTAATACATGGTGCTGGGAAAATTAGAAAGCCACATGCAAAAGAAGAAACTAGAGTGCTATCTGTCACCATAACCAAAATTAACTCAAAATGGATCAAAGACCTAAATATAAGACCTGAAACAATAAATTGCATAGAAGAAAACATAGGTTCTAAACTCATGGACCTTTGTTTTACAGAAGATTTTATGAATTTGATCTCAAAGGCAAGGGAAGTTAAAGCAAAATAAATGAATGGTACTACACCAAACAAAAAGCTTCTGCACAGCAAAAGAAACCATCAGCAAAACAAAGAGGTAACAAACCCAATGGGAGAAGATATTTGCAAACAACACCTCAAATAAGGGATTAATATCCAAAATATAGAAAGAGCTCATATAACTCAACAACAACAACAAAAACAATTCAATTAACAAATGGGCAGAGGACCTGAACAGACACTTCTCCCAAAAAGACATACAAACAGCCAAAAGATATGTGAAAAGATGCTCAATTTCACTAGCTAGTAGGGAAATGTAAATCAAAACTACAATGAAATATCACCTCATACCTGTAAGAAAGACTATTATCAGGGATACAAGGAACAAGTGTTGGAGGGGTTGTGAGGGAAAAGAAACCCTCACACACTGCTGGTGGGAATGTAAATTGGTACAGCCACTATGGACAGCAGTATGAAGGTTCCTCAAAAAAGTAAGCCGTGTCTCTCACAACCCCAACTAGACCTGACCAGAATAGTCCTAATAAAAGTCAGAATTAGCAGATTTCTCCTTGTCCCCGAAGTTCAAGGTAGTCAGACCAGCTCTGCAACAGTGGGGAAATACGCTGTCACCCTCAAGTGTGGAGTGAGACCAATAGGACCATGAAGACCTTGCGTGAGTCCCCTGGGGAGCAGATATCAGACATTCTGGCCAGAGACCTAATCAGAGACCTGTTAGCATATGTACTTTTAAGCTGAATTATTGTTTCAACATTTTTCCTTTTGTTCTATTACTGTTTTAAGAACAATATTTCTGAAAACCAACTTTTTTCAGGTATACTAAGGAAACTCACCAAAAGGGGGTTTTGCTTCATTTTATTTATGATTTTAAAAACTTTTTAATTTAAAATAATTTTAGAGTTACAAAAAAGTTGTAAACATATTACAGAATTCCTGTATACCCTCTTAAACCAGTTTTCCTTAATGAGAACATCTGACATAATCACAATATTATTATGGAAACCATTATATTATCATTAATACATTAATAGTAATTAACTAATATATTTGACTTTTGCCAGTTTTCTCACTAATGTTTTTTTTTCCAGATCCCACAGTGCATTTTGTTGTCTTGTCTCTATAGCCCCCCAAATTTGACAATGCAATCAGTCTCTGACAAGTTGCTTTAGTCTGTTTTATTATGACTTTGACATTGACACTTCTGTAGAGTACTGATCATTTATTTTGTAGGATGCCCTCAATTCGATTTCTGATTTCATCTAATGATTAGGTTGAGAAAATATATTTTGAGCAAGAGTACTGAAGTGATGTGCCTTTGCTAATGTATCTCACTAGTGGTATATGTCACTATGTATTATTATTACTTCATTACCTGGTTACAGTGGAATCTGTCAGGTTTTTTATACTAGTTATTAGTATATTAATTATTTATAATTAATAATGAACTGGTAGAGAAATATTTTGAAATCATGTAAATATTCTTTTTTTTTTCCTCATTGTACTTTCACATGCCAATTTTAGCATCCACTGATGGTTCTTGCCTGTAACAATTATTACCCTGGTGTTTGCCTAATGGTGATTTTCCACTTCCTTAATTACGTCTTAATTTATGAATGGAATTTTACTACAAAGAACTTTTCTTTCTATTATTTATTTATTTATTTATTTATTTATTTATTTATTTCAATATGGCTGCATAAATATTTATTCTATTCTATAGATTATAATCTAATACTATCATTATTTTGCTAAAACTATTACAGGTTTGGCCATTGGGAGTTCTGTCAAGTTGGCTCTTGTGCCTTTCTTTTCTTTTTCTCTCTCTCTTTTTTTTTTAGCACTTTCTTATTTTTGCAAACTTATCTAATATTTTCCTTACCTCAGTTCTAGAATCAGCCATTTATAAAAGAATCCTTGATATTCAATTGGAGAATGGTATTTGAATCCCACATCTGAGCACTAGGTATGCTCATTGTTACTAGGTGTCACTGCTTCCATGTCTCCTCAGCAGATAGAGCTAGGAAATACGTGTATATGTACACTAACACCTGCATATACCCCATCTGTATTTTTGTATCTATCTTTATACATATTAAGAACCATGAGTTTATACTGATGACTCTGAATCCAATCAAACACCAGAGGGTTTATTCTAGCATTCTCCCTTTCCCTTGTAACTTCTTTCTCTAACAGTAAGAAATCTGGGCCTAATTATCTTCAACACATTTACTTATGTGTTCAATTCTAGTATATACATAAAGTACTTTCAGAATAACCCTTACTGCTATGAGAAGACATTTATTAACCAGAGAGTAAATGAAGACAAGGTGGCAGTGATGGGGAGAGGTGACACTTCCCCGAGTGTATCTTCTTTTGGTATAGCTTACCCATATAACCATGGCAGTGTTTCCCATACACAAAAAATTAATAATTTAAATACCTCATCTGACAGGGAGAATGAAAATGAAATACAAACAGTAAAAAATAAACCTAACTGTATTATAAGTAAATTAATTACACAATATATTGAGGGGGGTGATGAAGAAAAATAACCTAAGTTTTTGTAAGGAAAATGACAAAGAGAACTATATACACTGTACTCTATAATGTATATGTCATAAGGATATATATTGTATAGAATAATATAGATATATTGTAAGAATAACATAGACTGTTATGTGTACTGTAAAGATAATGACAAAAAGAACTGTATACATTGTACTCTAGGTAGCGGATTTGAGAGTTTTAAAGAGGAAGAGTGTGCAACTGAGGTTCAGCTGTGTGGGAAAAGCCCAAACTCCTTCATTAGTGTCACCTTCTTAATACTGAGATATTTAGAGATACTAAAATATTAGTGCTACATATTTAGTGCTACAAATGGAACTGGATCTTCTTATAAGTAGAGCTAAAAAACACCTCCGTGGTCATCTGGCCCAGTCTTTTCATTTTATAGATGCAAAAGAGGAACTCAAAAGATACAGTAGTACAGTGAAAACTAGAAGCCATGTGCTGAGATTTTTCTACATTACACACTACTTTTGGTTGGAAAAGGTTCCAAAAAGTAGATTAAGCTGAATCTTGAGAGATGAGTACAATTTGGATCAATGCTGTGTTATATAGTAAATGATGTCTTCTTTGCATAAGTTATTTATAGCATTTTATTATAACTTGTGCCCTAGAAAGCCTTATTGCTGTGGACTATAAGATCAGAATTTTAAATATTTTTATTATAAAGTTTTCATTGTCTTGGTGTTTTTACAAACACGCAAATTTCCAGAGTTTTCTTTAAGTCAGAAAAATGTTTAAGTCACTACTACTTGAGATCATTTTTTAAATTCATCAACTTCAAAACATTAATAGCTAGTGTGTTAAACAATATTTTATTTATTTATTTTAATTTTTAAAAATTTTTATTTTTCAAATTAATTAATTTATTTTTTATGGTGACATTGGTTAATGAAATTCAGTAAGTTTCAGCTGTACGTTTTAATGGTAAGGCATACACACACACACACACACACACACGCACGCACACACACACACATACACAGTGTTCACCTCCCACAGTTAGATTTCTATCATCACATATTTGACCCCTTTGACCCTGTCTACCTCCCCCCTCTCCTTAATCAATATTTTAAATTACTGAATTAGTTTTATACTATTTTTAAAATTAAATATGAGGGGCCAATAAAACAGGTGTCTCCAAAGTAAGAGTGTGTATATTTAAAAACGTTTAACTGACACAAGCATGAGAGGTTTTGGCTGAACCACAAGCTCTTGTAAGATGAGGACAGATATGTTGGCGCAATGCCAAATTATATTGTCTTCCCTACATAGAAAATTTAAAGTTGACAGTATTTTAAGACAATAGGACTTAATCTAAATTTTTTGTTTATTTTTGGAAGTGAATATGTCCTAGTTTATTTAATATTTTCAATAAAAATTACTGCTGCTTCTATATAATCTTTCTAAAAACTTAATCCTAACTTGAGATTTCATTCACAAAAAAAATAATTAGCTTTTTAAAGGTATTTATTATATTAACATTTCAATATCATATTACATTTTCCATATTCTTTAGACCCTCGAATTGCACTATGCTATATGTGTGTAAATATCTGTTTCATGTGCTTGTTTCTAGCACAGCAAAATGCCACCTACCACTTTATTGTTTCCCCTTTTTCTTAAAAGTCTATAAAATAACTAATTGTCATAGATGATGTGGCTTCCTTTAGCTGGGCAACCGTAAAGGGCCTTTGCCTCACTATTCCTCATTTATCCTCAAGTAACTAGACAAGAAACTCTTTATTGAACAACTGGCCTTCTAAACTTCCTTCTGAAAACCTAAATAGCAGCTACTCTACTTTCTGATCAAACATTGCTAATCCCTAGCAGGAAATAATAGCAGGAAATTTTATGTATTTAAATCTTCTAGAAGTTATAATAGTGATAGGATCCAGAGGCCCTACAGGCTTTCTTTCTTTTTTTCTTTTCACATTGGGTAGTAGTTTATTAATAGGTCACAGAAAAAAGTAAAGAACACCAGACTAGCAGTGGAGACAGTTATGAAAGAACAGAACCTGAACGTAACTGTGAATACAAGTGGTGCTCTACTGATAGGTTGACTGTCCCTCTTTTTGTGGTAACTCAAATTTTCTGATTCTGTTTCAAGATCAGCTTGGTTTGGTCAACCATGTTCAACATGAGAGATAATTTTTCAAATTCATCCACAAGGATCATCTTGAGGCCCAGGAAGCAATTCAAGGATAAAAGTTCTTTGTTCAGACCTGAAGACATAAACTTTCATTTGAATGCATGACTAAGGGCAACTTAATGGTAATCAAATACATGAATGAGTAAGAGTTACTAACCTTGATATTCATGAATTTAAATTAGTTTACTTAGGATTCTAATCCAATATTCTAGCAATAGGTCTTGGTTGTCTTGCATCACTGGATAGTACTGCTCATCTTCTGTGCACATTTTCTCAAAGACATTTTAAATTCTAGCAACGGGAAAGTATTTTTTACCTGGTGGAATGCTAGAATGATCTTTTTTTATGGTTTTCAGTAGCTGATACTGATTTTTTACTTTGGTCAAAATTGCTTATCAAAGGAACAATTTTGTGTTTATTGTTTTTTTTCTACTTGATTAGGTAAGATTGTTCTGAACATGGTGTGGCATATATAAACCTTTAATTTTCTTTTTTAAGTTAGGTGAGAAAAACCTAGAATTAGCACTTTATATAAGTTTAGAAATGTAGTTTATTTATGAAAGGAATATATCTTCAAATGGAGAGTTTTTCTTCCTTCCTGATGTTCGAAGATTTCTTTTATCATTAAGTATGATGTCTGTGATAAACTTTACATAGATACATTTTATTAGATAAAGGAGGTATCCTTTTATTTCTGGTTTGCTAGCTTTGATGTTATCCATTTATAGGTACTAAATTTTACTAAGCATTTTTTCTGTCTACCGAGAATGAATATTTGATTGTTCTCTTTAAGTTTGTTAAAGTGGCATTTTAAAAACTGGTTTAGATGTTATTCTGACTTCGCAATCCACACATGTACATACATTATAATGTATAGCTAATATTTTGTTGGGGATTTTTGTATCTGCGTTCTGAATGAGTCTATAATTTTCTTTTCTTATGCTTTCTGGTTTGGTAACAAGATTATGGCAGCCTCATTTAAAAAGTTGGGAAATCTTCCCTCTTATATTAGTCTTTGGAAGAGCTGTCTAAAATTGGAAGTATTAGCTCCTTGAATGTGTACACAATGTACCAGTGGTGCCATCTGGGCAAGAATTTTCTTTGTAGGAGATAAGAAATACACACACACACAAACATACATAAATTATACAGAAAAATATATTGTTTTCTCTTTTGGTGTACAGTTCTATGAATTTTAACCACATCCTACAAACTTTTAAATGTAGTATTTTTATCATTCAGTTCAAAATATGTCTTCATTTTCACTATGATTTCTTTATTGACATGAGAAATTAATTTTAGCTATACATGCTTTTTTGGTTAGTATTTTCATGGGAAATGTTATGTGTTTATCTTTACTACATATTTGTCACTTTCTCTGCTCTTCTTATATCTCAGACCTTCTATCAAAGATTTCTTTCCTCATGCCTAAATTACATCTTTTAGTAAGGGTCTACTGATAACAAATTTTCTGTTTCCATTGCCTAAACCTGTCTGAAATAACTGCCTTATTGCACCTTCTTTCTTAAAAGATATTTTGTGCTAAGTATAGAATTCTGTATTGGCAGACATCATTTTACTATGTCTGGTTTCCATTGTTGTTCCTGAGAATTTAGCTGTCAGTCTAATTGCTACTCTCTCAAACATAATCTGACTTTTTTGGGGGTTTAAGAGTTTTCTATTTTTGTCTTGAATGTTCTGCAATTTCACCATAAAGTGCCTGGGGGTAGATTTATTTATCCTTCTTGAGATTTGTTGGGCTTCTTGATTTGTTGCCTGGTATCCATCAATTCTGAAAAAATTCTTGGCCATTATCTCATATTGCTGCTTCCCTATTCTCTCTTCTCCTAGAATTAAGACATATATTGGACCCTCTATCCTTCATGTCTCTTATGCTGTTCTACATATTTTTCTATCTCTATCTTTATGAGTGACATTTAGCATAAATTTCCCCTAAATCTCAATACATTAATTCTTTCTTCAATTCTGTTTACTTTGCTGTTAAATCCATACTTTGAATTTGAATTACTATTATTTTGTCATTTTTAGAAGTTCCATTTGTTTCTTCTTAAAATGTGTTGCTTATATTTTATTCTACCGGAGCAGATCATTTCAAGTTTGTCCTTTTTTTCTTTAAACATGACAAACAGTCATTTTATAATCTGTATCAGATAACTCTAATAATTAAAAGTCTTCTTCTTCCTTTTGTTCCTGGCAATTCTCACTTGTGTTGCTGTCTTCTTGCTAAGTTATTTGGAAGACTTTTATAAGTGCTAGGATAAAGATTTGTACTTGCTTCTTCTTGGTGCATATAGTATTAGTATCAGTTCCAACTTAAACTCAATTATGGCCTGAGATTTATTAGGCTACCCAGTAATGTGAATTTAAGCTATAAATCAAAGCAAGACAACTTTGTGGATACTACTTCTCAGAGATAATTCTCTATTCTCCCAATCCCTAACCAAGGTAATTTTGTTTGCTAACTCCTGAGGATGGTAGAGATGGCAGAGGATTTGCTTTAATATAATCAACAAGACAAATAACAACAAATGTTGGAGAGGATGTGGAGAAAAAGGAACCTTCATACATTGCTAGTGGGAGTGAAAATTGGTACGGTCACTATGGAAAACAATACGGAGGTTCCTCAAAAAATTAAGAATGATCTACCATATGATCCAGCAATCCCTCAACTGGGTATTTACCCCCAAAGACTTGAAAACCCATATCCAAAAATATATCTGCACACTGATGTTCATAGTAGCATTATTCACAGCGGTCAGGACATGGAAGCAACCAAAGTATCCTATGATAGATGATTGTCTAAAGAAGCTGTAGTACAAACATACAATGGAATATGACTTAGTCATAGGAAGAGATGAAATATTGCCATTTGTGACATGAATGGACCTTGAGATAATCATGCTTAACAAAATAAGCCAGACAGAAAGAGTTGAAAATCACATGACATCACTTATATGTGGGATATAAACCTAAAATCAACAAAGGAACAGAACAAACAAACAGAGACTCATGGACATGGATTAGTGGTCACCAGAGGGTGGGGGGAGGTAGACAGGGAAAAAAATGAAATCATTTCCTCAATTAAAATTAATTAATTAATTTAAAAAAATTACACTCTTTTTGGTCCAAGGTGGCTTTATTTCTTCTCTGAGGCTTGAAAATCGCATTTTACATTACCTTGGTTAGGTAAATGCCCCTTAAGGCCAAAGAGTCTCCTCTGCCTACCTCTGTGGGTTCCCTCTTCACTTAGACTTAGATCTGTTATCTTACTACCTAGTGAGCACTCTAAAACTTTCAAGAAGACTTATCTATCTATCTATCTATCTATCTACCTATTTATAAATCTAACGTAATTACTTATTTTCAATGAGAGTCAAAACAATCTATCCCAACATATTTTCAGAAACAGAACCTCTTTCTTGATTTTTAATCTTCTTTTTTACCTCCATCTATCCCATTCTCCTAATCTCCTTTTCCAGACAAATAATTTCCTTCTTGTTTAAATATTAAGGCTTTGGATCAACTACACTGATGGATCAATTTAATACACAGACAGGAAACACCATAAGAAATCCTTGCTCCTTAAAGTTTTGAGCTCAGTATTAAAGTTTAACATGGTAACAGCTATGCCATTTACCAGTTGTAATAATAAATAAGTAGTTAACTTCTCTGGATTCTATTTTCCAGAAGTCTGAGAGTTACAGCAGTCCTTCCTTCTCAGTTGCCTTCCACATAAAATCAACCAAATCTGTATGTTCCACCTCCTACATTGCTGATTAACAGACAAATAAATTTACAAGTTCATTTAAAAAATTTCATCCAATTTATCCTTATAGTTAATACATTTTTTTAAAAAGAGAATCAAGAGAATAGAATATTATAAAAAAAATTAAACTTGCCATCATCCTCCCAGCAGCTCTTGGCATTCCCTTCCCTGTCGCTGCTCCCTGGTAACACTGTCTGGTCTGTTGGCAGGTCGTCTTCTGGCACACCACCTTCACAGTCTGCTGCATCTGTAATACTTTCTTCTTCCACGATATGGAGTTTGTCTTCATCGTCTGAATCAGAATTTGTTTCTACCACAGTATTATAATTTGTAACTGTAATCAAATAAGAAACAAATAATCAAAACCAACTTGAGTAAAAATCAGTTTTTATATCTCAGTGAAAATAAATTTTTAAAAGTACTTAAAGCAGATTGTGTTTCAATAATATTGCTTTTAGTAGCTACGCTTATTAAATACTATATGTACAAGTGTTTTATAAATAGTAACGCATTTAATTCTTACATAAACCTATAGGATAGAGTATCTACCTTCTATTTACTACTTATATTCCTGTTTTACAGAAGAGGAAACCAAGATATAGGGAAGGTAAGTAACTTGTTCAAGATCATACAATGAGGAAACAGCAGGGCCAGGATTTGAACCCTAGCAGTCTGATTCCATATTCTGTGCTCTTATATACTACATTAAACATCTTTTCCAATCACAATGAGCTTATTCTGTGTGATACTGCTTATGTATAATTACGGCTTCAAATCTTTAAAGCATTATATTTTAAGAAAATAGTTCATCTTTCTTAATAAGATAGCGATATATCGTTAAATTTATCATAAAAAAGTATTTTCAAGTTGTCAATTAAACCCATGTATTTCATATTAATTCTGATTTTAGAAAGAATCAACCAATTTATCCAAGTTTCTACATAATTATTTTCTGAATAATTGACATTCAGAAGTTTCAAATGGGCACCCTTTCCATAGTTTTAATAAATTTCAATAAAATTTAATATCAGCATTTTAAAGGTATATAATTATTCTAGATGGCTACACCTCATAGAACCATGAGTAACAGTTGAGAAAAAAAAATCTGTAAAAAATGATGTAGTATAGCCAATACTTTTCCTTCAGAGTTCTTGTAATAATCACTCTAATGAGATAAATTATTTAGCACCTCATTGGGTATGGTCAGTAGAATACCTCTTTAAAACTGTTTGTAGGGTGATTCTTACTTGCTAAGGTAAGACTAAGAGGAAGGGGGCAAAAAGGAAGCTTTGCTTTGTTTAAATAACTAAGTGATAATTACTTCCAGTTATTCTTTCCATTTCTTCCTTGAATTTTCCAACCATCCTTGTAAGAAGATAATCACCTAAATGCTTAAATGATATGCATACACATCCCCCTTTCCATATAAATACACACACCCAGCCCTAAGAACATGAAAGAAGAAATACAATCAAAAGTATAGATGTGTATGTCAAGGTGAGTATAAACAACCCAGAATCTCCAAAATTGTTCTTAGAGACATTGGAAAGACCCCTGTATCCAAAAGAGTACTAGAGCCACCCTTTTGCTCACATTAGAAATTCTTCAATATCTCATATCATAAGAAAAATATAGTCTTGTTGTGTCATTAATGTTTAGTGTGAATATATCATTCTAGATATTTTCCCAAGAGCAAATCATTTCCTAATTTTATTATAAAAGCAATACATGTTCAGACTATACAAAACATGTAAAATTAGTAAAAGCCCATCTCCCCTGAGTTTATCTTTCCTCAACTATCTCTTTAAAGGTAGCAGTAACAGCAAATTTTACTAATTAATTCATGCACTAGGTAAGCATGATACTAATCATTTTATATATCTTATCCTATTTAATTATAACACTGACCTCACCTTATACACATATGTAACTTATATTTAATATAAATCCTATATGTAAATATAAGTAGGCCTAACACACATATGGGAACACATTATACTGCTTTGCCACTTAGTTTTTTGCCACTTAAAAACATATCTTGGAAAATTTTCTATGTGAGTATATGCAGAATTTAATAACTTTTCTCTGGATGGTTACACATCATTTCATTGTACAGATATAATTTAACCAATCACCTACTGATAAAATTTGGTTTATTTTTAGTGTTTAAGCATTAACAATGTTATAATAAATTTTCTTATAAATATAATCTTTGACCATTTCGTAAATACATTTATCAGCTATATTAGCAGGGGAGGAGCTGCTAAGTCAAAGGGAAAATCTACTAAATAGATAGATCTGGAAACATGTATGCCAGCCACACTATGAGCAGAATCAATTGTAAAACTGTGTGTATGGGTAAAGGGATTCTCAAAGGATGGTCCACAGCTGGAACAAAGGTTTCCTGATGGGCCTTTAACTGAGAGTAAGATGCAAAATATGTGCATATGTGTGTATGTATATACAGATTTTTTTTTTTTTGAATGAAGACTCTTAATGGCAAATAATGCACAATGCTATTAACTTTCATTTTTATTTTCAAGGGCCCCTTATTAGAAACCTACTAGATGACTTACTAAAAGCATTTAAAGTTGGTATGGTGCATAGTCATTTATAAGCTACATGCTAAAATTAGAACACATCTAGTGATTACTGAGAATTACTCAATTCTTTAGTTCACTAGATCTGGCCACTAAACTGGCTCATTGTAAAGCTCTCATTATGCTTAAGCACATGTAGATAGCTGAAATTCCTACTATTTGGTGAAGGGAGGTTTTATTGCTTCTTCAGTATCTTGAGTTGTCCCATGGTTTTATATCGGTGCTATTCTTGCCTTTTAATGATGTAATACTGTAATTTAGCTTTATCATTATCAATTTTGTTAACTGTAGGTTCTTTGACCCCAGATTGTGTATTTAAAACACATGTACATCTAGAGTACTTGGAGCTTGAAAATTTTCCAATAATTTGGCTTTAATACATATAACACATTATGGTTCATATATTAACTTGCATATTTCATTGTTTTCACTAAGTTCTCTTTACTGTGAGCTGCAGATGTTTTATTCTGCCTGTCAACTGTAGCTCAAAGTACTCTTTGAGAATACCTGTCACTTTCTAGGACTTTAGCAAAACTCCTTCCTGACACCCAGTATAAGCTGCCATTTTGTACTATGAAAGATTATAATATTCCCAAAGCATGTTTTGAATATGTGATATAAAACTTGAAAAATCAAAAAAGGCAACACATTTTATTGGCTAATATAGAAAGAAAACCAATAACTATTTTCCAAGGTTTCTCACTGTCTTCTGTTTCACAGCCACTTAGATGAGGAAAAAAGCAGTGAATATCAGTATCTTGATTTTCATAACTTAGATAATAGGCAAGCTTCCCTTGTTTCTAGATCTATTCTTCTGTGGATCTGGAGAGCTAATTAAAAAAATAGTGCCTGAGTACCAAAAGCATACCACAAGCATAGAGGATAATGCAGGCTGTTGATAAATTTTAATAGCTAATGAGAGTGTTAGTTATTTCAACTATCTGTCCATCTATTGCCATACCTTTATACTGTTTAACTTTTGGTCAAAAAATTTAATAAAATTTAGTTTGTCTAAAGAGTGGTATATTCTGAATCACAGGTGATCATCACCTTTTGGCTCTGAGTTTAACTAAAATAATGAAATTTCAAGAAAGCAAAGATAAAGGAAAATGGAAATGTAAATAGTTTAAAAATCTTTAGATATAAATTACAATACACAATAGAATTTAAATTTCAGTGGAAAACAGTAACATTTTCAATGCAGTCTTATCGTCACCAGAATGTGGTTAAGGACACTGACTTCTTTCTTGGTTGTAGTTCTTGTTGGTATTATTTGCTAAAAGTTAATGCCAGATATAACAGTATCCATACTGCATAAGGTGGTTGTGAGGAGCTAATGATTTAAATGTGTTGTGTTTAGATCAGTGTCTTGCACACAGTAAAGACTATACAGGTAGGTTTACTATTATTATCATTATCATCTCAATGAGTCTTTAGAATTCCTAAGAAGTAGGGTAGGTACTATTATATCTCGCTTTTATAGTTTTATGTACATGTGTGTCTCTCTCTTTCTCTCTCTTGCTCTCACACACACACATATATGAGAGGAAAGCTGAGTAATCTAAGGTTCAATAACTATTAAGCTGCAGAGCTGGATTCAAATTCCAGTCTGCCTGACTCCATAGTTCATATTCTTTAACTGCTGTGTATAAAGCTTCCGGACTGAAAATTGTTGCACTAATGATAAATATTCCTAAACTTGCATTTTTGTGTCTAACCTATCCTGGGGCTCTGGAATAGTTAACAATCTGCTACTGAAAACATTTTCAAATGACTAAAGAATTTAACCATTAGAATCTCATAATAATAAAACAAACTGTATACCATGGGGTAACATCATCATTATAGTTAATGAAACTTTAAAAGACTTTCACGTGGCATACTCCTTTTGCAGTTGATTGCACACAGCACCACATCAACAGCACAAATTAAACTCCCATGTAAACATCTGTTTGTTAAATAATATACAATTATAACAAAAGAGTTAGATGAATATGCTTCAAAAAAGAGTAATACAATCTCAGCTGCAGTCATTAAGATAAAAGCAAGATCAATTAAATGCTTTATAAACAGGGAACCCCACCATACATAGTTTACTGTAGCTCAGTATAGCAAATTAAGCCTGAATAAGGGAAGAAACTGAGGGAGGAAGCAAAGCAGGAGGGGACAGATTTAACTCAGGTCTTCCATTCCTGTCAGGTGATAACTGTGGCATGTGTTGATTAAAGCTGCAGGCTAAGGCCATGTTTCAACATATTTTCAGGTGTACAAAGGCTTTTTTTCTTTCCAGAGGAGGAAGTTCTGCTTACATCATGCCGTTAATATATGCTTAACTATGTTCCATTCATTCCTACCAAACTTCCAAACACACACTTGTCGGCATGGCAGAAAATAATAATAAAATCTCTTTTAGGAAAAGACATAAGACTGACCCTTAAAAATTAACAGACTATTTCTCACTGATTGTTCCATATACGTCAGATTAACCTACTGTCATAATTTAAGAAACACTTAGAAAACAAATACACTGAGTCATGTTCTCCAGAATAACAGATTATAGTTCAATTAAAAAGAATATTTTGTGTATGTTCGCACCATGCTGAGAATTAACACAATTTAGACACAAAAGTTGTGAAGTATAAAGATAGATGTGGAGATACTATACAAGTATTTCCATTATTCTTTAACATCAGCTGGGACAAAAATAATATCACAATATATTTTTCTTATCCTAAACACAGTGTCTGGCAAACTGTCTTCCACATAGTAGGTACAGAATTATTTGTTGAACTGAATGTGGGGCCACACTTTTTTTTTCCTAGTGAAGAAATAAGTCAGTATACTTAAGTGTTACTGATAATTCAGGAAAATAAAGTGCTAACTAGATAAATAACTTGTAAATTAGCACACAAAATGGAAAGAAGTCATTTGACAATTAATAGTGTTAGAGAAAACTTCTGCAAATAATGTTACTCCAGGAAAGAGGAGTGTATATTGTCCACAAATAGTACACTCAGTATCCACTATAAATATTTGTTAATCTGGCTTTTGACCTAACTTATATATGATATTAACTTACTATCTATATGTATTTTAATATATAATAAAGATTATGATGTAATAATATGCACATTTAATGTAACATGTAATGTAATAATATACAATGTACGTATTATCAAGTTTTAACTTAAGTCCTTTAAAGATAGGCATCAGAATGATTTTTAGAGTGCTCTGAGCATTATGTACATGTTAAGTTTTAATGAATACTAACAGTTTAGCAAATTTTGGAGGAAGTTTTTAAATCCCTCTCTAGGTAAAATCCTTTTCCTTTTTTTAAAAAAATTAAATGTATTGGGGTGACATTGGTTCATAAAATTATACAGGTTTCAAATATACAATTCAATAAATAATAAGTCATGTATATCTGAATTGTGTGTTTACCACCCAAAGTTAAATTTCCTTCTGTTACCATATATTTTATCCCCTATTATCCTTATCTTTCTTAATCTAGAGTGTCTATTAAATTGAACAACAGTCATAGCCTCTTTTTACATTTTCAAAATATTCTTAACTTACTCTGTAAAAGGGTTGGTGGTTTTTAATGCCTTCAGATACAAGCTATTAACAGAATGAAAACTGATAGGCAAAGGCAGGGAAGATGGTTGCCATCATGCAGATTCTTAGTTCTTATCTTCTCCCCTCTCTCATTACACAAAAATTGCTAAGAAGTCATGGGATTTGTCTCTGGTATTCTCTCAGTTCTTGTTCTGGCTGTTCCCTCACTCTTCATGGGTCTTCTGTCTCTATGCCTCTAACAAGAGCCATCCCAAATTACATTCCACTTTCCCTGCCTTATCAAAACTCTCACTCGCTCTGTGAATTAATTTCAGCCAGTGCTAGTATAACTCACTAAGAGATAGATGAAACAGTTAAACAGTTAAAAGTTTTCAGCAGATTAAATTCAGTCCTAGAAACAGGTGGTTCTTCTGTGTGTGTGAGGAAAGTATCTGGACTGAGATAATTCACATTAAATTATCAATAACTATTTCCTTCATAGGTAAAATCTACATTTATAAAAAAGATGCTTTTTAATTTATATTCCTTGTTACTTACAGAATACAGGCAATAAGACAATACTCAAGTAAAGTGTGAAGATGAGATTAAAAACATAAATGCAGAAGTTCAAAGTAGTCAATTATTAATCAATCTGACAGCCAGATCTTTAGAGAATCAATGAAACAGATAAATTGCTAGCCCAATTAATCCTAGAAAAAAAATGAGAAGAACAAATATTCAATATTAAAATGCAAACAGAGAAAGATAACTACAAAAGAAGTGAGAGACTAACTTTATATTTTGCACAAAATCTTAGCAGATAAATTTGAAAACCTGGATGAAATAACTTTCTAGGAAAATGTAAATGATCATAACTACATTTATTATATTATAGAAGAGATGACAAATTTAGAGAGCCCATAGACTACATTTAGGAAGCTACCAGTTAATCGCCCCAAAGTGCCAAATGTTTTCCCAGGTGAATTTCTTCAGATCCTCAAAGGACTGATAATTCTATTGCTTTTTAAAGAGAGAGAGAATTCAAAGAGCCTAATTTCTTTCTATGAAGCCAGCATAACAACAGTAAAGTAAAATCTGAGAAAAAGTATGCACATGCACACACATTCATAAATTTAGTCTCACTGGTGTAAAAATTGTAAATAAAATATTAAATCTGGTAGTACATTAAAAGAACAAAGCAAGCATTATTCACCATTAGGAAAATATATAAGAGATCATTATATTAACATGGTAAAGGAAAACAATGTGATTTCTAGAGACACTGAAAAGCTTTTGATAAAATTTGCTATTCCAATACTCTTTTACAAAAAGAAAACTAAAGTCACTATAATGATAAATTATTATGTATCAGAGGCATTTATAAGATAGATACTTACTGTTATCATTAGTTCACAATATTCCAAAGGAATGATCTAATTTTTAAAAAGAACAAAAGAAAAAGCACAAATATTGGAAAAGAGAAAGCAAAATTATTATTTGTAGGTGATCAGATGATGTTTCTGGAAATTCAAGAAAAATTAATAAAAATCTATTAGCAATTAGAAAGTGTGGTAGCTAACTAATTATGAATTTAACAAAAAATAGCTTTCCAATAAACCAACATAAAACATAAAAAATTTTATGAGAGTAATGACTCAAAAGTAACACATAAAGGTAAAAAAAAAACATGGAAAATCTATATAAAGAAAACTTTAGCACTTTAAGGTCATAAAAGATCTGAATAAATGAAGACGTACACCTTCTCTTAAGATAGAATTATTTCATATTGTAAAGATATCAGTTCTAAATAAAATAATCTATAAATTCAATGCAATTCTGATCCAAATTCTAATATAAGATTTTAGATTATAAATCTAATGATTTACACTAAATGATTCTAATGAGAGGTAAGAATCTCTGGAGCCAGACTGCCTGATTCAAATTATAGCTTCCCTACTTACTAGCCATATCACCTTGGGCATGTTACTTAATCTCATGCCTCAGTCTCCTCATCTCTAAGATGGGGATAACAACAGTATGTCCCTAATAGGGTTATAATAATGATAACAATACTTCTATATGCAAAAAACGTAATTCAGTACTAAGTGCTCAATACATACTGTTAGTATTATTTTCGGGGAAAACAAATGCAAAAATGTTCAAGAAAACTCAGAAAAATAATTGTAATGGTCATAATAGGAGAACATGGATTAGCCATAACAGACAGAAAATGCACCTCAAAACTACAGAAATGGGAACAGATTTATAGGCAGACAATCAAAGGACTTGAACAGAATCTAGAAGTAGAACCTGCAAACACACGGAAGTCTTGCTAATCAGATTCCTACCTCACAACTTTACCCTAAATGAAATTTACATAAATCAAAGGTTTTAATTACAAAATAATAAAACCATAAAAGTAATTGAAGTCTTGGAATAAGGAAGGGTGTTATAAGCATGTCACAAAATCCATAATTATATATAGAAAATAATAAAGTTAAAGACAAATGACTGTGAAAAATATTTGCAGTATATGTTAAAGGCTGATTCTTTATTATACAGAGAATTCTTAAATATCCATGAGTAAAAGATAACCCACCCAGTAGAAATATGCAAAAAAGGCAATTCACATACAAAAAACATAAATGGCCAATAAACACGTAACAAGATGCTCAACTTCACTGAAGAAAAACTGACTTTAATCCTTTATCATTATAATATCATCGCCTCTTACATATACTCTCAACTCTCTTGCCTTACTCTGATCTCAAAACCCCTATTCTGGCTAAATCCTATCTGGTTAAATCTCACTTTTCCAAATTCTATACCTCAGCCCCCCTTTACTGCAAAGCTTCTTCAGACATTTGCCTACACTTCTCTCCCATTTGTTCCTTCCCATTCTCTCTTAAACCCATTTCAGTCACAAAACTGTTTTTGTCATGATTGTGAAGGACCTTTATATTGTTAAATTCAATGACAATTGAAAGTCCTCATCTTATTTGACCTACTAGCAGCATTTGATATAATCTACCAGTCTCACCTTTTCAAAATAATCTCTTGACTCTCTTGGTTTTCCTAACTCAGTGACTGCTGCTTTTCTGTTTGTTTGTTTGTTTTTTCCTCCATCTCCCAACTTCAATCTGTCTCATGGCTCTAAATACCATTTGATGACTCTCTGCTTTATATTCCAGCCCAAAATTCTCCTCTGAAGTCCACACCTGTATAACCAATTGACTACTTGACACCTCCACTTGGATGTCTTAACAGGCAAACTTGCCATATTCAAAATCCAACTATGGATCCTCTCAGTCTTTTCATTTTAGTAAATGGCAATTCTATTCTTCCAGTTACTCACACCAAAAATATCTTGGTTTCGGTTTTGACTCCTTTTCCACCCCCCTCATCCTCCACATCTAATCTAGAGAAAAATATCTTAAAATTTATTTAACATTTGACTGCTTCCGACTAACTCCCCACCACTACACCTCCCTGCTCTAAGCCGCTGTCATCTCTCACTCAGAATATTGTAACTGGCTCTGCCCAAATCTCCTGCCTTCCAACTTTGGTTTCCTAGAGTCAGTTTTAAGAAATATTTTGTTATTTCTCAATCCCAGAGGGCACTTTTTCTCTGACTGGTTTTGAGACTCACTCATTTGTAGCTGAACTGGTTATGAAAAATAAGATAAAGGATGAAGACACAAAATTTATTCTAATTCCTTTCACTTTGATTTTCAGATTCCTTTAAGCTAGAAATACAGTGTGTATTATTTAAAACTGCTGGCCATGTGCTAGACACCAGAGTTCACAAAGGGAAAGGAAAATACAGGAGAAGTGAAAAGAAACAGGTCATGAACCCCTAAGGACTGGTCCTCTCTTGTTTCCTGGGGAGTGACAAAAACCCAAATGTGGCTTCATGGTACCTAACTAGGGGACCTGCTCTTTGGAAGCTTGCCTAAAGGCCAAATTTCAATACAGGGATAATCATTCCGAGTCTAGACATGGAAAAACAAGGATCATACTAATAAAATTGGAGTTTATTTCTTAATGAACATTAAACACAATTTATAGGTAACTAGAATTTAGTTTTACTGAGACCTTCTAAATGTTACATGTTACAAGCTTGTGAATTATTAAATTAGAATGAAAAACTTAGTTCCCTTGACCTAAGTCCTCCAGGAGGTAAGAGAATAAAGACATATATCTACAATCTCTGCTTCTCATGCAGTATTTATAAAACACAAATGATACAGATTAAATATTCTAGAGAGAACTGTGACAGTAAATAATTAAATGCTAAGTTAAGCGTTATGTAGAAAGTAAATACTATAAGATTTCCTATCTCATTGTATCTAATCTCTATTTTATACATTGCTAATGCATCACAGAAAGAAAATTTTGGATATTTTGGGTTTTTCTATTTGAAATATGTTGTTGAGAAGTTAAATGGATTTGAATTGCAGTACCAAAGAATTCCTAGTGTTCGTTTTACCCAATTTATCTAAGAAGCAGTTAGAATAGTAACAATCTTTGGACAGAATCTATTCAGAAAATAAGTAATATCTAATAAACTAGAAGGTCTTCTGAACTCACCACACTTACATTTTCATATAAATTTTATCTTAGAAAGTAAACGTTCTTAGTGGTTAAAGAAGTAGACATTCTGGGGAAAACACATAAATGGAAACTTTAATATCATATACAGAAACAAGCAGAGGAAGGGGTATTTCCAAAATATTTTAAAGAAATTATGACCTATTGAATTTCTACTGCTGATAAAAAGAAAAGCCAAACCAATCAGTGCCACTTATGTAGTTTTACACCCTGCCCAACCATGCACAATGAAGTATTTACTAAGTATTCAGTGTTTTAACTGTAGTTGTTTTTCAGTTATGAATTAGTTAATCTTTACAAGAGCCACATGAAGAATTATTGTTATTCTCATTTTATAGATAAGGAAACTGAGACAGAGGGGTTACACAACTTTCCAAAGGTAGACTAGTTAGTACTGTAGCCAGGATCCAACCAAAGCCATGTGGCTCTGGAAACCACACTCTGAATATACTGCCTTTCCAAAGCAAGCAGAATACTAGAACTAACTACCAAGTAAAATATCCTCAGAACAAACAAACAAAATATAGGTTCACAATGAATTATTAAATGCTTCATTTACAAGTACTTAATCAAATCTTTCTGAACTCAGAATCTAAGAAAATGAAGTTTAAAATATCTTTATTGTTCATCTTTACATCTGAACCACAATGGCGGACACTTAACTACAAAACTTCAGTTCAGAGATTGTTTTATTCCCTTGATTTAAAATTCTGGTGGCATTGCAAACCATGAATTTCAAACTCCAATGCATGGCCTCAATTACCTTTTTATTTTACCTTTTACCATTCTGCTCAATATATTCTATTCCCTAGACATCACTGTGCTTTCATGCTTCCTCTTTGCCCTTTCTCCTCTGTTGCCAAATTCTGATAGTTATACCTCTCCATCTCCATGTCACCACTCTCCTTCAAACCTTCATCTCCCTTCCTCAGGATTACTAAAATACCTACCTCACTGGTTCCTTGTCTCCATATACTACACAGTAGCCAGAATGATCTTTTTAAAACATAAAGCATATTCACAGGTTCTGGAGATTAGGAAATGAACATATTTGGGAGGCCATTATTCTACCTATAATACTTCTCCACTAAAAAGTAAGCTCCATGAGAGCAAGGACATTGTCTTGTTAATTCCAGTAGCCTATGTTCCAAGCATCACAAGGTCTATTGAAGGACCTTGAGATACTTGTTGAATTAATGAACAAATAAAACACGACTGCTTGTGTGATGCTCTTCTTGACTCTTCCTGACTCTTGTTCTAACCTTTGTGCTCCTGTATAATTTTTTATATCTCTGCAATAGTGCAGATATACCATGATGTTTTTGTTATGTTTACATGCTTATCATTAAGTCTTTGGCCAAGTATGAAGTGTTTTAATAATATATGAATAAATAAGTGCTGCGAAAAATGTGTTGAATCAATGAATTTTAATGTGAAAAGGACATTACAAGGTTTCTAAAAGTTTATGTTAATAATTTTGTGGTTGTCTTCATGGCTTCCTAATACAGTATGAAGTATTCTTACAATGTGACAATAAAGGATTACCCTGCTGTGAAATTCATGTTAATGAATTTTAAATCTCAAAAGGGTCTGAAGATAATTTTCAGCCCCATATTTCACACTTGAGCTGCAAAGAAGCTAAGTAATTTGTCTAGTTACACAAGAAATTGTGAACCTGGCACAAAATCCTATGGATTTTCTATAAAAATCTACTTCCTGAGGTTGCCACAGAGATTAAATTAATGCATTTAAAAGCACATAAACAGAGCACCTAGCACCAAGTAAGTGCTCTATAAATAGCGGGGGCATAGATGCTTTTATTCTCATAATTATCATAAACACTGTATTTCTATTTTCAACAATAAAAAGAACATGCAAATTAGGTACTCAATAAATACTTGTTAAATGGATGAATGATTAAAAGTAAAATACAAACAAATATAGTTAAACAACTTTTAACATGTTAAATGCTTTCCTGATTATTTTTATTTATATAGAAAAAAAGCAGGTAAAAGGTCAAAAGCACTTTTATAATAATATTAAAGTGTTTCGTTATTTGCAAAATTCACTGTGTTGACATTTGCACTGATGTAAAGGCAATGGTGAGTATAACTCTTGGTGCCTTAGCACAATTTAAGACAGTGGTAACAAACTGTATCCTTTCATTCTTCACTGTCACTCATTTCCATTAAAAAAACTCCCAATTTCACTTAAGAATGCCCTGATACAGTAAAAATTATTAAATCTTGACCCTTTAATATAGTCTTTCTAATATTCTTTGTGACAAATGGGATGTGCATATAAAACACTTCTGCTGGATATCACAGCATGCAACTGTTCTGAGTTGCCAGCTGAACTACCTGCTTTTTTCATGATATACCAGTTTTACTTGAAAGAACAAATATGGTTTTTCAGACTTGGGTATTTTGCAGATATTTTCTAAAACATAAACCAAATAAGCCTTTCACTTCAAAGACAACAAAAGACCAATTTTGTAGCTAATGATAAAATGTGATCTTTCAGGTATAAATCAGAACTTTGGAAAACATGTAAGTGACATCATGAGTTTCATAGCTTCCCAATTTTAAAGACTTTTCTGGATATGCTAAAATTAAATGTGTCAGTGTTTGGAAAATCTATACAACTCAGTGAGCCAATATATTCCAATGACTAATGCATAATGCTACAAATTCATAAGTGGGTAAAAGACCCACTTAAAGTTCAAGACAGACCAATGGATTTTGATGTAACAGACTATGAAATTCATTATATGATATCATATTCCACACTGCAACTAAACTTTAAGATCTGCTACTTAATCAGTTTTGGCATAGTAATCAAAAAATGCCTAATTATCTGAAAAGGCTAATTCCAACTATATATATGTATGTGTGAGGCTAGTTTAACATACTTCAACTAAAAGAAATTAAAGATTGAATGCAGAGCAGATATGAGAATCCAGGCGCTCTATTATTATTAAGAATCAATTAGCAAATATTTTAAAATTTTGTTTTAGTTTTGAATACAATAAGCATTAATAAATATAACTCATATAATCAAAAGCATTTTGAGGTCTTCAAGTATTTTTAAGAGTGTAAAGAGATCCTGAGTTAAAAAAATTTTGAGAATTGTACTATTTATTAGGTAGCTAATAAACCACATATACTTATTCACATCTGTGTTAAAATTATAAAGTTCAGGTCCTCATTAATACTAGACATATTTCAAGAGATCAATAACTACATGTGGCTAGTGGCTCTTAGACAGAATAGATATAGAACATTTCTATAATCATAGAAAGTTCTGGAGAGTGCTGGTCTATACAATATTTGGGGGGAAGTTAATTAGGATTTTACTAAATGTCACTAGTATAATTCTTTCAGTACTTTATCATACTTGTTTTAAGTCTTTAAAAAGAATATACGCCTTTTGAGTGCAAGGACTAGAACACTGATATCTATACTTATGTATATATATGATATTGTTATGTATATATGGTATGATACTGTATCCCATAAAATGCCTTACACATATACAATACTAAAAATAAAGATGCTGCAAATAAGATACCTGCTAAACTGAATATTTATTAAATATTTGTTGAAGGTTTTACATGATAGGCATCATGTGATTGTTTACTTTTCATATTTCAATATATTTCTGTCCAAATTTACAAACACTGGGTCTCAACTTTTTGTTTTTATGCATTTATAATAAGCTACTTTGTAAATAGTCAATTTTTATTAACTTATCATTTCCATAATAAGGTTTTAAAAATATTTCTTTTCAATAGTTATTGGTTAAACTAAATTGTATCTGGTATTTTTACTGTAAACATCTTTGCTGCAGACATTTTTGCTGCAAGCATTTATGCTGAAACATTTTCACCATGTAACTAATCGGCCATATGTCAATTTTGCTGTAAAAAAAGATAAAATTACGACAAATAAGAGGGACATGAAAAGACATAATGAAACATGAAAAAATGAGTAAAAAACAAAATTAAAAAGACTTTATTCAGATGTGTGTATATTCATGGCAATACTACACAAATAATTAATTTTATTTTGTGGACTGTACCTAAGCACTTGTCTTCATTCGGTAGATGTGGATTCAACTCTGTACCTTCAAAGAAGGCCCTCGGCCTCTCTTTCTCTTTCCAAGATAGTGTGTTTCAAAACCAGCTCTTAGGGCAAATCATTGTCTGGAAGTAATGTTCACTATTTTAAGACCATCACCACCACCGCATCTACTTGTCACTGTGTAGACCATTATGAAGGCTAGTTAAAATTTAAATATCGTATAAAACTGGAAGTAGCTGAGAGAACTTCATCAATGGAGAAATGAAACCAAACTGAGAACTAGCTTAAAAACATTAAGTTTGTCAAAGTGAAGGCAGCTGATTCATCAATGGAGAAATGAAACCAAACCAAACCAAACCAAACCAAACCAAACCAAACCAAACCAAATGAAGCAAAAGAAAACAAACCCCGAACTGTTAACCAGTTATTTTATTTTTTATGGCAAAATTACCTCTGCCCAGACAGTTTCATGGCAAAAATGTTTACAGCAAAAATGCTGTGGCAAAAATGTATATGGCAAAGATGCTACAGCAAAAGTACCTAAAACCAAAATAAACAGGTCTTACAGTTTATAATCATGGACTTTCAAGTTTTCCACAGACTTCTGTGCATGTAGTTGAAAGCAATGTTCATAAAGTACCATTAAATCTATAAATAATTAAATGATTTGTTTTAAATGAATTAGTATCACCTGGGGTTTACAGAACAAGTTTATTCCCATATAGCTTTGTAAGATTCCTAACTTTCTGAAATTTCAGCACCTATTATTTTGATTTGACAATCCTACTAAAAGTAATGAATGGAATTTATAAAAGCTTGTTAAAATTAACTTATAAAATATATTTTGCTTAATTACACATTAAGAGTTTTACCTACCAAGATAACTGTAAAGTCTTTTGGAATACCAAAAGCTAAGCACAGCCTGTAGTGCTCTACTTGCCTTCTATTATTCCTCATACAGCAGTTAGCGATTTGTAACATAATGAATGCTGCTCATTTTCAGTTTAGTTTAAGACAATGCTTCCTGGCATGCAAGACCACATTTATAGAAAGAAGAATAACAGGAGAAGGTATATGGGTTTCTGGCCAGGGACTTTTCTGGTCAACAACCAAGATATGTAACCTGGAACTAGGTGAGAGATTAGCTACTTGTAGATATACAAAAGCCCTCTGCCAATTTAGGACTATGCATCATCCACCAAAGATTCTTTTTGGAAAAAGAAAGTATTTCTTCATAAATTTGCTTCTTGGGTGAGAGAAGCAAAACCATAAAACTAATATACTATTTATATAGTATGAAGTAAGTACTGATTTGAGTCTTATGAAATCACCCTTACTCTATGCAAATGAATGTGTACCACAAGCTGAAACACAGGAACTTATTTCTTCAATAAAAGTTAAATAAAAATAATTGCTATTCAAATGAAGTACTTTTTGTAGATTGTAAACTTTATATTATGCTAGCTTCTAAAGCTACTGTATTCAATTCTGTCTTGCTAGCTAATTCTAAACAATATTTCTGTAACTAGAAAGGCTTACAAATAAGAGCTAATTTCTTCACAAAATTTTATTTTCCATATAAATCATATGTGTGCCTGTGTAGCAATTTTTTCCAAGTAACATTAATCAGTAGCTAAGGGTAAATTTTATAGTATATCTGCAGTGGTAGAAATTTTTTAAAAATTAGATTTTAAGAGTCAAATTGGGTTGTTAAATTTTAACATGGCAAAATTAGGAAATTTAGATAAAAGTCATATGGCTATTTAAATAATTAATAAACTGGAAAAAAGATAAATTTTAGTAAGTTCAAGTAACATTTGTAAATAGTAGCCATCTAAGATATTATATTAAAAGGTAGTATTTGGCGTGCATACGAGGCAGTTTATTAATAGAAGCCATAAAGGTATAATCTAACAGTGTAACAGAGGCTTTCGAGTTAGTCTGATTTGAGTACAAATAATGGGTCAAACACTCGATGGCCAGTTACTCTTGGGTAAGTTTTCTTTAAAGGACTGAATTAGGCAATTTATGTAAATTGCTTGGCACAGCAAATGATACAAGTAAGTGATTAATACCTGACCCTACATCCCACACACACAGTGAGATTCCCCAGGACACAAATATATTTACAAGTATTTCACCTTGATTCATTCCAGTTATCCATAGTAAGAAATTTTAAATATTGTATTTCAATGCCATTTTTAAGTTTAAGTAAGAAAATTAAAAGATTTAGATTCCAAACATGCAGTTGTATACTAAGAGCATCAAAAACAGAACCTCAGCATCCTATCAGACTCTTTCCCTCATGTAATAATTCTGTGTATAGTACTCCTGACATATTCATTCATTTTTAAAACAAGCAGTCTAAGCCCTTTATATCTTAGATGGGGGATGAAGAGAAAGAGTTTGAGATGGAGTTTGAGGGAGTGGTTGAGAGCGTTTGAATGAGTGACAGAGAGAAAGAGACAGACGGACAGATGGACAGACAGACGGACAGATGGACGGACAGAAATATGAGATAGAAACAGATTGTCTTGCCAAAATTTGAGGCCTTGGATCAATAATACCTGGAGCCATCACCTCTCATACTTTTCAGTTATATGAGCCAATAAAATCCATTCCATGCTCTCTATCCTCCACCCCCCATTCTGGCATGTCTACTGGCTGAGCTGAGTTTCTGAAACTTACAATCAAACGGTCTTTATTAATACTATAATTACGGGTGAGGATATAGCAATTAAATAGAAAAGAGGATTTATTTCCACCATATGCATTAAAATTCTTTAGTAATGATGAATTCAGCATTTATACTCAGAATACTGATTCCAGAGCTTGTGTCCTTGATCACAATGCTTTGGCAAATGGCAGCACAATTACAGTCATATATCACATAACGATGTTTTTAGTTGACAGTGGACCACGTAGATGACAGTGGTCCCATAAGATTATAGTGAAGCTGAATTTCCTGTAAGAAATAGAAGGATATGTGATTCAGGAGGAATTTTTTTTTCTGTGGCAGGAGCAATATCTGTGGCACTTGGCAATACACCTCTCTTAGTCATAGCATCTCACTTTTGAGTGCACAGATTACATCCCAGTCAGTTGGCCACTGACCTGTTTCAGCACAGAGGAATCTATCCCTTCATCACTACATATTTAGAGAGTACTACCACCTTCCCAGATCTAGCCTGAGGGTCTTCAGAGTACACTGCTGTAAATTCTTTGTTGAGGACCTAAGACCCTGTACAAGGACACAGGTCTGTCCACAGGAGCTACCTTAACAAGTACTGAGTGTCACTGCCACTTTAGTAAAAGCTCTCTGTGGTAGTGTGAAACCAGGCTGTCCTTATACTCTGTAAATGTTTTCAGGTTGAGTCAATGGAATCAAAAAATAAATTTCCAAAGTCAAAATACTGAGTCTTCAGTTTTATACCCTATTCATGTTAAACACTCTGTTTTTCATGAATACCACTAAGTTCCCTAATCTGACCACTGCTCCAACATGCAATAGCCAAAACCACATTGCCATGACAATCCTCTATGTTCCTTTACCTCTCCATCTTGATTTCTTCCCCCATTCTGCCTGCTTTATTGAAACATAATAGACAATTAGTTGCTCATATTTACATTGTGCAATTCAATGAGTTTTTTTTTTCAATTATATCTGGCATACAATATAGTAGTTTTAGTTGTACAGGACAGTGATTAGAGATCTATATAACTCACAAAGTGGTCACCCCAATCCCACTAAATCTACTACCCCACTTCCCCTTACATATTTATTACATTATTACTATTTCTCTTATACTACACTTTATATCTCCATGTCTATTTTGTAACTATCATTTTATGCTTCTTAATCCCTTTGCCCTATTTCACCACCTCCTGAACCCTGCTTCCATCTAGTAGCTCTCAAAATATTCTCTGTATCTATGAGTTTGTTTCTGTTGTTGTTTTGTTCTTTAGATTACACATGTATGTGAAATCACGTGATATTTGTCTTTCTCTATCTAACTTTATTCAGTGCAATAACCTATACATCTATCAAGGCAATGTCATTTTCCATCCCCTTCTTTTTGTCTCTGTGTGTCTTTTAATTTGAAGTGAGCCTTTTATATGCAACATATGTAGGGTTCTTATTTTCTAATCCATTCAGCCACCCTATCTTTCAGTTGGAGCACTTAATTCTTTTCCATTTGAGGTACTTCTTGTTAGGAATGTAGTTATTACCGTACTTTATTCATGTTTTTGAAACACATTTTTTCTTCTCCAACATTTCCTGTAATACTGGCTTGGTGTTGCTAAATTCCTATAGCTTATTTTTGTCTTGGAAGTTCTTTATCTGTCCTTTGATTCTAAATGATAGCTGGACAAAGTATTCTTGGTTATAGATCCTGGGTTTCATTACTTTAAATATTTTGTGCCAAGCCCTTCTGTCCTGCACAGTTTCTTTTGAGAAATCAGCTGCCAGTCTTATGGGTGCTCCCTTGTAGGTAACTAACTGCTTTTCTCTTGCTGCTTTTAAGATTCTCTGAACATTTGGCATTTTAATTATAATGTGTCTTGGTGTGGACCTCTTTGAGCTTATCTTTTTGGGGACTCTCTGAGCTTCCTGGAGTTGTATGTGTATTTCCTTTACTAGGTTATGGAAGCTTTCCATCATTACTTTTTCAAATAGCTCTTCAACTTCTTGTTCCCCTTCGGGTACCCCTATGACTTGGATGTTTTTACATTTAATTTTGTCCCATAGGCTCATTAAAATATTATTATAGTCTTGATTTCTTTTTTCTTGCTGTTCCAATTGGTTGCCCTTGGCTTCCTCATCCTCTATATCAGTGGTTCGACCCTCTTCTTTATCCACGTTGTTGATTCCCTCTAACATACTCTTCATTTCAGATAATTTGTTCTTCATTTCTGACTGGTTCCCTTTTATAATTTCCATTTCCATTTTTATGTTTTTTTTTTTTAAATTTCTTTGTTAAAGTTCTCACTGAGTTCATCTACATTTCCCCTAAGTTCAAACACTTTATAACCAGTGTTTTGAACTCTGCATCTGTTAGATTGTTTGATTCCATTATTCCTGGATCTCTGTTCTATTCTCTTACATAGTTTCTGCTTCTTTGTCTTCCCATTTTGGCTGCCTTTCTGTGTCTGTTTCTATGTAGTAAGTAAAGCTCTTCAGTCTCCTGGTTTTATTAGTATGGCTTTGTGTAGAAGGTGACCAGTGGCACAGTCCTGAGAGGGGTTCAGCTACAGGCCAAATTTAGCACAAGCTTCTGGCCCTCTAGGGCCACATGTTAATATTCAGCAAGCAATCCACAGATGCTGTGCTTATAGTTGCCTCAAGAAAACACACCAGAAACTGAGGCCAGCTGCCTCCAGTGTGGGTCTTGGGGCTGGCTTAGTAAGAGCACCGGACTCATGGAGAACACAACTGGGTATGGCTTGGGTGGGACCATGAGCTGAGAAAAGCGAAGTTTTAGGGAATCCTCTGAGCAGACCTCTGACATCCAGTTATACGATGTCTCAGCTACAGCAGCGCCTGCGTCAGCACACTGGAAGGGTAGAGGGCTCAAGAGAGGATCCCACCAGCACTTCTGCCCAGGAGAAAGCATTGCCTTCCAGCCCTCACTCCAAGAACTCAGTGTTACCCTGTAAGTCCCTGGTGCCCCGTGAGCAGCTGATTGGGTGCTGGTGCTCAGAGCGAGCAAGTCGTCACTGCAAAAGTCTGGTTGCAGACACAGCCCCTTTAAGAGGCATCTGCAACTGCTGGCTGCTGTGGACTCTGTCCCACTCAGCCACTCAGGACCCGGCAGCCTTGAGTCTTTGCCCCTTCTTGCAGACTGATTAATTATTTCTTTCCCTAGTTGCAGAGTTCTGTTCATCTAGATCCCAGGCGACTTTGCTTACAGTTTGCTCCATGTTTCTGTCCCGACTTTGATGCAGTTGCAAGAGAGATGAACAAAGCCTCTATCATCTATCCCATTTTTAGGTCCTCCCTTGATTTCTTATTCCTACTGAGCCTTAGGCCATCTTTTACTTTCTCTTAACAGTCACTATCATGGTGATCTACACCTTACCCAGCCAGTTTTTCTTTGATATTTCTACTCAACCCAGCCCACAACTCTGTTCATGCAGCAGCACCGATAGCTTCGATGTTCTATTTCTGACCCTGTCAGGAAGATGCAGGAGGAGGGCTTATGGGAGAGTGTTTAGTGTTTATAGTCTATAGTAATGTCCTAGGCCTTCACATTCACTCACTACTCACTCACTGACTCACCCAGACCAACTTCCAGTTGAGCTCTATTCAACTGCGCCATTTTAAATCTCTTATATCATATTTTTTTCTATATCTTTCTATGTTTAGATATGTTTAGATACATTTGTCTTTGTGTTACAACTGCCTCAGTATTCAGTACATTAACATGTGTATAGGTTTTAGCTTAGGAACAATAGGCTATACCATACAGGCTAGGTGTGTAGTAGGCTATACCTTCTAGATTTGTGTAAGTGCATTCTATGAAGTTTGCACAACAATGAAATTGCTTAATGAATTCCTCAGAATGTATCCCCATCATTACGCCCCATCAGTGACACATGACTGTATATATACCCTTGAAATGTAGTAACAGAATTCTTTTCTGAATTAAGACAAGGTTTAATCATATATTTTGACACTTTGTAAAGAGAACAGAAAGCAAGAGAGACTGCAATAATGCAAATGGTATTTTCCTATTCTTAAAAATTTAGTTAATCAAGAAATTATTTCTTTTCCCCAAAATATCTCTTCTATATTCACAGGAAAAAGTGTACAATTCAAAACCTATTTCCTCAGTTATATAAAAGATGTCAGCCCTGTATTTGTACTTAAAATACGTCTTCCATCCAGATCAAAGGAAAGTGCTATCCAAAGCATGATTGTGGAGACATAAAGATCTACCTTATTATACAATCTTGCCTTTTTGAGCAAAGAGACTCACAAGAGGTGTTTATTTAGGGAAAAAGTAAATAACAAACACTCAAACTAGATATTTCTGTTATAGAAGGTGTTATATACAATCTGGCACTAGACTTTCCAGGCATCTTTCCAATGATTTACAAACAGGATACGGTGGGATTAGCTTGTGTACTAGGAATAGTCAGATCACAAGACGTCCCCAGTTGTAAAACCTAAACAACAGAAGGATTCTCTGTAAAACTCTTGGGTTATAAAGTTAGACTGACTCTATAACCATAGAATCTTAGTATTCTAAAGACTTTAAAGTGAAGTTATAGACATAAAACTATATTTCAAGAAAAGTGTTTCAAAAGGCCAAAATGAACTAGAAGTCAAAGAATATCCGTAAGGAGTTCCTCAAACTGTCCTGTTTTCCTCAAGTATCTCTTAACTAAGAACAGATGTCAATCTGAGTCACCCTGGGGGAGCGGAATCATGTTTTCTCTAGGTAATACATTTTGTATTCAACTTGAAACCTCAAGCTGACAAGAAGTAAAACAACATCTCTCACCTTACAACTCTATTGCATTTTACAAATTACAAAGCATTTGAACCAGAACATCCTCAGAACAATACTATGAAACTGGTAGAGTTAGTATTACAATTACTTTCTAAGGAAAAGGCATACGTACTTTAGTGAAGTTAAGCAAATTACTTAAATTCACACAGTAGTTAAGAAAGGTTTAAAAACAGGTCTCTGCAGTTCTCTCCAAAGTACCATGGTATTCCACAAATAAATGGAAGACTCTTGCTAGGTGTTTTAAATATATCATCACATTTTCTAAAAAATCTTTGGGCTATTTATATACATGCATATATAATTTTGTTTGATACCTTCAAACGATTATTCCATCCATTGGTAAACATTTGTATCCCAATTTCTCAATGAATGGGTAGATGTTCAGTTCTAGAAAAATATGCCCTTAAGTACCATCAAAATACAAGCTGCTATACAATAATTTTTCAGACTGGTAAAAATGAAACAAAGAAGAAATCAAATGAAAAAGTAAATTTCAAGCCAAATATTTTAAAATCTTTAAAAATGGATGTAATTGATATACTTCAAAATTTGTGGGAGACTGATGCTATAAGATCACAACTGAGGAAACTGGGTCAAAATATTGTCTAATACAAATATGATTAATTCAGAATTTCTAATCTTTGTATTTAAAATAAAGGTTTACTAACATACCAACTAGACAACTCTTCTTTTTTGGGTATATTGTTCTAACCCAAATTTCTTCAGTAGACATTCCCCCCAAAGTAAGAACTACTGAATAGCAACCTACCAAATATTTATAAATTTTCTGTAAGAAATGCTTTTTTCAATTAAAAAAAAATGAAAACTTGGTTGATTTATCTTATATGAAAGTTTCAGAGAGAAGCCCAATGCTATGCTTAAGGACCAATCCTCTGTCTCTATATATATTGGCTGATTGATTGATAACCTATATTAAGGTTATTATTAAGAAAACATAAAACTTGATTAGGTGGAAGGTTTAAAACATAAATCAATAAAATCCTATGATTTGGTAAACTACTTTAAAGAGAAAAACCTATGGAATATGTTATACCAATAATCCACATGTAAAGAAGATAATTCTCACCTCGGAAAAATAAAGTATATCTGAGCAGCATAATGTTCTAACAGTAGTTTAGCAAACCAGGAGCTGTTAAGTTCCAATAACCTATTATTCACACCTCTTTAATCACTGCCACAGAGTCGATTATAAATAGCTTCATACATTTTTAAATAAGGTCATTTGAAATGAAACAAAGAAGGTAGTAAATATTCTTGTACATAAGGAATTCTGATCCTAACACAAAAGAGAACTGTGTATTGCTCAAATGTTCAAAATAAAGAAAGCTAACAAAACCTTCTATTAACTACACCAAGTACATACTCTGTGTGGATTCGGTGAAATAACTAAATTGCAGCACCGTTTAAACACAGCAGCTTTAAAAGAAAATACTTTCCCCAATAAATTTCCTTCATTACTGAGACATTAGCCATTATTCACAGTATAATAAAAGTAAAATATAATAATTAATTTGTTGATCTTCCTTAAACAATGCTATGCAAAATCATGATGCAAAGACAATCTATAAGGGAAATTTAGTCTCGATGATGCCATTGGCTAGTAATTACTTGATACAGCTGAAATCTAACATTTCTTCAACATGAATTAATAAAAATATGTGCTAGAGAAGTAGTAAAATGTTTTAATGGAGTGTCAGAATACTTTTCAGAAGAAAATTACATTAAAATTGAAAATAAGGGGATAAGGTACCACTTAGAAGGCAAGGATCTAAAATAAGCTGAAACCAACCAACCAAAATAAAACAAAGGCATCACAACCAATCAACAACAAAAACAAAAGCAACAATTTGGTTTTGTATAAAGTGTCCTTTACAACAACTGATCATTACAGAATCTCTAACAAAAATATAAACTCTCCCAATTATTCCAGAGTGGTTTTCTACCTCAGAACTATGAGAAACTGGTAGCACCTTCATTACCTGTTGAAATGAGGGTAGCGAATTACTAAAATTCCTCAGTTAAGTACTTCAAGATGAACAGAATCAAAAAACTGGGCCCGAAGAACATTTGATAGTAAGTAACCACAATCAGATTTGCTTTTAATGAACTATTTTAAGACTTCCCATTAAGTTTTCAGACTTGAACATCCCATGAAGTTTTCAATTCTGAATTTTTTGGACACAGAAGCTTGCTATACCACCAATTTTCTTCCATTTTCCCATTTCTTCTTAAAAGTGTGTCTGCTTACAGATAACTCAATAGATAAAACACTTTGAGAAGAGACAAATTAGAGGTTTCTGGCTACTTAGTTCCTTAAACACTGATCCTTATGCATTTATAATATATAGTAAACGACCTATTGGGAGTATGCCTATTGCATTTCTTTGTTATCAGAATGATTTGAGAACAGAAAAGTAGTTAGAAAAGCATGTATGATATAAGCATGTTTTACAGTCTTAAAAAAATCACTAGCATGTCTCAATTTTTACTGAACCATTCATTTCCTTCACCTGGTTTTGGAACTGTCAACTTAAAAACATAATTTCTTGTACAATAAAAGTTAATCACCTCCTGGATTCTGTATTCTATCCATAAAATATTTTTTAAATCAAAACTTTTAGTTTATCATTGTCAATTAGATATCTTCTGACAAGGTAAGTACCAATAGAAAATTGCTGACCACAGAGAAAACCAAGGAACTAATTTCCACCCATATTCTAGAAGAACTACATAAAGTTTTCTGAAATCAATGCAGCACTGTTATCCATATCAAACTCTTTATTCTATACTTCTCTGCTACAGTCATCAAAGTTTTACAGACTATAGCTCATATTAAAAAATACATTTCTGATATGGAATCTATGTTTTTCTAAGGCCATAATTCTAATGATGCTACACCACCATATTTAATGCTGTTTTTCAATAGTAAAATATACAAGGATCTTCAGTGGAGATGATAATCTGACAATACTATCTCTGACTTAACTCTTTGTTAAGTATAAATATAAAATTACTTTTCATAGTAGTTTAAATATATGACCTTAAAATTATTCTACATTTATAACCTTACAAAATACAGTGTACATTTCAAAATATGGAGCTTTCTAAAGATCTTTGGTTAATACCCCTAATATAAGGATGCCGAAATGATAATTCTTATTCTTCTATTTCATATCCTCAGAAGTTCACTCAAATGTAAAGACTTATAATGAAGATCTTCGGCTACTGCTGCATCCTATGCCAAGCACTTTGCTTTCCCTATATTTTCTGAAGTGATTTACAGGACTTTAAGACATAAACGCTGTGTCCCAACCATAACATCCTTTGGAAGGAAGACTGATTTTACAACTTTAAAACATGCTAGTCAGTAAGGGAAGAAGGGAGACAGAGAATTCTCAGCCAGACTAACCAAACTAGCTAGAGAAAGGATGGCCAGTAGTTCAAATATCTATCTATGTGGCAAAGTAAAACAGATTTATCAGGGTCAGTGTCTATATCTGAGGGAATCAGATCTAGTCATTTGAAGTCAAGTGGAAACTGAACATTTATGGAATGAAGGAAGAGAATGGAGAAGGAACCATCAAAGATACAGAGAGAAGAACAACATGCCTTGTTGGAAGCCAAAAGGTGCAAGAGATTTCATGAAGGGGCAAGTGAGGCAGGCAGAATTCTAAGATGATTAACTTTCAGTGATTCATGCCTCTGTATAATCCCTTCCTCTTGAATGTGGACTGGAGCTATAAATGTGATGGGTTAGCACTCCCATTATAATATGAAACTGTATGATAAATGTAAAGAGATTCTGCAGATGTAATGAAGGTCTCTAATCAGTTGACTTTTTGTTTATCAAGATCATCCTGAGTAGGCCCAACTTAATCAGACAAGATCTTTAAAAGAGGGCTTAGGCTTCACCTGAGCTGAGAAGCTTAAAGCTGCAGAGACTCTTCTGCTGCACTTGAAGAAGCAAGAGTCATGCTGTGAACTGCCTACAGAAAGGGGTAGGCTTCCTCTAAGAGTAAGGAAAGGAATAATCTGAATGAGCTTGGAAGAGGACCCTGAGCTAAACATGAGAGTGCAGCTTGGCTGACACCTTGATTGCAACATTGAGCAAAGGACCCAGTTAAGTTTTGTGTGGACTCCTGGCCCACATAAAATGTGATAATAAATGTGTGTTGTTTAAACCACCTAATTTGTGGTAATTTGCTATAAAGAAATAGAAGAAAAATCTGTTACGCAAGGTCTCAGTTTTTCTAAGAGTAAAGGAGAATTGAGATTTACTCTTTAGCTTGTCAGGTCCCTGACATGTATTAAGACTTAAGAGGGCCTGAGTTTCAGCAAAGATAATCAAAGTAGAAACCTAGCAGGATAAATCAGAACTACAAGGGGCTAGGGGAAAGATGTAGTTAATTGATAAGAGGGACTCATAGTTCATCCAGGACATTCCAGATACTGAGGTTGGGACAAATGGGAAAATTCCACACCATATCATTTAGCAGGCATGAGGCCAATATACTTCTTGCTTTGCTCAGGTCTGGGTGGTCAGATTAGAAGTCACTTGATGAAAGATATCATGCCTATCATATTCACTGATTCTATATCCTCCACTACCAGCTAGCACCTGGCACATTTTCAGCATTCAAATAAATATTGTTGAATAAATGAATGAACAAATGAATGAATGACTTTCACACTGGTCAAGGTGAAGCAGTTCAAAATATCTGAAATTATATGAGGAAAAATTACTATAAGTTGGCACTATTCTTTTGACTCCATGGTAATATCCAATTTAACTCATGGTTTAAGTATGAATAATATGCGTGATATACAGACACACCTTATTTTATTGTGCTTTGCTTCATTGTGTTTCACAGATGTTGCCATTCTTATAAATTGAAGGCAAGACCCTCCACCAGCAAAAAGGTGATGCTTTTTTTATGTTAGTCTGAAACAGAATCTGTGGTATTTCCAAGGTATGCCTGTAGTCAATATCCAGCTAATCCACAATTATCTACTAAGTGCCTACTGTGGGCCAGATGCTGGAGTAATACTTCTGCAACATCTTCCTAACTGACATCTCTGCATTCAGTTTTGCTGTTCTTTTTCCAATTTCGGCATGTCAGCCAGAGTAATCTTTTTAAGATAAATCATCTTATTTCATCCCCCTGTTTAAAACCCTTTAATGGTTTCTCATTATACTGAGGATAAAAGCCAAAGTCCTTAACTTGGCTTTCCATAATGTGGCCTCTGCCCCCCTCTCCAGCTTTATCCCTTGCCACTCTATCACTTCAGAGCATTCATTCATGTTACATCCCTGCCTGGAACATTCTGTCTTTGCCTCCCTCCTACTCACTCCTCAGATCCCATTTTAAATCTCTACTTAAATGTCACTTCTCCAAACATCTTCCAATATAAATTACCTATCCTATACAGCATTTATCACATACCTTGTAGTTATATTGTAATAAGACTTTTTAATATTCATCTCCTCCATTACACTGAAAACTCCACTAGGTCAAGGATTATATCTCTTGCTCAGAGAAACATCACCAGTACTAAGAACATTTAGTGCATATTTGCCAAATAAATAAAAGTAAAGGCCTAGAAGACTACCAACTGCAAAGTATAATAGCTCTTGCCTACCAGTTAGAACCAGAGCCCTACCTAGTAACCTAATGTCGTTCTAGAACACAATTCCTAACCTCAGTGAAGTGCACAGGCAAGCAGCCAAGATAACTATCATCATCCCTACCAGTCCATCATCCCATCATAAAACACAATGGAGTATTACCTAGCCATAAGAAAAAAATACTGACATTTGCAACAACATGGATGGATCTTGAGATTATCATGCTTAGTGAAATAAGTCATACAGAGAGTTGAGAATCATATGATATCACTTGCATGTGGGATATAAAACTGAAAACAACAAACAAGACAAACAACTCACAGACAACAGTTTAGTGGTTACCAGAGGGAAAGGGGGGAGGAAGAGAGGTAGATAAGGATAAAGGGGAGGCAAATATATGATGATTTGATTTTGGGTGGTGAACACACAATGCAAAATACAGATGATGTATTGCTGAACCGTACACTTGAAACGTACATAATTTTATTAACAAATACCACACCAATAAATTTAATAAAAAATAAAACACAACAAAATAAACATCAAACACAACTAGAGCTAAAAGCAAAATACTTCTCCTTGATAGTTTTTTTAAATATTGAGCTATTACACAGAATTTTAAAATTCTTAAGAATTCCACTTCTGGGAAAACAGAAGTTTTTAAATCATTGATTTAAGGGATCTAAAATGCTTTTAAAAAATATTTTTAAAAGAAAGTATAGAATAACATTTGACAAAATTTCATTAATAAAAGTATGAAAAATAATCTAAATTGGGCTCAGAACAACTCTGACAATTAAACAGGATCTTGTCATGTTTTTTTTTTTTTTAAACAAAACCTTTCAATGACTTTCCATTGCCTTCATGATAAGAATTCCACTTCTTAACCCAGACTGTAAAGTCATTCACGACCTGGCTCCTGTAATCCCCATCCCTTTCACCAACACCCTCCAACCAAATCTATACTCTGGCCCTGGAGAACTACTTCCCCCAACTCACCTTGCTCTCTTTTTACCACTAGGCCTTGTTTGTGTTCCCATTCCAGGCATACTCTTGCTCCTTGTCTCCAGGATGACTTCTATTTGCCTCAGTTTAGCCATCCCTTCCTTTCAGCAGTGGCTCCAGAATTTCTATATGGGAAGGCTTAATGTGGCATTCTGGAGAGAATGCTAGGGATTTCAGCTGAATTTCCATAAAAAAATCAACTGCTATTTTGATTATAAGGTGTATTTGGTGTAGTTTGGGAGACTGAAGATTATGAGAGTTAAATGTTCTAATTCCTTCCTTGGTGCTGATACTGCTTCTACTGGAAAAGTTTGCTTGATACTCGCAGAATAGACTAGGTACCACATACTATTGTGTATATGCCTCTGTTACAGAACTTATACTGTATTAGGCCTGTGTACCTGTCTATCTCTTCCACTAGCCTAGAAGCAGTCTAAGAGCACAGACTATCTTTTCATGGCTATAGTCCTAAAGTCCTATGTCCTGGCACATAGTAGATGCTCAATAAAATTTTGACAGAATGAATCAAGTATTTTATGAACCTACTATGTAGAAGGTACCATATTAGGTGTTCAGAGTGGGACTGTACTCATAACCTAGTTAAAAATATGAAATATGTAAAGTATTTACAAGTTTCAAAGAAATGAAACATTAAATATGAAAGAGGCAGTAAAAACTAGAAATTTCTATTAATTAGCATTCTTATACATCTATGTTTTTAAGTAGTCTTCTATATCATCAAAGAAGCATTAAATACATTGCAGTAATTTTCTTATGATGTGGATTTCACTAAATAAAGAGTGCTTAGCATTGTTAACTAATGAATAATATGTGAGAAAACACAAATTAGCTAGAATATTCAATTTTTGATGATGTTTTCAGGATTTAGAGTAAAAGAATGAACTAGATTAAATGACTAAATCAACCAAACGCTCAAACCTCACAAGGCACTTTTGGCTGTTTTTAAAAAATGTGAGGAGTATAACCTTGAAGACGAAAGATGAGGTACCAAGATAAGAAGTGGGAATAGATACATACTGTATTCAGAAAAAATGTTACCATAAAGAGATTGTGTTGAACAGCAAGAATAAGTGAGATTTGGAAAACTTTAAATTCTAGATTTAGTTTTGATTTGGTAACCAATTAGAAGCTATTAAAACTCCTAATTTGGGAATGTAAAATATAAAGACATTGCTTAAATAAATGCTTGGCACATAGTAGATCTTCAAATGTATTTGTAACAAATTCATTACTGAATATATTTGAGCAGAGTGACACTGAGGCATGGATTCCAGTATGGAATTAACCAAATGTAAAAAGGTGAGTGCCAAGACTAGGGTGCCAGCTACAGAATTGGACAATAAGGCTTTGTAAAGATTCTAACAGCCCAAATATTTGCATTGGAAGTGATTTTATTAATCAGAGTAATACCACAAACAAACTTTCAGGCTATTATGGTAAAATTAAGAAAACATTAGCTTAGTAGAATCATTATATTTGGAAAATACTTGCTCATGTTGTTGAGCCCTTCAATTATCTATAAAAAGCATAACTGAATTTATTCTATGTACTTCTGTCATTCCTCTTTGGTGCTCTAAAAATAAGACTTAGGTACACCTGTAATATCTCCTAGTTTATAAGGTGCTTTGAGTTTAGTTAAATAATATTTTGAAATTTGCTTTAATATTTTATAGGAAAAGGGACTAAAGAGTTGATTGAGGATTCAAATTCAACATTTTTAATTTCTTGTTTTCCACTTTAATCAGCCTGGAGCATAATATCATAACAGAGCATAGTAGATAACCATGAACTTATAACATGACTAGAAAACACATATAACTACACCACCATTTGAGAGTAAGAAGAAACTTCACATTTTATTTCTTGAATAAATACTTTGTCTTCAATTTGTTTTTATAACAACTCTATTTAGATATCTGGCATAAAATTATATATATTTAAGGTGTACAATAATATATTATATAGTGAGAAGATAACCCAAGTAAGCTAATTAACATACCCGTCACCTCTACAGTTACCAGTTTGTGCTTGTGTGTGAGATAAGATTTAACATCTATTCTCTTTGTAAATTTGAAGTAAACACAGTACTGTATATTAAATCTCTAGAACTTATTTGTCTTGTATAACTGAACTTTGTACCCTTTGACAAACATCACCCCATCCCATCCTCCAGCCCTGGGAAAATAACATTCTACTCTGTTTCTATGAGTTTGACGACTTTGGATTTAATATAGAAGGGAGATCACACATTATCTCTTTCTGAGTCTTGCTTATTTCACTTAGCAGAATGTCCTCCAGCTCCATCCAGACTGCTGTAATTGGCAGAATTTCTTTATTTTTAAGCCTGAATGATATTCCATAGTGTGTGTATATACGTGCATACACACACAACATACACATTCCCATTTTATTTACCCATTCGCCTGCCAAAGGACATTGAGGTTGTTTCCATATCTTAGCTATTGTGAATAATGCTGCACTGAATATGGGAGTGCATGTGATCTCTTTGAGATCCTGATTTTATTTTCATTGGGTATATATCCAGAAGTGAAATTGCTAGATCATATGGTATTGCTATTTTTAATTTTTTGAGCAATCGCCATACTGTTTTCCATTGTGGCTGTAACAATTTAGATTCCCACCAACAGTATAAAAGGGTTTCCTTTTCTCCACATCCTCACCAATACTTATTTTCTCTTTTTATAATAGCCATCCTGACAAGTGAGAAGCAATAGCTCTTGGTTTTGATTTGTATTTCCCTGACTGGAAATGAGAACCTTTTCATAGACCTTTTAGCTGTTTGAATTTTTTCTTCTGCCGAATGCTTATTAGGTCCTTTGTCTTTTTAAAATTGGGTTATTTGTATTTCTGGTATTGAGTTGTATAAATTCTTCATATATTTTGGCTATTAACCCCTTACTGGATATGCAATTTGCAAATGTTAGTTCTCATTCTGCAGGTTGTATTTTCATTTTGTCTACTATTTTCCTTTGCTGTGTAGAAGCTTTTTAGTTTGATATAACTCCACTTGTCTATTGCTTTTGTTGCCTGTGCTTTTGGTATCATATCCAAAAAATATTGACAAGACCAAGGTAAAGAAGCATTTCACCCTAAGTTTTCTTCTGGGAGTTTTAGTTTCACGCCTTACATTTGTTTTATTTTGAGTTGATTTTTGTGGATGGTGTGAGATAGGAGTTCACTTTAATTCTTTTTCATGTAGATAGTTTCCCCTACAACATTTGTTGAAGAGATTATCCTTTCCCCATACTGTGTTCTGGAAACTGTTGCCAAAGATTAGTTGACTGTATAAATGCATAGGCTTATTTCGGGGTTCTCCATTCTATTCCACTGGTCTATATGTCTGGTTTTATGACAGTACAAAACTGTTTTGATTATTATAACTTTGTAATGTAATTTGAAGTTAGGCAGTGCGATGCCTTCAGCTTTTTTCTTCTTGCTCAAGATTGCTTTGACTATTTGGGAACTTCTATGGTTCCATATCAATTTGAAGATTGTTTTTTCCTATTTCTGTAAAAACTATCATTGGAGATTTTGATAGGTATTGAATTAAATTTGCAGTTCATTCTGTGTAATATACTTAACAATATTAATTTTCCAAACCATGAATATCTTTCAATTTATTTGTATAAATTTCCTTCATCAATGCTTTATAATTTCCAGTGTACAAGTCTTTAACCTTTCAGTTAATTCTTAAAGTATTTTAATCTTTGTGTAATTAATGTAAATGGGATTGTTTTCATTGTTTCATTTTCAGATAGTGTGGGTTAGCATATAGAAATGCAACTGATTTTTGTATGTTGATTTTGCACATTGAAGCTTTGCTAAATTTATTCTAATAGTTTTTTTTATGGAGTTGTTAGGGTTTTTCACATATATGATCATGATATCTGCAAACAGATAATTTTACTTCTCGTCTGATTCAGATGTCTTTCTTTTTCTTGTCTAATTACTATGGCTATAAATTCTAGTACTATGTTAGTAGTTGTGGGTGTGGGCATCTTCGCTTTGTTTTGAATCTTAGAGGAAAAGCTTTGTTTTTTCCCCATTATGATGTTAGCTGTGTATTTTTCATTTATATTTGTTTTTAATCATAAAAGAATTTAAATTTTGTCAAAATTTTTTGAATCTATTATCATGTGATTTTTGTCTTTTATTCTATTAATGTGGTATACTACATTATTTTCATACATTAGATCTTCCTTTCATACCAAAAATAAATCTTATTTGGTCAAGGTATATGATTATTTTAATGTACTGCTGAATTTGATTTCCTAGTATTTTACCAAGGATTTCTGCATCTATGTTCATTATCAGAGATGTTGACCTGTAGTTTTCTTTTTGTGTGTTGTTTTGTCTGGCTTTGGAATCAGGGTAATGCTGACCTCATAAAATGAGTTTAGGAGTATTCCTTCTACTTCCATTTTTTTTTCGGGGTGGGGGGGACAGTTTGGAGAAGAAGGGTTGGTATTAGTTCTTCTTTAAATGTTTGGTAGAATTCCCTGCATGAAGCCATATGGTTCTTTTCTTTGTTGGAAGGTTTTTTAAATTACTGATTCAATGCCTTTGTTATTTGCTTTCTATTTCTTCTCAATTCAGTCTTGGTAGGTAGTATGTCTCCTGAAATTTATTGATTTCTTTTAGGTTATTTGCCTGTTGGCATTTAACTGTTTTTTAACTTAAATTTATTGGAATGACAGGGGTTAATAAAATTATATAGGTTGATAAAATTATATAGGTTGAAGTGTATAATTCAATAATACATCATTGAATTGTACACTTGAAACTTATATAATTAACCACTGTCACCCCCATAAATTATGTGGGATATAAAACTGAAAGCAGCAAATGAACAAGACAAACAGAGACTCATAGACATAGACAACAGTTTAATGGTTACCAGAGGGAAAGAGGGGAAGGGGGAGGTAGATAAGGGCATTTAATTGTTCTTAACAGGCACTTATAATTGCTTTTATTTCTGTACCATTGTTGTAATGTCTCCATTTTCATTTCTGATTTTCAGTCTTCTCCTTTCCTTAAACTAGCTAAGGGTATGTCAATTTTGTTTATCTTCAAAAACCAACTCTTAATTTTGACTTTCTTGGTATTGTTTTTCTATCCTCTATCATTTTTTTTCTGCTCTAATCCTTATTATACCATTCCTTCTGCAAATTTTGGGTGTAGATTTTTCTTATTCATCTAGGTCTTTGAGTTGTAAAGGTAAATTGCTTACTTGAGTTTTTTTTTTTTTTTTTTGATGTAGGGATTTACTGATACAAATTTTCCTCTTAGTGTTGCTTTTGCTGCATACCATAAGTTTTGTTAAGTTATATTTCCACTTTCTTTTGTTTCAAAGTATTTTTAAAATTCCCTTTTGATTTCCTCTTTCACTCAATGGTTGTTCAAGAGTATGTTGTTTCCACCTGTTGTGAATTTTCCTGTTTTCTTTCCATTGTTCATTCTAATGATCTGAGAAGATTTCAATCTTCTTAAAATTTAAGACCTGTTTTGTGACCTAAGATGTGATCTATCCTGGAGAATGTTCTATGTATGCTAAAGAATGTATATTCTGCTAGTGTTTGGTGGAAAGATCTGTATATTTGTTATGTTCATTTGGTCTATGTTGCTGTTCAAGTCAGCTGTTTCTTTACTGATTTTCTCCCTGGATGTCCTATTCATTATTCAAAGTGGGTTATTAAAGTCTCATATTATCCTATTGCTGTCAATTTCTCATTTTCGATCTGTCTTATGTACTTAGCATATCTGTTTTATGTACTTAGGTGCTCTAATATTGAGTGTATATATATTTACAATTGTTATAATTTTCTGTTGAGCTGACACTTTATCATTATACAATAACCTTTTTTTGTCTCTAGTGATAATTTCTGACATAAAGTCTATTTTGTCTGATATAACTATAGCCACCCCTGCTTTCTTTTGGTTTATCCCCACACACTTTGTGTTCTTGAAGTCAAAATTTTCTTGTTTTTATATTGTGAATCTGTTATCCGAATTTTGGAATTACAGTTATTCTTAATATATGTTTTTTTAAATTTTTATATGGTGGTTATAAGATTTCTCTTATGGCAGTTCTAGTGGTGACAAACACTCTCTGTTTTTGTTTGTCTGGGAAAGACCTTATCACTTTCATTTTAAAGGAAACTGTCTTGGTTGGCAGTTGCTTTCTTTCAGTACTTAGAAATATATCATCTCACTGTCCCTCTCCAGAAAGATTTCTGTGGAGAAAGCCACTGATATAAGACTGTAATGAGTCACCTTTCTTCTGCTTTCAAAATACTCTCTTTTTCAACAGTTTAACTGTGATGTTTCTTGGTGTAGCCTTCTTTATGTTCAATCTATTTAGGGTCCTATGGGCTTCTTGAGTCTGGATGTTTTATCTGTCTACAAAGATTTGAGAGGCTCTCAGCTGTTATTTAAGCTCTCAGTCCCTTTCTCTTTCTTCTCCTTCCCAGACTCCCATAATTAGTATATTGGTTCATTTAAGAATGTCCCATAAATCATACAGGCTTTTTTTCACTTTTTCATTCTTTTTTCCCCTTTAATCAGATTTCAAATGACCTGACTTCAAGTTCACTGATCTTTTCTTCTGCTTGACTGAGTCTGCTGCTGAAGCTCTGAATTACACTTTTAAAGCTCAGTCATTGTATGCTTCCACTCTAAAATTTTTGTTTGGTTCTTTACATTTTTCTTATTTCTGTGTTGAACTTCTCATTTTGTTGTATTATTTTCCTGATTTTATTAAATTGTTTATCAATGTCCTCTCATAGCTCACTGAACTTCTCTAGGACAATTATTTTAAATTCTTTTCAGGCAATCTGTGGATCTCCATTTCTTTAGGTTAGGTTATTGGAAGTTTATTGAGTTTCTTTGGTGATGTCATGTTTCCCTGATTTTTGGTTTTTCTTATTTCCTTTCACTGATGTATGTACAATTGAAAAAGCAGCTACATTTTCCAGATTTCATAATTTGGCTTCCATAAGGAAAGACATTCACCTGTGAAAAGGTGTGAAGGGTGGGTACCTGAGTGCCACTTGAAGGGTGTGCGAGAATGCACTATGGCACTAATTCTAATTGTATACAGGATGATAAGTTCAGGGGCATATGGCAGCTCCAAGTGTGTGTGGGGGAAATCTGATAGCTTGGTAGCTGGGGTCTGTGACATCAACAACTGCATGGGCCTGGGTGGTGATAGCTGATGGAGTTAGTAATAACTGTGAGAGTTGGTGGGGTTGTCAGCAGTGCCTGCAGGTCTAGCAGTGAGTGTGCTTGGTAAGAGGGCCCAGACTGGCTATGAGTGGATGCATGGTAGTGGGAGCCAACTGCAGGTATGCACATGGCAGCAGGAACCAAGGTCAGCTGTGTGTGATTTTTCTTCTGGGTGTCATCCCTTGGCACACACTCAGTAGTGGGAACCAGGGTGATCACAGGGGCCGGATATGGTCATGGGTGGAGGTGTGCAGTACTGGTGGCCAGCTGAAAGCACTTGAGTAAAGCCAGAAGTGTGCAGCTGCAGGGGTTAACCCACTGGAACACACATGGCAATGAAAACTGAGACTAACTGTGGGTGCTGGGCTGGCTACACCTGGTGATGGAGGCCAGCAGCTAGTTCGCACGTGGTGGTGAAGGCTATTTTATTTTGCATTATAGCAGTAAAATATAAAAATAAAAATGCTCAACATATTTAATTATACCAATTTTGGCGTAGAAGTCAAAAATCACAAAAAGAGAATAAGAGCCCACTTATACTTAAAACTAAATTTTCCAAATATACAAAATATTAAATTATAACCTTTTATTAGTCAAGACAGTCTTTACAACCATGTGTTAATAGTAAAGGTACACCATATTTAACATCTGGGGGAAAACACGCCTCAGATAATCACACTTCTACATAGGATCTAAACTATAATAGAGGAAATAATTTCAAACACTTTAACACATTTTTATACCAGCAATGATAAGGCGGATCAGAAAACCAACAACGCATTAGCTTTTGCATCTAAGATTACTACAAATAATTCCAGCTTTGATTAGCAATTAGATATCTCATGTTCTAAAGCTGTTTTAAATTTTCGAGTGTCAACACTGAGTAATTCTGAATAACTTTTTTTGTTATTGTTCACAATGTAAGAGAAATTAACATTTGTTGCTAATAATTGTTTATAAAGGGTTAAGAAACAAAATACCAATCAATAGTACTGTTTCTAAATTATCCTTGAGAAGATAAAAATGGCAACAAATATCTCAAATACATGTTTTACATTAAAATGAATTTTTAACTTTCCTGTATTTAGAATCTTTCAAACTGTATTTACAAATTTGCCAAAGTATGTTAAAGTACTGA
>CM053513.1:16412890-16538840 GCA_028627145.1 Eidolon dupreanum | reverse complement strand
GAAATGAGAGACATTGCCTTAGTTTGAGAAGCAAATAATTTCATAACTAAAATTAGTATAACCACTCTCGGATAACAACCCTTCTCATTAATTTTCAAACTTATTGTAAGATAATTATGATTTGATGGGTCCTTTGTAGGACAGCTCTTTTTTTCTGTTACGCTCCAATTAAACTTAGAAAAAAAAGTGACTAAGGTAAAGAGAAAACACTTGATAACCTATTTAATGAGAACAAATTTTTACATAATCCACTGTATAAATACAAACCAAAATTTTGGCAAACACCACAATTCATTTACATTTTTTTCTCTAAATTATTACTTTTTTAGTGGAGTTATTACCAAATGAAAAGAGTAAAAACAACATCTGCTGAACTAAAACTCAACTATTATGTTGCCATGGCCTATGCTGGATGCTTTTACACATTAACTTATTTAATTCTGAAAGTGACAATAAAATTTTATTATCTCTGTAGGAAACAACAACCTCAACAACAACAAAACAGAGGCACAGAAATTATGTGCAAAAATCATAGTCAGGACTGAAAAAAGTAAAGGGAAGAGAAAGTTAAAAAACGACTTGTGATTTGCTAGTCCTTGGATACATTATGAGAAAAGGGAAGTGAAAGGGAACAGGACTTTGGCAGGTGATGGTAGGAGAAAAAGATACGTGAATAAACATACTTTGAGGCAATAGCAGGTAACCGAGAGAGTTCCTTTAGGGGCAGATGGAAATACGGACTGGTACAGAGACCATGACATTTTACCTTTTTATGTTTATGACTATCAAGTTTACTTTAACTGCTATAAAATTATAAAAGCATTCAGTCTACGAACAAAATTAAACTGTTAACAAATTTGTTTTAAAGATACAAATCATCTCTGTATTCTCGATGGCAGTGAAAATTTTTAGTCTGTAAATTAAAATCTCTTTAGAGACTGTATTTTGTCTCTTTCAAACTTTCTGCCCTAAAAGAAAACCCAATGAAACGCCTATCAGCAAACAGTGTTATCACTGAGCTCGTCAGCCTGACTCCATCCGCTTTCTCTTCATCTCTTATACTTGTTTGTCCCTTTCCCTTCCTTTAACAAATATGTTCAGTTCTTTTGCCCAGTAGGTTTTGTTTTCTATTTTTACATCACCACAAATCTATGATCTTCGATTCCTAAAGCTAGTGCTTCCCTATCACAATATCTGTAATCCACATTCTGTTTTCACTGCAGCTTGTCAAAAGTAATTTCTCCCATCATCTACACAACACATAAAATTCCACCTTCTGTATAAAGTTTTTCTAGACTAAAGCAAAAGATGCAATTTTGCTAGACCAATCCAGCAGAAACAAGAGTTATTAACTGTGAAGCCCAAAATGCACTTACCACTTTACCAGAGTATTCTTTGATTTATGCTACTTCTTCAGTTGCTTGCCTATCTCCTATGTGTCTATGTTGATAGTGTGTGTGCTTTAGGCTTCTGAAAAGCAGACATTTATAGCTTCATTTTTACAGTATTATCTTGTACAATGTCATGCAAAACTAGGTGCAAAACTAATGCTTCTAATGTAGTTTATTTTCTATATAACCAATAGTCTTATAATTTTGTATAAAAATAAATGAAATAAAATAAATCTTGTCCATAATTTTGACTCTAAAGGCTTTTAAAAATTAAGTATACAACTCTTTTAAAATGTCCTCCTGCAATAGGAGAAACTGTAGGGTAAGTCAGTTGGCTTTAAGTTGGAGGTCACTTTCTTGGTTATACTTCCAGGACATGGAAGAATTTGAGCACCTTCACTAGGATGACAGCAGTACTCGCTGCTATCCTGATAGCTCTTTTGGAATACTTTACAGACCCAGAAGAGACTTTCCTAAGGGCTAATCCTTCTTGGACTGAAGCCAAGGAGATCTAAAATTCAGCCAATGAGTCCTTAAAAATTACATAAAGGGGAGTCCTAAAGAAATGTATTTTATCATTTTTAAAATAGAAATTCCATAAGTGGAGCCATCTTATAATGAAAATTTTGGTATTCCCTCCTTTTCTAATTTTAAAAAGTTAGTTCTCAATTATATTATTAGATACTATGAAAATAGGCACATACTCTTACTTAATCTGTGGAGAAATGATACCAAATAATAAATTATTGTAGTGAATATAAAACATAGGGCTTTATGGGTGAAGAAAACACTATTGTGGTTTGAAAAAACATTTAGTAGGTTAATTCAGAAATAAAATTCTGTACTTACAATTGTTTTTCCGTCTCAAAATGTGTATATTATAAATTTACTTGGTAAAGTCTATTGGAAGTTTGACCATCTCTGATACTTTTTAAAATTAAATTTGTAACAATATTTTAATAAGCTCTGACCTCCCTACCAGTAACCACTTTCAAATTAGGCTAATTTTCCACAATTATTTAGTATCTGTAAGTCATCATTCTGGCTACCCTACGAAAGGAATGAAGAACCAAGAAAAGCAGAAAGCTCTGCTTCCTTTTTTTTTTTTTTTTTTTGTTATTTATCTGTTGTATTTCAGCTACACAATTTGGGAGATCCAGTGCAAAATGAAAATGCAGGGGCCCTGTCTGCAAATTATTAAAACTTTTAAGATGGCAACAGCAGAGCATTAAACCAAGTGCAGAGCCCTTTGGTCTGCTGGCCCTGTGTGACTGCCCAGGTCACATGCCCCTGAAGCTGGCCTGCTCATTTGCCTACATGACTTTTGACTTTGTTTTGTCCCCTCACCCAGTCTACTGCTTATTTCTTCTAATGTCAATCACATCCGCCTTCACCTATCTTGGCCACCACACGGCTTATAGGCAGAGACCACGATACTGCTACTATCTTCAGAAGATATGCAATCTGAAAATGATGAAAAGTAAGGTCCACTGTTTAATACTGTATCTCCCAACAGCCTCTGGATTATTTTAATTATAACCTAATCTTTATATGATGAGAACAGAATATAATAAATGTATAAAAAGATCGACTTGATAGAAAACTACACAAACACAGAATACAAAGTAAATAATATGTGAAAGCAAGTAGACATAAACTTAAAATATGACCAAGTATGTTAGTTTTTTCTACAATGGTGAAAAAAAAACTCTCAAGTAGAAGGTACATATTTAGCTTTTAACCAAAAGTATCAAAGTATCAGTCAGTTAACAAGATTTTTAAAGACAAAAAATTGGTAACTTTTTAGTAAATTACTACCTGTACTTCTATAGGTAAATCCTGTATATAAGCAAGTAAAAAATGTATAAAGGCAGATAAGCAGAAGCCTACATTTATTATCTTTTTAAATTAAATTTATTGGAATGACATTGGTTGATAAAATTACATTGGTTTCAAGTATACAATTCAGTAATATGTCATATGTATATTGTGTTATGTTTACCATCCAAAGTTGAATTTCCTTCTATTAGCATATATTTGCTCCCCTTTACCCTTATCTACCAACTCCTCCCCATTAAGAAATAATCATTTATTCTTTCCAAAACAAGGAAGAGAATTATAAACAAAAAAGACTTCAAGAGTAAAAAAGGGCACTTTGAAGTGCCTTTTGATAGATGATTGGATAAAGATGTGGTATACACACACAATAAAATATTACTCAGTCATAAGAAAAGATGAAATACTTCCATTTGTAACAGCACGAATGGATCTTGAGATTTTTATTCTAAGTGAAATAATTTAGACAGAAAAAGTTGAGAACCACACGATTTCACTTATAAAACTGAATGCAACAAACAAACAAGACAAACAAAAACTCACACACAACAGTTTAGTGGTTACCAGATGGAAAGGGGGGGAGGGGAAGAGGTAGATAATGGTAAAAGGGGGTCAAATATTTGACTTTGAATGGTGAACACACAATGCAATATACAGTTAATGTACTATAGAACTGTACACTTGATAAATAAAGAGTAAAGAATAAAAAGGTTGTGGAAAAGGGTACACAGCAATTACAGAAGAAATGACTTACTATATTAATATATATACTCTTAAAACATAACTGCAATCATAAAATGAATTTGTTTCAAACACACTGTTTCCACTCTTAAAAAGAAAGTGATTCTGCTAGTGGGACTGCAAATTGGTATGGCCACTATGGAAAGTGGTATGGAGGTTCCTCAAAAAACTAATAACTGATCTACCACATGATCCAGCAATCCCTCTACTGGGTATTTACCCCAAAGACTTGAAAACTCATATTTGAAAAGATATTTGCATATCAATGTTCATAGCAGCATTATTCACAGTGGCCAGGACATGGAAGCAACCGAAGTGTCCTATGACAGATGACTGGCTAAAGAAGCTGTGGCACATATATACAATGGAATATTACTCAGCCATAAGAAGAGATGAAATACTGCCATTTGCAACAACATGGATGGACCTTGAAATAATCATACTAAGCTAGATAAGCCAGACAAAAAAGGTTGAAAATCACATGATATCACTTACATGTGGGATATAAGCCTAAAAGCAATAAATGAACAGGACAAATCAACAGAGACCCATGGACATGGACAATGGACTAGTGGTTACCAGAAGGGAGGGGGGAGGGAGGAAATAAAAAAATAAAATGATTAAAAAAATTATGTATATACAGTATGAAAAAAATAAACTGGCACTTAAAAAAATTTTTTAAAGTGATTGACTATTTTTAAATGTCCAAAAGATAATATACTGAATCTTTTATAACTTAAGTGAAAATTTAGTATAATAAATACAGACCAACAATCTGTTAATAGTTAACACTTACAATTTATCCCTTAAAGACTATGTAGATTTTCAGCAGCAATTTGCCTTACATATTTTCGCCCTCTACTTTAAAAAAGTATTTTTATTATTTCAAAAAATAAGATGACTTCTGCAAAAACTTGAATTTCACCACATTATTAGCATTATCGTGTTTTTATTTAAAGCAAAAGCATGAACTGTTAAGTATACTGTTTCAAAGTATTTTTTGAAATGTTTAAATAAATTTTATAAAAGTAAAGCTGAATATGTAGTATCAATAATACACTCATAAACAATCTTTAATATTCACAGTATCAGGTGTCTTTTAAAGGAAATAAGGTAAGAAGATTCTATAATATGTTATTTATATTACTTTGTCAGATCTAGCAGATAACTATTCTGAAGTTAAGACACTTACTTTTAAAAATGCTTTTTTTAATAGTCTCAGAAATAATGCTATTTTTTAAATACAAGAAACAAAAGAGAAAGTGATTCTAATTTTACACAAATAATTCCTCTTTAAACAAAGGAGTGATTTTGGTGTTTAAATAACTGAAGAAATTAGTTTCAACTACCTGAAAAAAAGGTCATTATTTGTCTCTACGACATAACCCAATAAAAGAGAATCACAAAATTACTCTTAATACATGCAATTCAAACATCATTAATTTTTAGTTGTTGGGGAGGTGAAGTAAAGCTGTTAGTTAAGTGCAGTGGTTCTCAAAATACGGTCCTCAGAACAACAGCATCGACACTACACAGGAACTTGTTAGAAAGTTCTCAGAAATCCTGGGATCCCATTCCAGACCTACTAAATCAAAAATGATGAAGGAAGGGTCATCTATCTTTCTTTAAACAAGTCCTCCATGTGATTCTGATAAAGTTTAAGAACCAGTGGCTTAATATGTCTTCAAAGTAAAGTATTTGAAGTAAAACTGTTCAAACTTCATGTATTTTTAATTGATAAGGTGTCCCTAGACCAAATTAATAGTATAAGTGCAGCTTAGAAGAAACGAGAAATCAATTGTGCAAATACATAAAACCTAATCTTTCTTAGCAATAAAGAAATCTAACCAAATGAGAGTATAATTGTGATTGAATGTAATGTCTTAGTCAACAACAGGTTAGGGAATTTTAAAAAAAAAGAATCACCAGAAATGCTTTAAACAACAATAGTATATATTACACATTGAGAAATCCTAAGTGCACAACACCCACTGAGCCCAAACCTAGTACAAAATGCAACATAAAAGGAACGCAATATTAAAAAGAGAAAGCATTACGCCTGTTCTTTAAGGATACCAAAATTAGAGAGATTCATCTGAAAACATAGCTATTTCACTACGGTTTGAATCAATTCCAACATAAAACAGCACACCATCTGTCATTAACAACATTTACATCTTTATGTTTTTCTTTTTCAAAATGCTTTTTCTCATGAACATAAATCTTTCTGCTCCCATCCTAAATATATACTCGAAGTATTAGGGTTTTTTCTTGTTCCTTTCTGATTTTTCAACTTTTCTTATTTCTTCTTCCTGATTAATATCTTTCTTGATAAGCCATAAAGTCATTTTCATCCACCTTTTCTTCAGTTTTGAAGCTCATGATATGTCTACATGATTATGGTTCTCTCACTTACTACTCTTCCTTCAGCCATATGTATTTGAATAAAGAACTTTCTAGGCCTCTTTTAAAAAGTATAAATCAAGCCAATGAAGCATATCTATTTTCTTGAGATCCTTGAACAAATAAAATTTCCAAAAAAGGCCATTGAGAACCACAGAAACTGTCTTCCAGTTAAATACCCAGGATAGTTCTTCGGGCTCTGGCATTAGAAAATAAGTTTGTAAACAGTATGGCCATACATTGTTATAACATTAACAAACATAACCAATAATCTTTAAGGAGAAGAAAATTAGCTCCCCTGATTCTCATCACAAAACATTTTTTTATTATATGGCCTAAACTCCCTAAAAAAGCATTCTTCTAGTAATTTTATTGGACTATGGTCTGACTCTAATAAGTGTTCTTACAAGAACAGCATTTGATAGGCATTTATGTGGAAGAACAATTTCTTTAAAAATAAACATTATTCTATCTGAGACTTGAATATGCTGAAGCTCTAGAATGAGAATTATAAAATAATTCTTTAGTTTTACTGAATTATTTAAGCTACCAAAAAGTTGAATTTAAGAAATCCCACGGTGTCTCTCCTGCTTCCCCATACACACACACACACACACACACACACACACACACACACACACACACACTCTCCTAATTATGATCATAATTACTGGACAAGAATTAAAGTAAGTGTGTAATATAGGCTTGACTTTTAAAAAGTATTAACTAAATGCATACTATAACAACAATAACTTACTGATAATTGATAAAGGTTATGGTTTACTAAATATCAAGCTATGTACTTAATACTTTACAAACATTCTCTCTGATGCGCATGACAACTCTGCAACCTAATATTACTATTCCAAATTTACATAGAATGAAACTAAATCATTCTCTAAAATCAAGCTTTTCATTTCAATCTGCCTAAGATTACACATCTAGTATAGTAAAAATGATATTCGAATCCAAGTTGATTAATTCCAAATCCTGCTCTTTTCTTCTACATCATATTGCCTCCCCTAGATGATATTTATGCATATATGATATTTGTATTGTGTTACTTTTTTCTGAATAATTTGTTGGGATTTCTGGTAGTAACAATAAACCCCCAAAAGTATATATTAAATAAATTCCAGAATGTTTTTTTTCAAGTTTGGACTTAAATCCAATCTTCTTTGCTCCAAAGTTTGCTTCTGGCAGAGAAAGATAATAAAACAAACAATCCATTAACAAATGGGCAGAGGACCTGAACAGACATTTCCATCAAAAAAAGACATACAAATGGCCAAAAGACATATGAAAAGATGCTCAACTTCACTGGCTGTTAGGGAAATGTAAATCAAAACCACAATGAGATACCACCTCAAACCTGTAAGAATGGCTGTTATCAATAGGACAAGTAATAACAAGTATTGGAGAGGTTGTGGGGAAAAAGAAACCCTTACACACTGCTGGTGGGAATGTAAATAGGTACAGCCACTACGGAAAACAGTATGGAGGTTCCTCAAAATACTGAGGATAGAATTACCACATTATCCAGCAATCCCTCTTCTGGGTATCTACCCTCTAAAAATTGAAAACATTTATCTGTAAAGATATGTGCATCCCAATGTTCACTGAGGCATTATTCCATGCCAAGACATGGAAACAACTGAAGTATCCTTCGATAGATGACTGAAATAGAGAGACATGGTACACATATACAATGAAATGTTACTCAGCCATAAGAAAAAGTGAAATACTGCCACTTACAACAACATGAATGGATCTTGAGATTATCATGCTAAGCAAAATAAGGCAGACAGAAAGAGAATCATATGATTCTACTTATATGTGGGACATAAAACTGAAAGCAACAAACAAGACAAAAACTCATAGGTACAGTTTAGTGGTTACCAGAGGGAAAGGGGGAAGGGGAGAGGTAGATGAAGATAAAGGTGATCAAATATATGGTGATGGAAGGAGATTTGACTTTGGGTGGCGAACACACAATGCAATGATGTATTATTGAATTGTATACTTGAAACCTATATAATTTTATTAACCAATGTCATCCTGATAAATTTAATTTAAAAGACTCAGACTTGACAGTTCTTAAAAAAAATGAAATGGAAGTTCTGCACTTCCTGTGCCAAACATTTCACTATTAATAAAAATTTAATTTCCAATATTCAGGATTGAGCATTTTATCCTTCATTTTTCATAAACCAAAGTTTATAAAAGTTCACTAAAAAACAATCAGAAGAAATAGTAATGAAGCTTGAATACAACAAAACACAGCAACTGTTCCAAAGTTAGAAGAGACTTCAGCAATCATCTAGTCATCCAATACTTAATTTACAGGTCAGAAAACCAAAAGCCAGAGAAATAAATGGCTGGCTAGGATCCCCACATGATTAATCAAACTCTCCTCACACTCAGTCCAGTTCTATATCTATTCTTTTAGGCTTCCTCTTAAACTGACCTCATCATTTTAAGAATACCCTCTCCTCCTACGCACACAGTTGTTCTTCATCCTCTATTCTTTTCCTAGGATCATTATTCTTTAGCCACTCAGGTTAATACTTTGGTGCATTACTGGACAAATATTTATTTAAATCCTCTTTATCCTACACTGAATTAGAAGACAAATTCTACTGCTCACATTTATACTTTATTTTCCATTCTGATTTCCACCACACTGAATGGCAACCTCCAACAGGAGGAATGTATTTTATTAATAATGAAAATCAGCAACATGGTCATTATTATGTCATTTAAAAAGATAATGAAACCTGAAAAAATAGATGTCATAATTAGGAAACAAAATTAAATGCGTATTATGACTGTAACTGTATAAGTATGTATGCAGTCAAGACAAAATACAAAAAATTATTTTAAAAAGCAATAACCTTAACAGAGGCTCTATTGATACACGTAGTATTTGCTTTATGCTTTTTAAAGCTTATACACTTATAAAACATAAAATAAGAATCCAGAAGGGTATAGCCTCTGTATTATATTGGCAACTCTTATGTATATCCAAATTATTTCAAAATAAAAAGTTTTAACAACTAAAATAAATTTTTATTACTATACCAATGATCAATACTTTTAATGAGAAAAATATTATTTAAAAATATCCATATTATAGTATACTCAATAATCATACTTAATTTTAAATCATATGCATTTTTTCAGTATACTACATTTATAAAATATATAAATGATGAAAACCAAGGATTTGTTCAAAAAAGCAAGTTCTACATGTTATATCAGTATTTATGGTCATGTTTCTAATATGACCATAAATTTAGTTCCATGCATGTTATTTACCAAAATACGTGAGAGCTTATTAAATGATCCAAGAGCTGTAAAAATCCCTGAACTATTTAAAAAATTTTTTTGTGTTGACTATTTTTTTCAAAACTGCATTCATTCATTCAGCAAATATTAACTGAGTATATAACGTGAGCCAGGTGCTGTACTTCTACATGCTGAGGATTGAGCAGAGAACTAAACAAAATCCTTGCCTTTACATTCCAGTGGAAAAAGGCAGAAAATAGGGTAAGTAAAACATATGGGATGGGAGATAGTAATAAGGCTTACAAGAAAAGAGACATAAAAGAGAAAGGAAAATTGGGGTGGTGTGGGGGAAATTGGTGATTTACACTGGGTGGCTACAGAAAGTCTCACTAAGTTGACATTTAAGTAAAAATCCCAAATTGATGAGGGAATAAGCTATGCAGATAATTGGGAAAGAGTGTTACAGGCAGAGAAAAGAGCTAGTGGAAAATCTCTTAAGCAAGAACTTGCCTTACACATTTCAAGAACAGCCAAGAGCCAGTATGACTAGAAGAGAGTGAGTAAGGGGAGAAAAGTAGTCAGTCTGAGAATAATGAGCCCAGAGGATACAGCCATTTCTAAGACCTCAGCTTTTCATTCTGATTGAGATGAGAGAGAAGTCAAGGGAGGATTTTCATCCAAGGAGTGACACAAAATGACTTATTTGTAATGTAATTACCTGCTGTATTAAGAATGAACTGAAGTAAATCAAGGTGGCTTTTGCAATAATATGAGCAAGATGTGAAGGTGACTTGAATCAGAGATGTAGCAGTGGAAATGGTAATCAGTGACTGGATTCTTTATATATTTTAAGGGCATAAAGAGAAATGTGAGATATTATCAGATGTGGAGTAAAAGAACTCTAGGAATCAAAAATGGTACCAAGGCTGATCAAAAGAATGGAGTTGCTATTTAGTGAGATGAGGAAAGCTGAAAAGAAAGTTTTGGTGGGGGCAAGATGAGGAATTTAGTTTACGATGTAGTCTGAGAATTCTAAATGACTTCTACTCATCAGCAAATGGATGGTCATCTAAAGCTTTGAAACTGGATGAGGTCACCAGGGGAGTAACTATGAACAGAAAAGAGGTCTAAATTCCAAATGCTGGAGAATTTCCAATTTAGAAGTTGGAGAAATGAGAAAGAATCCACAAAGGAGATTTGAAAACAGCAGCCAAAGGTTGGAGGGAAAACTAGATGAGTGTCGTGTCTGAAAGCCAAATAAAGAGTGTTCAATGCTGCTGCCATGTCAAGTAAGATGAGGACTGAGAAATGACCAGCATGAGGTCAGTAACAAGGGCAATTTTGATGAAGTGCAGGGCTTGCAGAAACAGAATGCAGACAGTACAGACAACTCTTTCAGAGAGGTTAGTTGTAAATGGAAAGCCATAGGGCAGTAACTGAAGGGAGAATTGTGAATAAGAATTTTTTTTTAATATGGGAGAAAAAAACAGTATTATTTGTATGTTGATGGAAAAGATCTAGTAGTGATCTACTAGAAAAATTAATGATGCAGAAGGGAGAAGTCAAAATTGTCCCAAATTTTTGGGACTCACTAATTATATGATACATAATTCTCCATAATAGGAGTATTTCAATATTTATCTGAAAGTTAGAATCACAGTATCTCAAACATTAATAATAAAGTGAAAATTAAACTTAACAGTTGCAAAAATAAATAAAAATGTTGAACCAATGAATAACATACTTTTTAACAATTGCCCTGCCCAAAACTTAATTAAGTGTATGTTTTCTTTGTCTTTATACAATATGCTTGCTTTAGATAAATGGTATCTTCAAAAGCAAAGATCATATTCTTACATTAAAGATATTTTAATATTTTATCAATAGATCTGTATGTGGTTGCTACATTATACATCCACAAAGAATAGAATCTACTTTTATATTCACATAGTTCTTTGAAATAGACTAGTAAGTTCACATTTTGCTCATACACTTCATGCTCCAGAATTTAGAAAGCTGAACTATTAGCTGAATACCCAGTATGAAAAACAAAGATTATCTTACCTAATCAACTTTACTAGAATTATACAAATACATGTCCAACTTCAAAAATCTTTATCCACAAACAATATATCCTCTGGTAGAATAACACATGTATTTGGGAGTTAAAAAACCGAACTATTTTAAACCAAAGGTTGGCAAACCGCGCCCCCCTCCCCACACACACGGGCCAGACAATAAATATCTTAGGCTTCTTTCTTACAATCCTAATCTCTTACAATTTTGTTTTGTTTTGTTTTACAATTTTAAAATGTGAAAACAGTTTCTAGCTTGTGAGCCACATAAAAACAGGCCAAGGATTAGCTATGTATCGATTCCTGCTTTAAACAGTTGTATAAGAGATTAAACATGATCCAGGTGAGTCATATTTCAGGATTAAACTGGACATTTATTTAAAATGTTTTATATTCTGTAGAAAGGAGATATGTTTGTACAAAAGTAAAAAGAAATTTCTTCTAGACAAAGCATACTCAAAAATATGCCTGTATCTAAAAAAGCCACTGTCTTTTCACTGAAAGCCACAGAATGCATAAAAAAGCCACTATCTCTGGTTACATAACCCAATTTATGCACTTTTCAAGATTATCTCTTAAATACTATACCAGTAAACAGTAAGAAAACGGGAAAGCATTGTAACATTTAAATATATTTTTATTTCTCTATTTTTATTCCTTATAGTAAAATATATATACACAAAGGAGTTAGATTTAAAATATTTTAAGTCAGGACGGCAAGAGTTGGTTTAGCTTCTTTTGTATTGTCAGATCCTATAAGACTGAGAAAAGCAATGGACTCTTTCTCCAGAAAAGACATACATTCAAATATCTTGTCTTAATTTCAGGAAGACCCAGACTCCTTGAAGCTAACCCATAGATCCCAAATGAAGATTCTCTGAATTTAAAAAGCATAATCACTTTGTTCCTTCAGGTAATTTCACATAGGGTTTCTATAAAAATTTAAAAAAAAAATCTAAATAATTACCACATGATGACAAGTAAAACTATACTTAGAGATAATCTAAAAATCAAGATAATGTTCCATGCTCTTATGTCTGGTGACTTGAGTAGTTCAAAGCTGCTTACAACACTATCAAACCTAATGAAACCTCTTTCTCCACAAACCAGGTTGTGTTTTTGCTGCAGTCTGGCCCATTTCTCACTGTGCCCTGTATATGCCGTATTTTTTTTTTTTTCTGTACTTGTTCTCATGATGTCACTCTTGTACATGGTGCTCTTGCCCCACTTATTCAAGTCCTACCCATCCATCAAAACCCAAACTAAATTCCACTACTTCCATAATTTCTTCTCTGATATCATGTCCCATAATTTCTTTCCCCTGGATTCACAACTTTTCCAGCACTATTCAGTTAATCCTTTAATAATTTGATTATCACAATGTTTTTCTATGTTCTGAGTCTCCCAACTACAGTACAAGTAGCAAAAGGCAGAACTACTTCCTTGCATCACCTTAGGCTATAACACTATTACAAATGTAAGATTTGTCTCACAAGTATACGTTAAATAAATGAACAAATGGCTTCTGAAAGTACTGGTCTGATTTCACTATGTCAATGTTGCTCATAGGCAAAAATTATGGGGAAAAAATCCTCCATGAATAAAATCAAATATTTAATTTTAAAAACTGTACTATCTAATAAGTAACAGAACCCAAAGCTGGGAAAACTCTATTAACTGAAAGTCATGATCATGATTGCTTAGTTTTTTTTTTTTTCATGGACATGATAAATTGCCTTGACTTTAAATTTTGTGGTATAAATATAGCCCAGAATCATAACTTATTGTTGTAAACTGGATAAAATGCTAAATCTATTTAGTATTCCACCACATCCTAGGCATTTGTTTTATTCAGTGCTATGCCTATCATTCCTCTCCCCATAAAATTCCCCAAGGGCACAACCACTCCCAGGCAGCACTGTAAAGTAGGCAAAGTTCCTTCTTCATAGTTCCAATCCCACCTCTTTGGTACCTTTAAAAGGAGATGCTTTCATCCTGCTCTCTGACACCCAGAGTTCTCCGTTTGGAACCCTACCTAGGCTTGCAAGCTCAGGCTGCAGGGCTTACCTCATTGTTATCTCTCTTTCCTTTTTTCTACCAAAATTTAATGAACATTTTAGTCACTAAGGTCTTGGCAAGTATCTACATTTATCATCTCACATAAATAAAGACACTTTAAGGTTGTAGTTGTTGTGCTCATTAAAGGAAATGCCAGAACTAATTTTTAAAGTATGAAAGCATCACAGTGCCTTTTATATATATCATGTATACAGGAAGGCAACTCTGCTGGCATATAAAGTTAGCACTATTTTAGGGAAAGTACACTTCATATGAATACAAATATGTGACAAAAATACTCCTAGAATCATTTAGAAAAAGAGTATCTGGTGAGATTTCAAGGTGAATAGACAAGGAGAAGACAAAATTTACAACTTTCTATACATTGACAAGTTCTTTGTAAATTGGTATTAACAAACATAAAATCATTGCATTCATTTAGTTAATAAAGTTAGGTGTATAAAGCAGACCTGTGCAACGTTTCACAGGTCCCTCAACCGTATTGGATATTGGATTAATTATGCTCCTCTATCACTAAAACTCAAACAACATTCCTCTCTAGTGTTTGGACTAATGAAGGGCACCACCATGCACTTCTACCCAATCTCTGTATTCCTTATCCCCTCGGCTAATTGATCCCAGGTCCTATAAATTCTAACTCCTGAATCTCTCTCTAATATGCTCACTTCTCTCCATCCTCACTGTCACCACACTAGCTCAAACCCCATTATTTCCCTCCCAGACTTATCTGAGGCTCACTAACTTCACATCTTTCTGTCCTTCATAGGGCAGATGTGGCAATCTCAGAAAATGCAAATCTTGAGGTATATTCATGATAGAACGTTATACAGCCATGAGACTGATCAGCAACCACACTCAATAATATGGACAAATCTCATAATCACAATGTCATGTCTGGCTTCTTTCATTCAAATGAGCATCTACTGTTTGTCCCCACAAGAGGCAATACCATCTGTGCACTAGTAAGTCCGGTGAGAGGTCTCCTTAGTAGGGGGTGGGGGTCAAAACTGACTGGAAGGAAAGATAACAGAGAACTTTTTGGGATAGTTATAATTTTCTGTTTCTTCATCTGGGTGATGGTCCCATAGGTGTATTCAGTTTGTGAAAATTCATGGAGCTATATACTTATTATATGCTCACTTTTTTAGATGTATACTAGGCTTCAACAGAAAGTTTTAGAGAAAGTACAAATATGATGTTCAATGTCTCCCCACTGCTCTTAAGTTAAAGCCCAAAGGCCAAATATCTAATAATGACTTGAAAGACATTTTACCATGGAGTCTCATCTTTCCCTCTCTCCATAAGTCTTTTGTCTTGATTTTTTTCTTCCTTCAGGGCTTTTATATATGCTTATTCTGCCTTCCCATTTTGTTTGACTAACTTCTAACAAGGCCTTGTGTTCACTTAAATTTTCATTTCTGCAAGGAAGTCTTCTCTGATCCCCAGATGAGGTTAGCAATCCCTTCTATCTTCCTTTGCACCACTCTATCATACATCTTTATTAGACTGCAAATTTTGTGAAGGCAGGGAATGTGTTTTATTTACCACTTTATTTGCATAGCTCTCTATATATGTGATGACTGAATAAATTTTTTTATTTCCCATACAAGAACACAGCAAATAGTTTCAAAGTCTATGTATTGCAGTATAGGCAGTAAAATTGCTAAAAGAGTTTTTGGATACATGAACTTAGAGAGTAAAACTCTCTGACTTGTTTATGTAAAAGAAAAGATGTCATGCATGTAGGCGCCCAGAAAAAGTCACTTTTAATAGTTTTTATTTGAAATTTTATTTGAAAAGTTCTATTTTAAACAACTCTGAAATAAAATTCATTGCAAGTTTCTACTTTTCTACATTCAAATGTTTTTTAATCTGCCAAGAAAACCAAAGTTCCACCACTGATTAAGTAAATTGAGTAGGTAAATTGTTTTAGTTTGAATGTAAAGAGAACATTTAACATCTTTCTACCTCAACTTTAAAAAAGCTATAAATATTCGCAAATGTTTCTAAGAAGAATTTAAGCTTTTCTATTTTAAATTCAAAATAATTTTATGAAAAGTAAAATTATAACTTTTTTGTTTTAATTATCCAGGAGCCTACTGAGTGGCATCCATCAACAGTTCTTCCTGGATAAAAAACAAACTCTGGCTTACTTGAAAGGTTATCTGCTATAGAAGCAGGAGAGCATGAGTGATAATCAACTTGAGTGATAATGCCCAAAAGAAGAAAAAAAAAGCCTGTAATTAATTTTGGAAATCAATGCCATTTTCTATAGAGTTTTATACTACACATTTTAGAGTCTAAATATAATTAAATTTAAATTAAAAATATAGCATCATTTCAATATTCTATTCCTTCAGGGAAATAATTGCTTTTTGTGTTTTATTTCCTCAAATTTAATTTTATTCTAACATTCATGGTATAAATATTAAATCTTGAATTAGCCACACTTTACTGGCTAATACCAGGATGAGAAAAAGAAATATTTATTTTGAGAAAGAAGTTATAGTTTCCTTAATTAATGGAACTTGCTTACTTACCATTTCTAAACTATTACTATAATATTAAAAGCATCTTATGGTAAAAAAGAATGACCTTAAAACACTCTATCGCTGAAAAACCTGTCTACTATACAGTCTACTATAGAATTTCTTTAACTAGGATTCAGAACCAAAAGGAGTTCCAACAATGTTCAGTGTGATGTTTATGAAGATAATTAACTACTTTAATACTCTGGAAATAACAAAAATAACATTATTCACCTATTTTCTTGGGTGTAAGTTATTCTTTTTGGAGGTAAAATTTGAAAAGAGGAAAATAAGATGTAAATTATGATAATTCACTTTTCTTTAATCCATCTTCAAGAATTTATTACACACTTTCATACTTTATTGAGGGGTCATTTGTTTTTTTTGTTTTTTTTTTAAATATAACTAGTAAAGATTCCAGTCAAGGGTAGAAAAGAAGAAACTATTAGCAAGTTAACTGCTCTCATTTAGGCTAGTATTCTCAAGTATAATTATTACAAGTTAAAACTTCTTTCTTCTAAAAATAAGTACAATAGTTTTTAGAAATAAACTTTAGTTTTTACAAGTATTAAATTTCCAATGAATAAAGGCAAGTAACATATTTTTTGAAATAGTTTCTTTATCAGTAAAGTTATGACATTAGATCAGCAGTTATTTAACAAATCTTTTGTTACAAAACTCTTCAAGAATATGATAAAAATTATAGACACTCTTCCCAGCAAAAAATACATACAATATTTGATTATAATTTCAAAGGATTCACAGACTCTCTGAAGCTCATTCAAATATAATTGTAAAAAAGAAACACAGTGTATTTAAAGTACTTTGTAGCTTTAAATTTTGGTTTCAGAAATAAGTTTGAAGCCTTTAAACAAAAGGAAGTCTTGAAAATAAAAGTGAAAACCCAAACAATCTATGAATTTACTCACTGCGGTTAAAGATGTTAGCTTAGAAAGCTTGAACACTTTATCTACATATAGATGTAGGTGTTAATTTGACAAAATAATTCATACCTTAGACATTAGAAGTTAGGCAAAATAAGATTCTTATATAAACCTGGGATATTTCTAGACATGGAAACGTGATATTCACAGCTTTCAAGTGACAATAAGTTGTCTCCTCCCAACCTCACCACCACTACCAGGTTCAATTCCTTCTTAGAGTGAAGAAGAAAAATTTATATAATGTAGGCTATATTTGAGATTTTTTTAAAGGTGACTGGGGGGTAAGGGAAATACTTTCAGATCCTTAAATGTCTTATTTAAAAATAATTGTTGGGTCATTGCCAAAAAAACAAAAACAAAAACAACTTACCTGTAATTCTTGTTCTCTGAAGGAAATGCAGTAATTATAAACATATCCACACTCTTGGGTACATTCTCCTAAGCATGAATGGATTTGGAATGCGCCATGGCTTACACTGATCTGCTAAACTGCCAAACCACACTGGCGGTTGGATCTACCTGCCTAGCTGGTAATGAAGCAGAGCTGTCACCTACAGTCATTCATCTGGTGAAGGCAAGTGTTCCCTGAGAGGGGTGTGTGGAGCTGGTGTAATTACTGTCCTTAGAGAACACGAATTATAAATGGTCTCTCCTCTAAGCTTAAAGGGCACAAAACCACTACTAAAGAAGCTGTTACATGCTTCAAAATGGTACTAAAATTCGAACATTAAAAAATGTTAAAGAATATGAATAGAAAGCTGTTCCTCTGTAAAAGAAGCCCTTAGAGGAATGAGAGCTACTGGTATAAGAACTATTTTTTGACTTGGTCAGGATCCAATGGTCAACACCATAGTAGAGAAGTACAAGTACTTAAATGCTTGTAAGGTAAGCCTTACCCTGGCATATAGCAATCTAATATTTTGTGATAATGCTTGCCAACTTGAGAGTTAAGTGACAGCTGCAGTGGTAAACCAATGGTAGAAAATAACTTAAAATAGCCAGGACCTTGAAAACTGCTGATTATCAACAAGGATGAATTGTTTTCCATAAGATGTGATACTAGTAACGTGCTGTTAGACAATATATATTTTATAAACTCTAGTAACTAATCATTCAGTTTATAAAATTTCATGAACCTTTTAGCTTAGTGCAATAATTTAGATTTAAAATGTTTAAATCTGTAAGGACTGAGTTCCTGTCCTATCAGCCTCTCTTCTGCCTTAAACATCTTCAAAAATTAGGAAGACGTGGGCTACAGATAATTTCTGGATTATATACTCATTTTCAAGGGTTATTAAAATCCTATGCAAAAGGAAGACATTCTCTATCTTCTAGTCCTAGAATTTTCTAGGTAGCCTGATGATGTCTTCCACTCAGTTAAACCAGGGTTGTCAGACAAAATACAGACACCCAGTTAAATCTGAATTTCAGATAAATAATTTTTTATAAGTATATCCCAAATATAGCATGAGACATAATTAAACTAAACAATTACTTGTTACATAATTGAAATTCAAATTAAACTGGGCATCCTGTTTTTGTTAGATTAACTAATTGATCGATTGATTGATTGTCTTCTGCTAAATCTGGAGACTAAAGCAGGGATGTTCATAGGGTTACCCAAGAGACTTCAATATGGATGATGCTAAAATGGGAGCTGTACTCTTGTTCAAGATCTGCACTAATATGATAGTTAGCCACATGTGGCTATGAACACTTGAAATGTGACTAGTTAGTCCAATATAAAATGTCTGTAAGTGTAAAATATACATCAAATTTTGCATTCTTAATATGAAAAAAAGTAAAACATCTCATAATTTTTACACTGATTATATGCTGAAATATTTTAGATGGTAGGTTAAATAAAATGTAATTAAAATTAATTTTGCCTGTTTCTTTTTACTATTTTAATGTGGCTATTTAAAAAACACCTTTAATTACATATGTAGTTTGCACGTGTGGCTTGCATTACATTTTTGCTGGACAGTGTTGGCCTAAATGGCTTCAAGGCGAGGGTTGAGCTAGAATTTCTTTGTTATTCCTTCTCTAAAAAAAAAAAAAAAAAATCAATATTGGTAAACATAGAGCTGCCTCCCTGACTTCCCTCTAGCTATTAAGAGTAGGTAGGAAAAGTAATCATACTATGGAAACTAAATTTCTAGTAGAGTCTGTTTCCATGGATTGGCTATTTTCTTTTAAAAACAAACACTAGTATGCACATGTTGTGTGATTAAATATGTCGATATATATCTAAAGATAAGATTTTCTTCTAAATCCTAGTTTCAATAGGAGACTCCACTCCCTCAGTGCCATTATGTTGGGTTTTCACTCCTATATATTTTCAAAATCATAAAATAGTTTATTTTGTTGCTCAATAAGTTATTTATAAGAACTGCTGGGAAAGCATCTTATTTTTGATACTCTAGACTTTGGTGGTCCCCATTTTATATATTCATGCTACATAACAGATTTGAAATTAGAATACTAGTTCTAGAATAGTGAAATAAATTTTTCTTTTTATAAAATATATTGTCAATACTATCCTAAGACAAATTTTTTAAAGGGTGGTTTTTTTAGATTAAAATAATTCAGTTATAATAAAGCTTTAATTTAGGTAGGAAATAATCATCTGTTTATTCTTATATTCCACCTTACATTTTCAGTAGGTTTAGCTTTCGATTCAATTTTTTTCTCAACTGGCCCAAAAATGAGGCATTCATTTATTTTGTTCCATGTTATTACAGAGGTTAAAAATATTTAACATGCTCCTGCAAATAAAAATTTTTAAAAATTATGTAGAAAAATTATCTCTAAATATCCAGCAATCTCTATTTCTTCACTAACATAACTTATGTCATACATACTTTGAAGATTTAAATCTTTTGAAGGCACTTGTAGTTCTAACTCCTCAAACATTAACCTACAAAAAAAGTAAATTGGTCCTCGTTTTTTTTTCAAAAAAAGTTGTATTTTTTTCTCATTCTAACAGCAAAGGGTTTTTTTTCCTCCTTAGTATCTTTTATTACACAGATATAAGAACAATTGTTTTTAAAAGACAATAAAATTTATCATAAACAAAGACAGGGCTACCAGATAAAAATAAAATTTAACTGTTCATAAAAAGTTCACATTTTATAGAACTAAAGTTTCCAAAATCACTTGTATGGATTTAATTTCTTCATCAGTATTTCAGCACTTTAACTCTACACTGTCAATACTACAGTATCCTGGTGATTATAATCTGAAACATTTTATTAGACATTTAGTCACTTAGTGCCACCCAAAGTTATTCTTATCTAATACTAACCTACTTTTAATGTTGATGATTTTCAAAATCAACATGTTCCTGTTCTTCTTCATAATCAATGAATAACCAAATGACAATTTAAGTAAGGATTGTTATTTTGCGAGATTTATTGTTATTTTACAATAAACTAAAAAGAACAATAAGGTTTTCTGATGTTAGAGTTTAGAAGTAAAGCTGAAATATTAATTTATTTATTCTTTATAAAGTTACCCTGGTGGAACCAATTTATATATTCTTAATTTCCTGAAGACAGGGAAAAGTTATGATAGGAAAAAAACTGGTGATTTTGAGTGATATTTTCAATTAGGATCTGATATAAGAAATTTTATGATCATATACCTCATATTGAGATGGCCTTTGCTTCCATACTTTCTGAAGCTTAATACAGATTTAAAAATGGTTTGAGAGACTTTCTCTGAAATAAAGGTAAGAGACAGCTTCAAAAAGATCATGAAAAGCAAGCCTGCAATGCTAGTTATATCAATTTAATCTAGTAAGTCACAAAACTGCTTAAATGCTGTCACTGTTTCAAGATTTTTTAATGCAAATCTCAAGATGTCCAAGAAGTTCTTGATGAGGGATAAACCACAGCAGTTAGTGAACTAATTTAAGATGCACAACAAACTGAAAGACAAGTTTTACTATAATTGAGAACTTTTAAAAAACAGAACAAATACAACCATACATCTCTAGGACATGCTTCACTTCTAAACAATAAAAACCATCTCTTGACAGATGTGTATGATGTTCTGCTCACAAGCAGCGGCCTAGGCCCCCTTCCGTGAGAAAGTCTGATGGCCTCAAACCCTCAATGGAGCATTCCAAAGCCAGTCCTGCATTAGGAGCTTGGGCACATGAGTGTGCACTCACTACATGGTGCTTACCTTTAGAGAACAAGGTGGCTGACACAAACTGATCAAGTTCTCACACCCCACACCTCCAAGAACACTGAAAAAGATCTGCAGATCTTTCTTGGTGCAGGAGGGACCTCTTTTTAATCTTCTTGTGGTGGAAGTTTTAAGATTTTCCTGAAGGAGGAGAGAAGAGTAAAAGATTATACTGAGATTAACCATTTAGTTCAAGTTTATCTATCCATATTACAAAAAGGAGTTGCTGAAGAAAATAAATTAGATAAAATCACGGGTATCCTAAGAATCACATTCTCTTTCAAAAAAAAAAAAAAAAAAAGTATCTTCTCTCTATAATATTGTATGTTTCAAATATTATTTCTTAAACCCAAAACCTAAAGTGACTAGTTCAACTTCTACACTAGCACTGAACTATCAGTTGGGAAGTTGAGAAAAAAAATGAAAAATTTTTGGGTTGCCAAATGACCACAGTTATAAATTTCATTTAAAAAAAATAAATAAAGCTAAACTCATTAAAAAGCAATGAGTTAAAGAGAGCTAGAAGAAATTTTGTCCTGCCTCTATATGACATTATATTTTCAAATAATGACATACATTTCTTGACAACTAAAGAAAAGTAGCCTGTTTAATTGTGTTAAATGCCACAGAATCATATATGAAGTAATCCTCCAGAATGAAAACTCCCAGAGGAAATGGGTTTGGGGTGTGTTTTTTTAATGATCATTATCTAAAGAGCCTCAAATAAATTCCTGGCACATAGTAAGCACTAAAATACGTGACAGAAAGAATATTAACCAATTAGTCAATATTCTCAAGGTCGAAACCTACATAAAATAAAACAATTAGAAGTCTACAAATTTTCTGAGGGGTTTGAAAATGTGTTATATAAAAATGTTAATATCATCCTTAATCACATATTAAATAACTTAATATAATTTTAAAATGCTATGTCATAAAATATTTATGAGAAAATGCTATAAATACATTCTCATAACCCCAATTACTGAAAAGAAATGGACTACTTTAAGATGAGGAAATCAAACTGTACCTTAAAAATATGTCACCAAATATCAAATGTAAGAGTAAGAATATTAAGATAGATAAAAACTAACATGCCTTCTTAATACTTTAGTATTATTTTTCATCTTTTGAAGGTTTACATAAACCGAATGATAATATAGTTATCTAAATCTATAATTCTGCCTAAAGTAAATGATTACCATAATATTAAACTGAAATCAGAAGGTACCATTCTATCAGTATGACTTTCGTATTGTTTTTTAATCATAAAAAACAATTTAACAAGAAATGCTGAATAGTATTTAGTTTTTTTATAACTTATAGACTATTACTAAAAACAGAAATTCATTTCCTTCAAGTGTTTTCCAACTCTTTCCAAATTTAATAAATTAGGGGAAAAAGAAGAAATGTTGAATTCAGTAAAAGATAAATCAATAACTGTTAAAGGGCTGAATATGTATATGAATTTTTAATCCAAAATGCAAAGCCATTAGAATCAGAACTGTTACAAAGTACTAGACTCCATCTGACTTCAAATTCCACGAAGCAGAATCAGTCCTTGAAACAAACTGGACACTGCATATAGAGCATTTCATTTCAAGGTATAAAAAACTAATGTATAGCCAAAAATATATTGAGAAAACAGGTAGTGAGTTTTGGATTTATGCTTATCCCTTTATCATTAAAATGCTTTAGTTGACACATTATGTCTTGATTACAGGTAAAAAGCTTTCCACATTTCACAAATAATTCAATTTACTATCTTGTATCAGGGAATCAGGGTTAAAACATGAAAGAAAGAAAGATTTTAAAACGAAACTTTAGAAGCTCACTTTAAACAAATTTCCTACTTAGGACACCTTGTAAGATTTTGAAACTGATCTTGGGGGTAAGGGATAGAAACAGTTACAAAGAAACTAAGTGCAACAATTTAACAAAAGGAGCTTCAAAGGGGTAAAGAAAAACACAAAATTTGAAGTTTTGCTGAAAGGAAAAGATTCTGAGAGCTGGTTTAATCCTCCATGACCAGGAGGGTGAAAAGAGGAAACAAGTTTCCCTGAGAGAAGAATTAAATGGGAACTCCTTTAAAATCCTTACATTGCTGAGTAATGGACCTTTTGCCTCAGTTCCACTAGCAGGAGGGATGAAGTCTGAATTTACCACATTCAGAGATTTGGTGTTCAATTTTCAATTTCACTTACAAGTATAGATTATTAAGCTATACTAACACCAAATTTAAGATTCTTAGAAAACTTCCCTAAACTTTTTTTTTGACCAATATTTCTCACACTGTCTGTAGTGAAGGACTCTTTATTTCTATTGTGGGCCCCAACTCATGGATGACTATTGCTCATATTACACAGAACTCTAAGTGGCTTTTAAATAACTAGACCAGTCTCTCCCTCAGTAAGATAGGTGATTTCCTTGGATGACACAGAAATATCACCTTGCTATAAAAGTTTCTCAATAAGTACTGAAACTGAGAGTGAGCATTTAGTCACAGTGTCATGGACTGATATAACCAGAACTAGTCCGCTGACCATACTTTATGAAGTGCTGATATAGGTTACAAGCACAGGGTCCCATGGTACTGTTCCTTACACCTTTTTACTGCATCCAATTTCCAGTTTTAATTCATTAGTAACCTCAGAAGTTATTGACTAATAAATTATCCATGACTTTTTCCAGTTCTTTCTTGCAGCACTGTATAATAGAACTTTCTGCTCTATCTAAATGGTGAACATTAGCCATATGTGGCTTTTGAGCACTTGAAATGTGGCTACTGTGACTAAGGAACTAATTTTTTTTTAAATGAAAGAAAAGGTAATTTAATATGTGTATATGGGAAAATCAATATTCTCAGATCATAAAACGAGTCTCAAAGAGATGACTGAATCAGGCAGCTCTTTATACCTTTTAGACAAAGAAACAATACATTTTAAAGAAACTGACAGGAGAAAGAAAATTTGTGCTCATTAGAAAGGAAACTAAGCTAGGTTTGGGTATTCATTAGTGAGAAATCTAAGTTTGGGCCTGGGTAGTAAATTAGTAAGAACGTTAGTAAGGCTTGTTTATACAAGCTTTCTACTCTGGGTTCTTCCAGATCTTGTCACAAATTTGTCTCTCAGCCTTCTGGGAGACAAAATTTTAAATTTTACTTAATTCAAATTTAAATTGCCATATCCAGCTAGGGGTCATCATATTGAATGGCACAGTGATAAAGTGCTACATTATTTTCACTTGGCCTTTTAATTAGCGTTTTAAAAAAATCACCCACTTCCTTTAATACTAACATATATATTGTCAATGCCACTTTCCATATGTACATATAGGTACTTACATACTTGTAATCACAGCACGTAAATTTACTAATTTATTTTCACTTATACCTAACATTTCTCCATATTTCTAGAACTACACTGTCCAACATTGTGTGGCCACTAGTCCCCTGTATTTAAAATTCAGTAATATTAAATACAATAAAAAATTCAGTTCTTCGGCTGCCCTAGCTACATTTCAAGTGCTCAGTAGCCACATGTGGCTAATGGCTACCATTACTGGACAGCATAAGTTATAAAATATTTCCATCGACACAGAAGTTCTGCTGGACAATTGTTTCGTAGTCTTCAAAAATAATTATTTAAGACAACATTTTACATTAATATTCAATAATTAGTCTATAAATTGGGTATTTTCTACATATATGATTTATAATTAATATGTACTTTCTAAAGTCCTACAAGTGAAATATCTAAACATTACTGTGATTCTCAGCATATATTCCTGTATTACTTCCCAAAAGTTTGATATCACTGCTCATCTGGCCAATATTAGATTTCTTTTTAAAAAATTTGGCTCCTTTAAAACAATGAAAAAACTATCTTAAAGTCGTTTGATTTTGTACATTATGTAAGTGCATGACTAAATGTTTTCCCTCATAATTTTTATTATTTATATTTCTTTATTTTCATAATCTTGATGTCATATTTTGACATTTACATATTAGGATCTTGATGTCTAAATCTGCATATTCAGCAATAATATGTTGTCATAGCTAATATAATTTCCTTTGTAACTTTTCATAGATGCTTTCCACAACTTTCTGTAATCATTTTAATTATAGTATTTTAGTCCAATGAAAGTTTTAATATTTAAGTGCATCTTTACCTTGGTGAGTTCTAATGCTTCAAATATGAGATGTAAAGGAATTTTGTGTTACTTTTTCTTTTAATCTATGATAGTATAAAGAACTATAAAAACATTTTTTTGTCTAATCAATCTTGTAGTTATACCACTAAATACCACTATCTAATACTACTGAATGAATATCCTATAAGTGGCCTCTCCTTTAGGTAAGAATATTTTATCATATATTAAGTTGTTGTATGTAGATGAAACTAATTTTGGATTCCTTATAATGCTTCAGTAATCCATGTTTTTACAAGGTGGAAAAAAAGTTTACTTTTCGGAATTCCTCTTAAGTAAGTAACTGTATTAATTTAGGAAACTGTATGAGAAGGAGGCCACAGATACAGACAGTAATCTTTTACGTAAAGACTAAGAAACAAATGTGCTGGTTTTATCGCCTACTCAGAGTTTTAAACTCATTAAATGCTAAACAAATTTTTGAAACTAGTGAAGCGGCTGATTTCACATCTGTATTGACACTGTCAGAAATCAGGGTGGCAGCAAGCAGTGGCAAGAAACATGAGGTCAGAAGTCAGGCACAGGAATTTGCATAAGTCAAAGGACAAAGGGCATTTCTCTTGACTCTCACTGACCAAGAAGTCAGGGGTTCAAGGAAAATTTATATTTAAATTACCAAGGGGCAGAGGTCCCTTCTAGTATGTGGGTTACACATCTATTTTTGTATCATTACAATGGTCTTATTTAGACACTGTTGTTAAAAAAGTTTCTGATATGTAGTAGGGCAAGACTTACTCTTATTAGAATTCCTATAAAATAAATCAATATAAATTTTAAGTTAGAAGTAAACCTTAAAAACTATAAATTACTTACTGTCAAATAATTAGCCAATGTTCTCATGATTCAGAGAGTTTCTCTCCATTTATCTGAATCTTAGAATGTTTTCAAATATGTCAATGGTTTCTTTCTAAAGGTCTAACGTCTTTCTCAAATTTATTGCTAAGTGTATTTTGCTCGTTAAGATTCTGAATGGGTTCTTTTTCCATTATGTTTTTAAACTACTATAAAGACATATACAACTTTATTGTTAAACTGTTATTGTTTATAAATGGTTTTAAAGATGACTGCCATAGATTTTCCTAATTAATCATGTCATCTAAAAATAAAATATTTGAGTTTTATTTATTCTTCAGGTTTTGTTCATTAATAGTATTAAATAAAAATGTAGATAGTGGTGATTATTGAATACACTAATAATAAAAAGGAGATGTGGTATATTTATGTGTGTCTGTGTGTGTGTGTGTGTGTGTGTGTGTGTGTGTGTGTGTATAAAAAGGAACACTACTCAGCCATAAAAAATGAAATGTTGGCATTTTCGAGAACATGAATCGATCTCAAGAGCATTATGCTAAGTGAAATAAGTCAGACAGAAAAAATCAAAAGTGATAGGATTTCACTCATATGGGGATAAAAAACAAAAGACAACAAACCAACTAATCAAACAAAAAAAGACCCCAAACTCATAGATACAGATGACAGAACAGTGGTTATGAGGAAACGGGTTGGGTGGAAGACAAATCAAACACATGATGTCAGGAGACTAGACTCCAGGTGTTGAGCACACAATAGAGTATACGGAGGTCATATTACAAAGTTGTATACCTGAAATTTATATAATCTTATTAACCAATGTTATCCCTATAAATTTAATTAAGAATGGTGTTTTTTGTCCCTGAATTTAAGCTTTATTCTAAGCAATGTAAAGTCATCCCCACCTAAATGCTATGACTCTGCTAGGTGATGACATTCAGCTTGCTGACCTAATAAGGAGGTACCATATTCCCTGAAGCTCAACTCATCACCAATGACTCATCACAAAACAGAATATTTGACCAAGTAGAACTGGGAAAAGGTCCTCAACTCCTATATAATCAACATTGTATATGGTGACCATAGAAAGTTATCCTAGTACTGACAAATGTTCATGAAAATCAAATAAAAATATATTTTATAAAAATCCAAAAATTACCCGGGTATTTGAGTGTCAGAAATTACACGGGTATTTGAGTGCTATGTGCTCCTCACATCTAATACTACTTTTGGATGGATATTAGACTAGGTATTTCAGAAATGGTATTAAAAGCACCAGGTTTCTTTCTAGGAGGAACTATTTCAGGGAAATAAAAAAGTCACAGTTTATGAGGAAAATTTCTTCTTTATAGAAGAATTTCCATTAATACACGTAGAAAGGGCGGCTAATTAAAAATTCATTATCTTGTAAACTCTAATGATAGAATTGATTCAGAGAACAATTACCAATGGATAAAACTATGAAAGATTGATGGAAAACTCTCAGTGGAAAGATTGGGCTGTCACCACTGACCATTTTTGGAATTGCTAAGAGTATGACAAATAGACATTACGTGCTTCCTGATGTGACGCAGTATGAAAAAACAGCCCCATGTATGAAGTATTCTTCTCAACCCTCCCCTATCACCAAAATCAAAGCTTAACCTGAATCTAATAAGTATTTTAAACTGAATTTTAACTTACAGGAAATTCAGAGGTTAGAGAAATAAAGCTCACTAGGCAAACCAACAGAAAAATCCAGAATGGAAACTATTCTATGGGATAGCTTATTCAGTTTAATAAGTAATGGACAGGAAGGAAAAAAGAGGAAGAGAAGAAGGGAAGGAGGGAGGTAAAATAACAGAGGGAAGAAAAGACATTTTAATTACAGAACGGTCCTAACAACCAATGTTGTATGAATCTTGTTTGGATTCTGAATGAACAATCCAAATGTAAAATGGCATTTTTGAATCAAGAGCAGGGGAAACTGAATAGAGAAAGAATATCAGGTGATTAAGAATTATTGTTTATTTTGTTGATGTGACAATGTATTATGCTTATATATAAGGAAAAAATGTCTTTTCTTTTAAAAAAAAACATAGTGAAGAGGTATGGCATCTGTTTTAAAATACTTGAGAAAAATGAAGTAGATGTGGTAAATTTTTGCTAATTCTTAAATTTGGGCCACAGATATAGGGAATTTATTATACAAGTCTCTCTTCTTTTGTGTATATTTGAATTTTTACAATAAGTTTTTAAAAATCAAGCCCCTGTGACATGATCTATTAATTCAAATATAAATAATCTAGTGTAAATAAAAATAGAACTGTTATCTATTACCCTACTACATGCCAAACATTCACAATCTAGACAAAGGATGTGAAAAATATGACAGACTGCCCTGTGATTGGCACAGATGTGACTACAATCTAAAATTTTCATTTAAAAATTAAATTTGACTTGCACATATTATTACTGTGTATATGCACATTTTTAGAGAAAAAAATTTGTAAACTCTAATCCAACAATAACCTAGGAAACAGATTTTCATAAAAATAATTTTTGGCCCCCCCAAATAAACTAACAAACCAAAGATATGAGTTTGTAGAGCATACAGAACCAATGCAAATTATTTTATTTTGATATCATATTCCTTCTTCATATCTCAATAAACTCATACTGCCTTCTGGTTTTAATGGTACATATTACTTGGGTCTACATTTTCAAAAATTATCCCATGATTCAAATGGTTTTCTTTAACCATCTGATACTTCCTTCTCTGAATAAGACTGGTTAGATAGGTAACAGGAGGTAGTGTTACTGCCTCACTGTGCTAAGTATAAAACAGTAGAATGGTTTTTACTTAGTAGGTCCAAGGTATTCAAATGAATGACAAAAGTTTAACATCCACAAATATATATGAATTTATATGCTCCTCTTAAAAATTTAAATGAATTTCTAATAGGTAAAGTATATGGCGGATACACATTTAAATCTGAAAGATTTCTCTATATCCCTGGTATCCACCCCCTGTACCTCCAATCAAAGAAGAGCAGTCTTCACTTATTCCTCTCCTTATAAAAAGTACTCTACAGCATAAAATGCAATTGTCTACTTGTCATCTTATTTTCAGGAAAATTAGAGGTTATTTTTGCTGGTTTTTGATTTCACTTTTATTATATTAATGATAGCTAAATGATGTATAAGATTCTTCTTCCAGAATATACCACAATAAGCAAATCCTGAAAAATACCTTTTTTAATATTAATCTTATTATGAATTCCAATCTTATTTCATATGGTTCCATGTTAATATTTCCTCCAAATAATTAATTTAAATATATCCTTTGTCCCAAAAAATGTTTGCATTCAGTGTCCCGGTAACATTTTAAAATTTAAAATGTAGTAGTTCACAATACAGGTGTTCTTAAATCATTAAGCCTCTAAAAGGCATCTATTTTAACTCTGATTTTTTATTATTTTAATTATGACTATAGTAGCATCTAATAGTTCAACAGGCAGACCAAGCAGCTTCTTATGGTTAGATAAACACAATGCAGAGTTGGATAACATAGTGGGGCTTCAATTAGCAGCTCCCCACTATTCCTCTCCTCTTTAATAAGAGTAAATGGTGTTTAAGGGATTTAGGAAGATCATTTCATAAAGCAAACAAGTGTGTGCATGTGTGCATGTGTATAAACATACACATTAATCATGCTTGTTTTATTTTTTCTCTTAGAATGCCACAGTCTACTTTTTAATGAATTAGTAAATTAATCTGAGAACTCATGACAGTAATTGCAGAACTAGAAACGTCCTATAGTGTTGCAAAGATCAAACCTGCTAATGACTGCTGTAGCTAATTAAAGCTGGTATATAAAAAGTTAGTCCAAAGGTATAAAAAAATAACTTGGTACCTGTTGAAAATGCTTACTAGAAAGAAATGTTAATCATATAACAAGTAAATCTGTTTGAAATTAAGCTAAAGGATTTTTCTTTTCCCTTGTGAAATTAAAGAACAGCACATAATTTATTTGGGACTATTTGAGAGAAGTTCTGAAATAGTATATATACAAATCAATGTATGTCCACTTAAAGGTACCATGTAAAATATTTTGCAGAATAGAATTCTTTGCTTAGTATATTTGGATGTTAAACTTAATGGATTAGCTTCTCACTTCAACTTGGAGCAATAATTTGGGATGAACATACACATGGTGTATACATATGTGCACACACACACACACACACACACGCACACATTTATAATGAGACTAAGATGCTAAGGTGGCCTTATAATTTTAGTAGGTTCATGTAACTAAAATCCCTCTGTTTATTAGTGGCAGGGCAGAAACTGGGTGTCAGATTTCCTGCTGCATGTTTCAGTGTCCTTTCCATGGTTCTAGTCTTCCTAGGGCCTAAGCAGAATGAAAACGTAACTCTTTTAGGCTACCACAACTATTATTAGCAAGTGATAGATAGGTAGCAAGCTTTTAACACATTTGTTGATTGATTTTATTCAAACTTATTGTGGTCACGGGAAACCATACTTGTATATTCAAATAATTTTCTCTTATTTAGCATCTTACAATGAAAGAAACAGTGCCGTGTTGCAAATGAAAATAAAGACACAAGGTTATGAAATACCTATTTTAGATTTAGTTCAAATATTTCATCTAAAAACAATTCATTAGTTATACTTATGATAATTAAATTGAATTAATCCACAAATATATAAATTCTCTTTACATATATATAGACATAAACCATAGGACGATAGTTCAAAGCAAATGTCAAATAAAATTACAGCTTGAAATTGTTTTCAACAAAAATTGCTTAGCAAAAAGTATTTAATTCTTATAGTTTGCTAGGATATCAAACTATACAATACAGGAAAAATCTAGATAAAAAATATATTTTTTACATATTTAAAAATATTTTCAACAAAATATATATAAGTAGATAATGTAATATATAACTATCTTGAGACAGAAAACAATTCATTTCTTAATAAAGTAAAATAACAAGTAGTGCTATATATGATTAAGTTTACAAATATAATACAGACCCATTATAGAAAGGAATCCTTTGTTGAGGTTTTTGCAGAGAAGATAATTAATTTTAACACAGTCATTTCATTCACAAACTTACTCTAATCTGGTTTGGGCTTTTTGCTATTTCCTTTTTTAAACAAAGGTCATTTCCATAGTGCCTCACATAGACTGAATCTTAGATTACATGCTGAGGTAACTAACCTTGGTCTTCGAGATGCAACCTATGGAGGCACGCCTTTTAGTGATTGCTATATTGCTATATTGCTTTACTGCCAAAGCTTGGGTGAGAATTTCACTGACATTTTGTTTGGCAGAATAAAGATAACAGCTCCTTGTAATGTAATATATGTATTTGAAGCACCATTCTGCAATTATTTGTTGGCCCAACATTTTTTGTCTTGAGGAAATTATCATGTTGTTAACTGCTGTTAACTACAACGATATATAAAAGACCTGTCTGTAAGTACTTTCTGTGTGCTAGATACTTTTAGAAGTATTTTATATGCATCAAATCACTCATTTTTCTGTAAGGTATGTACTCTTATTATTCCCATTTTAAAGATGAGGAAACTGAAGTACAGAGGAGTTATTCAACTTTCTTTAGGCTGCAAAGCTTGTGTCAGAGTTAATACTCAAACCTAGCCAGTATGACTCTAGATCCAACTTCTTAACCAGTACAACTCAGAAATTTTTAATGTAACACTGCTACATATAATTTTACCAGATGATCTACATAATGCATAATATACATGATCAATATTGAGATTTCTCTGCTCGTATTCACATTTCTTGGTGCCTCAGAAACGAAGACCTTTCCATAGCAGTTTCTTATTTTAAATAAGGTATGTAGGAAAAAAAAAGACTATTTCAATCTCTACTAGTTTCTATAATCCATTCTCAAAGAATTTGAATTCAATTTTTATGTCAAAATGAAACCTTCATTTTATGAGGAAAGTAAACTAGTTAAATGATGAGCATACTATAGAGCAATTCTCAAGGTATCCTTAAGAAAGGACTGCCTTGTTATCATGTCACAAACTACTACACTTTGTTGTAATTACTTGTCTAATATCTATCTTCCTTGACAGACTATAACCAAGAGAGTCACATCAGTCTTATTCAGGGCTGTGTCCCCAATGCCTAGTGCAGTGCCTGACATACAGCATGTTGTCAATAAGAATTTACGGAATGAATTAATGGCATTTGTGCTTTATCTCTTAAGTTTCTTTAGTAAAGATCCCACTATAAGTAGTAGCTCAATATTACTAATAATATCTATTTCATATAATAGTAAAGATTTTATATATTTATATCTTTATGAATGTATTAGTTTTAAGATGTGCCACAAATTTCCTTCAGATAATCTTGTGATTTATATCAGCAAGAATTCCTTCTTATAAACATCAGATTCTTAAAAGAATGAATCTTAGAAGGCAATCTATTTTAATTTTCACATTTAAAAGGTTCATTATACTGAACTGAAAATGTTCTTTTACTTCCCACAACTATAAGCAATAACTTTTATTAAAATTTCCTTTCTCAAACTTGCAATTCCATACTACTGTTAATCGCTATTTCTTCTGACAGTAGAAGCCCCAAAATTCAAAATGGAAGCCAGTATATTACAACAGATACTACATTGTGTGCTACAATGAAAGTTATACAGTTAAAAATTGATGATTATTGGTAGACCATTGTTTGCTTAGAAACAAGGGACATTTTTCATTCATTTCGGTAAAAGAAATGCTACCTATCACCTTCCACCTGTGATGTTTACATATCTATGTGGTTTAAACATCTTTATGTGGCTAAATGCCTTATTATCTACCTGACATCATGGGCCAATAAAAGGTAATACAGAATGAAAAAGAGCTGTCAAAGAAACAATGTCATGGGCATCGCAAGGGATGTCACCCAGCAAGGATCGTTTTCCTCAAGACTCTTCTGGAAGGTATGGGAAGGACCTTTCTTCCAGCATTGGCAAGTGTAACTGCCTAGGTATTTAAGCTAAGATCCTCAAATCAGATTATTTGAAAGTGAGGCTGGTGACCTTCTTTTGGGGATAAGCAGAAAAATTAAATTTAGATAATATAGAAATGAAATCCAAAATAATAATTTTGAGGAAAAATTTAACAATGGACTTAATTTGAATTTTTCTATTTGAAAAAGATTTATATTTATTTAAAATTTTAAATAGTTTACATATTTTAGTAATAAATTAGAGAAAGATGATTTCTATTATAAAAGTAAGCTTTTCTGATTTTAGTTTCCTACTAGATTATATGTTCTGACTCAGTTTTTTTCTACTATCAGCTGAATAAAGAAGAGCTAGTTTCCAATAAGAGTTTTTAAAAATGTTGACAGATGTAACATGAAAACAGCTAACTTCATTATTTTTCAAACATCATTCATGTCTCTCCCTTAGGCGAGATTCTGTGTCCTATAGAAAAAGAGTAAATATTAAGGTATCCAAATGCTCTATCATTTTATTTTCAAAAATGTAATAAATATTTATATTTTAGAATAAATTTATTAAAAATGTAAGTTTAAATTCTTTTTCTTTAAAAAGGGGATAAAAGCTGATTAAGGAAATCATACTACATTAAAAATGTCTGTATGTAACAACTCAATGATATAAAATGAGTGGTAGAATGGAAAATAGTTGCTAAGGAGAGGACAGCAGTCATTTTATGGTTGACTCTCTATAATGAACTTAAATTCAGTTGAAAAAATTGAGGTTATCATTTATTGCATTTAATCCTGAAATGTTTGGATCCCGTAAGAATTCTCTCCTTTAAGGGAAATTCTCACGTAAGAACGCTACTTTGACAAGGCTTTGTTGTAAATTCTTAGAAACCTAAGGAAACAGTAGCATAAAAAAATTATTTCTCCATGGTTAGAAATTATTCTGCATGCCTTGCTTATAAGACATTCATTTAATAAAATCATAAACTTAAAAGATTCAAAAACAAGATATTGATTCACTTTAAGAAATATGTAGGTTTCATGCATTATTTACACACTAGCCATATTGCTTCTACTCTTATAGCAACTTTCACCTTTCCGTAGTATTGGTTCCAGTTGCTATTTTACATTGTGTAATTTTATATACATTCTAATTAACATATACACTGTAAATTCAAGAGCAGTTAGAAAATACCTCTATTTTTACTTATACCATTTTATTCTCAACACCTAGTTGAATGAATGGCACACAGCAGACAATCTATAAAAAACTGAAATTAAGATAGATGGATTGAAGGCAGATGTTGCTATTCAACCTCTGAATGCTTACAGGATAACAAATGCTATGCTAGGTACTTGTCATAGGCAATTCATGATGTTTGTTATTAAACTCTAGAAAACAGTCAAGAACACGGTCACATTCAATTAACATCATTTAGACATCTCTAACTGAGCAAGAAAAATTACTCAAACTATGTCGGTCTCAAAAATTCTAAGTTTGATGAGCTATTATTAGTATTTGACCTCCACTGCCCAAATCCAGTTATCACAAAGTTACTATGTCCCCCGAGATACTAAAATAAGCTCTGATAAAAAGTGATTTTAGATTTCAACTTTTTTAAACTACTATTCTACTCCTGTCCATAGCTAACACAAGTAATCACAGATCTGACAGGACACCAATGTCCAAATAAAGGAATAAGTAGGAACCAAATACAGTAAGGATAAAAATATTAAGTTTACAGTCACTTGAAGCATATAAAAATGTAGCCAAATTTGAATTATTTTCTCAGTGCCAATGTGTATAAGGCAGGGGAAAGCTGTCTGATTTTACCATCCAAATTTGATATTGTGGTACATCATGGATAGCTATTCTACTTTATTTTATTATATAAAGATCTAATCTTGATTATTTAATATTTTCCAGAGATGTAGTAACAATTATACATTTTTAAAGGGCTAATGTTAAACTAAGTGGTATTATTATATATTGTACTTCCTTTTCCCTTCTATCATTTTATAATGGAAGTAAAAAAAAAAAAAAACCAACAGGTTACTGTATTGCAAAATTTATGGCATTTACTTTAAATAAGAAGCATCTATGAAAATAAATTGTTTGGTTTAATTTGTTATAAAGCTAAACTTTACTCAAGCAGTAGTTATAATATGCTATTTTTAAAAAAGATAAATAACTAGAACAGACCTACAAAAACTGAATTTCTTAAACTAGGCATGAACTGTATAACTGATTTGCACATTTTTAATATTTTACCAACATTAATCATATAAGAATCTTTTACCTATAAAATCATTCATTGCATTTATTTTGTTATAAATATAAGTCACAAACATAAATTGAAACATTTGGCATTACTTATGTCTTGAATTTTAAAAGTTCTAAATTTTTAATTCAAATATAATAAATTGGTGTGCTTGACACACAGACACACACACACACATATTATAATTTAAGTAAAAACTCTTACCATTGATTTTCTTTTGATAGTCACTCCATTAGTTTTTCTTGATTGGGCCTTCCTATGTCAAGCAGACAGTAGTCAAATCACAAAATGACATTTGGATGCTCACGTCTTCAGATGGGAGTTTTCGGCCAATTGCCAGTTGAGAATTTAAACTGAAACTAAATTACCCAAACTTTATTAAGTTGTTTCCACACCTACCAAGTGATAATGAGCAATGACTCTAAACTCAAAGTAAGTGACTTTGATTTATCTCCTTTCAAGCAGTCATAATATTATGTTTAAGAAGAAATCCTGGGATGCTCACCCCTCCATCCTCACCCCCCCAAAAAAAACCTCTAAATTTCTGGTATCTTCAGAGAACAGTTTTAAGTAAATTTTGATTCAATCTTCCAAAAAAAAAAATGATCGCTAAATTATTCTCTAACCCAAATTAACACATGATAAAGATGGTATTTATTCAATGACATATCTATAAATTGTAGTCACAAATTTAAATTGTCAAATATTGACTTAAAACTAACAGTATCGTTTATATTCAAAAAGTATTTATTAAACCATCAACTACTTGTAGTAGTACATACATAAGAAGTTAAAGGGTTACATTGGAGACATGCCCTGCCTGCAAATACCATTCTTTGACTGAGAAGACAAAATTTATAGTTATCAACTTCTAATTATAATGCCAAAACAACTCTGCCCCTTTTCTGCACCAACTTAGGCTCTTTTACTCTTAATTATTATTTATAGTCTTTGTAGAGCTTGTCAATTATACATGATTTTGGACCATTAGGCTTTATGTCTGTTGAGATTTACAGTGTCTGTTTTGATGCTTCTTCAAATATTATGCATATTAAGTGCACATACCTAGTTATATGCACTTAATTTTGGACCTATGATAGTTGGCATTCAGAAACAACTCTTACTGATAAACATGATACTTTAGGAAGATAAGAACATGTTTTCCTTTCCTATTTTCATTTTAGCTTTACCCTGTTGTATATCTGCCAAAAAGTTAAATTTTCAAGTATAAATAGCTACTGAAATGGACCAACTTATAGCTGAGCAAAAGAGAGTAAAGCTAAAACGAAAATAGGCAAGGAAAACATGTTCTAATCTTCCTAAAGTATCATGTTTACCATTAAGAATTGTTTCTGAATGCCAACTATCATAGGTCCAAAATTAAGTGCATAGAACTAGGTAGTTATATAAGGCTCAGATGAAAATGCTAAACATAACAAGTACCTCAAATTCTCAGATATTCTGTGTGCCAGCTCACGCTCTTATACATACACAGGAACACTTGTATACATGCACATCTATCCAACCTATATCCTGACAGACCTTCTCATATCAATAACCTGATACTGCAGTTTTATGTGAGAGAATATGAAGTGAATAATCAACTTATGGTTAACAAGAGAAAGTGACTTCAGTACAAAGCCTACAGCTTAACGAACTATGTCCCTGAGTTAACCACACTGGCCCCAAACAGTTTGATATCCTAGAAACAGGTTTACTCTATTCTATCCAAAATTTTAACCCAAAATCCTCAAAAGCAGTAACATTCACAAACTATTCAAAGACTAACAGTTATTTCCTGGGTATTATGAGATACAAAGGAAAAGTTAAACTCTTTTTTCAAGGAGTTTATAGTCTAAAACTTGACACTGGGTTGGGGAGGAAGAAAAATAGCTCATAAGGACATATGAATGGTTAAATTTCCAAAAGAAACAACTACATTGGGCCGCTTAAAATGAATAATTTGTCACATGTGGAGATGATCTGAGAAAATTTTGTATCAAGAGGCATTTTTAAAGCAGAAATGCACAACCACTTTACTCTCATTTAGCCCAATGAAACCCACAAAGCAAAAATTAAATATAGAATATAATTATGAAGTATTTGTGTCCTAAGTAGATCAAAAGATCAAAGATATATTGTTTAGCTCAATGAAATTACAGAGCATGAAAATATATATATATATACATATATAAAAACACAGGGCTTTCAGCATAAGAGAAGCAATTCTAAATCTGTTCATATTACTCATCCTAGTGATTCCAATCATGGCAGTAATTTAATTTTTAATACAAGAGACATAACTTGACTCGGCAATGGGACTTTGTTAATATTGCAAATAAATATTATCTTTTTCTTTATAAAAAATATGAACGACCTTGAAAAGTCACTCTCAGATTAACAAAATCATGACTCAAAAAGCACGAACGATTCTCTTGATATGAATAACATTATCGATAATGTACCTACACAACAAAACTAGTTGAGCAGCAAATGACTTGCCAATGTATTTATGTGTTTGTATATAATCTTAAAAATAGTCTACTAATCCACTTATAAGAACTTTATAATTTAACATCACCCTTTATTTTATAAATGAAGAAACAGGTCCAATAATAGGCCATTATTTGTCAAAGTCACACCGTGGCATGTCAGCAGCAAAACCAAGATCCCTTAAGAATAAGTGCTTCTTTCACTATAATCAAGGAAATAAGCTATGCCTCAGAAAGAGATATAATTTTATTTAAAAATTTCAACTTTTTAACCTCCATACTAAATCTCAAACATTCAGATCATCAGCCCCAGAAAATGCAAGGAACCAATTCATAAAGTTAGGGAAAGAAAGGTGTATGATTAATTTAAACCTCTCTCTTTATAAGCATTAAGGCAGGCCTTCAGTCGTATGCCCAAATCTTACAGACTAAGAACATGAGCCTGAAGATTATATAAAATTTTATCAAAACTTTCTAAAAAATAAAATTTCTTAGAATTTTCATGGCATCACATCTATTTTTTCTTTCATTTTCTAGAATCCTATTTTATCCAATTTATTCAGTCTAGCAATTTATGCATAACACATGGATAGCATTAGAAATATAAAGTCTTATCTTGACTGCTTGAGGTGATATAACTCATCCCACCTGTATATAAATGGGCAGCAAGAGAAACTCAGAAAATCTGTAAATAGGAAATGTAAAAATAGTTGAAACACTGCTTAGATTTAGTTGTAAGGATAAATGCTGGCCACTAACTCAATTTAGATTTCACTGTCTATTCAGTCATGACTCATGTTTCTAGTAAAATATGACATACTTTTTAGTTCTACTGGTCTTAAAAGTCAGAACACTCATTAGCAACACCTAAAATCATTCACCAAAACTCTTTTTGCACAGGCAATGATGTTAAACAAATTAGTTTCACCCTACCACCACCACAATCATCATATGTTCCCCTCCATCCCACTGTCCAGTCTATGAGCCAAAGGGCATAAAATATTCGTACTTTCTTAAAAGTATAATAAAATATTTTATCACATAAGATCAAGATTTACCTTATGCTATTAAAACAAAAAATATATATGCTCAAGGAGTTTTACTTATATTCCATTTTGTCACAAAATATTATCTCAATATAATATATATGTATAAATACATGTAAATGTATGTACATGTACAAATATGTATATGTGTATATAGTAAAGGAAAGTCTTCTTAAAACCTATGATTTTATTAGAAAATGTAATAACAATGTTTTCTTCTGTATGCTAAGTTTGTATCTATGTTTATGTGTCTATTTTTTAACCTAGAATTGCGACTGGCTTCCTAAATATATGGTATATATTTAGGTCTAGTTGTTGAGATAGTCTGTATAGAATTAGCATATTGTTATGCCAATATGTGTAAAAACCAGCTTATATCATTCACAACAATTATTTACAGCAATTCTTTAGAAAGTGTGTGTTTTTTTTTAAATCGACTAAAGAAATATGTCATACCCCTTTCATGAATTTTTACCATGTATATAAGGAAGTTATTTTGGGGACAAGTTATTTGATTTATCTCTGCCTCAGTTTCTCCATATGAAAAAATGGAGATAACAATTACATCTTACTACATAGGCTTGCTGTGAACATGAGATAATAGTTGTAAACTGCCTAGAAAAGTGCACTAGGCAAATATAAGCCTTCAAAAGTACAATCATAATTACTATAATCATCATAATCACCACCATTATTATCATCACCACCACTTTTGTAAGCACTGAATTGAGGCTTAGTAAAAATGTAGAGTCATAGGCCACATTCTCAGAGATTCTAATTCAATATCATACCAAGTTTTAAATACTATATTAAAAACAAAGGAAATAAATATGCTTGTATCAATACAACCTTACATAGTAACAAAAAGAAAAATATCTTAAAACGGAAAAAGTTACTATTTTAAAGGTCCAATAATAGATTCGACCCATCCCAAAAGCTAACATTATTTTCTAATGACCCAACTATGCACTCAAGAGTACACAGGAACTCAGAATTAAGTAAGGAGTCCTGGGTTCAACAAACAGTTTAAGAAGCTTACATACTTCATTTCTTCTTTGGGTGGAGAGTAGTAAGCATTTTTATAAAAAATTCATGTGAGTAAAGCAATTATCAAATTAGTATGCTCTGCTAAGGAGAAACAAAATATTAAACTATTGGAATCTCACTGAGAAAATAACCTCTCACCATCTTCCAAGTATCACAGAAGTCCTCAGAGAAGGGATTTTAGTTAGGGTTGATAGGCAAGACTTTACAGAAGAAAAACGATCTTTGCTAGACCTTTTAATAACTAATATTTCACAGGCAGAGAGAAACTGCATTTCAGGTCAAAGGAAATGGTGCAAGCAGAAAGCAGAATCTTGGAGTACTACAGACATTTCAGGATAATACATATACTGCATAGTACATATCCCACATCCTGAAAAGGATGATCATATCACTTTTTCTACTCAAAAACCTAATTAGTACTTCAGAAAGACTGTTTGGATAATGATATGCACAATGGAGTATGATAGTTCTAACTTGGCTTTGAAAATGGACAAGGACAAGAATCTAAAGGATTTTAATAATTTGGCTATGAGGAACAAAACACGTATTGGATGACTTAAGTTTTAAGCCTGGTTTTTCTGGCAACTTCCTACTCTTCATATTCAGGATGAAGGTGGTAGACAGTAGAAGCTATCAAAAGTGGGCTTGTGGTACCGTAGAGAGCTTAGAGTAGAGGACCAAGACTTAGGTAGCAAAAGCAGAGAGCAGTTTGAGCAAAGACTTGGTAGTGGGAAATCACAAACACCCTCAGCACAACTAGCTTTCACTTGCTAGAACCAAACAGCTCACAATGGCTTTTTCTTTATGACACATCAAAAGGCCTTACAGGTGTTATTGAGGAAGAAAGAAAAAACAAACAGTTTAACACATGAAATGACTATAAATGATCATCTAGAGTTTAAAGATTATGTTCCCTATATGTAGACATACAAATGTATTTTAATACAGTTTACAATGTAAAATATTCACAAATTCAGCTTGTCCAACAAAAAAGATCAATAACAAAGCTGCTATATACATTACAAATAAACATTATTAAGTACTTGTGAACAGATCTCGATAACAAACAAATAAATAAAGCCCATTTATTTCCTTTGGAAGTGAGAATCCTTGCTTTGTTAGAGTGGATTTACCTTTAAATTTCCTATCATTATTCTTAAACATGAGAAAATTTTAAATTGTACCTTTATTTCTCATTTAAACCCTGCATCCATACCCCTCTGGCCTTTATTGAAAGTTTTTCATAGGGAATTTTTGTATAATTCCATTATGTGTGTGGATTTCGTCTCAATTCAGTAGCTCATACTACTGTCAGACAGTTACTTAAAGGCAGTAGCTATGTTTTTTTTCCTAGTATCATCAAAACCCAATGGCACTGGATGTGTATTTAGTATACTTATTAAATGAATAATAAATATCCTATAATCTGATCTGCAAATGGATTACATGAAAGCTAAGAACAATTATAAAATTTCATAACAATGAATGTGTGATTTACTAGAGCATAGGTACTGTTTCAGGTGAAGCTCACTGCAATAAGGATGCATCACTGCTGTGGCATTAGTAAATGCACAACGGATTCGAGAACTGTAGGGTTTTTAAATTGTATACATGGTATACAAGTTAACACATCTCTGCAATAAAAAATAGCACTTACAAGATTACAAAATCTTTGGAGATATTAGTATTTCAACACAATTAGTCTTACTGGCTGAAAAAAGGATGCTTTTCACGTTTTATTAAAAATATTTTTCTTACATCTAAATTTGTATTTTCAGTCTTTAAAAAATATTCTATGCTTTATTCATGATCAATTTAATCGACAATATTCATATATCAACTATTTATGAATAAAGAGATCTTAAAAGCTACCATATTTTAGGATTTTCACTCAAGCTTTATAGCATCATATTAAAATTGGCAAATGTCATTTCCAAAGTAAGTGGGGCATTTATTTAAAAACATAAGGAAAGGGAACCAGCATTTGTAAAAATACCTCCTACACTAGATTTAAGATGTATTATTTTTAATTCTCATTCACAACCTCAGAGAGGTATAACATACCCATTTTACAGCTGTGAACTTGCCTAAGATGCCAGAGCTATTAAATGATCCAGTTATAATCCCCATCATTATTTGCCTAGCTCCAAAATCTAAGCTTATCCTTCTTACAATAACTATTTGGAACACTGCCAAGTACTATGCCCCCTTTTCCCCTTTTTAAAGGCTAAAGCATAAAGGGATGAGTTCCTGGGGCAGACGGCAGGCACTAAGTGAAATGAAAATAAACATGAAGTCCCAGTACTTTCCTCACTGAAGAGCTCTTCAAGCCTATTAAGAACCATCTTCTTCTTACTTTATTCACAGATATCCTTCTCTGTACCCTAGTAGCCACACGAATTAATATCAAGCTTTGAAAAATAAAAACACTACTTACAAAAACTCAAAGCAACAACAGCTATTGAGAACTGTAAGGACAAATGGCTCTACAACATACCTCAGTAGCCCAAATACACTGTTATTCGCAAATATTCCTCAATAATCCAAGGTCATTAAAATATATAAGGCTTTCTATGGTACTTTGCAATAAGAATTGTTAAGATGAAATGCTCCAGCAATCAAAGAAGGTAAACATTTATTACCTGGAAAATTTACTAATTGAATATCCAATAATACTAAATGAATAAATTAAGTTATCTAAAACCTTCAAGAAGTATACATGACATAATTTTATACTTTCAAAATGGGATACAGTTCTGTGAAATCAAGTATTATAAATTAAGTAAAAAAATATCAATTCCAAAAGGTATAAAGTTCTTAATTTTGAGAAGAAAAACTACAAATAAAAGCGTCCAGTGGACTATACCCTTTCTAAAGTTAAAAAAAGTATTTCAAAAGTGAAGGTGAAATTTTTGTTGTTCCAATTTACTCTCCTCTTTTTTCCCTCTCCCTTCCCTTATATCTCTATATAACACTTGAGACTTTTTATTTCACTTGAAGGAAAATGCTATACCATCTAGTATGACAAGGTGGAACAAGTTTACATTTAAAAATTTTGTAAGGTCTTTAAGAATTTTGAGGCTCTCAATATCAAACTGCATACAGAGTGAATCTTTAAGAAATGTTAATTCTGTGCCAAAACAGTTTCTTTAGCATTTTAAACAAGGTTTCACACAATAATTAGCACTGCAATAGGTAATTTAACATGTGTGACCCTTTGTACAGCAACAATTCTAAAACACAGCAGACAAGAGCATAGAGCATAGTTATTTATTTGCTTGGTTTGGGACAGGTGGCTTGGGGGTGGGGGGTGAACACAAGAAGACCAGTTCTATACAAAGAACTAACATAGTACTATACAAAAATAAGTAAACAAAGTTTAGCTGAAAGGGAACCAAATAATGAAAAGCCAGAGCATGGTCAAACAGAGCTGAGCTGGCAACTGAGAAGCATAAATCATTTTAGCCTAGATTTGTTTGTAATGACTATATGACCCAGATACTACACATTTGGCTAATGCTTAGAAATCTGAAATGTGAAAGAAATGAAGTATATGGCTGGCTGGTTAAAATATTTTAATCAAAATAACAGGTATTTAAAATACCTAATTCGCATTTACTATGCAAAGATTTTTTAAACTTTAAAAATAAGCATTTTTAGTCTATGGCCATGCCACCCTGAACAAGCCGATCCTATCTGATTTTGGATGCTAAGCAGGGTCGGGCCTGGTTAGTACTTGTATGGGAGACCACCTCAAGTGCTGTACACTCAAGTGCTGACCACCTACAGGTGCTGTAGGCGTAAAAAATAAATAAATAAATAAAATAAAAATTCGCATTTTTTTTTTTTTTGCTTTGCAAATAATCCCATGAATTATACTTTACCTTTCTAATCAGAAAGTAAGGATGACACTATCTACTACACAGATAATGGCACACAAATACTTGGGAGAGGAAGAAAAGAATATACATTTTTTAAGAGTAAAACTTTTTTAAGAACTGTATTTTCCTAAACAAACATCTCATTATGGCTCACATAATTTATTCTACAGAGAGGTGTCTATTAAGTGATAACAGAATTTAGGGGGAAAAATAAATTCAGAAGCTATAAAAGTTTTGTTAATGAGAGTTGTGGAACACAGAAAACAGCAAGTAGATTCATCAGGGACTTACCTCACACTTCCTGGGCCTGATATGGGAAGGTGGTGTTTCATGCAAGCAAAAATTTCAATACCTATTCCTTCATGCACCTGTAAGTAGACCATGTAGAGTGCCTATCCAACCCTTCTTCTTGACTAATGATCCACGTTTTGACTTCTGTTCAAGTCTCTCCCAATATTCAAAGTGACTCAGGAAAAGCTGACCCTGAGCTATGAAGGTAGACCACAGTTAGTCATCCATTATTATGATAAGCCCATCCCCCCTTGTCAATGATTAGTTTATTTTAAAATTATACAAATTTAGGCCACTGAGAAGCAAGCTGGGGGTAGGGGTGAAGGGGAAGTGCTTAGGAAAAATCAATGCTATATTGTTTAAGAGAAAGCTAAGAGAAATTAATTCCCCTCCCTCTGGATCTGAAGGAGAAAACACATAATCCTGATTCCAAACAGTAGCCATTCTGTAACTACAGTGTTGAGAGAAAAGTAATATAGTGGGTAGAAAGAGTGAAGGAGAAAGACAAACTAAGTCCCTGAAAATATCATTGAGCCACTGGCTTAACTAACCTTAATGTATGTCTCACTTCCTTATGAGACAATACTTTTATTTAAATTAGACTAATTTGAAAACTAATTAGCTATTAGGAATCTAGTAAGTGCCAAGTTCTACTTAAATACTTTTAGAAAATTATAAACTGATTTTACCTATTCCTGGCTTTAAAAAAAAAGTGCTATATATTACTATTCTATATTTTCTTAATTGCCTACAATGATTGTGTATATGTTATTGGCAGAACATTAGAAAATTTTCACTGTACCAAACATTTGACCTCTTGATTATTAATATAAAAGTCAAATTATGATTTTAGTACAGAAATGCTTTCATGGTTCCATTATAACCTCAGATTGCTATGTTCTTACAGTCTGATTTCTCTCTAATATCTACTGTCCCTTGTCTCTGGTCCCTTGTTTCTGCTGTACTTTTCTCCTGTTTAAGAAAGAACCACTAGGACTCTGACCTGTAGTTCACTGGCTCCCTACACACTCCCATCCCACTCTGAGTTCCCAGTTATGCATATTCAAATAGTTGAAGTTGCTAGGAGTATACTCTGAAGCATCTAAAAATTATTCTAGGGACAGTGAATTTCTGTGAACTTGGTTTAAACTAAAAATCTAACTTAGATAATTCATTTTGTACTTATTAAAAATATCTCATTTCCTTTTTCTTTCCTGCCTTCCTTCTTTGTTCCTCATTTTGACATTCACCTTGCCTAGAAATAATTTTTACTTTATATAGTCTTTAAAGACCTCTATAAAGCAGAGGCTGTAAAACTGAGTCCTGTGGGCCAAATATATCTCATGAGTATATTCTGCTCTGTAGCGACAGTGTTTTTAAAGCATTTGAATTAGTTACCAACTAATTCATATAAAAATCTGTATTTCAGGAGCCTTTTGAAAAATTGAAAAATTTGGCAACAATCAGCCTGAATACTCACAGGGCCGCGATCAGGTGGAACAGAATATCTGCCATCCCTCTCCCCACTTAGCATAAACTCTCTGGAACCCCAGTCTCCATATTATTTCCCTAAATGGTCTAATTCTTCACAGTCAAAGCCCTTACAGGTATTTGTCTATGCTACCCCTGATACAACAGACTAATAACAGCCATAAGTACACACAAAAATAATATTAGCTAAGAAAATAAAGCAGTTCATAAGGCATTTAGGGAAGTATACTTCTAAAACTCTTTCCTCCTGAATCTTCTAATTTAACTGGGAGCCTAGTTCTAGAACCAACGATCCAGCAATAAATTCTTATCATAATAAAGGAAAAAGTGTTTCTTAATAGAATGCTCTGTGAAACAAAACTGTTTAAATTCACCAATCAACCAATAACAGGAAAGTACTAAATACTCAGTCCCCTTTCAAATCTAATATTGATTAATAAGTTATGTGAACAAAATAACATACACTGTATGTGTACACATCACGTGTGTACAAATTATTTATATACTTTACCATATAAATTAAGATGCCAAGTTCTCTTTTGAAATTAAGTTCTCCCTATACTATTTAATGGAATCAAACACATAATAACAAGAATTAGCTCAATTTACAAAATATATTTTAAGGAGCAATACTTTCTAAATTATGTTCTATAATATAGTCACTTCCTAACATTAAAAACAAGTTACTGAAAGGATTTTGGAGATGAACTTGCAATCAAATTCTATAGAGAGAACAATTAACAATACTAGTTTTGTATTTCTGTCAAATCCTCAAGCTATGTCTACCTTCCAAATTTCAAACCTATCCCTTTCTCTTAAGCTCTACTGCTGTACCCATCATTTTCAACCTGGTCTACAGAAATAGCTTCTAACAACAAGCTTCTACATTGACTGCAGTCAGATTCATATTTTGCAAATGAAAATTTAATCATGTTATACCTTGGCTTAAAACCTCTGTATAGCTTCCAAATATCCTTTAGGATAAATTAACAGTTTCCTACATTTCTCTCCACCTTTAATTTTCCTTCTCAATGCTCAGCCACACTGGAATACCTTTAGTTCTTCCTTTTGCTTTTGCACATGCTATTTCTGATACCTTCAATGCTATCTGACTCATGCTGATTCTTTCCATCTTGACCTAAAAGTTATTGTCTCTTGTCCTTCCCTGACTTGACCATCAACACTGCCCCATCATTCCAGGTCAGGCCAGGTTTGCGTGCATGTGCGTGTGCGTGCGTGCGTGTGTGTGTGTGTAAATCTCGTATCACCTTATAACTTCTGGCATATAATAATAGACTTTAATAAATATATGTAGAATAAATGAATCTCATTAAACTGAAGTTAACCCATTACTTAATTTTTATTGTAAAAGTAGCATAGTACAGTAGATATATCTGGAAGTCCTGAAGACCTGGTTTATAATCCTAGATCTACCACTTATTGTGTGGCTTTAAGCATCAAACATTGATGATTCTTTGCTTTAATAAGAATACTATGCAATGCCTGCTCGTCTTCTCATGTAGTTGCTGGGAGGGGGCAAAAAAAGAAATAGTCTATTTTCTCAACTTTAAAATTCATATTTTTTTACTTTAACATTTTTTAATTCAAGAGTTTTACAGTAGAATTCAAAAGAATCTTGCCAGTCACTACACAGGTTATAATACCTTGCCACTGCCTATCCATGCATTAACTTAGACATGACTATGAATATGCCTTTAATCTGTTACCTCAGTTACCTGTATTGATAGAACCATATACAGTTGAGTTTTAACTTCATGTTAATCCCTAATTACCTCTTGAAGTATCTTTATAAAGATCACTATAATGCAGTATTGAAATAAAAGATTATTATTTATGTAGAATTACCTGTGACATGTGGCTCATCTATGTTTAGAGTGATAATTCTGAGCAGATACCAAATATCTGTCTGATAAATTCTTCTGGATGACTTTCAAGAGTAGTTATTTAAAATTCTAGTGATACATAACATAATTAATAAAAATAAAAAGCTACAAGTATAATTAAATAAAATGGAAACCAAGCCAAATTAATACCTAGATGTGCCTCAGAATTATGTTATCAATCTAAAAGTGCCAGAGGTCAAGAACAGTACGGAGCTGCAATGCCTGCAGTTAAAAGTAATTCAGAATAATCCTTATACAGAATGTTCCTCCCTCACCCAGGAAAAGTATTTGATTTTTGTAAAAAGAGAAAAAAGATATCAAATCGAAGGGTGTGTCTTACAATTGATAATCTCTTAGATTCAAAAAAATATGCATGAACATGCTCTGAAACTAAATGCTATACAAAGAGGTAATTTTAAAGGTTTCAATTATGTGCTGTGTACCATAAAAAATGCTGTACATAAAACTTAAAAGCTACTCCACCAAAAAACTTATAAAAGTCAATGCTTAAAAATAGGAAGGTGGAATGACATTCCAATGTCATTCATTTTTCCTAGAGGAAAGGAACGGTCCCACCCCCCTGCCCCTGCCTAACTTTCAACAAACAGACTTGACTAAACTAAATCCACTTCTTTTTCCCTGTTCTTACTTTGAATACTTCTCACATAATCCATAACATGGCTACATGTTTAATTCTTTAAAAAATTCTCCTGGGAAACCTATTCTAATATCTAATTATTATTACTACTGTCCAAAAGTTCTTCTTCATGATTACCTCCATTCTTTCAATTGTCCGTTATATTTAATATATTTTATTTGGTTTTGTCTTTGTGGATATTGTTTAAAACCAAATCAATACCTGGGCTGGTCTTGTGACCTGTTTGACTTGCCTATCAGAAGCGACTCTGGGTAACTCCAGAATCTGGGCCTTAAAAGAGCTACAGCTTCTGCCTTTGCCTTCTGAAGCATTCCTTCATGATATCCAGGTACCATATTGTGAGGAAGCCCAATTAATGTCACAGAGAAGCACACTTAAGGAAAATCAAGGACCCTGTGGCCAGTCCCAGCTGTGCTCTCAGCTGGCAGCCAGCCTTCATTGCTAGTCACGTGAGTGAGGCCATTTGGACTGCCCTGCCTTCCTGGAACCCCAACCACATTTCACAGAAGACTCACTCAGTAAACCCTTGGAATGATGAGAAATAATAAATTACTGTTGTTTTAAGCCACTAAGCCTTAGGGTGGTTTGTTGTGCAGCAACTGTTAAGTGAAATATTTAGAAATGTGTTTCAACAATACCAGTGTCAGCACTTAAATAGCCAATAAAAACCAAAAACATTTGGTTTCTGTGACCACTGAAATATAATTGTGAAAAATCATAGTAAAGCCTAAGTTTTAATAATTACTAAGGATTATGCTTATGTTTAAAAAACAAACACATGGTACAGCACTTAAAATCACAATGTGTTAAGTCACAATAACTATGTATGGATAAAGTTAATATTGATTCAATCACTAAGTCTTATAATAAGAAAATAAGAAGGCATCACTTAAGGTTTAAAAAAAGAAAGGCAAAAAGATAAAAGTTTGTTTATATAAAAACAGAGCATTGAGATCAAATTTATTAGTCTGAATTATACTAAACATAACATTTTATCTTTAGAAACTTCAAGGATAAACATCATACTGGTGAAGTATCTGTATAGTGGAGAAGCAGGAAAATACCAATTCATAAATATTTCCAGTTGATAGAAGTCTTAGTCTTGTATCTTACTTTAAATTTCTGTCACATAAATATATAAGTATTGCCATGAAATGTGCTGAATACACACAAGTTTCAAGAAACATTTTTAGATAATTTGTTAAGGATATCAGATACTAATTTATTACAAAAGGTAAGGATGTAGCTGATTTATGAAAGATAACCATCATCTCCAGTGGTGTCATTGTCAAAGAGATTATTGGGCTAGAGAGACAATTGCTTTGATCCAGAAAAAAAAAAATGAGTCTCTTATGACTTAAATAGCAGAGAAAAATAATCTCGCATAATTCCTATGTTGGTACTATAATAAAAGGTAGAAAATTCAGAATTCCACAGGCATATTTAATATAATTTTCTTAATTTTTAGAAAATAATTTTAAAATACATATAAGTTAAAAATCTTTTCATGTTTTACCAGACAAACCCTGACAATTTCATTTAATCTAGTAAAAATCGTTCTGAAAAACTAGAAATTCAATGATTTACTCAATTTCAAAACTCAATTTTGCTTTGAGGCAGACGCTATGAAAGATACTAGATCCAAAAAGAAAAATGTAGTTTACTAAAAGAAATTAACCAAGGCGATTTTACCAACTTTAAGGGCAGGGTTTAACAATTTATAATGACTATTATATATTTTCACTTGCTCCTAGAGAATATATATTTAAGACAGATTTTGTTAAGTGACCCCAGATATTCAGCTAACACTGAAGTTGTAACTATGCCCAAGCCCTTGCACATTCACACAAAGTTACTCTCTGGCTGTAAAGGACCCTTTTAAAAGAGAGAAAGTGAATATAATGAGGGAGAAAGGAACTGGGGAGAAAGAAAAAGCCGCTTTTGTGCCATATGAATTATTTATTCAGTCAAGCAATGAACTCACTATTTCTATCTCTAACAATCTATCAGGGAACTCTAAATAGTCAACTCAAAGACTAATAAAGTTTAAAAACTATCACTAGTCAGCAAACCTTTGATTTTTTTTCTACTTAAAAACATTTTAACACTGTATTTTTACACAATATAATCGGAAAAAGTGACCATTTTTAAAACAGACAAAAAAATCAGCTAATAACTTTCATCACAGAGTATTAAGAATGAAATTATTTTTTGCTATTCTTAATTTAGAAAGCTAATTACAAAAATACTAATCTATCAACCTTTTTATAATTACCGTTTCTATATGTTTAATAATTAAATGCCTTAAACTGGTTCAAGAAAACCTCTCTCCACCGGTGACAGTGCCATCGAGATGTTTTTTACTGAAGTCTCTGGAAGGTGGTACTGGCTCTTGACAGACTAGATGAATGCTAGAGCCAGATTTCTCTCACAATCATCATTAATGCTGTTTAGTTGCCTAAATTATTAATAGAGAGTAACTCTTCTTTGAATAATGGCAGAGATAAATTACTTGCTTCTTGAAGAGAAATAAACAGGTTTAACCTATGCCCAGGTGACCTTTTCCTACATTTTTGAGATGGAGAATTTTTGCCCCCTTTCTCATCACAAAATAATTTACACTAAAAATATAAAAATATTTTGCAGTTTGTATGAATGTCTGAATCTGCAGCAAATTTTTTTTGGGGGGGCAGGGCTTCAGTTGAGTCATCTGGTAACCTATAACCCACATAGAACACAACTTCTTTTGAAAAGCTACATGCATATCTCCTTATACTTTCATTCTCTATTTAAAATTGTTTGAAATCTCTAAGTCTCAACAGAAATATGACATAGTTATATGATATAGTTTGACTGGACTCTAGTCTTCTTCAGATAAAATATCCAAAGAGTAAATCAGATGTCTTGTTCATCTGGCCCAGCTTCCTCGCTCCTCTAGGTGCATCTGATTCTCCCTGCTTCCCCTTTTCTTTCATACAAATCACCTGATATCAGCATGGATTCTCCTTGTTCAAACCCAGAATTAGAGCTGAGAGAGTACTTAAAATTCATCTAAGTTTATAGTAAAGAAACTGAGGTCCACATAAGTTATTAACCCACATATTTACAATTAATATGTGGCATACCAGAGACTAGAAACTATGCTTCCATACATCACCTTGTGCTCTCTACTACATGTCCTCACCAACTTCCCAAAAGCATCCTGGAATTCACACTGGAGAGTATAAACCAATAAAGCCTTTTGGAAAGAACTTAAGCAATATGTATTGTGAGACTTTAAATGGTTTGCCCAATAGTTCCACTCCTGGGACTCTATCCTAGGATAAACTGTCAGACAACATTCATGCAGCTATTTATAATAAGAAATTTTTAAAAATGACACTTGTCCAATAATGAGATGATATATCCACCAAAAGAACTATAATGCAGCAATTTGAAATGTTTATGAAAATCTTCATAGTAATGTTATAAAAGGCACTTTCCTATGTCAACTGGAGTTTTGTGTGTATGTGTGTGTGGAAGGAGACAAGTTAAAAAACTCATTAATGTAAGCAAACCAAATGTTTTCAATCAAATTAGCTCTTCAATGAGTAAGATATTACATTAAGACTGACAGAACTTAAGGAGGAGAATGATCTTTCTCTAAGAAAAACATTTACTTCAATTTTTTTAAATGGGCACTACACAATTCATTTTCTTTTTCTAGTTCTTTATAGGGAACAAAACCTGCCCTGATAATCAATCACTTTAGAGTGGAAATAAAATGAGTTTTCTAAACCCCAAATAAAACCTCAAGACCCTCCTTATCTAAAGCTGAACTGCGTTTTACTTAGAAGAATTGCAATAAGTATCTTCCAAGTGTTCTGAGAGATTTTTTTCACTCAAGTCCTCTTTTAAAGCACTAAATCTCACTTACCAAAGCATCAAACAATCCTCAGTAGTTAAAAACCTTTCAAAAACCACACTTAAAAATCTGTAAATCCTGTATAGCCTTAACACCAAGTAAAGAGTTGAATTAGCAGTAGTCTGAGGGTGGACTATCAGTGCATCTATCATCAAACACGGCAGAAAAATGTGCAAACAACATTCATATTTAAGACTCAAAGGCCTGAAAACACATTTACTTTTTTCTATAATCTATAATTGACTGATAATTGACATCACTGAACATGTATGGTATATCTGTAAGTTGACAAAACTATTCAGATTCCTTCACACGGTAAAGAATACCCAGATAAAAAGTCAGTGAAAAAACATTTATTTTTTTCTAACAGGACTCTTTCTATTTTAGTTACTATTTCATTCTTTTCTTCGTCAAGTGGTCTGTTCCTGACTTATCAAGACATAATAGATAACAACATTAGAATGCCTTATCCACTTCTAAAGAGAAAAAAATGGATATATTAAAGTTCATTTATATATTTATTTTTTGCCTAAAGAAATATTATTACTCCCTAACGCATCTAATTTAAGATAAATTAAGGGCAACTGCTAAAACATCTCAAAAAGATATTATTTCACTCAAATTTTAAGCTCTAAACTGACATCCTTCTACCTTTATTATGGGTCTGAAGCTTCCGTATATTAACAATGCTTATGCTATTAAGTGTTCCTAACTGGCATTCTGAAAAACAACTATCCAGTTCCTAGAAATAACCCTAAAGTAGTTGAAACATCCAAGTTAGCAAGAAATTCCTCATAATTCATGTTTGCACAAAGGTCAGAGTCTTTCACATAAGTCACTGAATAGTTTTTGTTCTGAAACAAAGTGGATGCGGTACAGTGAACAAACTGTAAAGTTAACTAGCAGTTCTTTTGTCTTATGGTCTTCTGTAACCTCCTTACATTTTAACAATGACTGTTCACACTTTAACCAACCAAACCCAGTAAGGAAATTGTAGCTTCCGCTTCAAACTACTTCTATGATCTACATCAAATCACCTAACTTTTTGACATTCTCTCAGTTCCTAGCTATAAAATAACCAGATCAGATGGTTTTCTTAAAGTCCCCTTCTACTTTAAAAATCTATATTTCATTTATCTCTGTCTTATTCAAATCCTTTTCAAAAGTGTTAAGATATTTAGAGTAAAAGAAAATTGTCTTACCGTTTTCTGACTGTTGGTCTCCACAGGAAAGTTTTCTGGGTCTCCCAGAATTTTCAAACCCTCTGTAAGATCTAGAGATGCTGATTTCCTTTTAGATTACTGGTCCCCTAAATGTTCTTAGTCCAGATGAGCCTCATAACCCATAGAAGTGCTTCTCTCCAGTAAAAGGTGTTAGGATTTTATTTTGTCTTGTTTTAACAACTTTCTGAGAAACGTCAAGGGTTCTGGAAAATAGTTTTACTTTAAGTTGCTGGGCAACTTAAAGGGCATGGGGTCTATATTCACCATGTTAGCTAAAGAATATGAAGGAAAAAAATTATTTCAGGTTACCAATCTACCTTCCTGTCACTAAAGTAATTCTAAAAGGTGAAATTCATGTTTATATTTTAAAAAGATTTAATAAAATTCATTACATTATATAATACAAACTCAAAAAAAAATCTGTTTTCATCTATCACAATGTACGCTTTAATTTCCAGCTAAATGCAGTTATGGATAAACAGTAAATTCAGAGCCCTGTAAATGAAGACTAGTCAACAAAAATGCTGAAAACATAAATGATTTAGTGAAATGCCTATGGACTTGAATGCATATTTAGCATAATCTGGGCTTAACCACCTCCCCCATTCCCTTACCTCTCCCAAAATAGTAAAAATCAAAACAAGTTCTTCAGGTAGAAAACATCTTTCTTCCAGTCATATCTTATTATCTACACAAACTTTTCAATATTTTGATATTCTGTGCTCTCCCATATCTAATTATTGAACATCTCCTCTATGTAATGCTTTTCATTAATTTGTTTCAAATTAATATTTCTTTATTAAATCTGTTAAGAGCATAAGCTTTAACTATTGAGTCATCAAAACAAGAAAAAATAAATTAAGCTCTTAACCATTTCACAACTCCAGCTTAATATGTTCAAAGTAACACCTACAAGTTGAAATGTCCAAGTTAGCAAGAAATTTTCCATAATCCTCCTATCTAATAGGAGGTAATAGGCTGGTCTTTTCACCAAAAGCACTGAATAGAGCTTTTCTTCTGAAACAAAGTTGGGAGGTAAAGCTAACAAACTATAAAAGGTCATATGATTCCCTATAACAACCTTCTTATATTTTAACAATTGATGGTTATAGCTTCTAAGCAATGATAACCAGTAAGGCCATACTAAAAGTCACATGAGCCTAAGTATATTCTTAATTTTCAAATAAATTATCAGAACGTAAATCAGAAAGTTTAAAAGAATAAGATTCAAGAATTTTCCATTTCTGTTGTGGTAATTAAATTAAAATGATAATTAAATATTAAGTTTTTAAGTAATTTATATGTAAATATTTTATACTTAAGAGTTGACAAATTGGAAAAATTACCAGTTTATAAAAGTTTACACAAAAAACAAATATAATTTAATATATACTATGCTCATACTCGAACACATGAAAAATCTCTTATAATATTAACTACTGTAGGACAATTTAGTTTATTCATAAAGGAAAAGTAAGATACTTCCAAACATACTACCTTGATTTCATCTGTCAGTTAATGTGCCTATTATGTAATATAGGTACTTGAATAAACTGGAACCACAAATACCAACAAGCAACCCACCTAGTCTGCTTGCTAGTTAATGTTATGGAAATCACTGGAACCTAGTGAGGCTGCTAGGAAAGTAAGGAGAAGACAACAAGTCCACCTACATTCTGCTTTCACTTTCTTCTCAAAAAGAACTGTTGCTCCATCCCCCAACAAACTCCAGTAACAAAACAAGATAAACGTGAGGATTATACCAAGGTGACCCCAAGCTTTGTTCTCTTCCTCAAGGTACATTCGGTAAAAAGACCTAAACACATTTGATCTGACAAGCATTTAGGCTTATAAAGGAGGTGAAAGTAAAATCATACTTGGGGCTTTCAAGGGTTCTGTGTCAAAGGTCATTTAGCAGTATTTCTGCTTCTTACTAAGATCTGAAGTGGGCAGAGCATAGAGAACCACAAAATCAGAGTACATCTGCTCTAAAAGGCATCTTCCTCCAACCTTTTCATTATACACATTTTATAATATATTTCATTACCATGAATTTCCTAAGAGCTATTCATAGAATGATACTCATTTGTGGGAAAGACAAACACATACACACACACACAAGCAGGCATAATTATACATAATTATACAGCCAAAAATGAAAAATCCTAGAAATCAAAGGCTATGCTTTAAAATTTAGGTTTAAAACAATCCTGTAATAAATTATTGGATTTTTATATTTTTCTAAAGGGCAATAATAAGGACAGAAATTACAGTACTAATCAAAGTATGTGAAAAGAAATTAGAGCCTTTCTAAGCAAATGAATATCAGATTGAACAATTTTTTAAAAAATCAAACAGGACTGCTTAGGTTATCAAAACATTCTGAAAATACTAACTTAAAACGTTAGCTATAATTTAGTGCTAAAATTAATTTTACTCATTTCCGTGCTACAATGTAATATAGAAAGGTCTCATGAGCTTCTTGAAACAAAAGCATTCAAAAAGAGTGTTGGGAGAGGGCAAGGAATCTCCAGTCCTAGAATCCATTCAATTTTCTAACAGCTCCCTCTCCTAGGCTCATATTCTTCTCTACTAGCTCTGTCAGTAAATAACATAAGTTACTTATCATTTCCTTGCCCAGTTTCTACATCTGTAAAGTAGGAATAATAATATGTACTTGATTTTAACTCATTTATTCAACAAGTATTCGTGAGTTCATTCTATACATCAGGCACTGAGAATACAACAGACAACGAAATACACTTCCCTGTCCTCATTCTAGAATCTTCTTTGCTGAAGATTAAATGAGTTTAAAGAATAATGCACAACATGTAATATGCCACATTTGCCACAGTTGTTCATCTAAATTGCTCTAACTTCAATATATTAGTTTCCCTATACTCATAACCTCATTCCTAGATTAACAGTACAATCTAATCTTCACTACTCAGGCTACAGAGGGCATCTAAGGAAATCACAACTATGTATATCAATCTGTTCCATAAAAAATGTGTAGTTTCTTGTCTCTGCTGGATCTACAGGTCAGCTCACTGATTATTATCACTTGTTCTTGATTAGTTCCTTCTCTCTTTTGCAGAACTTCTTTTTCTCTGCTTGACTCTGAAAAACTGATGCTCCCCAATATTGTCCTCTGTACTTGTACAATTTTCTCCTCAGCCTGTGCACATACACTCCATATATAGTCCCATAGCTTCAATCGCCTCTTACATACTGATTTTTCCAGCCCAGGGCCACCAGTCACATCCCACAGCATCAGATCAAAAAAGTCAACTGCCTTCTTAGATCTCCCCTGGTTTTTCCACTACCATCTCAGACTCAATATATCCAAAACTGACTTCCTTAGCTTCTAATTTGATCCTTACTCATGTTTTCTCTCTTTGGTGCCATCATCATTCATGTAGTCACTCAAACTAGAAACTAGGGTTAAACCTGTCTACTGCCCCCACACTGGTCATTTCCAAACATCAAGTCCTATTGCATTTACTACCAACAACAAAATATAAAGAATCTGAAATCTGTTCCTTCCTCTCCATTTCTATTAACACAGACCTAGTTTAAACCCTCATCAGCTCTCATTAAGCCAACTACTTCTCAATGACCTCCCTGCCTCCAGTCTTTTTCCCTTCAAATTTATCACCCACAACAGCTACCAGAGTAATCTATTAAACTTAACTATAATCAAATGAGGTCCTTGCTTAAAACTCTTCAAAGACTTCCTAATGCACAAAATGAAAGATATAAGTTTAAGCTTCTAAAAATGGCATGAAAAACTTTCCATGATCTAGTTTTATACCTCTTTGTCATTCTGTATCACTTATTTATATTCCTACCAACACACATCTGCTTATACTTCCAGAATACATCATATCATTTCTCACTAATGTGCCTTTGTTCCTGTTCTCCCTCAGGTTGGTCCTCTGCTCCCATTCCCCTTTGTCCCCCTCACTTCAATTCTGATATGTACACTCAATCTCTACCCCTCTACCTACCTCTCCCCCCTCCCCTCCTTCTCACTCGTGCTCTCGCGCATATATTAATTCTCTCTCTCTGTCTCTCTCTGTCTCTCTCTCTCTCTCATCCTCTAATATTCAGTTCAGACATTATCTCTTCCAGTAATGCTTTCTTTGGACATTCTTTTCATTTCTCTATATTATAGTGATGGTACTATATTACAAATATCTACTTTTGTAACTCTCTCCATCATCTGACTATGAGGTCAGTAAGTGCAGAACCACAGGTTTATCCATCATTATAGCTCTACCAATTACTAGTTTCCACAACACAGTAGGCAATCATCAAATGCTTGTTACATTAGTTAATCTCATACCAAGAATAAGCATCCATCAAGTACCAAATTATTAAATTATGTAAAACTGAAAATGAAAAGTTAGGTGATTTTCCTTTCTGAATGTTAAGTGCTATTACTAAAATGTTATCAATGGCTTTTAAAGATTAGCTGCAACTCCATTCAACAAAAACCAAAGAATTGCTACATTTTATCTTCCAAATGGTTTCAAGTCTGTACCAAAAGAATAAGTTAATACTACATAAAATCTATCCCTAAGTATGATAACATTTGAAGGAAAGATATCTTGTGCCAAAAGCAACATGTGCTTGGTAGAGGAAATGAGTAACACGGAGACTTGAAGCCACCAATTAAATAATGTAATCATCCTAGAGATCTCATCTCATCCTAATTTTAAAGGGATAAAATTTAATATAAATTTCTGTGGTCCTTAAATACATAAAAATAAATTATGGAGTTAACAAAGTAATTTTGCATTAATTTAAAAGATGCAATCAAGAAATATTCCTCTGTCCACTGACAGACGAATGGATAAAGATGTGGGGTGTGTGTGTGTGTGTGTGTGTGCGCGCGCGCGCGCGTGTGTGTGTATAAATTGAATATTATGCAGAAATAAAGAATAAGATCTTGCCACTTGCAAAAACATGGATGAATCTAGAGGGTATTATGCTAAGTGAAATAAGTCAGACATTTACACGTGTTCTTAAAGAATAAATGTCTTTAGTTCGGCTGCAAGAGCCTTCTTTTATTTTAAAGTAAATAACTGCTTACAATATGCTACAAATGTGCTTAATCTTACAAAAAAGAAAAACAGGATAATCAAGTAAATTAAGTAGGAAATATTGCCTTTTGAAGAAGCTCTGAAATTGTCTTTTGAAGAATCTCAGAAAGTGAATTTACAGCTTCAGCTAAAAAGGAAAAATCAGTAAGTCATGTGTTAAAACCTGATAAAACCATGTGTCACTGAAAGTTAAGCTATTTAAAGTAGCTAACAAGAACAATACAAAGGAAAAGCTGAAATTCTTAGAGACAACATATATCATGAGCTTACAGTTATAGGATGAGATCTCTCAAGAACCTCTAAAGGCTCTAAAATGGAAACGGTTCGAAGTTGATCCATGGGAAGACTTTCATGTAGTTATGAAAACCATGACTCTACATGGAAATTCTTGTAAGCTAAAACAGATTCTTAAGAATAAAGGATGTGTCTGATTCTTCTCTTTATCCCTGGTGCCACACTTTCAAACATTACTATTAGCTTCTTCAAAATCACTTAAAATTGCCCAATTTTCTCTATTCACAGTCTAACTCTATTTTACTATAAGAATTTCCCAAAAGTATCATGTCATCATTCCTAAAGCAAATACTGCTTTCCCAAATTTATACATGGTACACCTAAAATTTCTGATTTTAAATTATGACTTCGTCAACTCATCTTAAGGTCACTATCACCATTTGTATATATGGGCATGTCTGCAATTAGAACAGCAGGGACTTTTAACTATCTACTTTTCTCATCTCATGAATATATAAACATGAATTTCATTTAAGAGTAAATTTAAGCAATGTCTAAAATGTATCATTTAATAATCTTTTAACATTTTTAAAGAAATTATATAATAATTTCATCATTGTCTGACAAAATGCTGGCAACTTTCAAAAACAGGACCTTACATATTAAAAAAAATAATGAAAACATAGCATATTCCCCTTAGAGATCTACTTCATATTGTCTTCACAGTTTTATGGTTAACTACATGGTATGGAACCAGGCTGCCTAGATTTGAATATAGACTACACTTACCAGCTCTGCAATCTTAGGCGACCACCTCTCTGTGCCCCAGTTTCCTTACCCATAAAATGAGGATAATATCTTCCTCATAGGGTTTTAATCCAGACTAAATGAGCTAATATTTTTAAAGTGCTTAGAATAATGCCTGACACATAAACATTATAGTTTGATAAATAAAACGAAATGGTAATACTCTGAAATAAAATGTTATATCCACAAATGCAATTGTAAAAACTGACATAGTATATTTTAAATTAGAAAACTATAAGGCAATACCTTTCTCAAACTTCTTAAAATGTGGTAAACAAAAAACTTATGAAAGTAGAAAACCATGTAAATTTAATACTTAGAGAAATGTAAAAGAACTAAAATTGTCTGTACCCCTTGAAATAAATGAATACATCTTGGAGTATCTCACATTCAGGAGTAGAAATTATTGTGCTCTACTAAATATCAGTAATTATTGTTAAATATTAATAATTAACCATGTTTTTTATAAAAGTTTGATTTACCTTTACCTAATATATGTCCCTCTCCAAACTCATGTTATTCACTCATCCTTAAATTTTATATTTATCATTCCCTTTAAGAGTTATATTTAATTTGTATCCTTAAATATATTGCTTCATTTTGCATGTTAATTTCATATAACTGGAACCATGCTATATAGTCTACGTTTGTTTTGTTCCAACATTATATTCCTGATATATTCCAAGTTGTTGAGCACAGCTGTAATCCATTTTCAGTACTGTCTAACATTTCATTGTATGAGTACACAACTCTTCAACCTACTGTTGATAGATACATGTTGTTGTTGTTATTATAAACAGTGCTGTATGAACAATGACATACATCACCTGATATCTCTGCAGAGACGTTTCTCTAAGACATACATCAGAATGGAAATACTGGATCACAGTGTATATGCCTCTTCAACTTGATTTAGTAATGTCAATTTTTTTTTCTAGCAGATGTACCAATTAACATTACCACCAGCACTGCCTAAATGTTCTAGTTGCTCCATATTCACATAAACTTTTAATTTTTGAGAATCTAGGAGGTATGGAATGCCTTCTCATTTGGTTTTAATATACATTTCCCTGATTATTTATGAGGGTATCTTATATTATGCTTATTGGCCAAATGAGTTTATTCTTTTATGAAGTGTATGTTCAAGGCCTTTGCACCCAGTTTTATATTAAGTTGTTTGTCTTTACTATGTTTCCAGAACTTTATATGTGCTGAATAGTAAACCCCACTTTCTTTATGGTATCTATTGGTGAAAAAAAAAAGATTAATTTTGATGTGGTCATATTTACTAATTTTTTGCTCTATGCATTTATATTTTTTCATAGTCATGAAAATATTCTACTCTATTACCTTTAGAAAGTGTTATAGATTTACCTTAACTATACTTTTAACTTACAGATTTAGATCTATAATCCAGCCCAATTGATTTCTCTAAATAATATGAGGTCGTGGTCCAACTCAATTATTTCCATTTAATTAACTACCCCAAATTATTGAAAAAAGCAGCCTGTCTCCACTGACTGACAATACCAATGCCATTATAGATCAAGTTTTCTTAATGAGGACCTTGTTATTATGCATTAGATGTTTTGCAGAACTTGATAGTAACATGTGGAGCTGGTACTCTTTTTGAGAATATAATTCCTTTATATTTTAAGAATATCAATTTTCTATTCCTTCTTGAGCCAAAGTGAGCTATATTTTTCTAAGTTGTTCATTTGATCTAAGCTTTCAATTATATTAAGATGATCATTCCTGAAATGTGTCATTAACATCCTCTTTTTCATTGCAAATACTACTTTTTTCTCTTCATTTTTTTGTTAAATTTATGAGGATGACATTGGTTAATAAAATTATATAGGTTTCTGTGTACAATTCAATAATACATCATGTGTATATTGCATTGTGTGTTCACCACCCAGTCAAATCTCCTTCCATCACCATATAGTTGACCCCTTTTATCCTTAGCTACCTCTCTCCCTCTCCCCATTCCTTCTGGTAAGCAATAAACTGTTGTGACTATGAGTTTTTGTTTGTCTTATTCATCTGTTGCTTTCAGCTTTACATTCCACATACAAGTGAAATAATGTGGTTCTCAATTCTGACTTATTTTGCTTAGCATGATTTTCTCAAAATCCATCCATGTTGTTGCAAATGGCAGTATTTCATCTTTTCTTAAGGCTGAGTAATAATATTCCACTGTATACACGTACCACATATTCTTTGTGAACTTTTCTTTCCTTTGATTCATCTTGCCAGCCAGTTTCAATTTTGTTAGTCTTTTCAAATAATCTATTTTTAGCTGTATTGTTTACTCTCTGATTTACTTTTGTTTTCTATTTCATTAATATTTCCTTTTAGCTTTAATTGGGGGAGTATTTTCTTATTCTTCTAATTGTTTTTTTTTATTAAATTTATTGGGGTAACATTGTTTAATACAATTATATAGGTTTCAAGTATACAATTCAGTAATATATCATATGTATTGTGTTGACAATTTGAAGTCAAATTTTCTTCCATCACCATATATTTAACCCCTTTTATCCTTCTAATTATTAAGAATGCAATTATTTTTCAACATTTATTCCCATTATGTAAAGTCTATAAATTTCCATAAAGTAGCACTTAAGCTATATCGTGCAAGTTCCTATAGTATTTTACTATTGTTAAATTATAAGTATTTTCTAATATTCCTTGCAAGTTTTTTGACTCATGATTTGTAAATAAATCTTAATTTTCAAACATACAAAAAAATTGTGTATTGATAGTTAATGGCATTATGACCAGAAAATGCAGTATGCCAATTCACCAAAATTAGTTAAAACCAGCTGCATTTGACCAGAATGTTATCATTTTTTGTAAATGTCCCTTGTATACTTTAAAAAAAATTTAAGAATTTTTTAAAAGAATTCTCATACAATGTTCCATAAATGTCCATTACAGCAAGCTTGTAAATGCTGTTATTCAACTCTTCTGTATTTTATTTTCCTCTGCTTGTTCCAACATTTAAAAGAAAGTATTTTACATAACTCATAATGCTAACGAATTTGCCAAATTCTTCTGTGGTCCTATTTTTTGCCCATTTTGAAAGTATATCATCATCCCTTTTGTCCTTTTATCATTATTTAGCAACCCTCACTCTCTACGACAGTTTTTTTTCCCGCTACAGTCAACTTTACGTATTAATATAGCCACACAATCCAACCTCTCTTTAGTAAGTATTGTCAGGCATATCTTTATCATTCTTATTTTTAAATTTCCTATATCTTTTTTAAAGTATGTTTCTATATAACTAGATTTTAGATTTTTATACAATTTGACAATCATTTCTGTTAACTAGAGCATTTTGTCAACTTATATGCATTGTAATTACTAATATATTTGCATTTACTGCTACTATGTTATTCTGTGCTTTCTACTTCTCTAATTTTTTCTTATCCTTCCTTCCTTTTTTTTTTTAAGATTGAGTGTTTCTTCTCATTCTATTTCCCTCCCTATTAGTTTGGAAGATACATTATAGATTTTTATTCCTTATTTCAGAATTCTTAACATGAATTCATAACTTATCAAAGTTTACAGCTAATCAATAATTTTACCCTCTCCCAAGTTTTCTACAGGATTTGTCCATACCTACCCATATTTACCATTTCCTGAGTTCTTTATCCTTCTTACACCTGAGACCTTCCACCTGCAACCGCTTACCTTATCTGTGAGACTATGGTGATCGGAAACTCAGAGAATATTATGGTGGAAGTATGACCACTACTGTTCCCTGACTGCTGTCTCAACCAAATACACTTAGGACATATGGCAATACCCAGGCTCTACAAAACTCAGATGAACATAAACAAGATAGGGGTTAGTGTCGCTGTGAAGCCTTAAAATAGCTAACACCTTGCTTCCCTTCTACATGCTTTATATGCCAAACAATGGACTATCAAAGTCTACCTTACTGCTCTACCATCCAAAGAGGATGCTCCCTACCAAAAAAATTAACTTGATATGGTTAAAGTTATAATTATATAGCATCATATAACAAGTTTTACTGATGTCATACATGGTACATAAGGTAAGTTAACATATAAGTAAGTTACAAAAAAGAATAAATGAATACTAGTAAAATTAAGTTAGCTAAGCATTAATGTTTTGACTAAAAATATGTAGTATATAAGAACAAGAACACAAAAACCCCTTAATTAACATGTAAATTAGGTCATATGTGGACTATTTAGAAATCTGATACATAAATACTATTTTTTACATAAGAATTATTAGCTTAGTGGTTGAAGCATGATAAAGTGTATTTTCTCAGCACTTGGTATAAAAAAAAAAAGGCAGTGGTCTTAATCCATCTTGTAGTATATAGTGTAACTATCCAAAAAAGCCTGAATTTTTTTTATTCAATAAGGTAAACATATAGGAGGCTGACAAGTATTTTGAATGAAAAACATTCAGGTAAGCGAAGTTTTATATTATTTAGAATCTGCAAGTTTTGTAGATGCCCAGTTATTTTAATGTACACAATAAAATAGCCAGCTCACTCATTAGCCTTATTCATAATAGGCAAACAGGTACTGGATCATGCCATCTGAAAGAATTGAAGGATCATCTAACTATGTTATAAAATATCTATGGTAGAGAGTTGGTATCAAAGTACATATAACAGTTTCACAAGATAGAATGCTACACAGGACCATTAGTAAGTGCCAGAAATAATCTAGAAAATAACATAGAAATATTAAGCACAGAGGATCTTACACCTTCAGAGAATCATAATTAACAGCAGTAAAACCATCTTATTTCTTAGGACTGTTAAGTCTATAATGCTTTTGTATGGGTTGTAATTTATTGATTTGGAAATAAGAAATACATAAAAATACACAATTTCTCACAAGAGTACAGAGCTCAGAAATGCAGAGCCAAATCTAACCAAGGCACTTCTGTCTCTTGTAAAGTAAGCTTTTTATACTGATATTGATGGTGATGGTTGGAGAGAGTGGTGGCAGCACCATTTTGGAGCAAATACTATGTGACTGTATTAACATTATAGTATATATAAACAAAAACTCAAGAAAAACAGGACAAATAAGCTTTTATTTTTATATAGCTTTTCCCACTTTTAGTAAAGCAAGCATATATACCCTTGAATTTTTAATTTTTTAACATCTGATACACAAAGAAGATAAAATGATGAATTACATAAACATAACCATGTCACGCATTGCTGCAAGACCTTTTGGCAACTTTCTGCAACTTCCAAGATAAAATCCAATCACAGCAATATAAAGCTTTCTTTCACTTGCTTCCTATCTAATTTTCCATCCTCATCTCTAGCCATTTTTCCACTCACCCCTACAGAGTTCAACCAAATGTGACTTGCATGTCCCACAATGCATGTGTGTGTATCTCACACTTCTGCACATACCAGTTCCCTGTCTGGAATGTTATATTCCACATTTTACTAAGATAAGATACACACATCCTTTAAGATTTGTCTATCCTTTCTATGTATGTGGAGCAGAATATCAAATCAGTTACCAAAGTATATTCAAAAGGTTTTCCTATTTTTCTTCCCTGCTACACTGTAAGCTCTTTAGGGCAAAATACCATCTTTCATCTTCATAGTATCATTGCCTAGCAACAGTAATCCATCACATTCATTCTACAGATGAACAAATGCAGGCCCAAATAAACTGAATTATTTTCCTAATTTCATAGGCCAATTAATGGCAGATTTAATATTAGAATCTAAGACTGCTACCTCCCAGTTCAATGTTCTTTCTATAAATGCACCTAAGGATACCAGGTCAGGAGGAATTATGCACTAATATCTAGAATGTTCAAGCTGGATATAGAGCTAAATATTTTTTTAAAAAGTGAAGGCTTTAAAAACAAAAATAAAACACAAATTACTTATAATAGCTTTTCAAGGAATAGGACGATGATAAAAAGGAATACAGAAGTGAGATAAAAAAATACTATCTTAAAAATCAGAATTACATTCAAATTAGTCCAGTGACATATATGTTTTTCTTAGGAAATGAAAAAGACAAACATGAATAAATAATGTATATACAAAGTAATAAAACATTTTTTCTTTAGCCACAACAAAATTAGGGGTAAAGTATGTAGCTAAAAATCAACAAGATCAAGCACCTATGCCAAGATAACTTGCATAATTACAATTAATGCCAAAGTAAAAGTAGCTTTATTTAGTGTATAAGTTATATTTTGGGGAAAAAATAGATAATGGTAATAAGATTTTAGTATAAATGAAAAATCACCAATCTAAAAAGAATGGACTTAAAAAACTCAATTTACGAGTAAAAATAATATATAACCAATTCAGATGTATGTGCTTTTAAATATTCATGAAATATCAGAAAACAAAGTCTAAGGAAATCTTACTTAGTCTTTCAAGTTACTCTTGGGGCAGAAGGGAGCAGGGCAGTCAAATTTTCAATCATTCATTCAACAAGTACTGAATGCCCACCATGTGCCAAGGGCACTGAGAAGCAATAAAGGGCAGTAGCTAAAAGCACAGATTCTAAAGCCAGACTGAATGCATTGAAACTCCTGTTCTACTGCTTATTAGCTGTGTGACCCTGGGTACATTACTTAATCTCTCTCTGCTGTTTCCTTATCTGTAAAAAGGGTCTAAAAATAGTAAGTAATAGGATTATTGTGAGAATCAAATGAGCTAATAAATGTAAAGCACTGAGAACAGCACCTGGCATAGAGTAACATAAGTGCAGTAGGCGCTACATATGCCATGCCATTACTACAACTACTACCACCACCTACTGGCATGCCAGGATGAGAAAGACAGTCTCCATTCTAAAGGAAACCATAGTCAGGTAGGGAAGACGACAGAGAAACAAACTGTAATACAATAAGTATAATTATAGAAGTATAAAAGACAGATTTGTAGGTATAACAAAAGAGAAGGTAACTTTCTCAGACAAATGGAAAGGGGATTACAGAAAGCATTTCAGAAGAAGAAATGCCAAAGATGAATACTTGGTTCACCTTTAAAAGTACACCAGAAAATATGGGGTAGAAAAAAGAAAATATATTTCAAGTATAAGGAATGAATACATATTTAAAGGCATGGAGGAAAAAGCTTGTAGATACAGGAATCTATGGATAGTGGATAGTAGATTAGTAGGTGGGAACTGGTCAACAGAGAGCTAGTAGTAGCAGCAGGGGCAGAATCATAAATGTGTGTCATGTAAGGATCTTAGTTTTATCTAGTAAGTTAATAAAGAACCAGGGAAGGGATTTAATTGGGAGAATGACTGAATCAGACTTTGTTCCTTAACAAAGATAATTTTGGCAGCAGCCTGCATGACAGAGAAGGCAAGAGAGAAGGCCAGTATAAGAGTTTGGGTGAGGAGGATCCTAAAGCAACAAAAATAGAAATGGAGAGGAAAAGACTGTTTAGAGAGATACTGAGGAGTCAGAAATGACAGATCTGATTATCAGGTTATAAGACGAAAGGTTAAGCCTAGGTTTTCACTTGGGAGTGTTGAAACATTGGTGATGGCATTAACGAGATAATGAATGCAGAAGGAAAGCAAAACTACATGGGAGATAAAAAGAATTAGTTCACCTTTGGACATGTAAAGTTCGAGAATCCTGCGGGATATATAGGTGAAGTTGCACAGACAACTGTATATACTTATTTTGAGCTCGGTCTAGTTCTGGGCAAGGGATAAAGATTTTGAAAACAGTGGCATATAGATCATAGCTAAAAACTACAGGTTGGTTTGGGTTAGACTTCTAGGCAGGGCATATCCAGTGAGAAGAGTAACAGCCCTGGGTAATACCAAAGAGGAAGCTCCAAGAGAGAATGGGAAGAGATGAGAAAACAAAAGTAATAATATGGAAACTGAGAAAAAGCAAATCTTCCAGCAGAATCAACAAAAATCAAATACAGGGAAGTAGAATAAGATAAAGACTGAGAAAGGTTCATGGGACTTGGAGGTAACTAGAGACCTTTACTCTGCAGCTTCAGCAGAACAGCAGGGTGAAATCCTTATGCAAGGAGTTTAGAGATGGTTAAATAAATTTTCATGTCAAAAGAATAAAATTTTGTCCCTTAATAAACTCTAGATAAATGGTAGATCCAAACAAATTCTGTACGTAAAGATAAAGCTATGGAATGTAAAAAAAAAAAAAAAAAAAAGTTGGCATAGTCCTAAACTCATTGAAAACATGTAGAAATAAGAGACCATGAAGATGACATTCACATTCTGCTTAAGTATGGCCATTCTCTTTGGGTATGTTTTCCTGAAACTTTAGCCTTAATGAAGTATGTCTCCACGAATTTAAAATGTGTCAAGGATATGAAAATTTTTGAAAATACTGACTGAGCACATTACAACTGTTCTCAGTTGAAAAACATATAGAACCAGAAAAGTTGGATTTGTGTTACTCTATAGTCTGGAGTTTTGGTTCATAGCTGAATTCTGGAAAAAAAAAAAAAAAAGAAAATTTTAACTTAAGTAAAAATTCTCATACTGAATTTTGATAAGACAATATGGATGAATCTCAAAAATACTGTTGTGCAAAAGAAGGCAGACATGAGTATGTATTGTATGATTCTGTTTATATGAAACTTTAGACACAATAAATCTAATCTCTAGTGGTCAAAAACAGATCATTGGTTGCTTGGGCCAGAGGAGGAGAGGACTGACTGAGATGAGGTACAAGGGAACTTTGGGGGATGATGAAAATGTTCTATATCTTCACTGTGTTAGTGATTACACTTATAAGGATGTCAAAATTTATCGAAATTTACATGCATAATGGTGTACATCGATTAAACCTCAATAAATTTATTAACAACACACACACATACACATACCCCAAACAGGTTATGACTTCAACTGTTTTTTTAGGATTGCTCTGGTCTATACCACAATAACACAGTAAGACAATCATTTCTTAAATATATTCCAAACCAAATGAGTGTATGAAAAGCCATGTACTACATACTCTTTAGGCTTTTCAAATAGAAAATATAAAAGTTTTGCTCTCTTGGGGTTGTTGGGTTCTTTGTTTTATGCAGCAGAATAACACTAGGACATTACCTTTGAAGTCCATGTCAATAACATACATAGAAGTAATATGGCGAAGTCTCTCTCAATATAAGGCCCCTTAAAAAGAATCCAAGGCAGCCTTCCTCAAGCTAAAAGATGTTATCACAAATAGCACTGATATGAAGCTTCAGTGTGTATTACTATTCTATTACTGATTTAACAAATAGCTTTGTCCTTTGGTCCAGAACCACTAAGCAATGATTAAGGTTAAAGCTGCAGACAATGAACAAATTTTACAACATTCTTTTAGATGGCAGTTATATTAGAGTTAATATTGGATAAGAGGATAAGAAATTGTCATTTGATGCAAAATGTATTTAAAACAACCTAATAAGTAAAATTTTTAAGTTACTGAATGCTTAAAACATGTATTAGGCACAGTGCTTCACAGGTTCATTTAACCATCTCAACTCAGAGATTATCATCCCCATATGGGAAAATTCAAGCATAGGGAGACTAAGTAACTTAGTCAAGGTGATTCAGTTAGCACATTATAAGATCAACCTAAACAATTAACCACTATATTTGCTTCTCTTAAGAAAGAAATATTATATTCTAAAGATGAACCCAGATGCATTAAAGATCTAACTAGGAAAGGTAAAACTATAAAACTATTAGAAAAATATCTTTGCAATTTATGGATTAGGATGGACTTCTTACCATCCACAAAATCAAAATTTGATAGATTTAAATATATTAATATTAAGGACTCTTGTACAATAGTCAAATCAACAGATAACTGACACACTGGGAAAATAAAACCACTAAGGGATTACTCTCCCAAATACGCAGGGAACTCAGGAAATCGATAAGAAGTGGAAACCCAACTAAAAATAAGAGCAAAGGATATGAATACGCCAGACATGGAAACAAAAACCCAAATAGCTAGCAAGGATATGAAGAAATGATCAATCTCCTTGGCAAACAGAGAAACATATGAAAGCAGCCATGAGCTTCTAGTTAATGACTATCAAATTAGCAAAATGTAGGATGTTGTACAATACCCCAAACTGGCAAAAATGTGAAAAATTAGAAATTTTTATACATTTTTGGTAAGGAAAACATTGTAGCCATTTTAGAATTTATCCAACAGAACTTAGTGATATTAAATAGGAGACTAACCTGTAACAGCAATACCACGTCTGGATATATGTCCCCTGAGAATATCTTCCACAGCATTGGCAACATGTAGAAAGATGTTTATTACAGAATTATTTGTATTACACCTAAGAGTTCCAGTCAACCTGGGCATCCATCATAAGAGGAATTGATAAGTAATTTGTGCTAGATGCAAACCATGAAATATCACACAGTTAGAAGCAACAAACTACATATGCATACAGACACATGAACAGATCTCAAACACGATGAGTAAAGTAAAAGAGCAAAACACTCAAAGAACTCCATAAATTTACAAGGACAGAGACAAGTATATAAATAAAAATACTGAGTACAAGTGAGGTTTGGGAAGGACAAAGTAAATGAAAGTGGAGACTGGGAATGAAGAGAAAAAATTATAACCAAATGAGAGTATACCTGTAACACTAAACTAACTCTGTATGTAAACTGTTTTAAGTGGTAATAGTTGCATTTATAGACTTAGGCAAATGGATTAGAAATCCCTTTTTCTGAGATGACCAAACATTTTACACAGTACATTTTGGTTTTAATTACGATAAATTTGAAAATTCATGGCCTCTAGTTCTTGCTTATTACCAACACAGATAAATATGCTCCAAATGGTCTAATAAAAGAAATATTGAGCTATGAACCTGAGAAGCTGTAACCTAGTCCAAGCTAACTGGTAATAGAAACCTGGAAAAGTCCTTTTACCTCTGAATCTGTTTGCTTATCTGCACGAATGGATTTGGATGATTCTCCCAAATCCCTCCAGTTCTAAAATTATTTCCTTTATTTTCTTAACTAATATTTATTCATATGAAGTTATTTTCTCTCCTCCAACTATTCTCTCCCTGCCCCCTTCCAAAAAAAAAAAAAAAAAAAGTAAAAAACAAGCATATCAAGAGATTTAGAAAAGTTATGTAGTAATAGGAGTGAATTAGCAACTTAGCTTTGGGGGTAGAAAGGAGAAAACATTAAAGAGATACAGTGATTTTCACAACCTTTTCAAGTATCTGAGGCAGACTAAGGTTAATCTGAGTCCAAGTTCAGACAATCTACTTTTTAAGGGATTTTACCATATGCTCTTCCACAAGTCACTATTTCCACTTCTAAAAACACATGCTCAAGTTCTTACCTAGCTTCTACTTGAAGGCTGTAAATTTCAGCTTATTTGTATCAATTTTCAGATAAAAAATGATCTCTAAAGGTCTCTTACATATTAAAAAAAGATTCCAAGAGAATGATTTTTTTAAGATTCCGAGAGAATCATTTTTTAAATCAACAAACTACTCACACTAAGCATTTAACAAAAAAGCAAATAAACAAACATTCAGATAGTACTGTGAATTAAATAGATATAAAGATCTTAAGGATAAGGAAATTCAGGATATACTGTAGGCTGGTGAACATAAAATTGGAGTACTTAAAATACCCAAAAACTAAAATTAGAATATTTAAAATACCTAAAAATGTGAAATTAGAATTTTTTAAAGAGAAAACAGGAATTTCAATATTCTTAGAATACAACAATAAACATGAGAAACTGACATCATTCTTGTATTTAGCTTCCATTCACATTTAATTTTAAATATGGATGGGGGAGAGAGTAGGGGGGAGTGGGAATTAAGAGGTCACAAAACATCTGCTACTAATAATTCCAGCACAGATGTAGTTGTTACTGCAAAAGAGATGATGAAGGTTTTCCCAGGTTGCCATACTATAATGTTAGTCTTCCACCAACAGCCATAGTTTATACCTCAAACTCTATATATCAATCTCAGTAAATATATAAGGTTGATTATGAGGAGAAATGTATATATGAACAGATAAATATAATCTGTATGAATACAGAGGACATGTATTAAATAACAGGCAGATGATGGAAGAAACAAGTGAGAGGAAAAAAAACTTCTTAAAAGATGAAATATCAAGAATCTAAAAATGTTTCATAGCTATAATATACATATAGATATGAACTTGGCTCTTTTTGCCCTCCCTTTTGGAATCTTTCAAATTATTTACACACACCTAAATGATATGTTCCAAAATATGTATTAACAAAATTAATGAAGTGAGTTCTAAATACTATTTTTTTCTCTGAAAACAATCTTAAGGCAAATTTTACTTATCAGAATGCATTTTGCTATTTAAGTAGTATAATATATTGCCATATTTTCAAGCAACCCAATTTCAGGTTAACAAGCAGCATAACCCACCTCCAACAAGGTTAAAATCTAGACATGCTCACAACATACTGAAAATTTTTATTTGGTATAATTGATGTCCTAAGAATGCTCCCTTTAGGAATACAAACCTCAAAAAACCGTCCCATACGTAAAAAAGATAATTTCCTATAGTAATGCCTGTATAATACATCAGACTTGCTTTTAACTTCGGCTGCTACAAAACTTTCTCTACTCTGTGTATATTTATTTTCTACTTTTAGCTTAAATCTAGTTCAATGATTATTTAGCAGGTACTATGTATAATACGTGGCCTTTTAAAAGTATTTTTAAAAACTATTTTATTATACTTTCTAAAGAGGATACTTTTCTAATTTTCTTTCAACAAGCTTTTATTTTAGCTTATATTTGTATTATAAATTAACATGCATTTCCCCATGAATTAGTGATCAAGCTGCAAAGATTAAGAAACAAGCAGATGATTGCACACTAATGTATATGTTCTTCCAAAATCTGCATGATTTTTCTTCTCCTCTACTGCAATTCAATACAGGTAGTTAAGAGTAGCTAATAATATAATTCCACATGATATTGCATCTATGTTTACATCTGGCTCTAATCACATGCTTAAAAGTGACCTATACAGGGGAAAGCAAAAAAGGGAAAAAAATAAAAACAAAACAATGAGAAATAGTTATGCTATTATTTAAAAAATATTCCCAATTTGATAGAACTTTCTCACCACAGTTGCTTCAAAGCGACTAAAATTGCAAACATAGGGTACGCCATTTCAAAAATACTGGATACTAAAGAAAGAAAAAAGTACTAACAAAATACTTCAGATGCTTTTATATCAGGGTCATCTTAACAAGTGTTTAATCCTTTCATTTTATAATTTAAGTTTTGCTCCATGCTACAATTATGTATATCATGGCTTTGTGATAAAGCCTCTCAGTTAATTTTTTTTTAAAAAAGTAAGTGAATTGCACCTAGTCACTACTGAAATAGGATAATGCCCAATTCAAGAAATATCTGTCAGGAAATGTAAAACTATATTCTCTCTCTCAGAATCATGACATACTAAAATGAGAAATTCACACAGGCTTACCTGGAAATTCAGGTAATTCTACCTAATTCAAGATAAACAGTATTACTATTGCATTATGAACATGCATTTATGTCAAGTGCATGTTCAGAATGCAATAGTATAAATGTACACACTTATAGAAACACCATTAAAAATAGAGAGATAAATACTTCAAACATCTGACCAATGGAAAGGCTTCCAAAAGTTTAGTTATACTAACTTAAGTATTTAAGGACGCAAATCAAAAAGACAACTAAATTCATTAAGTCTTGTGCAATTATTTATAGGTAAAAGTTATATTAACTTACATAGTTTGTTGAAAAGGATTCTTTTACTACAAGCATACAATTAACAATTGAGACTTTTTCACTGCATTTAAAATCTCTAAACAAACTTACATTCCTTAATTTACAACTGATAAAATTAAAATTTAGACAGTACCTGATTCTGATTCTTAACTAGAAAGAAAAGATATAAGCTAAAAATCACTAACATCTGAGTGACTTGATGGTTAACACCTTCTTTCATTAGTAGTTGTCTGCCAACCCATGCATAGTTTAAGTCTATATGTGTTATGGGAAAATAATTACATAGTATTATTAATCAATTAATTGCAATTTTTCTTACCATATTTATTCATTCACATCTTTTAATGTCTAAAAATGTCTTTTCTAGGGCTCTTACCATGAATAAAAAAGATTAAATAGTAAATATGCAAAATAAATGAGCCAATCATTACATGTTCTCCAAAACTAACAGAAAACATTTTTTAAAAAGCAGTAATGACTTGTCTAAAGCAAAACTAAATTGACAACAATCTCCATTCCAAGATTTAAAAAGATGAAATTCATAAAATTGTTCGAGTTCAAACATTCCTACCTCTTTCCAGTCTTAGCAGACTAGAAAATGCTAATGCTTAATTACCCAAGGCTAGTATGAAATAACAGTAAGACTCAGAATTACACGAAAGGTCTCAATCAACAGGAGATAAACAGACTTATGGTACTACTACACCAATATCATTTTTGTTAGCATCCTCTACTGGTGGATTCCAAAGACAGCAAGTGAAAATGGTAAAAATGACAATGATATGTACCTGCTATTCCATCTAAAGTAAATTAATCAGCAAGAGGTCATTAGTAGCCAGAGAACATTTCTCCAAAAATACATACATACATACATACATACATACATACATAGGAAAACCACAGAGAATATAAGTGAAAAAATGAGGTTTTTAAAATACAGCAAAGCATTACATTATAAATGATAAAAAACTGATTAAAGAAATTCTAATGCCAATCTTTTATAGACAACTATCATCATTACCATGAAGTTACTATATAAGGTTTGATGCTTTGGCCACACCTTGCTCAACTGGCTTACCCCTATCAAGTTACATTACTTGATTCTCCCATTAATATCCCACTCTGCAGATATACTCCAGAGAGAAAATTAAAATATTTTACTGGAGGCTTAGCAGCTAAATTTGCCTACCTTATTTTAAAATGAACAAAAATTATATATAACAACATGAAGTATCTCTATGACTACTGCCACTGTATACATCCTTTATTCCTTCATTAAAAAAGATTTAGTTCACATTTTTCCCAGCAATTCGCTCCAATAAACTGCACCTTAAATATGATTGCGTTGCTAAGAAATATTAACCAGCACCTACCCTGAGGTTTCACAACACAATGGCATATAACTTCATTTCTAATCTGCAAATTATAAGACTTAATCAAATAGCATGGCGGTAATCATCGGCAATGGATGAAATGCATTTGAGAACAAAAAGAAAAACAAGGACAGAGTCAAAAGTGAAGAAAATGGAAGATACCTGTAGTAGTATAGTGCTATCTTAAACACCTTTTGTTTTCTCAGAGTAATGCATACTGCAGACAAGACATTTTGTGCTAAACAGCCCCAAATCTGTTTTTCTAATATTAAGCACAAAGGAAAAACACTGACAGCAAGCGTGGTAAATAAATCCCTCCCTTGAGAATGAAAGCAGCAGACAGGAGGGGGCTGACATACATGCAGGAGAAAACTAAACACCATCTTTTTTCTACCTGCACAAGTTGCCATTTGCTGCAGCGACCGAGAATCTCTTTTTCCTGTTGATTTCAAGTACCTTTCAGGATAGCTTTTTTCCCCTTAAGTCATCTGTTGATATGCCTTATGGGTGTAATATTCGTATCACGGTATCTTTAGGAGAGAAATCCATTCTTTCCTGTTCAGGTAAACATGTTTACAGCAGCTGCACAGACGCTGGGTGGTTCAGACTCACATGTCACACACATGTCGTCAGCAACAAGAAAAGCCCCTTTCTATGGCGATGAACATTTTAAATAAGGTAAGAAGCGAAGAACCCTTTCTGAACCAACTTACCTTTCATAAAGCCACATCAGCAACAGCGGCAACAGCTCAATACAGAACACACACTATTTGACGCTAAAACAGGAAATTAAAATCGCAATAGCCTTTGCTCCGCTCCTTGCTCCTTGCTGTAACAAGTCATCTCTCCACAACGAGGATACAAAATATTAACTGATAGACGCTTTTAAATGCAAATGTTTATTTGAATAACTAAATCATTCATGAACGCAATGATTTTAATGTCAATTCACATAAATTAAAAATGTTTACGATTAGAAGGAAACGTCTTTAAAGCAGCTTAAAATCTTCGTATCTGCTTCTAGACAGGAAATCCCACACAAAACCTAAAATTGCCAGGAAAGGTTACAAAACCTCGCGTTTCGCATCCCAGAGGGGAGGGAGAAAAGGAGCCCAGGAGCGGGGGGTTGGGCGGGGGGAGCACGAGAGAGTTTTTACTTAAACACATATCCCCTCTTTTTCTGGAAGGTACGGCGATCCCATTATAGGCGCATTTATTTCTCTACTCTTAAAAACTCGTTTTAAAAATAACGCAGGAACCCAAACGAGCCCCTCGGTCCGAAATGTACGTGTAATTCCTTATATAGCCTGGGCCGCAGCCGGCGGCAGAGCCGTTGCCGCCCATTATTATACAAACAGGTACCCGGCCGGCGGGTGGGGGCCTCTCCCCGCGCTCCCGCCGCCCCCGGGCGGACAAGTCTCACCCCTCTCGCACAGGAACTGTCCAGACAATAACAATCAGCAGACATTTCGCTGCTGAACAGGAGGGAGAGAAAGCACAGAATCGCCCCCGAGATAAGCAGAAATACAATCAACTTACAACGTCTCTCCAAACTGGGAAAGGCGACCATGCAACAACAACCACATGTTCGGGTCTCTCTCTCTCTCTCTCTCTCTCTGATTTATTTATTTATTTTAAACTCTCACGCCAGGCCGAGGGGTGTGTATTTCTCCGACACATCAGCACAAATCAATAAACACTGCAGCTGCAGAGCGAGCAGCCGACCCGCGCGTCCGTCGGTCCGCCCGCCCCCTCCCCCATTCCCCTTCCACCCGAGACCGCGAGCGCCATCCAAGCTCCATTATCCGGCTTCAGCGCTCCGAGCGTCCGGCCCAGGTAACAACTTCCCCAAAAACCGAAAGAGAAAAAGAGAGAGGCGTACGCACACAACCCCATCCCAGCGCAGAGGAGTCTTCCCCTGGGAGGGAGCTCTGTCTGTGGTGCTTTCCTGTCTCTAACCAGGTAACAACTCCACAAACACACCCGCTGCCCGGCTCGCCACCGTCCACAGCTCGCCCCCAGCAGCAAGTAGGCGCCCGCTGCTGCCCCGTCGCCCCTGCCGCCCCACCAGCGCCCCACAGGACGTGGACCTCACTCGCAGGGCTCGCCTCCGCGGCCCAGGGCGCGGTGGCCGGGGCGCGGGGGAGGAGGGGCACTTAGGGACCCGCTCCTCCGCCGCTAATCCCCACTCTGCGAGCGCGCCGGCCAGTCACAACTTTACAGCCGCCGGCCGAGCCCGGTTCTCCCGCGGCGCGCCCCGCCGGCGCCCGCGCACACGCGCGCACGGACGACACGCAGCCTGGCCACCGCGTCCCGCCGCCGCCGTCGCCCGCCGCGCGCCCGCCGCCCGCCTGCCCGGTCCGAGCCGCGGGGCCCGAGCGACTGCGCGGGCCGGGGCCGCGGCGCGCGGAAGACACTTTGCACGGCCAGCGCCGGCACAAGTTAGTTCCCGGCTCCCGGGGGCCTCCGCGCTGAGAGAGAATACAGCGGAGGGGGCTGAGAAGGAGGGGGAGCGGGGAGGCGCGAGGGGCAGAAGAGTGGGGAAAAGTGAGAAAAGAAGCAACAGCCGCTCCACCCGGGACCAGAAAAGTGGCCGCCGTGTCCCTATTGCCCGCCCTGCGCCGGGGATGCGGCGGCGGCGGCTAACGGTCCAGGGAGGAGACAGGGGAGGCAGGAGCCGCTAGGCGGAGAGAGACCAGGTAAGAGACATAACGGTTCAGGGAGAGCGAGCGGCCGCGGCGCAGCTCCGGCAGCGGAGGGGGGCAGAGAGCACTACTTTCTACTTTCCCACTCCACTTTGCTCGTCGCTGCCCCGGCCGCCCCCGGCCCGGCTCGCCCCCCTCACCCCCGGGACGCCCCGGCTGCCCGGCTCCCCCTGACTCCGCCGCTCCCCGGTCCCCTCCGCCACTCACCGTTATTGCGCCGCGGGTTCGCCTGCTTTCTGCGCTTACACCTGGGGCCATCCGCCATGATCCTCTCGCTTGTGTCTAAATGCTCGAGTCACCTCCTCCCCCTCCCTCCCTCTTCCCCCCCACCCCTCCGCCTCCACCCCTCCCCCCTCCCCACCGCACCTGGTTTACGACACTCGCGGCTTTACGACATCACCTTCCTTACACCTAGAGCCGCTCGCTCTACGGCCGGAACCTTGTTGCTAGGGAGAGGACGGTTTGCGGCAACCGTGGAAACAGCTGAGTTTGAATTGAGGGGCGAGGGAAAAGTTTCCCTCAGGTGTCTTGGGGTGAGGGAGGGGGACGTTGGGAAACTGGGGACACGGTCGGAAGGGCGACAGGCTATCGGAGTGAGAAAGGTAAAAGTAGGAGGTTCCGCGGCTTTCCGCCTCTGAACTGGCCACACCCGCCGCGACTGCTTGGGGCACGTATGAGTCTGGCTTTTTCTTGTCCGGACCCTGTTCCTCAGAGTAACTGGAGCAACCTGTACCTCTTCCTCAAGATCGGGCTCCGCTCCTACGCAGCTTTCGTCCGCTCTGAGCATCCTGAGCCTCTGGAGAGGGTCGTGTTGAGTGCTTCTTAGGGACTTCCCAGGATTATGGGAAAGACAAGTTCGGGGAACGGTGAAGAATTGATTTGGGAAGCTCGTCCTCTGACGGCGAGGACACGCAGTGTCACGAGAGAGGCTACCTGACCCTTGTCATTCTGACTCTCTTACCGACGCATGGTTTTCCCCCCAGCGAAGCGGGATGGGAAGTGACTTCAATTAGTACTTCAGCTGGACCGAAAGAGAGGCGAGAAGTTCCGCTTGCAAGCCACTTCGGGGGTAAAGCGGAATGAGTAATACCCACAGTGTCCCTGTCTCACTTCCTCTGCACAGGCTCACCTGCTGTCACCTCGGCCTGCCCCGTCCAGCCGCCCTTCTCTCCCCGTTCCTCTCGGCTTTCCCCTTAAAGCAGGGGTTCCCCAACCCCGGCCTCCCACCGGTACCAATCCTGGCCTGTTAGGAACAGGAGGAGGTGAGGAGAAGCTGCTAGCGAAGCTTCCTCTGCATTTGCTGGGGCTCCGGAAGGGCTAGCATCACTGTGCCTCAGCTCCACCTCAGCTCATCGGGCATTAGATTCTTATAGGGGCACCAGTTTCTGGTACCAAAAAGGGTGGGGACAGCCGCCTTAGAATAGCCCCAGGAGATCATAGGCGTCAGAATTCAGAGTTAAGGTTTTAACAGGCCATGATTTACTACCTACATGGGCAGTTATCCCTGTATAGGACCTTAAGAAGCACGCTAGCAGATGTGGTCTTTGAGACTGACAAATTGCTGATCTTATCTCAAGTACCTGACTTTGTACAAGATTTGAGGATTTCTGAAAGACCATATAGATAACCCCACAAATACCAAGGAAGTCAAGTCTTAAGTAGTCAGTAGGATTTAGCTTTCCCCTTCTTACCCCCCACCTTTTTCAAATGAGGAAATGTTGAACCAATTTTATGAAATGAGCTGAGCTGTATTTCAATGTAATTGTAAATTCACAATATAAGAGTAATTGGTAGAGAAATTGAGGAAACTGAAACATGACATATAGCGTATTAGAAGTAACAATAAGTTGCCCAGTGCAGTGCTGTCACACAGTAGATGCTTAATAATTTTTTAAATTTTACTTTTAATTGAAATAATTTTTTCTTCCCCCCTCCCCATCTACCTCCCCCTTTTCCCTTCACCTGTTCCTTTTGGTAACCACTAGTCCATTGTCCATGTCCATGAGTCTCTTTTTAATAAATTTTTGTCATACCTATGACAGGTCCTACCTACGGCAAGGTTTTCTATTAAAATAACCTTTTAGACACTCTCCAGAATTTTAGAAGATTTGTTAAGAATCTCTTCAGACTTTTCAACTGAAATGAATTTACAGTTGAAGTCTGGTAATTTAAAATTAGAAAGTCTAATCCTGCATATAGATGAAAATTTTCTCTCCCACATTTGCTTTGGCAGTTTGAGACGTAAATGCATTATTTATTGGTGCATAAAATGTGGCTGTAAAATATTCTTTACTATATATTATATCTATATATCTACTCTCATCCTCAATGCCAAGACTAGAATCATTATTCTTAATGATCATTTTAAGTACAGGCAGTTCTCCGTTTCCTCAATACCACGTTAACTAAACTTGTGCATGTCAGAACCAGAATTGTGTCCACACTTTTTGCTTGATTTAAGTGGTAAGTTTTTTACCCTTTTAAGAGCTGTGTATTGTTCTTCAGTTGCCATCTAAATTAGGTTATAGACTTCATCCTTTGTCAGCACCCAACCCCACAAACACAAAACATTTTTAGTTACCCTAATCTCCATTCAGAAAGGAAAAAAATACTTTCTAACTCTACTATACATTTTCCTTACTCTTAAAGTTAGGAAATATCACACATGCTTTTCTTTCTGAAGTGCCTGTCCTGTACCTCCCTATTAAGTTTTCTTCAGTGTTCCTCTTCACCTTGAAATCAGAGACAAAGCAAAGTGACAAACCAAGTAGGTCAGTTTCTTCTGGACTGTAGTGGTTACTGATTGAGTTAGCTTGGGCCAAAATTATTTATCCATGTGGACAGATACCTTGTTTTTTTCACCTGTTTCTGTATGTGCTAGCAGAGTACCTAGTCACATAGTAGATGCTCAGTAAGTAGATATTTCTCACATAAATTAATATTGTTGACCTTTCCTGAATCTGTTCTTGGTTATAAAGTAAAGACAGTTTACCTTCATCAGTGAGTTCTTAGAAACAGTTGAAATCATGGATGTAAAAGTCATTTACTGTCATTTATATCCTGCTTTATTTTGAGACTAATTGTTCTTGATTTTAGATACTCCATAATCATTTTCCCCACATGATTAACTCTGCTTATTCCTATTTTTCAAATATGCACAGGAAATATTGATATTAAAACTCTTCTAATACAAAATTTCAATTTTTTAAATCCTGAAATATATATATTATAAACTGAAATTTTTATTAATATACTTTAATTACTATAAATGTTTCCCAAATTATTGAAATCTAGACTGGACAGAAAGCAGACAAAATTATATCTCAAGATAAATTGCTGCTTTAAACCTGAAGCATATGTGATATTTCTTATCTCTTAAATACAACTAAAGAATTGGAAAAAATCTTTAGAATAAACTTAGAAAAGGAATAAATTTATTATAATTTAGATTTATTGCCATCAGACATGATAGGGATACTAACAAGAACTTAAAATGTATTCTATGTTATTGGTTTTTAATAATTATAGTGCCATCATACAGTATATATTCAATATACATTATTTTTAATGTCAATGAAATGTTAACAGTGCTTCTAGTGAGCACTGGAATTGCATATGCTGAAGGAAGGGTAGTCTGCTGAAAAGGAATTACTATAATATTTTCTAAATTTATAGGAAAAAATGTAAGTGGATAGAATATATTTAATATTGAGTTATTTTCTATAATTTTTTTATGAACACTTTGCACCTGCAATTTGCTTTCTATATAAGATACATGTATAAGTGAAGGTAAAATTTGACACAAAATTATTTTAAGTTTCATATGTAGATATTTCAGTGTTCTGCCTCAAGCCTATGATTTCCATGTACCTAATTCCAGAATGCATTTGAGAGATATGCTATATCATTCTACAATATGCATTAAAATAAAAAGTTGGTTATTTTCATGGAAGGATAACATATTAATTACATTAATTAAATTATGTTAACGTGTGATTTTAGAGCTGTGAAGTAAACAGAATAAATTTGATATCTGTTATCCATCAAAGTACAGAATTTAGAATCCCTTAAAAGTTGCTCCTCGATCTTTGGCTCAGTAGTGACTCTGGATACGTGGTTTGCACAGACAAAACAGAGCAGTGATAACTTCACTGCCTGCAGTTTCACCAAATTCTGCAGTGACTGAGTCAGGAAGGAAACATGACTACAGGGTGATGCAGAACTGACAGTTGTCTTTAGGACCCACAAATAAAGCCTCCCAGGAAGGAAGAATAGGGGCAAATGTTTCCCTAGTCCTCCGTGTGATTTTACTCTCTATTGTACCACAAAATGGTATTTCCCCCTCTGAGGAATAAGGCTCCTATTTTTAATATAAGTCAATGAAACGTTAACACCTGGACCTTTTTATTTTGGGGGCAGTTTTCCAGGAACATAGAGAGAGAGATGTTAAGTATAAACGGAGATGTTTGAAGGATGTTAATGAACATCCAAAAAGTAAAACTTACCTTTTTCATAAAATCATAATAGTTTAAACAAGTTGCTTTCAAAGACTACCTCAATATTAGATAGTTTCTAATATTGATATCATGTATAAACATGAATAACTTTTTTCTATGCTAAACAACTACAGGTAAGTAATTTGTGCTAGGGGAGGGCAACATGCATATTTTGTATTTGAGTACATTTTTAGTATTTACCGTGGTATCAGAGGGTGATATGTTTCTACTGTGGGTTTTTCCTTTTTGTCTTCATGTATTTCTTTTCTCTGACATCATCTTTTAGCAGCTGACTGGTTTTTTTACAGAGTATGTCTGTTTCTTTGACCTACAGTCCCAGCCTTCTGTATTCCACAGATCTTCAGTTACAATCATTGCCACTGTTCAGTTCTTTAAGTATATGTATTGAATATATTTTCAATGAATAACAGGTTTTAGATGTCCCACCATTGTGTTAAACTCACATGAAAAAGTTGGCAGTATGACATATCTTGTATTCTAATATATCCACAATTTTAAGAACCTTGGTCAGACCCTTCTCAGTCTCTCATTTCATGCCCCTATTTCTTTGCTCATTCTCTTTATCCTACTTACATAAATAGATCACACTGTGCCCCTCTCTGTTGTTTCCCTTTTTAAGCATTATTTTCTCCATCTTTCTTTGTCCCAGGTCTGACACAGCTCTGTTTGGATCAATTCCTTTTCTCCTTTTGTTCAAGATATTTTGAATTGTTCTAACTCTGTAAAATGCTTTGCTTTTTCATATTATGCCAGTTATTCCCTGTCCCTCAAAAGTCCACCTGCCTTTCCATGCTGTGAGATGATGATTTCTTTGGACCACATCACCCAGGCTTCTTTACCCTCTGATTTCTGTTTGGTTTCAGCCAATTTGGAGGCATTGGCAAATGATCAGAGGAAGGAAAGAGAAGGAGGTTAGGATATTTATTTCACCTTCCCCCATATGCCCTCCTGCCTGTCTGTGGCTTTTGGCAGTAGCTTTATTCCTCTACCTAAGGGCATTGCTCAGGTCAGACAGTCCTGTCCCCTGGCTACAGGTCTTGGCAAGTTCCAGAAACTGCTTCTTCCCTTTATCCTTTCAGGCCTAGAAACGGTAGTGGTTTCCTCCTGCTGTGAGTCCTTAGGTACTTTATCCATAACTTACTGGTTCCCTTAAAGTCTACCTACATCTCTGTAAATAGTTTCTTCATCAGATTCTTTTTAATTTACACTTTGAGCATGCCATCTGTTTCCTGCGAGGTCCCTGAGTAATACACATGTAGAAATAAAATGTATTTTTTCACCTTATTATCAACCAAGAATTCTATTTCTATTAATTACAACACAGAAGTTTAAATTCATATAACATCATTCATTGACCAAGTATATACACATGTTCTAATGTGTGTATATGCAAAATCTGATAAATACTTAGAAATTTTTCCGAAACTATTACATAGTAATTATTCAATAACTATATGTATAATGAAGGTCCCTGCCCTAATTGATCTAAAATCTAGGAGAGAATTTTATATCCTTAAAAAACAATGTGAGAGGGGGAAAATCACAATACTACAGTATTAAGGTGGCGATAGCTACTTTTCCCCAATATATTTCTTCCCAATTTGTTAACAGAACCCTCCACTCTTATCACATGACTACTTGAATGGGCATTGCATGTACCTAGGTACTACTGTGCTACTCAGTTCTGACCAATGAGATATAAGTGGAAGTGATGTGTGCAATGTTGAGAAAGTCCTTCAAAAGGAGGTGGTACACCATTCTTTCCCTTCTTCCTGCTGGTTGGAATCAGACTTGCTGGCTAGAGCTCCTTAAGGTGAAGAAAGGCAGAGCAACATGGCTGATGGAGTCCTTGACCATACCATAACCAAACCTGGCATTCTTACTTCCAGATCTCTTTTATAGGGAGAAAAATTTATATCTTCTTTAAGACACCACTATCTGTCACATGCAGCCAAAGTTAATTCTTTTCAATGTGGGTATGTGTATTAGTTTCCTATTGCTATTGTAAAATGTTACCATGAACTTAGTGGGTTAAAATAACACAAATATATCATCTTGCAGCTCCGGAAGTCAGAAGTCCAAAATGGGTTCCACCAGGCTAAAATCAAGGTTTTGGCAGGATTGGGTTCCTTCAGAAGGCTCTAAGGGAGAATCTACTTCCTTGCCTTTTCCAGCTTCTAGAGGCCACCCACATTCCTTGAATCATGGGCCTCCCCCTCCATCTTCAAAACTAGCAACATCAGGCAGAGTTCTCATTTTGCCAGCTCACTAGTTCTCTTTTTGCCTCCTTCCATTTATAAGGGCCTTTGTGATTACGCTGAGTCCAATCAGATAATTTAGGATATCTCCTCATTTTAAGGTCAGGTGCTTAGCAAACTTAATTCCGTCTGCAATCTTAATTCCCATTTGCCATGTAACCCAACATTCAGAGGCTCTGGGAATCAGGGCATGGACATCTTTGGCCACTATTCTTCCTACCACAGCATGCAAGCTTTAAGTTTCATGATTGAGAAATATGTTTTTATTGGTTGTTGATTTATTGGATATTGTTTTTTGTTTAACCTGTAAGCAGCTTTAAAACATTATGCTAATCGGTCATTACTTTTTATATAACATTTAGCATTGTGCCACAATAAAAGTTTTAATCTTTATTGGTTATTTTTCAGCTAATATTATTGAGCATATTCTATATGACAGACACTGCATGGGCTATAAACGCCTAATACAATCCCTGCCCTCAGGAAGCTTATAGGTTTGTGGAAGAAACAGATTGACAAAGTGGCTGTTACACCAATGTTCGAGAGATACAGTATACATAGGAGAGACATCTAAACTAACCTGGAGTCAGTGAAGTTTTTCTTGGAGAAATGATGGAATTTGTCAGAAGAAGAGTTGGGGAAGAATGCTAAAGGCAGAAGTCACAGCATATGCAGAAATCTCCAGAAGAAAGTATAATGTTTCAGAGTGTTTGTGAAGAGCAAATAAGAGATGGTATGTGAAGTGTTTTACATATCGCATGGCACATGGTAAACAATGAATGATGAGTAATAAAAACAACAACAGCAAATTCTCAGGCAATAATCAGAGTTGGATATTAAGAACACAATCCACTAAAACTCCTACACAGTGCCTTTTTATTTAAGGCTAAAAGATTAAATAATTTTTGTCCCTGAAAATGTCATTTCAGGCATAGGTAGAATGATTGTAATTAAAGGTCAAAAGGAAGAGATGATATTTACATATTTAACATTAATTGGAAATACTTGTTATCCTGTCTAAAAATAATGTTGGCTTATGTTAGCTATATTATCTGAGGAATTGTCTACACAATAAGTAAACTTACTAACCTAGGATAATGCTATTTGCAATGTGATTAGATGATATGTAGGCCTTTTTAAAAATACAAGTTAAAGATTATGAAATATATATAAAAACTGTCTTAGTTTTGTTTCTTGGCTTGTGTATATCAGACACCAATTCAAACTGATCCAAGCAAAAAAAAAAAAAAAAAGGAATTTCTCATAAGGATGTCAGCTGGATTTTTTTTTTTCTATTTTTCCCATAGAGTCCAAGAGTAGGAGAGCAGCCAGGTTTCACATGAGGAGTTGGAACACCTTTAGATATATTCAAAGAGCACCTCTGCATTTCTTACCTCTGCATCACTCTGTGCATATATTTCATTTCCTTTCAGGACCTACTGCTTGCACAAAGGTGGTATCAGAAGAGCTATGAGAAGACACTTAAATGTGTCCAATATAATATTGCACAGCACTTAGAGTAAAAGCAGTCATCTCCATTCCTACTCCAACACTAGTACTATTTAATCTTTTTTGCACATATGTAGTTTATGTAGTTATAATAATGCCTAGTTTTTGCCATATACATATGAAAACTACATGTAAGTCAGTACTGTGCTGTTTTCACTTACTGTGTCACATATTCTACATAGGCCAATAACCTTTATGCTTAAATTACTTGACTGTGATATTTCTCAAATTGATATAATTTAACAGCTACATATTATTGAACATTTAAATTGTGTGTGTGTGTGTGTGTAAAAAACGAACACTCTTGTGGTATAGTTTTTATTTATTTGATTCTTGATCATTTCCTGGGGAAATAGTCTCAAAAACTGGAATTATTTAATCAGTGGGAATGAACATGGTTGTATCTTTTTTTTCAGTTACAGTTCACATTCAATAGTATATTAGTTTTAGGTATACAGCAAAGTGCTTAAACATTTATATAACTTAGGAAGTGAGTCCCCCTGATAAGTCTTGGTTGTATCTTTTAAAATGCATTGTCAGTTTATTTTAGAAAAGGATTGTACCAATATATGATGCTGCTAGAAATATGAGAGACATTGTCTCACCATTACTAAAAATTTTTGAAAATTGGTAGCTCATTCACACTGATTAGAAACATGTGAATTGCTCAAAGTATTAAAATATGTACATAGGAAAACACTTAAATGGACTAATGAACATATATAAATATAAATTCCATACTGGATTAAACCAATAATCATTCCAACTCTGAATCTTGAGATTTGTTCAAGTTCTTTCATGCCTAAAATTACAAAAATTATATGTGTGCTATTTATTTAAAATTCCCTTATTAGTGAAAGAATAATTTGTATTTCATATAGACTCTAATTAGGCTTGTCACTGGATTTTTTAAAATCAAATGTCTGATAAAATATTTAGATTTTGTAAGTTTAAATTATTGCTTGCTCTTAAGAAATAGTTAACTGGAAGGACCCCTTTTATATGCTAACAAAGATTAGCAATTTTGGAATTCTTGAGCAAATATACATGACTATTAAATAAATTGGAAATTAGTAATCCAAAGGAATTCCTGGGAATACTATGCAATCATTTAAAAAGAATAAAGCAGCTGATCTGAAAAGCTCTCAAAAGTTGTAAAGTCAGATAAAAAGACAAGGTAGGGAACAGAATGTATAGTTTGCTACGATACATGCACACACACAATTATATACATTCATACATGTGTAAGTGCATAGACTATCTGTGGAATGACATATGGTAGCAATGTTTGCCTCTAGGGAGGAGATCTAGAAAGTGGAAGTAAAGGAGAAAGACTTATTTTGTATTAAATATCTTCATCCCTTTTAAATTTTGTATCATGAACACATTTATTCAAAAACATAAATAACAGTAATTGTTAGAAGTGGATCCACAGGGCTAGGTAATCTTTCTAAAAACTATTTTGGGTGTACAGTTATTCACTAAGGGGTGGTGGTTGTAAACTAGAAAGATTGCAATATTCAAAACCATGATAAAGTGATTCTATTGAAAGCTGTAAGATCTGTAAACTCGTAACCCTGCTAATGGGCATCGGCATAGCATAGTCTGACAAGATTACAAATCATTTAGCCAATATTTTTTTAATCGACACCCAAACCATACAATTCTGGCTATTTTCCAACTTTGCTGATTTTCTATGGTAAATTCTTAATCTCAGTTGGATATTCTTGCACTCTTCTATCAAGACTGCATTCATCTGGCAAAGGGTACTTAGGAAATGGAAGAACAGTTTTAGTATTAGAAAAAGATGAATGAAATTTGAGAGTCCAGATTCAATTCTTCATAGTATGTGTACCTAACTTCTCTAGGCCTAAATTCCTTCTCTGCAGAATCAAACCTAATTTCCCTACATAAACCAAAATTCCCTACATATTCACAGGGCAAAAAATGAGATGAGGAAAACTGTAAGACACAGCATTTTGAAGTTTCACTGTGGCTTTATCAATATAAAAATTCTAAAGTCAAATATTAATGAATTTTGAATAATTAGCTCTTTTATACCTTATTAGAGGTTATTAGAGCCTATTAGAGGTTGATATTAACTAACCTCAATAACATAAATTGAATCGATTATTTTAAATTTCTTTCTTTTGTTCACTCTCTGATGAAGGTGTTTTGAAGAGTGAAAATGTCAGAAACATTTAAAAAAGCAAACATATAAAAGGCAGAATAAGAATAGATCTGAAATGAAATGGCCTATCAAATGTTTGACTATTACATTAAAGCTACCTTGATAGAGTTTTGAAAATGATTTGCTTTCTATTTCTGAAGGTTTTTGCAAAGGCCTGGCTTTTATTTTATGACCAGTTTTGTCTCTGAAATTATCTGCCTTGATTTTGGCCAAGGTGTTCTATAAATGGTCAAATAAAATTAAATTTAATCACATTTTTTCTTTCTAGCTTACTATATAAAGTTGTTCCTACAGATCATACAAAATGCCCACAAAGAGCCAAAGTATTATTTTATTTCTAGTTTTGATATTGTTTTATGTTGTTGCTGTATAGGTTTAAATAATTATATTGTTTTACCTTTTGTAGCCATATTTTACTTATAGGTAAAGTCATTTTTAGTTAAAATTAGTGTGTAATGCATGCACATTTGGAGACAGCATTATTCAACATGTTTTGCTCTCTCAAAAAGCAATTTGCATTTAATATTTAAATAGTTGTGAAATTTAGTCATTTTATATACATTGAATTAATTATTGTCATTCGATATCTTTTCTCTTTAGTAGTTCAACTTATTTCCTAATTATACCCATTTGATACTTTGCTTTTGATTGGTAAAATCACTGACAAGTATCTGTTGCTGTTTTTTAAATAATATAATATGAACGATTTTCTGGCAGATATTTCATTAGGTAACTGGTGACATTTTTAGTAAATGCCAAAAAGTAATATATGACTGAAAAACATCAAATGTTCATCAAATGTTATAAATAGTAAAAGAAATTACTCAGATATTGTCTGATAAAAGAAAAAGATTAAAAACATTGATAATATGAGAAAAATATAGTCTCTTGAGATGTTTAAATAAATTGATTAGTTTTTGTTTTATTTTCTGTACCTATAGAAGTTATAGTAAATAAAAAAATATATGACCTGAATTTTTTATTACCTTTATATTTATAAAATTACTTATATTTTTACCTTCCCTTGAATTCACTTTCTCCAGACTTTGGATGTGTTATGATCTTTAACCGAACCACTGAAATCCACTTTTCTTGGTTGATGTTGTTTTTAAAGCACATCCTTATTGAATCTGCTCCCCATTCCATTGCTAGTAAGCACAGAACTGACCAAAAGGCTATCAACCAGACAAAAGCATTTGATGCAAAGAATTTGACAACCCATTAGCTAGAAAACCAATCCCTAAATAATTCAAAATTGATTGAAGCTTTCCCCCCATATATAAAATTTTTCTGCAGTTCCATTATTTTTGCATTTCTCCTTTGTATAGCCTTGGAAAACATAGATCAGTGATGTAGCAGCAAAAGACATGATACCAAATAGAAAATGAGGACTTGGAAGGTGCTTTGGACCTCTTAATTTCCAGGCCACTTGATAGCAGATACAGTTCATTACACAGGAAAATTGCTTGATCTTGGGAAAAGAGGGTGCTGGAGGTGAGGGAAAATGAGTTAGTCACCAATTCAGTTCACCTTGCAATTCAATCATTTAGATCTAACTAGAGAATGATTGCTGCCACATTCCAGATAAAGAATGAAAGCTTCTTTCCACAGAATGGTGAAGCATGTATTCCCTGTACTTAGATTCTAGAATAAAAAAGTAAAAGGAAGGAAAGAACTATTCTATGTATGTTAGTTCACACAATTTTAATAGAGAATGCACCATTCGTAGACCTTTTATAATCTATCACATGGTTTTATTTGAGCTTTGTTGCAACATTAATAGCTATTATTTCCATCTCACATTTATAGAAACCGATTCAAAGGAGCTACAATCCCACAGCTCATATAGTCTAGACTGGGACTCCGATCCGAATCATAACCATAAATCTCATGTTTAAATTCTATTGTACTCGATAAACATAAAATCATATCCAGGGCTGTGCCAAGACAAAATTCTAAAGCAAAAATAAAGTATTAATTGTCAGAAAAAGAATTACGAGGAGAACTATTTTAGTGAATATTTTGTTACATGTTCAGTAGTTCTATAAATTTTCTCAATGTGCAAAATTTTGAATGACAGTTCTATGTTTCTTCATATCTAGTTGAGCAGTTCCATAAACACAAAGCATTACCTCCTACTCTCACGTTTCAGATCCTTTTTCTCCCCACCCTCATCCCTTCCTATCTACCCCTTATTCTTCATTGATTCTCCTAGCCTTTGACCATTCACCCTTAGTTTTTATTACCTTTACTTCATAATCAATTATTCAGGCTCTTATTTTTCATGCTCTGTTATAAACTCTCATGATGAAGACCATGGCTAATAACTCTTGTTACTATAATGAACATATCTGGAAAGTAAATATATTTTAATATCGTCTATGATAAATATAATCTATAGCTGGTATAAGAAGAGGGTCCTGATTGGAAGCCGTTATTGAAGGAGGTCACAATTTGTCTCAGGTACTTAATAACCTAAACTTTAACCTGATAAAAAGCAAAAATAGCTGAATATAATAGTACCCCTTTTTAAAAGAGCTAAGGGATTAGCTATCACATTTTAGTATCATTATATATGGTATTAGTATAATTGAGTTCTGAGAGCCAAGGAAGAAAAGATTGCTTTTTGGAGCAAACATCTTTAACACGACTAGGCAATAACAAAAAAGCAATAACAAAAAAGAAAATAGTGGTCAAGAATAGGTAGACTGCTCTCTATCACCATGCACCAAAATTAACTCAAAATGGATCAAAGACCTAAATATAAGACCTGAAACAATAAATTGCATTAAAGAAAATATAGGTACTGAACTTATGGACCTTGGTCTTAGAGAGGATTTTATGAATTTAACCTCAAAAAATGAATGGGATTGATATCAAATTAAAAACTTCTGCATAGCAAAAGAAACCATCAACAAAACAAAGAGGCAACTACTGAATGGGAAAATATATTTGCTAACAAAACCTCTGATAAGGGGCTAATATCCAAAATATATAAAGAACTCATAAAACTTAATGACAAAAATAACAATCCAATTAAAAAGTGAGCAGAGAACCTGAACAGACACTTCTCCCAAGAAGATATACGAATGGCCAACAGACAGATGAAAAGATGCTCAACTTCACTCGCTATTAGGGAAATGCAAATCAGAATCACAATGAGATACCACTCCACACCTGTTAGAATGGCTATTATCAACAAGACAAATAATAAGTAGTATTAAAGAGGCTTTTGGGAAAAAGGAACCCTCATGCACTGCTGGTGTGAATGTAAATTGGAACAACCACTATGGAAAACAGTTTGAAGGTTCCTCAAATATTTAGAATAGAATTACCATATGACCCAGCAATCACTATTCTGTATATCTACCCCAAAATTTGAAAGCATCCATAAAGATATATTCACTCCTTCGTTCATTGCAGCATTATTCATGGTGTCCAAGACATGCAAACAACAGAAGTGTCCTTCAATAGATAAAAGTGGGACACATAACAGTGAAATATTACTCAGCCATAAGAAAAGAGGAAATATGTGGCAGTATGGATGGATCTTGAATATCATGCTAAGTGAAATGTCAGTGAAGTTGAGAACCATATTATTTCACTCACATGTGGGATATAAAACTGAAAGCAAAAAATGAACAAGACAAAAACTCATAGACACAGACAAGTTTAGTGGTTACTAGAAGGAAAGGAGGAAGATGGGGAGGTAGAAAAAGGTAAAGGGAGTCCAATATATGGTGACAGAAAGAGATTTGACTTTGGATGTTGAACACAATGCAATATATAGATGATGTATTATAGAATTGTACACTTGAAACCTATATGACTTTATTAACCATTGTCACCCCAACAAATTTAATTTTTTAAAAAGTTGATAGGTATTCACCATCCAAAACAGTTTACATTCTGCATTATAATTTTGTAGTTCTGGAATAGAAAGGATCTAGTTTAGCCTGACAATGAATGTGAGGACACATAATAATATATCTTTGGATTTATAAAGGCAGAAAAGGCCAAGATGTACTATCTAGAGTGAATATCTCAACTGAGGAAAACTAAGAGTTGGAAGAAAATTGAATATTACATTGTTTTTATCATACCCACAAGACAATAAAAGACTTTTTTGAAATAATTTAAAAATTTTATGTTAATGTGGTATATGAAGCCAAGCAATCATAACTATAATAGTTCCTTTGAGATCAAAATAAGTTGCAAAATTAATATGTAGAACTCTCAAGGTATTATGCCTTCAATTTGCACATTTTAAATTAATAGGAAAATTCAGAAATGGTAGAAATAGGGGTGAGGAAGGAAAAGTTTTTTAAGATATCACAAGACGTAGTTTTCATGAAAGGAAATTTAAGCAGCAGGGAACAATCTCAAAAAGATATTACATCATGGTAGGCTATTTTTTAAAACTATCTGTAGTCAATAACAAATGACTGCAGAATAGGAAGAAATTTCAGAAGCCTACCAAAAAAGTTTTAAAGGTAAAAGTGAAGTTTAAAAGTTTTAAAATAATGTCTCAGAACCAATACTGATTTCCACAAGAATAAAGATAAACCTTAAGATGGAATGACTGAGAATTTTAAAGAGTGAAATGAGGTAAACAAAAGTATTAACTGGATATCTGAGGAAAATGATGATAATGATGATAAAAGAGATAAGAGGCTACTCATATGATCCAAGAAAAAACTAGAAAGAATGTAAAGCAGATACAGGTAATAACGAATTTTCACAAAGAAATGTCCACAGAGGAAAAATATCTTTCAAAAGTCACCCAAGGAATTAACAAAGATCGTAGAAGAAAAGAAATCATAGCGAAATTAATGATTATTTAAGAAATTTCTGGGTGAAGTCAGTTATTTTCAGTAACAGAAAAGTTCATCATGTTAAGATCATTACAGAAAACATTGCTATATTGTTTGTACAGAACTGGACAGAGCTGTATGCCGAAGTAAGGTAAAACTGACATCAAATATTAAGCCAAAAGATATAAAAGCATATTATTTAACCTTATAAACCTAGCATGGAACCAAGGGAGACTACCTAATCTTTCAAAAGAGAAACACATAAGAATTCATTTATTCACTCTTTTGACAAATATTTATTGATCTGCTTTAATGTGCCAGACACTGTTCTAAATTCTTGGGATACATCAAGGAACCAGACAGACAAAAATCCCTGCTTAGCAGAACTTATGTTCTAGTGGAATGAGACACATAAAAGGAGAAATAAATAAGCAAATTATGTAATATGTTAAAAGAGGATTAAGTGCTATGGAATAATAGAGCAGGATAAGAGCTGTTGAAGATGATGAGAGAGCATGGTTTTCTTTTTTAAAATACAAAACAAAATTCTAGTGCTCTGTAACATGTCCTCCAAAATGTGCACACTAGTATATTGAGGAGCAAGTTGGTGGAGCTAGGCATGTAGTATGTGTCCAGTAAATAATCATTTGATTTTAACTAATCAATGATTTTTGTTTGATTCAAAGCAGGTGTCATAGCAGAAAGTAAGTTATGGAGTTCTCATAAAAATATAGTTTTTCATGAATGCTACAATAAACAAAATCTGTGATGTCTCCCATTAATTAAATTCCTAACACCTGTTCTCTTTATTTACCTTACTTTTGTTTTTCATTTTGTTTAATACTATTTCACTACTGTTTTAAAACAAAATAATTGAACATATGTGCAGTTTTAGTCATAATGCATTTACATTCTTTCCATCAGTGTTAAATATAATTGTCTCTTTGTAAGTTTAAGAAAAATAGGGATAATTTTTGAACTATCACAAATGAGTCTACATATAGCTCATCTGTTTGCACAGGGGTGTGAGGAATAGGAAGGGATTTACTTAGGCATAGGCTAGGGAACTTTGCCTTTATTTTCTTTTGCTTACCTCATTTAATTTTATCCAGTTACATTACCAATGACATTGAATTCCAAGACCTCATAGATATAGAAACGTCTGCCTCCTTTTCTCAACCTTTGAAGCATCATTAGAATTAGGAAACTAATGTATTATTATTAAACCACAATAAAAAAAATAGTTCAAAGAGCTTTGTGGGCTGTTTACCATTTAAAATTTTAGTTGCTCATCAAAATAACATCATGATGTCACAAAGATTCTTTGGAAACTGAGGCTCAGAGAAGTTATTTCACCAAGGTCACTAATCTAGCCAGGGTGGGGGTGGAGGGCACGATGTACAGGGCTGAAATGAGATACCGTTCTTAAAAAAACAAACATCTAAGTTATTTATGTTTAAGTGACTTGATTTTGTTGTGAAAACTGGAAAAGTATTTAGTATAGCTTACCAAATCTATGTATTATATTGTTTAAGCAAGTGCTGGTCATTTAATGACTAAGCATATTTCCTCTCACTTCGCTGTTCCTGTTTCTCTGCCCCAGCCAGCAGCTCAGCTCACCTCATCTCACCCTTACTTTTTCATCTCAGGAAGGTAGGAAAATAACTGTTGTAATCTCCAATAAAGAAAGCAATCAAGTGTGTACAGGAATTTGAGTTGGCTTATTTTTATCATTATGTTCACTTAGGATGCAAACTATAGAATTTTTTTAAAAAATGAAACAATCTCTCTTATGCAGTACTTCTTAATAATTCATGATTTTGAAGACTGAAAAAATTCTCAAATTGGACATTATAAAATTAATATTTCAAAGTCATTTTTTACTACTTTGTATGTAACAGGGATCAAGCCAAAATTTTATAATTCAAATTTGTGAAATGTTTCAGTCTCAATATTCATATTATAGAAGTAGAATTGTTAAATGCTGGGTCATTTTAGTCTTTTACTGTATATTAATGAGTGTCTTGAATATTAACTACCATAGGCTTTACTTTGGGTCTCTCCAGATTGATCATTAAACTAACAAAAGAATAACCTACTATAATTTGATTTATGAAACAGTGACAATAAAAAAAAATGCTATCCTATAAATCTAAGTTTCTTCCCTTGCTGTTCAAAAATATTCTTGTGCGTGTGTGTGTATGTGTGTGTGTGTGTGTGTGTGTACATTCCACTAAGGGATTGGTATGCAAGTTTAATTGCATATCAAATAATGGGATGAAATTTATCATTATCCAATGGGAGTGCCCTTCGCCACTCCCAGGTGAAAAGCATTATAATTTATGGAGTGTCTCTAAAGATTGAAGTAACACCCCAGGTAAGGAGACTTATAACCTCATTTCAGATTTTCACAAGTTTATTAGGATATTCTTCCTTATTGCCCAGATGGCTTACTACTTTTGCATTTTAAATGTTCTTGTTTTCTCCTAAACTGGCAATGAGGCAGAGTGAGCCCCTTGATTGGTATCTTGAATCCCAGAGCCCCTTATCCACTCAAATTACCTCCTTTCTTCTGCATTAATATCCTCTTCCGTAATGCAGTGTGCTGTAATATTATTAGGTCCAGTGGTTAGTTCACAGTCCTCATATGCCTTGCAATAGCAAATCCTCACAGTTGGTCACCTGTCCTACTTGAAATACTTCCTGTACTAGGCATTTAGGACACCATACTTGCCTGATTTCCCTATTAAATTACAAGCTACTCCTTTCCAGTCTCTCTTACTTGTTCATTCTCTTCTCCCCTGTCTCTAAATATTAAGTGTAAGGCGTTAGTGCATGAATGTCTTTCCTTCTCTGTCTACATGGCTTCCCTAAGTGATTTTATCCATTTTCTCATCTTTAATTCTCATTTTCATGCCAATGGCTCCCAAATAAATACCTCCAGCCTGGACCTTATCCATGACCTCTGGGCTTATCTGGCTTTTCCACTTGGGTGGCTAATAGACATTATAAACTTAAACTACCCCAAATTGAGCTTCTGGTATTAACCCCCACACATATAAACTTGCTCCTTCTGCAATCTTCGTCTCTCATTTCACATAATTATAATTCCATCCTTCTAAAGGCTCAGGACAAAACTTTGGAGTTAATCTTGACTCTTATTTTTCTTTAACCTCATGTTCATTTTTTTTCAGAAAATTCATATGTTCTACTTTCAAAATACATCCAGACTTTGATCACTTTTCATCAGTTCCCTTGCTACCATCTGAGCCTAACCACCATTATTGCTCACTTGGACTATTATAATCTTTACTGAGTTTCCCTAGTTCTTCCTGTGTTGCCCATTATACTGTTTCAACAGAGCAGCCAGAGTTATCTTGTTAAAACATAAGTCAGATCATGTCACCAATCAAGTCGAATCATAGTCTGCTCAAATCCTTCAATGGCTTTTCCTTTCAATAAAATAAGTCCAGGGTCCTAACAATGGTCTTCAACATCTGCATGATCTGCCCACACCCACCTCTCTGACCTTACCTCCTACAGTCCCACCCTTCACTCTGTTCTGGCCACATCAGCCTTCTCAATGTTCCTTGAATGTGCCAGGCATGTTCCTGCCTTAGAGCAGGGGTTAAAACCATGGTCTCTCAGATTCCAAAGGCTATTCCTAAATCTTAATAATTTAACAGAGACTCTACAGAAATCCTAATCAGAATATTCCCATAGAAATATAGTACCTAAATCATATACTAATTTTTAATGCCCTTATTAAAAGGAATTCTAAATATATTACTTCGTTATGCTGGGCTATTTTCTAAAATCTGGTACAAACAATTATGAAGCTAAAAAAAAAGTCTAACAGAGTTCTGTGATGTATGATGTGTATAGACTGTCTAATTAAACTAAAAGCATATAGATACCTATTAAGTGACCTTAAGATACCTACAATGACCCCATGATGTTAGGCTGCATGTTAGGGCGACACAATTGTGAATGAGAGAAACATACAGAGAAGGAGAGAAACCAGAGAAGGCCTAAGTGATTTTACAAAAGGGACTATAAAGTGTTTTTGTACAAAAGACAATATAACGTATGACTGTTAAATTAATCTGAGAATATAAGACTGATTCGACATTGTAATATCAGTTAATGAATTTATCATAATAACATTAAAAAAGAAAACTATAAGGTATCTTAGTAGGTGCAGAAAAAGCATTTGATACAATACATTTATTCATGATTTAAGAAACTGCGAATAGAAGGATATTTACTTAATCTGACGAAGAGTACCTATAGAAAAAAAACCTAAGCCAAACATTGTATTTATTGGTGAAATGATGAAAACCTCACTAAGATCTAGGTGAGATAATGATGCTCAATATCAACATGTTCAGTCAATAGTGTAGTTCAGGCCCTAGCCAATACAGTAAGACAAGAAAAAGATGAGAAACATAAGGATTAGAAAGTAAAAAATAAAGTTCATTGTTCACAGATGATATGATTGGGTCAAAGAAAATCCAAAAGAATCTTCAGATAAGTTTTTAGAATTAATAAGAACATTCGCAATAAGACTGAGTACACAATCTATATATAAAAAATCAATTGTATTTCTCTATACCAGCTATAGGTAGGACTTAGAAAAAACAATTAAAAATACCACATGGAATAGTTTTAAAAAGTATCAAATGCCTAGGAATAAGCTTAATAAATGATGTACAACTTTACACAGGAAACCATAAATATCAAAAACATAGAAAACCTCAAAATGTTTGCATTGAAAAACTTGGTATTATAAAGATGGTAGTTCTATCTAAATTCAATGAGTTTAATGTAATGAATATAGTCAAACAAGCCCAATAAAAATTCCAGCATGTTTTTATGAAGACTGACACTCTGATTCTAAAACTTATATGGAAATGCAAAGGGCCAAGCATAGCAAAGAGTCTTAAAGAAGAAAAAAAAAGTGGATGACTTCATCTATCAAATATGATTTACTATAAAAAAAAAAAGTAAGAGGGTGAATTGGCAAAAATTGAGGAAAAGACCAACGGACTAGAAAAGAGATTTCTAATCAGGTTCATATACGGACTCTTGGTTTATGACGACAGGTGACATCTTTTCAATAAATGGTATTGAGTCAATGGGCTATTCATGTAGTAAAAGATGAAACTGAAACTTTATACTATACATGAAAATCCATTACAAGCAGATTGTAGATATAAATATGAAATGTTAAACACTTATACTGAACATTAAATCATCCAGAAAAAAAGTAGAGGATTATATTCAGAGCTTTAGCATAGGTAAAGGTTTTTTAAATAAAATGCAGAAAGCACTACCTAAATAGAAAATTATTGATAAATTACATTTCATTAAAGTTACGAATTACTACCACTCAAATCATTGAGAGCAAAAATGAAAGCCACAGAGTAAAAGACAACATTTGCAACCTGTATAACTAAAACAAGAGCTCATACCTGGAATATGTGGAGAACTTATACAGATCAATAAGAAAAAGAGAGATGACCAAAAGAGAAATGGACAGGACTTGAACAGACACTTCTCAAAAGAGGATGGGCAAATGGCCACTAAAAATATGAAAAGATGACAATATTACTCTTAAGGGGACTAGAAATCAAAACCACAAAGAGATGTCACTTTAGATCCCCCAGAATGGCTAACATAAAAAAGCCTGATTGTGGGAGAATGTGGAACAATAGGTACTCTTATATTGCTGGTAGGAATGTAAGTTGGTACTGGTAATTTAGAAAATGATTTTGTATTATTTGCTAAAACTGAACAGATTCGTCATACCTTATGACCCAATAATTTCACACCTTGGTGAAAATGCATATATAATGTGCACATGTACCAGAAGACGTATACAAGAATGTTCATAGCAGCATATGTGTAAATAACATTGTAAAATGTCCAAACAATGAAAATGAACTAACCATTGTTATTCCATTTATATAAAATTTAAAACAGATAAAACTATAAAATCAATAGCAATAAAAATCAGAATATTGATTATCTCTTAGGTGAAGGGAGAATTTAGAAATGGAGAGAAGGACCAAGAGGGGGGTTTGGGGTGCTAGTAATTTTCTATTTATTGACTTGGGTAGTAGTTATACAGGTGTTCATATTTTGATATTTCATTGAGCTTATGATTTTCACTTTATGTCTGTTATACTTGAATAATTTTTGAAAATAATTTTTAAGTCCCCATTGCAGTATAGAAACTTTTACTTGTTACGTACCATTTTTTACCTACTCTGTCAATTGATTTGTTGCAGTGTCCTACAGTTGTTGGGAAAAACATTCTGCGAACTAATATATTTAACGGCACCTCAGGAAATTGTGCTGTTGGCCCAAAAAAATGACTGGATATTTTAAGTTAGCAAGCATGGGAACAAATACAACTTTAAGAGCACTTTATCAAGTAAACACTTTTCCAAATAATAATTAAATTCCAACTTAATACATTCTTCTTATAGTTCTAGACATTAGTCTATGCCTGTATTTATCAGTACATGTAAAATACATATAGTATTTAAAAAATGAAATATAACTTACATATTATTTTGTCACTTATTTTTATACCTAAAATATGTTTGAAACCATTCTATTCATTTATTTTTATAAATATTAAAATCTTCAAAGTCAAAATTGACTATAGAATGGAAAGTAAATTCCCCTTTATCCATCCCTCCCCCATTCCTACTTCCCAGAATTAAATGTTAACTAATTTTTTTCATATCCTTTTATAAAGTCTGTGTGTACCCTAATGTGGTTTTTGTTTGTTTTTTATAGAGTTTGAGATCATATCCTTCTACAACTTTATTTTTTACCAATATTTCAGCATATTTACATATTTGCATATCAGCACAAACATTCTAATCATTCTTTTAAATCTAGGTAATATCTATACATTCTTTTTAATGATTGCATAATATTCCAACAAAGGGAAATTTCATAATTTATTTAGTCTTTCTTTTAATAAATATTTAGATTATTTGTAGCTTTTTGTCTTTACAAAGATATTACAGAAAAGTACATGTATGCGTGTGTGTGTGTGTGTGTGTGTGTGTGTGTGTGTGTGTGTCTTTATGTATCTGAGAGAATATATGTATAAGAATTGCTGGGTCAAGAATGTAAACATTTTTTGATTTTGAAAATAACTGGGACCATACTTTACTTTTGTGAATAGTTATTTAAGAATTGAATACAACATCATAGCAAGAAAACTAATTTCATCGAGAATTAAAGTAAGGCACCAGAATGGGAACCAATGATTTTTTAAAGGCAGGTACAATATGTTAAATGTTAACAGTGTGAGGTTTTAGTGGGATAAAAGACACATGGGAGATCATTTGCGCCTGCCTCAAGCCCACACCATTGGACTCATTTAAAAATCAAATACAGAATGGACAAATAAATCTATAGCCAGTATTCACAAACAGAAATTATAATACAATGTAATTAAATTACCTATTTATAATGCTAATAGTCAAGTAAAATATTTCATTTAAATTCCTTAAAATTAGAAATTGCCTTTTCCGATTAGGCTACACTTACTCTGAAAAGCCATCATCCTTGAGTCATGCTGTTCTAAGAATTAAGTTTGTTTTTTTTTTCCTAATAGAGAATTGTTGATCATTTAAGTCTGTACCTACTGCTGATAGTGATTCTTAGTTTAACACCAGGAGATGAGGGCATCAAAATCTCTTAGAAATGAAGCAGTAGACACTTAGATGTATTGATGTGCTCTAAAAATAGTTGAATTTAGAAAGAAACAAATAAAATTTCTTCTTTACAGGCAGAAAATTAGTGCCCTGGCTCTTTGCTCTTTATCTATATCATGCTTCAAAATACAATCTTAATAATACAATAATATTATTAATAGAGAACAGGAGACACAGACATCTAGATACCTGTATGACTTTTTTGCCTTTGTGGATTATCATAGCTAATATTTGAATGCTTATTATGTATTCGGTGCACTGTAAGTGCCCAATTTGTATTATTCCATTTACCAGCCATAACAATACTATCAGGTGGATGTTTCCATAAGCACCATTTCACAGTTTGGAATGGGAAATGTAGAAACATGAAGCAAGAACCAGTATTCCAACCAAGTAACCTGACTGCAGAGCCCCTACCCTCAACCATTTCACTAGAGCTGGAGTTCCGTTTGGTTCTGAATTTGCATAGTCCAAGCCTTCACATTTTTCTGCCTTCCCACACTTCAGAGCACAGTCTCAATTGGTCATAAGTTTTCCCCCTGCCTTTGGGAGAAGGAGCTGGGAAATGGCAGCTGTTTCTTTGTATATGTCATTGTAAGATGAGCATCTTAACCTCATCTTGCCTTTCAGCATGCCTTGTACTATGTTGCTGAAAGCCAGGTATGATATATCTGGTAATAGGAACTGAGCCTTTTAGTATGATGTTAATGTGACTAAGAGCTGGGCTGTGTTTAATGTGTGCTGTAGCTGTGCGACAGGCATCAGTTTCCTCTGGAGCTTTTTAGTTTTTTGCTTCTTTGGTTGTGTGTGTGCGTGTGCGTGTGTGTGCGTGTGTGTGTGTGTGTGTGTGTGCATGCATGTGCATGTGCATGTATTTCTTGGGGGTTTTTTGGTGTGTGTTATCCTTCCCTGCTATCTTTAGGTTTCCCTAAGAACTTCTTCTTAAGTAGAGTCTGTGTCTTGCATCTCTCTTAATTGTAATGCACTGTTATCATACTGGAGTTCTGTTGGTGTGGCCTAAGGTACTGAGGAGGGGAAGTCTTCTATAATCTATGATGAAATCTCTACCTCTTCTCATGGAAAACCATGCAATTATATACGGTAGACAAGATGGTCTGATGGAAGTGACAACAGTGTCTAGTCATGCACATAAAGTATGGTAGAACCTGATAGGCCTTGTGGGCCTGGCTATACCCAGCGGATATAGCAGTGCCCAGTGGATATGGTGATGACCAGCAGAGAGGGTGCTCAGCACAAAGAGGGATCCATATGCGATGATGAATTACCTTCATTTACTGTAACTTCTTGGTGAAATTTAACCAGATTTGTTAATGAGGTCATGTGAGACAGCCCTTGGAAACTCCTAGAAACATTTGGGGCAGGTGTATAGAGATCTAGGATATTGTGTTAGCAAGTGACGGAAAGTTCCAGTGAAATTAGGATTACCTTACTTAGCTATAGGTATTTTTTTTTTTTAGTATTAAAAACCATACCCTTTAAAATAAGAGTTATTAAATATTCTCTTATTGTTGTCTCTATATTTTTGCTATCAGAGCTCTGAACCAGGTAGGACCCGGTGTAGAAGAGAGCCAAGGATACTCCACCAGGACTTGGGGTTTTAAATGCAAGCAAAGGAATTCTCATAATCTTCCAAAGCTCTTGGCTCAATGGAGAGCAGCAAGGGTTGAAATTTTTATCATCTTTTTCCTTCCCTTCTCTGAGTCCCACCCCTCCTCAATAATGTTAAAGGTGATAGATGTTTAAAATGTTATGTTGACAAATAGTGTCTGCAACTATGCTTCCCTTACTTCTCCTTTGTGAAAATCTCTATCCTTTGTTCCAAAATAATTGTGTTCTTTTCATGTGGTTGCCTCCCCATTGGTCATTATTACCACAGTTCCCAAAATGCACTGACTTGTCGAGGGGCATTACAGAGAACCCACAGAGGCAGTGTGAGATATTTTAAAATTTCAAGAGAAACACTAATGTTTGTTGGATACTACATGAACTGCTGTTGTTAAGTTACTTAGACCTGACTACTTAATAAAAGGACCTGTTCAATATTTCTTTTGACCTAGAGGCAGCATAAAAATATTACTGAGGCAGTAAAGGCGCTTGAACAGGGGAAGTTGGGGCATCTCTACATTACACCCTCCCCAACATCTCTTATTTCTCTTTGAGGATCCACATCGATCTAAAACATTGAATTCACCCCCAGATTCTGGAGATGAAGTATATGATGAATCTGAGATAATGCAGTCTACACCTGTCCTTGTTAGGAGGTGAACATGTGTCCCAAGTCAGCCCAGAGTAAATCTCAAGTCTCTTGCTTGTAATTTCTCTCTCTTACTCTTGTTCTATCTCACTCTCTAGTCCTCTTGCCTTCTCTGACTGGGAAAGCATGTAGTGATTGGAAGGGTTGACAGCCACCTTTTAACTATCGTGAGAGTCAGCCTTTGGATGAAGTTGACACCGAGGAAAGTGGAATGGGGAGACTGAAAGAAATTGGCCCCTTGGTAATATTCTTGATACACTAGATCAAGCCTTGCCTGAGGCCTGCTACTCTTTAATCATTTATGAATGTTTCACTAAATATTATTGTTTATATAAATTTTCATCAATCATCTTTTTGTTTTTGATTCACAAAATTCTTGCTATATTCTCATTATTAGTCAGATATAATATTTCAAAAATCTTTAAACTTTTCTTGCCTTATTGTATTAACTGGGATCTCCAATACAGTGTTGAATAGAAATGGCAGTGTTGGGCGCCCTTGTCTTATTCTCAGACTTGGGGAACTTTCAATAATGCACCATTAAGTATTATGCTTGCCATACGTTTCATTTTGTTTATGTAAATATTCATTCATCAGATTAATGAAATTCCCTCATATTCCTTGTTGCTAAAAGTTTATATCATGAATGAGTGTTGAGATTTTTCTGTTGGGGAGGCAGCCATTGCTGGACCTGTGGCCCCTCTCCTGGATTGCCCAATTAGTGCCCTGGAACATCCTCCTGTATGGAAGCTCGGTTCCAAGCTGTCACTTGGCCCCAGATTCTTCTTCCTTGTTAGAGAAAACTTTCCCTCTGTTCTGGGTATGCAGTGAACTTCCTTGTACTTTTATATTTCCTGGTAAATTTCACATTAAACTTTATAATTGAACCATGTTTTAAGGGACCCAAAATTTCCATGTGTTGCTGAGTCAAGTCAACTAACATTACTACTTAAATACTAAAACCTTTATGTCAGATAAGTCATATGTAATATGGAAGGAGTTTGGAAGTTATTCTTACTTAAAGGAAAGGTTGTAATGTTGTTAATGTTTGTAATCCCAATGAGGCCTTATAAAAATGCTTTTGAGATTTCGAATAATGTAAGAAAAATCCATGTATATTGCTAGAAGGAGGTACTACTCAACATTCAGAAGCTGTGTTATCTCTTTTTTTCCGTGCAATACTACCGAGGATTAGAGACAGGGAAATAACTGACAAATATCAGAAAGGTAAGGGATTCTTCTAAATCATAGGGATAGCCACACTATCAGAAAAGCAGTATTTGAATTTTTAGTCCTTAGAAAGGGAAAGCCAAGAAGATAAAATCCCACTAAGTGAAGACCAAATTGGCAGTGAAGGATAAGCAACTGGGATATAGATACCAAGTTAGATTTAAGAAGGGAGTAATAAAGGTTGGTATAAGCCGTTTTTAGTACATGTAAACTGCTGAATACATGTAAACTGCTGGAGAAATAGATGAGAGATTTTCGTTTGCTCTGGTTATTTTTCTCAGTATATTGGACTCCTGTGCCTCACATCATTCCTATTCTTAATATCCCCAAACACATGTTTATATTTAAAGTCAAAATAATATAAGGCTCTGGAACAATCTTGGACCTGTTAGCAGAGAAGAAGAAATCTGAGATTGGTAAATTATCAGCTGAATGTCCAATCAGTTAATTCTAGTCTCATGACTTCTATAGACAGCCCAGTCCCGGTTCCCACTTGCTTCTCCCAATTACTGATTCTTCTTTAATACTTAGAAGACTTTACAACTTACTCTTCTGGCCTTATCCTCCTCTGCTCCCCTCCTGGTACACATACTTCAACCATGCTAGACTACTTGTAATTCTGTACGTATTGCCTGTATTTTTTATACCTCTAAGCCTTTGTTTATTTGGCCTCTCTCTTCTGGAATATATACTTCCGTTTATCCAACCCCCTTGCTCTTCTTTTTCTAATCTCTTGATCTATGGTAATCTTACTTTTTAACACTCTCTCCCATGCCTCTTTCTTTATTAAATATTTCTGTTCCCAGCTATATATGACCTGTCCTTCCTTTAAACTGCTATAACACTTTGCTCTTAGGACTTTTATTATAATCTTCCTTGAAGGAAAATTGTGTTCTTGTATTATCCCTCTTACCGAACAGCCTTTTGAAAACAGTTAATAAATATTTGTTCAATTAAATATTGGTGATGTGTAGCCCCCTGATAGGCAGTTTGCAATATGGCTTTCTTTCCGGCCAGCTGGAACATGTTTCTCTGACTCTTCAACTTTCTTTAAGGGATCACCTGATTAGGTAAGACCCACCCAGAATAATCTGTCTTTTCATTACTCTAAGTTAATTTATTAACTTAAGGTACTCAAGAGGTGGGGCATGAAGATAATGGGGGTCATTTTAGACCATACTCCCTCCCTTTTCCTCAGCTTTTCGGTATATCTCACTCGAATGGTTGTGAAAGTGTGATCCCTGGATCATCAGCATCAGTAACACTTGGAACTTGTTAGAAATGCAAATTCTCAGGTCCCATCCCAGACCTCCTGCATCAGAAATGATGGAGACTCAGCAGTCTGTGTTTTCACAAGCCCTCTTGCAGATTCTGATGCACACTCAAGTTAGAAAACCACTGCCTTTCCCACTGGTATTGTATTTTAATGCAATGCCACAAATGATTCCTTCTATTCTCTGCCTTGATGAAAAACAAAACAAAAAAAACCTAACCATATTCCACTAGCTATCTTCATCCTCAGTTAATGAGGAATTCAGAGGGAACCTCATTTCCCCAAGTTGCCATGCTGGGGGCCCTCCCATGCTAGCTGTGACTCTCGAGCAGTCCACCCTTTTACCCTCTTTTTCTTTTTGTCATTTGCCTAGTAAGGGGAAACAGAATAGTAATTCTGTATATATAAGCCGACAGAATTAATTGGGAAATTATTTGCCTATCCTTTGCCACCTTTCTATCTCTTTTTTAAAATCTATATGTGGGATAGAAAACTGAAAGCAACAAGTGAACAAGTCAAACAAACAAAAACTCATAGACACAGACAACAGTTTAGTGATTACCAGAAGGAAAGGCAGGGAGGGGGAGGTAGACAAGGGTAAAGGGGGTCAAATATATGGTGATAGAAAGAGATTGTATTTTGGGTGGTAAACAATGCAGTATACAGAGGATGCATTATAGAATTGTAGACTTGAGACCTATATAATGTTATTAACCAATGTCACCTCAATAATTCAATTTTTAAAAAAGCAAAAATAAATAAACTCTAAATGATTGTCACAACTCTGGGTTTATTGTCCTTTTTGTTATTGTTGCTGCTGCTGCTGCTGCTATGTGGGACTAAGTAGAAAATATTCATGTAATACATGGGATGCTTCCTAAGATACATAGTACAGTGATGTGCCATTTGATGATGGAGATATGTTCTGAGAAATGCATCACTAGGAAATTTCATCATTGTATAAACATCATAAAGTGCACTTACACAAACCTCAAAGATGCAGACTACTACACACCAAGACTATAATATACCACTATTGTATATGAGGTCCATCGTTGACCGAAATGTCTGTTTGAAGTATATGACTATAGTTGATTAATCTCAGATATTAGCATTGATATTGTATTAAAAAATGTTAAGTAAGTAGAGATCTTGCTACATCTTAGTAGAACAATGTTATAGTGTAGGAAGTAGCCTATTATACTCTATCTGTAGGTGCTTATGGTGTAGGAAGTGAAATCTAAGCACTACATGTATTTGCTCCATAATCAAATCTATAATATAGTTAAGTGGCTGAATAACTAAATTTCATTATACTTTGGTAAAATTTTAACCACATAAATTAACCAATCTCCAACCTGAAATTTTCCAGATTCAGAAATATTTTACACAGCAAATATCTGTATAAATTTCCCATATTTTATGAAAAACATCTTACAAAATTGGCACACAAGCACACATCTATAAAAAGAGATCTACTTTTACAGTGCCTTTCTTTCCTTTTTCCTGTCTTCTTTCTTGAGGTAGGTTTCATGAGGGTGGGGTTTTCTGTATGTTTTGCCCTCTACTGAATCCTTGGCACCTAGAAGATGGTCCTCAACAGATATTTGTAGAATAAATGTACTTTTTCTATCATTTTATTAGAGAGGTCTTCCCATGGGGGAAAAGTAAAATGGACTGAGTTGCCTGAACATCCTCTATGACTCATAAGGATCGTTGGCTATTTTCGTAAGAACCAGTTCCCATAATAACACAGCCTGGGATTTAGCTATAGCCCAGCCATATAGATTACATGCTAAACTAAATTTACAAAATTTAATCCAAGTTTCTCGACTTGTAATCAGAAATTTTCTAATGCATCCCACAGAGCATGTGTATGTGGGTGTGTATTTAAAAGAAATACATTTTTATATTCATGTTTATTTCCAATCATATTAAACCAAAATCAGCTAATGTATGCAGTACCTTTTGCAATAATTAGCCTCCAGTCAGCTGTTGGCAGAGACAACCTCTATGAGCCAGCTGGCCAGCAGGTGAAGAGCAAATGTAAGACAAAGCAGGATGCGGGGGCTGGTGGGAACTCTAAGAAAGACTCTCACTTTGTTCTTCCTCTTCAGAGGACAAAAACTGTAACCCAGGCCCAGAACTTAAGGGAAAAAAGAATACTCCAGACCAGAGCTACCTGTAGTCCTTGAATTCTTGTGAACATAGTGAGAAATGATTTAAAAATAAATTACTTTATGAATTGTGGAATAAGCAGTCAGTGTCTGCACTTGCCTTATAGAAAAGATGATGCATTTTTCCCCTCTTTTCACATAGTTTAAAGGGTTTCAAACTTCTGGTACCAAAAATAATGGAGGCGTCAGAATGGCAACTTTCACTTTAGAACAATCTACCTGTGACCTGTGGTTTCAATAGTGTTGCACATGCTTTCAAATCTCACAATGCATTGGATGCATAGAAATGAGGCTTTAAATATCATTTTACCCAGAAACTCAGAACATTTGGAAATGTATGTAGTACAAATAGTTACTAAAGTATAGAAGATGGAAAGGAGTATTAATTTAGAGTCAAAACCTGTTTCCAATTTGGAGGGAGAAAAGAAATCCACATTTCTGAGTAGCCTTTTTCTCAGATCTCCAGTTGCCCTATGTCCCCTCTGTCCCAAAGAAGCCTGTTCCCTAGTGTGGGGATCCCTATTATTCACACCTGGAAAGAGTTTTCAGCCTCTTTGGAAATGTTCTTTTTCCTCTCTCAAAATATATTAGTTCTATATACTTTATACATATACATACATATATATATATATATATATATATGTATGTATACACACACACACACACACACACACACACACACACACACACACACATATATATGTATTGGTTCTATTCTATCTTTTAGGTATACACTTTTGTGGGTCTCCTTTCTAAGGCTCAAAAGAAAAAAAAACCTTTTAGTGACTAGTTTCAAATCAATTACTAGGCATTTTAAAAATGTCTTATTTGCTGGCATTAAATGTTTTTCTCCTGTTGATTTCTGTTTGTGTATGTAGATGACCAGCATAGGTCTCTGTGAGTCTGTCTTCTTTCCCAGTTTCTGCTGAATACTTGAAACTTTGCACAATTCCTCAGCTTTCGATGTTTACTTCTTTTTCAAGTTCTTTTTTCTAACTTATTTGCTCTTTCACTTTCTCCTCTTTATTTTTCTTCCTCTTATTGAATATCTCTCATTCTTAATTGTTCCGCTTCTTTTCCATCAGTTTGGGGCATTAGAATTAACTTCCTAAATTCAGGATTTTTTTCCGAAGAGCAGATTGTAATCTTTAACCATCAGGTTGGAATCCCTTAATATGATTCTAAAAGCAGCTTCTTAAAGTTTGTAGCATCTCTAATGAGTTTCCAGCTCAAGATGAGCCTTTTAAAATATATTATTTATTTTTATTTTTTATTTATAAGGTAGTACATGAACACATTTATATATTTTGAAATTAAAAATCCGTAAGTCCATAACTAATATAATATTAGTTACATCTCGATTTTAAAAAAAGAAATGTAAAAGCTTTATTGAATAAACACTTCCCTCCCTTTTCCTCTTCACCGACCCAAACTGATGACTTAGAGGCAGCCAAAATCAATTCTTTTATTTACTTTTCCACATAGTAATATATTTATAATACAGTTTTTTGGTTTATGAATTCTAGACAGTGTCAACTTGATATTATAATAAGTGAGGCTATAGTTGTCTCACCTCACCCTGTCCACTTCTGTTCTCCTGTCTTCTCAATGAGTAGAATTTCAGTTTTTAGCTAAATCAGCAGTCATTGTTTACGTTAATAGGACTATATAAATCGTTTCTATTGGTCATCCAGATAGTATACTTTGATAGTATACAGAGGGGACATAGGGCAAATGGAGATCTGAAATTGTTTTTGTACACCATTTTATTCTTTCTAGAATTAATAATTGCCTTGTTTATTATTTTATTTGCTTAGTGTCTGTGCAACTATCATATATATATTTGAATGCTGTAACATATCCTTCAAACAACTAAAAAATAACTTTCCCAAAAGCTACACACCGCAAATCAATCGGCTTCCTCCTCTCTGGAGATTTCTCTCCCATGGCTCTCGATCTTCTTGCTCAAATATGGACTTGCTATCCAGGGCTGCTGCACAGCTGTCATTCTGAAACATTCTTTCACTAACTCTTGGGAATTTCCTTAGTCTCCTAAATCCTCTATTTCCTGTATCTCAAGTCTTCCTTTTTCTTCATTTACTTCCTCTTTTTTGTGGAGCAGATTCTCTAATAGTTTCCTGAGAAAGAGTATACATAGGAGGTAAAATTTCAAGCCTTAGGATATCATAAAATATCAGAAATAGTTGATAATTTGTATGAGTGTAATATTTTAGGTTGGAAATAATTTTGCCTGAAACTTTTGAAGACATTTCTCCACTGCCATCTAGTTTCCTGTGTTGTTATTGGGAAGTTCAATGCTATTTGATACCTGACATTTTGCAAGCAGTTTTAGTTTGCTTGTCTGTCCTTTTGGAGAAACTCTTTGGATTGTCTCTTCTTTCTGGTGTTCCTGAATTTCACTGATGATATAACTTGGTGTGGATCTTTTCTTGTTCATTGTACTGGCCCCTTTCAATCTGGAAATTCTTATGTTTTTAAAAAATTATGTGTTTATCTTTTCCCCATTTTCTCTGTTCTCTCTAGGACTTGCAAATAATTTCAGTTTCTATATAGAGCTGTATACATCTCAAGGCTCATTTATGGCAAATAGTTTCCTATTATTTTGGAGGAAAAGACATGTGGGAAGAAATCAAGTGTAAGTCTAAAGAATGATTTATCTTACCCCTACTCATTTTTTCCTAAATAAATCTTGCTTTTATACTACAGTTTTAAAGTAAAGAATTTCTGTTGGTTTCACTTCTTTTTATTGTTAGCTGTTATTGCTTTTAAATCACAACAGTATTAATGACGTGGTTATCAATAGTCCTGGCTCCCATCGTGGCTATTATTATGCTTCAAGTTTCTCACTGTGAAATCAGGATCACGTAGCATCTACCCCTTTAGTATTGTTGTGAATATTAAATGAGTTACAATATGTAAAGTTCCTGGACCAAATACTGTGCATTGTAAGTGTTCAAAAATAATAGTTCCTATTTTTATATCACCATTTATGATTTAGTTTATATAAGATTAGTATTATCCCAATTTTACTTAGGATGAGGTTCAAAGAGATTAAATTACTTGTACAAGGTGACACAGCTAGCGAGTGGCAAAGCTGGAACCAGCTTGTCTGGCTCTAAGGTCCATGCTCTTTCTACTCTGGTGCACTACTAGTATAGGTGTTTCTGCCTTTCCTTCCATATCCTTTGTTCCTACTTCTGGATACAACTCACTCACCCATTCTAAAATACAGTAATGGGCAAGGTGAATGTTGGATCACCAAACACTAGAGACTATGGAATTCCTTGGAGACACTCAGAAGCTCAGAAAATACCCTGTCCAGGACACATTAAATACTTGCTGTGTGGAGGCAGAGAATGGAACAGTACATTTTCCACATATACTCTCCATGACATCGTGGGAAGACTAAGATTTGTCTCAGTTAAGGCTAGGATAATTTTCAATTGGTGGTGCACTAAGAGCATTGCTAACTAATACATGCACCACGTGTTAAAATAAGCAATACGTGGAGCCCTCTCCAGATGAAATAAATGGATTTGCCATCCATGTTCTTTATGACACGTTCCCCATAGAAAGGTTCTATTTGTTATTATACAGGTGGTAAACACATTTACCCACTCACTCTTAGTTCCTTGATACTTTCCTGAAATAGCCCCACATTGTGGCCAAGAGCTGTGAGACCTGAACATCTAGAATCTCAGATTTTACACTGACAGAGCTCCAAACCTGAGCCGAGGAGTGTGGAATGTACAGCAGAGCTGGCTACATAGGTTTCATCTCTGATTTTGGAACTGGAAAATGTTCTTTTTTAAATAAACTTGGACACACTTCTGGATAGGTCCATTGAATCAGACAGCTTTCAACTAGAAGTAGAATAAATTATCTTGAGTTGAAAAAGATCACTGCCTTGCTCACCATTCAAAAACTCTTAAAATTTTTTAACAAATGAAAGAAAGAACAAACACTGGACGAGGTGATGGGCTGTGGTATTATCGTGACCCTGAGCATATGTCCTAGAAAGGAAAATGCCCAAGACAAATGATTTCAGACATGGAGACTATGGACACAAGAGACAAAAATATACAACAAAATTTTAAATATCGGTCAATCTGTTTCTCATCCTTTTCTCATTGAAAATCCAGTTCCTCAGAACTGCTTTCATGTTCTTGACACTAATGAAACACCTAAGAGTCTGGAAGCCAAAGAACCAGACTGAAGGGAAATACATCATTTTCATGATGTATTTTAACTTTTCTTGTCTTTTAAGATTTACATGATGAGAATAGGCTGACCAGAACAGCCAGATTAAATAATTGGGTCAGAACCAGAGGGAAGACAAGATGTTCACTTAGGTTGGACACGTACTATAAGTCATGCACAGCTAGACCCTTTCCATATTTTCTATTTAATTCCTCAAACTTGGTGAGGTAGTCATTTCTATTCTCATTTTATAGTTGAGAAAACAAAGTCATTTAGAGCTTAGTCCAAAGCTACATATCATATAGAGGAGGAGCTGAGATTAAACCTAGTTTTGTGTTGACTTTAAAATCTATTCACTTTCCGCTATACCATATCTCTCACACACACACATGTGCGCGCGCGTGCACACACACACACACACACACACACACACACACAGCACTATTTCAGACTAGCTGACCTTTAGAAAAGCAGTATAACATGGTTAATAGGAAACAGACATAGATCCAGAATGCACCTGTTCAGATCCTGGCTCTTAGTTACTACACGTGTGGCAATGGACAAAAGATTGTACTTAACCTCTATAACTCAGTTTCCTCATCCGTAAAATGATATAATATCAGAACCTACCCCATGAAACCATTGCAAGGTGTGAGTTTTACATGAAAAATATTTTAAATAATGCTTGCACAGAGAAGGCATTCAGTAACAAAAGTTATTTCTAAAACTCCAATTTAGAGGGAGGCGACTAGAGACGACACAGGCAGAGCCATCACTGGAACATCAGTATGAAACAATTTCATTTTGTTTTTTTTATATTCTGCATGTAAGTGAAATTATACGGTATTTGTCTTACTCTATCTGACTTATTTCACTTAGCATAATACCCCTCTAGGTCCATGTGGCTAGACCTACAGTAGTAAGACCAGTGAAGGTGTCAAGAAGACAATGCTACTGCAGTAGGAATTTTGAGGAAAAATGGACTCCTGCAATGCCACTTTATAAAGATCTGTCATAGTAGTGATGTGAGAATTTACCCACCTAACTAGAGAAAATATTTGGGTGAAATGCCTCTAGATTTATTATTTTTATTTTGGTATCATAGGCATTAAAACATGCCTAGGTGAATAATTCTAAAACTACTTAGTGGCAGTAATCCCTACACATCATCTTTTCATAGACCCCAAGATTTCTCTGTCCAACCCCTTGCTTGCCAAATGAGGGACAGTAGAGAGGCAAGAAAGTGGGAGATTTGTATGTGGGGCGGGGGGGGGGGGGCGGTGAGTGCTTAAAAGTCAAAAACAACCTTTCTTAGAAGACCTGGGCCAAAAAGCAAAGCATGTAGTGATTATCTCATCATCACCTCCCCACTGGCCCTGCTGCTCTTGACGTGAATGCAGAAAGAAGATAGGGCCTGAGGACTGGGACCACATTTTGAACTTTGTGCACCATACAAGGACATGGAATGGGAGCCATGACAGTCAGATTCTCAGCTCAGTCATTGCTTTCTGTGAGATCCAGGCAAGTCATGTGAAATATCTGGGCTTCTGAATATGAGGGCAGTTATCATCCACAGTTCAGTTTACTTCTCACAAGATAGGACTCTATTCTAAGATTCTTTTGCTCTTTGGGACTAGAATTAATCTGGTCAATCCAAGAAAGCATCTGGTTCTACAAAGATACACAAGTGACAGTCTGAGAGCCAACAGCCACCCATCACTATCCTTAATCCCTTTTGTCAGTTCCAGGTGGTATGTGCTACCCCAGGGACAATTTGTCCCTCTCAGCCAGCTCGAGTAGCATTGCCTTGGAACACGGAAGATGGATGTTTCACCTTGACCTTCTATCTCCTTTCCCAGCATATCTTCATTATTCCCATCCCTTTCAACTATTACTCCTCTTCCTCTTCCCCACCCAAAGGGCAAGTAGAATTAACCACAACTAGAGGGAGACCTTCATGTAAACCCTTTTTACTCTAATTTATTAAATTAAAAATAGTTTTTCAAGTCTTTGTGACCCAAATTCAGGAAAACTGGCTGAGTCTCTCACAGGAAAATATATTAAGAAAAATGCAATCCCCAAAGTAGGCAGGAAGAATAAAAAGAAATTTCTATTTTGAAATCTAAATTTCAAGTAATCATTCTAGTTTTATCTGTCAGGCAAACAATCATTATTTATTGGAATTTTTCTGCAAAATAACAGTTTGTTAAGGCTTTGGGGGAGAAACTATTTGGGAAGTATATTTAACTCACTTTCTACTTGAAATTCACAATAGAACAACTATTTTAAGTATAATAAAATGCTATTTTAATAATTTCATATAATATGTTAGTGATGTATAGCTACTTTAAATTTACGTGCCAGCTATGTAAATGGCCTTAAGTGATTTTTCATTATCCTAAATGAAAGAATGGTAAGTAGTTTGACATGTCAATGTGAGTGAATGCAGGCATATCATTTGTAGTTTATTAAACCAAAAGGATGCTAATCATTATATTTAAAACAACACCCACTGTGAAAAGAGATTGATTTGCTAAGATAAAAAATAATTTTTCAAAGCTAGAATTAACTCTAACAAGTACTTAAATTTAATGAGTAATTGGTGGTGAGAATACACAATTATAGTTAATGAGGATTAGTTTGACCTTAAAAAATGACTGCACCCTTGGAGCTGAGCGGAGTGAGATGTGATGGGAACGCTGGACTGGCCACTGCTTAGCTCCTCTGGCATAAATAAGACGTTGGCACTTCACAGTAGTGTGAGCCCTGAAACTCAGTGTTTGCATATTGACATCTACTCTGTATTTCTTTGGTTTTGCATGAAAAAGGCTTTTCACTGAAGAATTAACATTAGGAGAACTGGCATCAAAGTAGAAGTAGTTGAGCTATGAGCAAGTAATACAATTTTTTAAAAATTCATATTTGTGACATATCTGTTGGTTTTCTGCTGTAAAAATTTGACCTAGGTTTTAAGTTAATTGCAATAACTATATGAAGGGTTAAAAAACACTTTTGACACATTTATTTTTTATTAAGGTATAATTGGTACATGACATGTTAGTTTTAGGTATACAATATAATGATTTGATATTTGTATGCATTGCTAAGTGATCACCACAATAAATCTAGTTATCATCCATCACCACACAGAGTTACAGAAGTTTTTTTGTGTGTGCAATAACTTTTCAGATTGACTCCCCTAGCAACTTTCAAATATGTAGTACAATATTATTAACTATAGTCACCACGATGTATGTTAATTATATCATGACTGGAAATGTGTCCTTTTTGACCCCTTTAACTCATTTTGCCCATGCTCTGCCCTCTGGCAACCACCAATCTGTTCTCTGTTCCTATGAGCTTGCTTTCTTCAGTGGGGGGTGGGGGTGGATTCCACATATAAGTGAGATCATACAGTATTCATCTTTCTCTGTCTGACATTTCACTTAGCATAATAGGTTCATTCATGTTGCTGCAAATGGCAAGATTTCATTCTTTTTTATGGCTGACTAATATTCCGTTGTGTGTATGTGTGTGTATCACATTTTCTTTATCCATTCATCCATCGATGGAAACTTGGGTTGCTTTCATATCTTGGCTATTATAAATAGTGTTTTCATTTTCTTTAGATAAATACTCAGAAGTGGAATTGCAGGGACATATGGTAGTTCTGTTTTTAATTTTTTGAGGAACCTCCATGCTCTTTTCCATACTGGCTGGACCAATTTACATTCCTACCAACAGTGCGCAAGGCTTCCCTTTTTTCTACATCCTCTTCAGTACTTATTTCTTTTATTTTGATAATAGCCATCCTAACAGGTATGAGGTGGTATCTCATTATGGTTTTGGTTTGCATTTCCCTGATGATTAGGGTTGTTGAGCATCTTTTCATCTACCTGTTGGCCATCTGTATGTCTTCTTTGGAAAAAATGTCTATTCAGTTCCTTTACTTATTGTTTAATCTGATTGTCTGTTTTTTTTGCTATTGAGTTGTGTTACATTTTTAAAGTAATTATATTTTTCACACAACCAATCTTTCCAAGGAATGCAGGATAGATTTATAAAACATTTTGACCAGATTTTGTCAGTATGGAATCAGGTTTGTTTCAGTGGGGGATCAAGCTCTTTTATCCGTATGGGTTATCCAGTTAATTGTTATAGCAATATTTAAAATGATTTGGAAGTTGGTAACTTTTCTTGGAAAGAAAAAAGTATAACTTTGGATGTAAAATTAGTTTAAATGGTTAATCCTTATTTTATCTTTGATTATGTTATTTTACAATTTTGTAATACTTTTTAAACTGAAAAAATAAAGCATTATTATATAGGAGGTATCTTTAAAAGTCATTCCATTTTCTGTACTTTTTACATTACCAGCTTTAATTTGGGGCATATTATGATACGTCAAGGCCAAATCTAGCACAATACACGTTATCTATCATTGAAAAAATAAGTTATGTGGTATTTTAAGTTTTAAAATATTTCTCTTAGGGATAACATTATACATATATGGAATTTCATTCATTTATTTATTCAATATTTATCCCAATAAGTAGCTACTGAAAGTTTATTCAATATAAACCACTAAGCTAAGTCATAGTGAAGTTATAAAGAAGAATAAAAACTCCTGCTTCTTGGGGTTGGGCTAATTATTGAGCTGCCGTAACAAAGAGATCCAAAATTCAGTGGCTTAAATAAGCTAGAAATGTGTTTATTTCCCTTGTTGCAATCCACAGATGAGTGTGTCCGGGGCAGCGGGGGCGTTCTGCTGCCTTAAACAAGTGACTTCCGAGATTGCTTTGGTCATCACACTTTTCAGCCACCAGAAAGAAGAAATTCAGGACAACTTGCTGTTAAGGAGGTAACACAGAAATCGGGTATTTTATTTCTGCCCACCTCTCTTTGGAGAGAATTTCATTTTCCAGCCAGACTTGGGAAATGTAGTCTCTAACTGGGCATTGGTACACAACTAGAACTCAGGGGACTCCATACTGACAATAAGGGGAACTCAGCAATTTAAGGGATCAAAATACTAACATGCATCACAACATGGATGAATCTCAAAACCGTTAACTTAAGCAAAAGAAGTCGATCACAAAAAATTACAACATACTATGTGATTCCATGTATATAAAACTCTGGGAAAGGCAAAATAGAGTGTGGAAGGTTAGGGGTCGCCTGGGGCAGCGTGCTGGAGATGTGCTCAACCCAAGTAAACTTTTAGAAGTGATAGAAATGTTCTAGGGTTGGATCGTGGTTACATGACTATATGCAGTTACCAAAAGTTATGAAGCTCTACATCTGAAGCGAGTTAGTTATTTATTATCGTTGTCACTACTGTTGGTATTGTTATTAGTGCCTTGAATGAGGTTTATAGAATTTTAAGGGAGTTCAAAAAAAATAATCGCTGGCTAAATTTGAAATTCTTGAGCCAAAAATCTAACACTGCTTTATTTTCTTTGAAGTGCTTTTTACTTAAAGAATGGCAAGTACATATATTTGTTAAGGTAGTTAAAATGCCTGTTAGAAAAACAACCCCAAAGCTCAATAGCTTAACTGAGAAATAAACGCAATATACGTTTTACTTCTTATTTATGTCATGGTCCTTGTTGGTTGGTTGCTCTTCTTCTAGCAACAACCGGGGGTCTAACCTCTTTCATTTAGTGGTCCCACTGCCTTCCGGGGCCTGTTGTCCTTGGAATCTTGGAATCATCTGCTGGATCCTCTGCAGCTAGTCAGGGCCAGGCCAGCATTGGCACTATACGCTACTGTCTGTGCTCTAATGGCCAGAATGTGTCACATGACCATATCTAGAGGGACACCTGGAAATGTAGTTTCTTGTGTGCCCAGAGCCAGAGTTGAAATGGAGTGTTGTGTCTACCACAACACAAAAAGTTATAAAGAAACAAAAAAGTTGTCCTCAATCCCAATCTAGAAACACCTGAGTCTTGATTTATTGTCTTCTAATCTTTTTATCTATTCATTTTAACATTTTATCATTTGTGGATTGTATATATAAATTTGTATATGTATTTTTCACTAAATATTTCTATATACTTTTCTATTAGTAAAAAGTTCAAATTTCATTTCTGCAACATAGTAGTAGTTGGGTGAATTTGGGAAGCTCCCAGGCTTCACTCAGGTTGTTTGTTTTAATTTAGAAAATGATGACATAAATGATATCTACAAAACAGGGCTGCTGTGAGGATTCTGTGAGATAATTCGTGTAGGGTGCATAGAATGGGGCCAGACACACAGTAGGCATTTAATTCTAAGCTATTCTATTTAATTGAATTTTCTACCTAATTCTCTTTGAAGGAAGAGCACACTAATTTAGTCATGCAGTTTTAAAATATGTGTTAATGTTTAATTGAGCCATGCCTTTTGCATGTTTTATGTTTCATAAATGAATTAAACACTATTTGTGATGGCTTATTCTTCCAAGTGAACTACAGAATAATACTTTTCCTGTAAAAGCGTGCCTTAGCCTGGCTTTTCCAGAAAGTGGAAGCCAAGACAAAAGACTTAAATCCATTAGGGAGTGCAGCCCCAGGAGGCATTGTGAGTGCCAAGGGGAGTGAAGCAAGGAAGGAGACAGAGCAAATACTAGAAGGTGTTGCCTCATTCTCTGCTGCTCTGTGCAATGCTTATTCAATCCCACAGCACTGTCCTCTGAGGCATATGAACAGCACCTTAAGCCAGTCAATCCAGGGGGAGAATAGAGGAAGATTTTGCCCATTGGTCCTCATATTTCATTAGTTAAAGTTTCACCCAACTGGGAGCTCATTCTACACAGTTCAGGCTTGAATGTGACCCGGCGGCACCCCACAGGTCCCAAGGCAGTCATGCACAGGTATCAGAAGCTCTGGACAGAGCTCAGGCAAAGGCAGCACAGGACAGCTGGTGAAGCTGGAGCTGGAAGAGATCCTGAAAGAATGTAAATTTGGAATAAGTTAACATCTTTATATTACCCAGTTTTCCCATTCTGGAACATAGCAATAACATTTGCAAAAGAGATTTAGCTCATTTATTCCTAAAGGCTCATTCTTACCTTTAATTTGCTTCCATTAGAATCAAATTAACGACAACAACAACAACAAAAATAATTATACAGTGGGGAGGGAGGGAACTCTCAACTTAATGAAGAAATACTGCCACCTGATTAACCACAAGTCTTTGTGAGGTAGTCTACCTTAGTTAAGGAGAGAGGCAGGCAATTTGTTTCTACTTTAAAAGTCAAAAGGAATTGCTACAGCTTTTGGGGAAGGGACCTCACTCGTTTCCTGGAGAAGGAGCCTAGGAATTGACAGATCGGTTAGCATCCTCTGGCCTCCTCCAGTCACTTCTGGTCTGCCTCAGGTGACTTTTCTCCTCCCCAGATGCTTATTAGGGTCCCCCAGAGCTCCATCCTTAGCTGTAAGTCACTTTTGTTTAAAAAGTGGCTGGAGAACAGATGTGTCATGGACCTCCTCCAAATTAACCCCTCTGTCTCCTCCACCCTCCAAAACTTAAGCTCTTCCTGGGCCAGAAATAATATTCTAGGTACTCTATACATCGCCAGTGGTCGATGGTCAAATAGATGGAGTTTACCCCATTTTCTGACAAACTATGAGTATGAGAGTCAGTCGTAGGTGATCATTTTGCATTTAAGAGAATAGACTGTGTAGGCCTGGTTTTCCCCTCTTGTTCAAAGGACTTTTAATGAGAACCAGGTGGAAAGTTACTAGCCTGTGACACTGAGCTATACACAGGGGGTCTAATATATGCAACTCATACCAGTTCTTTGTCATGATTATTTTGGGACACTCTGAGCTTTGAGTTGGCCCTCATCTAACCACAGAATTGCTGCATGCCCTTTGAAGGTATTTTACTACACTCCTCGATGTCTAGATGTCCTAGTGTTATTATAGGGTATCAGATTTCTCCACAAAATGCTATTGCCATTGGCTATTCATTTGTGTGCACCAACATTCTTATTTACTGCACTTGGTCCATTTTGTAGTAGTTAGTGACCTTCACCAAAAGTTCAGCATTCTTGGCAGGCATTTTTCCCCTTGGCCACAGAGGAACCCTGTATTCCTCTGCATCCTTCCAAGAGATGGGAACACAACAGCAGCAGCTGAAGACATGAAAATAACTAGGAGCAAAATAAATATCGAATTCAGAAAAATACTGAGAAAGAATTTTCAGCAGAGAATTTTCAGTTCTCTTTTGACACTGAACATTCCATGGCATTCAGTGATAAGTTGGCTGCCACATGGCTATTTTGAACAGGAAAAAAAGAACCATACATGTATAGACATGTGATTTCATATTTTAAATACAGATGATAGAATTCTGACTATAGATTTTACTCTCAGACTCATGTGGGTGGTTGATATAATATGACGAAATGCATGGATATAATGAGAATAGAACAGAGACTTCTAATATACTTCCATTTTTAACTAGACTCAATAAAACTTTAGGACTTCACAAAATAATGAATCTAGTGGATGGACGATGTCAGCACCTTAATTTCTGTTAATACTTTCAAAGTGTGCTTTTTATAATATTAAAACACACACACACACACACACACACACACACACACACACACACACACTTCCACTGGTTGGAAGGCCAAAGCTTATTGAAAATACACAATGTCTTTGAGCATTCCAAAACAATGAATATCTTCTGCTGGCATGGCTTGTTCTTTCTTCAGTGTTCCTAGCTGACACAGCCACTTTTCTTCAGTTATATGTTCTGTTACTCACGAGACTCCTGGGCAGCCCCATCCAAAAGCATTAACACTGTTCTATTACCATAAAAGTCTGCCCTGTACATGTTGCTTAAAAAACAAAACAAATGGGCTACATTAGTACAAATAGCAACCTCTCCTCCTAGACTGAAGAAAACGCACACTTAACACTGCGTTTCAGTCTTCCCTAGAGGATAGTGACGTCCCCCGGTGTAGAGACTTCCATAATCTTTGTTTTTGCTTTTTTGTTTTTATTTTTTTCCCTAAGGTATTTGAATGCATGAAATCTTACATTTAAAGCTATCTTTGAGATCGGGGAAAAATATTTAAACATTTATGCGTTCAGTTGATGATTCAGAGATTTATTTATAAGATTGTTGATTTTGGGACACCCAACTCTTGCATTGAAACTGCTGAAATGAGTCATGTTTGTGGGAGGTAATTACTACCAGAAAGTACAACTAACTTGTAAGCTTCTCTTTAAAATGTCCACTCACAATCTACAATTACTGTAAATAACAGACTACCAGGACTTGTTCTGTTGTATGGCTGTATATATTTATTATGAGTGTGCATTAGTATACCCAAACACGCTTTTGTCACAGAGAGGTTCTTCAAGGAGAAATGAGTCCCTTTATCAAAGTATCAATATAGATTTTTGAGGACGTAAGTTTGAAAAGATTTAATTTCAAAGTCTCCCTTCCATTAGTGGGAACAAAGCACAGAGAACAGCTGGCTCCAAAGAGAAATAGTAGATTCCAGTTGGTCGAAATGTATACATCTAATTTGTGCATCATTAAAGAGCAGATCAAACCCACTGAAATTTTAGCAGGCACTACTTCCTTTACCTTAGCACCTCTCTCAAGCTGATTTTGTGTCCTCCTGGGAGGATTTCCAATTCTCTACTTTGTGATCGATGAAGCCCATGCCCATCTGACTGGTAGCAGAGTAAGTCGCTTCTTCTTGAGAGCCATAATGCCAGAGTTTCTGAGAATGCCCTGGAGTTAAAATATCCATGACTTCTTCCTCACCAGTCAGTGCCTAAGATTTCACAGACAAGATGTCTAAAGAGCTGGTGTTATAGAAAGGAGAAAGAATAGGAGGGAATTTGGTGTCTGGAGTCAGCTTTAGTAAGGGACTGCCATGACAGGGGTTGGGGAAAGCATCAGAAAGGAAAGGCTGGAATTTCCATAGACAACTGGCTACTCGATTATTTTACCCTCCCATAGCCTTAACCTGCCTTTGGCTTAACCTTCTTAACAAAACTCAGCTGTGATACCAAGGCCTTCTGATTCCCCTAAAGCTCCCATGAATCCTGAGGCAAATACATACCCTTCCCTGTGGTTCTGAGACTTAACCAACTGCATAACCATGTCTCCTTAGGCTTCCTATGACTCAGCTGCCTTCTTGCACCAGTTCACATTCATTCACATGTCACTCATTTACTCATCATTCATTCAGTAACCATTTACTGAGTACCCTCTGTGTGTCAACTGTTGTGCTAGGTGCTAGAATACATCTGTGAACATAACCCAGACCCTGTCTTTGAGGATCATACTGCTTGGTTGGGGAGATAACCATGAACAGTGGCAATTTCACAATTGTATGATAAATGCTACATAGGGATAAGTGGGTGCTATGGGGACACATCTGAAAGATGCTCTACCTAATATTGGGGGAAAGAAAATTCTTCTCATGAACATCCACATTGAAGCAAAGACCCAAAGGAAAAGTAGAGAGAGGCAGGAGACTTAAGAGAAACTGAAGATAAGGAGAGAAGTTAAGGTATTCTATGCAGGAGAAAAGGAACAGGCCAAAGCCTACGAGAAACCAGAAGCTCTCGCTCAGAGAAGTGTGACTAGTCTACGATGGGTGGAACAGGGATTAGATCAGTCATGGAGTGACAGAGATGGAGAGGCTAACCATAGAGACCAGAATGTGAAGGACCTTGTCTGCCACACTAAGGATTTTGGATGTAATTGGGATCTGTCAAAGGATGTGCTTTATGTACTGTGTTTCCATTAGAGTTAGCCATCTACCAGATTCTTTATATGCTTATATCTATGTATCTAGGCTTAATCTTGAACATGTTAGTAAAGTCTCAACCATTTGGCTAGCTTTTTTATCTCCTCTCTCTACAATTAACTAAGGCTGAGACCAGTATGAGTTCACTGTTTGCATTCTCTGACTTGTGGAATTGCCCAATTTGTTCTACCATCTTTAGTCACACACTCCATTCCTCAATCTCTGTGGTCCATCTGGGCCCAAAACACACCTACAATGCTTCTCTGTTTGACAAATTTTTATTGAAATGTCTCTCTGCTTAATTTTAACTCAAATTAAAATATGGAACATATGAAAATATGTGAGTTTACCATTCACTCAACAAATATTTAAGTAACTACTATATGCAAGGAAATGTTCTAGTGATACAGTAATGACCAAAAAAGACTAAGCCTCCACTTTCATGGAGTTGACATTTTAGAGGAAAAAGACTGACAATATATTAGATGGCGATAATCATTATGTATAAAATTGTTATGAGATAACTGTTAAAAATTTAGGCAAGGAACGGCTGCTGTAGGGTGTTATTTTACTGTAGGAATAGAATATACATGTAAATACACACAATAGAATAGATGCCTGCTTCGATACTGTAGGTTTTTTAATGACTTCAGGATTCAAAAATTTTAGAATTCACAAAGGTAGTTTTAAATCATAGACTTGGATAGTAGTGTTATTGTCACTTATAAATTTCAGATTTCAAGAATATGTTTTATAGTTCAATGTGTGATTTAGTTTACTAACACGTTCATGGATTTTGCAGTCTAATAAGTGGGCTTTTGCAATAGTCTTATCATCTAAATGCCTTTGGCTTAAAATGTGGCAGTGCATTTTTGATTTAGGATTTTGCTTTAAGAAAATAATAGCACTTCACTGTTTATATTTTATCTTGATTGTCATTTGAAATGATGGAGAAAAATCAGCACACCTTGTGGGCAATAGTAGGGATTTTGATAGAGATGACACAAATTCTCCAGTATATGCCTGATAGAAATTACAGACAAGGGAATGGAAGAACATAATTTGAAGAAAGAGGAACTAAAGTTTCTCGGAATTGTAGGAGAACATGAGTGCTCAGATTAAAAGTACACTAATAGCAAGTAGGATGAATAAAAATGAGTGTACAATGTAGTGAAATTGAAGAATATCAAGAGTAAAGAGAAAAATATTAAAAGCTATCAAAGATAAAGGGCGGATTCCATGCAAAGGAGCACTCAAGAGACTGACAGCAGACTTGTCATTATTACAGTATATGGGAGAAGACAGTAAGGTCTTGATGCCCTGAGCGAAACTGTCTCTTGATCTAGAATTTTATCCTCAGCAAAACTATTAAAAATGCATAAGTAGACATTTTCGTAATTACAAAGATTTAGACAATTAACCAATTATAGACTTTTGCTATAGGATATACTTTAAAAAATGAACCCAGAGGAAAGTATGGAATATAGAGAGCACAAATGTTGATAGAAATATAAGAATGGTATATTAACTACTATTAGAAAAGTTTTGGTATAATTTATAAAAGATAAAATGAGGCTTTGAATAATAGTATTAAGTATTCAGTGGGAGGAGATTAAAATGCTAAATAACTTTGCTTAAAAAATCTGTAGGTAGGAATATATTTTAAAAATTTGAGAGATCGAAAAAATGGCATAGATGATAGAGGCTCTATTCATCCTTTTGGCGACCTAATCAAAGTTGTGACAGAAACAAGGAGCAGCAGCAATGAAAAATCACCTGGGATAAACAAGCCATACAACTAGGGAAAAATCTAACAAAGCACCCTGTAACCACAGAAAGTAGGATCAGGCGAGGATGTGGGGCTGCGGGGTCTAGAGCGGTTGAGTGACGGAAGCTGTGACAGCGGTAGTGGCTGGCAGAAGCCTCTTAAAGGGGCCATGCCCACAAGAGGATTTTTGCAGTGATGGATCTGCTCGCGCTGAGCACCAGAGCGGGTTTGGCTGCGCACAGAGGGAACCAGGGACTTACAGGGAGGCATTGTCGGAGTGAGGGCGGAGGCGTGACTTGCTCTGTACAGAAGTGCCGGCAGTATCCATTGTTCCCTGTTGAGCCCTCCCCTCTCCCAGTGCATGGACTCAGCACCTCCATAGCCATCAAACTGGATAACAGGTCACTCCGCCCAGAGGATTCTCTGAAACTCCCCCAACTTGCAGCCTCACCCAAGCTACATCCAAGTTTATCCTCAGTAAGTCAGGTGCTCCTTGCTGAGCAGTGCTTAGACTCACACTGGAGACAGCTGGCCTCAGTTTCTGGTATGGCCTTTTGAGACAAATATAAGCACAGCATCTGTGGATTGCTTGCTATATCTTAACAGGTGGTCCTGGAGGGGTAGAGACTTGGGCTAAGTTTGGCCTGCAGCTGAACCACTCTCAGGACTGTGCCAATGGACACCTGCTTCACAAATCCACACTAATAAGACTGGGAGATTTAGGAGCTTTGCTTAGTACATAGAAACAGACACAGAAAGGCAGCCAAAATGGGAAGACAAGCAGAATCCATATGAGAGAAAAGAACAGAGATCCAGATATAATGGAGTCAAGTAATCTAACAGAGGCAGAGTTCAAAACACTGGTTATAAAGATGCTCAATGAACTTTTGGGAAGTGTAGAGAACTTCTACAAAGATAAAAAACGTAAAAATGGAACGGGAAATTATAAAAGGGAACCAGTCTGAAATGAAGAACACATCGTCTGAGATGAGAAATATATTAAATGGAATAAACAAAGGAATCAACAAAGTGAATAAAGAAGAGGATCAAATGCCCTATCTAGAGGATGGGAAAGCCAAGGACATGCAAGCAGAATGGCAAGAGGTAAGATGCGAAGACTTTAAAAATAATTTAAGGAGTGTATGAGAAACTGTTAAGGGTCCAAATATCCATCTGATCAATGTAACTGAAGAAAATCAAGATGCTGAACAGCTGTTTGAAGAAATATGAATGGAAAACTTTCCTAACTGGATGAAGAAATGGATATAAAACCCCAGGAAGCTCAGAGAATTTCAAAAACCAGGGATCCAAAGAGGCCCACACCAAGACACATCATAATTAAGATGCCAAAGGTTAAATATAAAGAAAGAATCTTAAAAGCAGCAAGAGAAAAACAAATAATTACTTATAGGGGAACACCTATAAGACTGGCAGCTGATTTCTCAAAAGAAACTATGCAGGA
>CM053513.1:16393267-16412790 GCA_028627145.1 Eidolon dupreanum | reverse complement strand
GAGGGTCAGGGGAGGGAGGGAGCAATTGGGGGATCATTATATAAACTATATAGATGTCTAACCAATGTACTATATACTTGAAACTAATTAAAGTAAATAAATTTTTAAAAATTTAATGGTAATCACCAAAAGAGTAGAATCTATAGCTTTCAAACAAGTAGAAGGGAGAAACAGGAGGATCGGAAACTATTAATCCAGCAGAAGACAGAAAAGGAGAAAGTTGCAAAGGAAATGATAGGAGATTAAAAATAAAAATGTCAGAAATATATGCAGTATATCAGCATTCACAATAAATATGAGTGGATTAAACCAGGAGTTGACAAGCTTTTTCTGTAAAGGATCAGATAATAAATATTCACATGTTGTAGGCCACATACAGTTTCTGCATTTTCCTTTAGAAATCCCCAAACCATGCTTAGCTTGCAGCCATGCAAAAGCAGATTTTAGGACAGATTTAGCCTGTGGGAGTAGTCAGTCAATACTTCTGGATTAAACTTTTAACAGACAAAAATGTTCATATTGGATTTTTTCTTTAAAGCCAGCTATATGCTTCTCACAAGAGAATAGCATAAAAAAGAACAGAAAACATTTATAATTAAGGGTGAAGGAAATATATACCTATGACTATATTATCCAAAATATAGCTAGCAGACAGACCAGGAGGCAAGGATTCACACAGGTAGTTTATTTGGGAGGTGATCCCAGGAAACACCTGTAAGGAAGTGAAGACATGAGAAAAGGAAGAGAAGGAAGCCACTCAAAGATGTGTTATAAGTCACTTACCATGATGGGCAACTGGAGCTCAGTCACACTGAGGAACTCTGGGACAAAAGAGACTGTACCTAAGAACTACCCACCTAAGGCGCGGGGAAGCCTGAGTGTCTTTTGACCACCTCTTCAGCCCTCATTGTTGAGCGCTGACTCTAGGGACCAACTCCCTGGCTCTCTTGGCCTGCCTTGTGAGCAAGTAGAATTTTCTGCTATGGCCAGAAAAAAAAAATAAAAGCCCTTAAACAGAAAATCACAGGTTTTTGCAGCAAGCAGTCTTTAGACAGATGAATGCTGAGGGGATTCGAGGGGGACAAGCAGTATGTTCTGCTGGTGCAACCATATTAATATAAAAAAAATTGAATTTAGAGCAAAGGGCACTACTAGGGATAAAATGGGAAATTACATAATAATACAGGAATAATCCACCAAAAGGCCAACCAATCATGAATTAGCTCAGGACATAGCATCAAAATATGCAAAGCAAAAATTGACAGAATTGCAAGGATGAATTGACAAATCTACAATCATAGTTGAAGATTTTAATAAACTTCTATTAGCAATTAACAGGTTAAGCAGACAAAAGTTAGTAAGGAAAATAGAAGATATGGTGGAAAATATTAAATTGTGATAACCTATAATAAAGATGAAAATGTGAAAAATCATTTCCGACCAAAATGGGTTCCACTGGGCTAAAAACAAGGTGTTGACCGGACTGTGTTTCTACTGTAGACTCTAGGGGAAAATCCATTTTTTTGCCTTTTCCAGCTTCTCGAGGCCATATGTATTTCCTGGCTCATGGCCACCTTCTTCCATCTTCAAAGCCAACTGCATAGCACCTTTAAATCTCTGACTCACCTTTCTTTTTCATATTTAAGGACCCTTGTGATTACATTGGATCCACTTGGAAAATCAGGATATTCTCCTCATCTCAACATCCTTAAGTTAATCACATCTTTCAAGTCCATTTTGCCATGTAAGGCAACATATTCACAGATTACAGGGTTAGCACTTGGATATCTATGGGGGTGTGGCACATCATTCTGCCTACCACACAAGCTATATAAAGTTTTGTGTCACGCATGTTAGAGACAAAGAGACATATTTCCAACTCTGATGTAGATTCAGACACTTTTCAAACCACATCTTTTCTTCACATCATTTATTGGAATTCTGTTTTAGTGCCATCATATTAAAGTTTCAGAATAAAGATTAGATAAATTGTTAAATGTAGCAAAACATAGAATGTAAAAGTAATAGAACCTAAAAGTTTATATGAGTTTCTCTGCAACCTCATTTCAGAACCTACTCCATAATTACCACATAATTTATTCTCCCTACAGTATTATAGAATGTACCTTTGCTTACAAATGATGTGAACTGGTCATTTTTCTGTTATAAAACACAAAATTAAAGGCTTGATCTAATAGTTTTATATAGAAGGCTATACCCCCTTTGATAGAAAATACATTTGTTTTTCAAAAACCATAGAATATTTCCAAATATTTATCATGTAGTAAATAACAAAGCAAATATAATAAATTTTAATCATTAATATATAGAAAAATATATTAATGAAATTACCATAATGAAATTATGTTAGCAATCAACAATATAAAGATAGGAAAATATGGTTGGAAACTTAACATAGGTTGAAGAGGAAATCACAATAGAAATTATATTTAGTACTAATCAGCAATGAATATAAACATACAAACAGCTAAAGTTATTTATGGTACTTAAAGGTGAATTTATAGCAAAAAATACCTTTACTAAAAAATATATATTAAAATAGGCTAGTGACTGGATTAAGAAGTTAGAAAAAGAACAGTAAAATGATTCGAAGGAATGTCCAATAAAAGAAATACTAAAAAAAAATAGAAATTAATTAAGTTAAAACTAAAGGATCAGTAGTGGGGATAAACAGAACCCAAAACTGATTACTTGAAAAAACGAATAAAAGAGAACAATCAAGAAAAAAGACAAAAGGCACAGATTTATGTTATTAGCATCTAAATAGGGGGCTTTACTACAGATAGTTTATTAAAATTATAAATAAATTTATGTACAAAATCTAAATAATTAGATTAAAAATTTATTTTAAAAATTTACAAGAATTAAGTGAATGAAAAATTAGACAGTATAGTCTAATAATCATTGAAGAGCCTAAATCAGTAATCAAAACTCTCTCCTCCATAAAAAGGACACCAGGTAATACAGCTGACTTTTATATATTTAAGGTACAGATAATTTTCAATTTATACATGTTATTTTAGAGAGTTGGAAAAGAGGAAAAGCCACATAGTCATTTTTAAACCTAGTGTACTCTTGAGATCAGTGAAAATAAAACTATAGATCCATTTCATTTATGAGCACAGAGGCAAAACATTCTAAATAAAATAGTAGCAAATCAAATTCAGCAGTGTTTATGTTCAGGTTGGGTTCATTTCAGAAATGGAAGGATGGTTTCAGAAGGGATTCCAAAATATTTTGATATTATATATTACTTTAAGAGATTAAGAGACTTTTTATGATTATATCGGTAATTCCAGAAAAAGCATTTGATTAAAATATAATCAACATTCACCATGATTTTTTAAAATCTTGGCAAACTAAGAATACAAGGAACATTCTTTACCTGATATTTAAAACCTACAGTAATTTTTTATTGATGAAATTTTAGAGGCATTCTCATTAATATCAGAGACAAAGTAAAGATATTTCATGTCACCATTTCTACTCAACAATGTACTAGAGGTACATCAATAGATGAATAAAAACATAAGAGGTACAAGAATAGGAAAGAAAGACAGGAGGCATATCTGTACACGTAGAAAACCTGGGACATAATTTTATTTCTAGTAATGGGTCAATATAAAATTCTAAAACTAATTTGAATGTTGGTCTAGATTTTTGGATACAAGCTCAGAAAAATATTCCTAATAACATTCCTAATAATCCACTAGAAAAGCAATACAAAAAACACACTTTTTGCCATGATGACAAAAACTATGATTATAATTTACCTAAGGATAAATCCAACAAAGATATACAAGATAATTAAAAATAAAATAAAGCATTATTGAAGTAATGGGCATCTCAAATAAATAGAGAAGTCCCCCCAAAAAACTATGTTTTGGGATTGTAGAATTCACTGTAATAAAGACAGCAATTGTCTCCAAATTAATTTATAAATTCAACTTAAAATCCAATTTCATTTAAAATATCAGAGTTTTATATAGAATTTGACAAGTGTCCTTACTATTCATATGGTAAAGGACAAGAATAGCCTTAAAAATCTTTAAAGAACAAGGTAGGGAAGAGATTAATAATTTTGTAAAATTGTAGTGATTAATACAATGTGATTTTGGCACAGAGACAGACAGGGTGCCAAGTGGAATAGAATAGAGAATTCAGTCCCATACAGGGAAATTTAATATTTGTCAGCAGTTGCATTACTGATCAGTAGGGTAATAAAATGGTAGTGGAGAAATTAGTTATCCATATGAAAAAGATAAAATTTAATTCTTAATTTATTCACCAGCCCGGATTAAAAACTGTGTAAAGCAGCATTTAAAAATGTAGAAGAGAGCATAAAAGAATATCCTTAAGACCTGAGGGTGAAGAGAGAGAGTTTGTAAATAATATACAAAAGCAATCAAGGAAAGAATAAATTTGACTCCTTTAAAATATTAACGCCTTTGTGAAAAAGATACTATAAATAAAGATAAAACACAGACTGAAAGAAAGCATTTAAAATATATATAGGTGACAAAGGGTTAGTTGGCATAGTGCAAAATGATTGCCTAAAATTAAAGAGAGAAAAAAAGAGAAAGAAATAGCTCAATGAAAAAATAAGCAAAGGTCTTTTTTGTGGGGGGAGGGAGGGGCCAGGGGGAATAGAGTAGGGAGAAGGAAAGATGAATGAGTGAGGCACAGAGGATTTTTAGGGCAATGAAAGTACTTTGTATGACACCATAATGATGGATACATGTCATCATACATTTGTCTGAACCCATAGCACGTACAACACCAAGAGTGAACCATGATGCAAACTATGGACATTGGGCGATAATGTAGGATTAATGTAGGTTCATCAATTGTAACAAATGTACCAGTTTGGTGGGGGGTATTGATAATGAATGTGTGGGGGCAAGGCGGTATATGAGAAATTTCTGTACCTTCCCCTCAGTTTTGCTGTGAACCTTTAAACTGCTCTAAAAAAAAAAATTAAAGCTTTAATTTTTTTAAAAAAATAGCCAGTTATATGAGATGGCAGTTTAGAAAAGAGGGTTGCCTAATGACCAATAAAGATGAAAAATTATTCAACTTTTGCTAGTAATAGGAGAAATGCAAAATAAAAAATAAGTTGTCATTTCACATCATGAGTTTAGAAAAAATATTTAAAGCCTGAAAATACCAAATAATGACTTGGATGTAGAGCAAGGAGAATTTTCAAATATTTCTATAGGAAATGTTAACTTGCGCAAAATATATGGAGAATAATTTGACAATGTCTAGTAGAGGTCAAACTCTGTATACGTTGTGTCCCAGCATTCCAGCCCTAGATACAGGTCCATCCGAGAGGAACTCTTGCAGATTGTCATAGATGCACACTTGTACAGGAGTGTTCATTGTAGCAGTGCTAACAATAGTAAAACTCTGAAAATCACTTGAATGTCTATCAATAGGAAAATGGATAAACAAATTGTGATACAAGTAAGCAAAAATAAACATACAACTTAAAATGAACTGGCACCAGAGGTAGCAACGTGGATTAATCTCAAAAACATAATGTGGAAGGAAAAGAAAAGTTGTAGAATGATTATGTAGACTATAGTGCCATTTATATAAAGTTTATAACCCTTCAAATCAGCGCTATACATAATTACGGAGTTCCATGAATATGTAGTAGAGTACAAAACTTCCAGGAGAAATAGAAACACCTAATCATTGACGGTAACGATTGTTGGGGATGGAGAGAGGTAAATAGGATCCAGGAAGCTTACATAGAGGGATTTTACTTTACCTGAAATATTTAATTTCTTAAAAGAAAAATGCAGAGCACATATGGTAATATGTCCAAATTTGATAAAGCATGGAGTATGAGTGTGTTTTCTATTTTAATTTGTGCACTTCTCTATGTTCGTTTATTCAAAATGAATACCTAGCATGTGCCAAACACTGTATTAAGAACTAGGGTTAGAGCACTGAACAAAAAAGACAAGTTTTCTAGCCTCAAAGAAGTTATATTCTAGAAAGCATTTAAAATATTTTATATTTTTCAAAGGGAAAAGAGAATAAGAAAGATGAAGAAGCAGATACAACTTTTTTTGAGAAAGATTGGTTAGAATTGTGTTTGGTGATCATCAGTTGTGTTTGGTGATCATCAGTTTTAATGGTTAGCAAAGTATCTAGTAAAATAATTTTCTCTAGTTCAATTCAACTGCCTGATTGCAAGCAAGTAGAAGAGGAACAACTGGGTTGGTTCAAAGTTGAAGTTTTGCGATATAGGGAAGCATAATTAAAAAGCAAAAGCACTGAGAGGATTCTGGGAAGATGGCGGAGTAGGAAGCATCAGGAATCTGTCTTCCTACCTACAGGACAATTATATTGGCAGAATCTGTTTGATGCCACTATTTTGGAACTTATAAATCTAGCAACCTCCTAGGGGAAGGCTTGGATGGTAAATTGTGGTTAAATTCAATCAATTTCAGCTCATAGCATGGTACCAGCTACCCATCCTCCCCCTCCCTGCCCTCCACTTCCTACTCTCCCTGGCCAGCAGCTTTCAGGAGCCAGGGTGGTCCATAGGGACTCTATCCTCCAAAATCAGGGATCTGTGCTCTGATTGCTGATTGCAACTTCTGATCACAGAGGTGCAAAGAAGTCAGGCAGCCACTGTTGCAAGCCCCTCCCCCACCTTGGCTATAGTGACTTTCAGGACATTTAAAGAGTTGGTACCTCCCCCTCCATTTCATTTTTCTTTTTTTCCCTTTTTAGGAGCCAGATATTAAAGACTAGAACATTCAAAAATCAACTGTACATATATGAGGACAATTAAAAAGTTACCACACATACCCAGTAAAAGGTGCAGACTCAGAAAAGATCTGAGAAGACCTGAAGTTTACACCTCAGGCTGATCCTCAGTGTGGAGACAGACTACAATTGAAAAAAGGAAAGGGGAGGGGAGAAAAGGGAAGGGAAGATCAGTAGATCATGGCGTAGGGAGAGAATCTGGTTTACTGAGTTACCACATCATTAGATGCAAATGTCCCATTTTAAACAACAAATCACAAGGAATGCAAAGAAATAGGAAATTATGGCTCATTCAAAGGAAATCAATAAACTAACAAAAATGGTCCCAGAGAAACACTAGATGGTAGACCTACTAGACAAAGATTTAAAACAACTGTCCTAAAGATGCTCAAAGAACTAAAGGAGAAAGTCATATTGATAGATATATAATGTGAAGAAAAAAACAGAGAAAAGAATAGAAATTCTAGAGGAAACATGGAAATAATACAAGTGTCCAGATAAGCAAAGTGCGTGTGTGTGTATATGTATATATATATATATATATATATATATATATATATATATATATACACATATATACACATACATATGCACACTACTATATGTATGTATGTATGTGTGTGTATTCACACACAATACACTACTATACACACACACACACACACACACACACACACCATGGAATATTATTCAGTCTTAAAAAGGAAAGATTCTGAGACATACTGCAACATGGATGAACCTAGCTAAGTGACATTATGTCAGTATGGAAGCTCAATGTTGCTTTTCTTGCTCAGTGATTTTAAAGAAATTGAGTAATTTCAGTGTGATTTTTGTTTGTTTGTTTTCTAAACTGCATTTCTGTTTGCACCTAAGTCACATCTCTTTTTACTGGCTACTACAGTATTTCAAAAAGTGTTTGAAACATTTCCTTAACTTATATACAACCTAAAATGCTGGTGTTTTGTATGGTTCACAAGTGTGGCATTCCTTATTTATTTCTGTAATTTGTCATAATTATAATTTAAAGAACCAAGAATGTATTGCATGAAAACATTATGACCTTTTTCTCTTAGTTTGAATAAACTGCAAGGTAACTGAGAAAAAATCATGCTAAATGTAATATGCCAGTCACAAAAAGACATATTATATGACTTAATTTATGTGAAGTACCTAGAGTACTCAAAATTATAGAGATATAAAGTAGAATTGTGATTTCCAGAAACAGGCAGGAACAGGGAATGAAGAGTTAGTATTTAATGGGTATAGAGTTTCAGTTTTGCAAGATGAGAAGAGTTCTGGCTCTGGATGGTTGCACAACATTGCTATTGAATTGTACATTTAAAAATAGATAAAGTGGTAAGTATCATGTTTTGTGTATTTTACAACAATTTAAACACTGGAGGTGAAGGGAGAAGCAAAAGTAGAAGACCCAAAGGAGTTTTAGAGTATTTGCAAGAGAGTAGTTGAAATTATGCATCATGGAATCCAAGCTGAGTAGGAAGGAAGTGATGAAAGAATCAGGAGGAAAAGGAGAGGTCAGTGGATAGGAAGTTCCCTTGAGGCTGCAGAAGAGGCAGTAGTAGTGGGGTGACCTGAGCAGGCAAGCTGGAAGGACAAAATACTACCTGGAGGGGTTTGAACCGATTATGATTTGGGAGTGGAACATTTTTTTCCCACTTAATTATATACGTAGATGTTTTTCTGTTTCAAAAGTCATAGTTGTTTATCTCGTGCATTTTTAACATAGTGTTCCATTTTTTAAATGTGACAATTTAATTAACCAATCTCTTACTGTAATTGTTATTTTAAATCACAATAACAAGTTTATTATTTAAATTAATAAATTAAAATTCTTACAAAAATTCTTACTGAGAAGTCCCTGACCTTCCTGAGACCATGGGAAGAAACCCTGAAGTTCCAGAGAAACTCACAACTGAAGCTACTGACTGGTACCCTCTAAGAAGAAGGCACAACGTCAGATTGGACAACCTAGAATTCCTCTCCACATTAAACCATGTAGGGAGAGAGATCAGATTACTCTAACTTGCCCATTATTGTATATGAATTACTTGGTTAATGCAAGAAAATTCACTGAGTTGCTTCTATATGAAAAGAACTGTATCAGGAACTGGAAATGTACAAATGCTCTCAAATACAGAAGGCATAATTAGATACGGGCTCACATTATTAAAATGCAAAGTTAAAGCAGAAGCAGATTTAGCATAAAGTGAATGAAATTTAAGTGTCAGTGCCCCTTATTTACACAGGCTCCTCCCAGCAATTTGGGAGAGACTTGGTGAACATAATTATGTGGTTATACATTCTCATAAAATTTGCAAAAGTGAGATATAAAAAAAAAAACTGAGTTAATTAAACTCTCCCCTCTTACTTTCCCCACTGTTGGAATGGCTAAGGACATTTTTAGACCCAGCCAAAAAGAAGTTGTTTTGAGGATACATTTAGTTGAGTTTGTTGAAATATATGTATGGGGCTCACAAATACTTCACTTTAATTGAACCGATTACCAGTTGCCCTGGTGTAGGAGTGATTTCTAGAAACATCTCACCACCCTACTCTGACTCAATGGGTGTTCATGGCAAGAGGGTACAGAACAGAGGCTTTATCATGACAGGAACATGCCCTGTGACACTCAGTGCAGGAAGTAGGTGGGTACTTTGAAGTGTATGGAGCCAAAAGCCAGTCTGTGGAAAATTCTTCTAATGAGACATGTAAAACTGTAAACAGGGGGTTTAGTTCTCAGCAGTGTCTGGTCAAAACAGAACTTTCTGATATGGTGATGGCCAGAGGGGGTTAAGGGAACTGGTAGAAAAGGCAGAAGGGTTAAAGAAGTACAAATTAGTAGTTGATAGATGGTCATGGGGTTGGGAAGCACGGCATAGGGAATGCAGTCAGCAGTAATGTAATGCCTATATGTAGAACCAGAGGGAAGACAGAGTAATCAGGGAGACCATTTTGTAAACTATATAATGTCTAACCAATGTACTGTATACTTGAAACTAGTAATAAAATAAAATTCTGAAAAAAAAAAAAACAGACCCCAGAACTTTCTGAAGTCAGTCAGGAATACTGTCAATAATACAGCATAAATAGTTATACAGTTAGGCATGCACCATACATTTTTTCTTTTTGTTGGTAATTACACAAAATAATAGAATGTATAGGTATCTAGGGACTACCAGTGGCAGTACTACAAAGAGTGAGTAAATCTATGTGTGAAGATGTATGTTTTATTTATCTCCAGTTACCATCAATAAAACAATTGTGACCAACCATTGTAGAAGATTGAATTATCTTTCCATTTTCTCTATTGAAAATATTATAATTAACTCCGATAGTTACTTAATGAAAATGTTATTTTTCTAAATTTTGTGATGTTTATTATATTCGTTAACTTGTTAAAACTTGATTTTGTTGTGATTTCTTTATTCTAAATAAATATTCATGTTCATATTTAATTTTGTATTAATCCCTTTTACTTATTTTTCTTAAACAGGTCCTCCTGAATTGTTTAAGCTTCAGGTTCTTACTGAACCTGGATTGACCCCAGTAGAAAGTAATGAGTGTGGTAATAGAGAAACATAAGAGGGGCTGAGGGAGTTCTGAAAAGGAAGAAATTTTTAATGACAGCAATGACCAGGGAAGGGTTTTATCTAAGCCCGGATTGAGTAGAAGAATTTGGATTCAGAGGCATGGCAAATGGTGTTCTAAATGAAGACAGGAAGTTTTCATAACTTTTAAATAATTTCTGTCCTGGATCTACAACTCAAATACTCTGTTTGTTATTCACAAGTCCCCTTCTCTACCTTTATATCTTTTCTGATTCCATATCTAAAAACTTTTTCTGCTGATATTTTGTGGACATGGGTTCAAGTAGCAAATTAGTAGGAACTCGGTGGGTGTTCAAGGAAGAGAATTTCCCAGGGTGGATTCTGGGTAGGAGTTCAAATCAGAGAAATGTGATGAGTCTGTAATGCAATCCAGGCCTTATTGTATGAATTATGCAGAAACAAAGCAAACTTTCTCCCCTGCTCTTCAGTTATGGTATAATTAGTGAATAGAAGTCAGAGAAAGTCTTATTTTTAAGCTGTAGCCTGGAGTCAGCTTCATTCATTCATGAGAAAACAATCATAATATGCAGAAGCCAAGGGCATAAAGAGTTCTTCTGTGGAGCAGCATGGCCTAGGTACCATGACACTATATCCATGATTTGTTAAGATCTTGCATGTATACCTGTGTGTGAGAGAGACACAGGGAGATAGAGACCAAGATCTAGGCTGAGATGGAGATCTAAACCAACCATGTCCTGAGAAGGGTCAGGGATCCCTGAAGGAAGTCCTTGGTGCTCTACAGTCACTTCCTTCCCCATCTGGACCCACTTTTCCCACTAGCAGCCTCAGCCTTCCACAGGTCTGCTGACTCATCGGACAGTTCAAGAGACCCTTAACGTTGGATGACTCACCTTGAAGTGAGCTTATTGTGAACCTAGCTAACATCAGCTGGGAGAAGAGAGCATTAGTGACAAAGAATGTCAGCCCCTGGGATCTGAGAAACAAGGCTGGAGACAGGTGCAGACAACTGAGCAGTTGATGAGTCACTGAAGGAAGAACTGAGAGCCATAACTCCTGGAGATATGAATAGGGGAGCATGGAATCTGACAATGACTTCCTTCTTGTTGGGACTGATGATATAGGCCCTGTTGAAATGCAGAAATGCTCTTGTCGTCTGACCAGTCCTTCTCAAGCCTCAGTTCCAATGACTGGGCTTCTGCTTTGTGCTAATGACTAATCCCTTGCTTTCCGCTCACTCCTGCTTTGGTTTTCCAGGCCGCTCACGACTGGTAGCTGAGCTCATGATTTCTGAGGCATGTTACCTGTGGCCAGAGTGACCTACCAGTTTTTCCTAGTGCAGGAGTTGTATGTTATCCTGGGCCCCATTCTTGTCCTCTGTCAGCCTCTCAGCCATCCTCCTCTTGTAAGACTTTTAATGGGAATGTAGGAGACACTCTTCACAGTACTTGCCATGTTGTTAAACCCTGTGATATAGACTTACATAGTTGCCATTTAGTGCAATTTTCTCCTTACAACTATCCTCTAAGACAGGTATAATTATCTGTTTTACAGGTAAGTATGCAAAGACTCAGGTTGTACCTGGTGTTGTTCCTGTGGATGATCATCTTCACTCTGGTTTTATTCCTCTTTATCCTACTTTCATGAAATATGCTTTCTTTGCCATTCTTCGGAACTGGGAATAATAATATCTACAGGATTGTTTTGAGGATTAAATTAAATCCTCAATATGAAAGTGCCTTTCCCATAGTAAATACTTAACAAATAGTAATTTCCTTTTTCACCCTATTCTGACTTTGGCATAGAAAACCTGGCTTCACTGACAGAATTTGGGCTTGGCACATGTCTAGTACAGCACTAAAACACATAGAAGGTTGTAGCAAATGTTGGATGGATAAATTAATGGATAATCAATGGAAACATTAGAATTCCTTTTAGGGTTTATGAAAACCTGGGAACCATCAATTTCCCCCTACATTTTGCTCCCCTTCACTGCCTACTGTTTGGGTCTATAATCTGGACATGAGATCTGCTCTTTTGCTGGATTTCTTTTCACTGGCAGCTGAATCTCCTTAGTTCATCCTCATTTGTCCACAAGAACATGTTCCCTGTGTTGCATCTACCCTAGCTTCCAGGTCCCAGGCTCTCCTAGCTTCCCTGTACTTTTTCTTTCCAAGTCACCATCCTGATATTCTGGACTAAGAAGGCTGAATAAGAATACATTTAGATGCATGAGTGGTCCCAAAAGGACCAGTCTACTAAAACAGACTTGCATAGGACCCAGGCAACACTCAGCTGCATTATGGTTATATCTGGGCTGAGCAAGGCCACCTGCTGGCTCAGCTCCTTTCCAAATAATTAAGCAATCTACTGAAGCCTGGAGTTTAGAATCAGAGAAAAAAAACCTTTGGATAGAAGTACAAGTAAGAATTCTATAGATCTGTTTTCCTCTAGCCAGCAGTTCCATTAAGGACATTTATTTTAGTGTTTTGGAAGCATGAAGATTTTAGTTCAGTCATGGACACTTCCAGTCAATTACTCAGTCTTAAGTCAGCAGATTCAAAGGAAGTTCAGAGGGAAGAACCCAGGGTCGGGTCCTGGGCCATCTGTAAGACTTAGGCACAATTGTATCCATGCCAGTAAGGGGATACTTTGTCCCTGCTCCAACTCTCTTGAGCATCTATTAGGTATCATGAGAATGATGTCTTATAATCAAGGCAAAAACTGCCTCTAGATCTTCATCAATCTTCAAAATTAAGAATCTTGGAAAGGAATAAGGAATTGCACAGGAAAGAAGTCCCTAGAATAAAGTAGAATTCAGTGACAAAGCAATTCCCTTCTCTTAAAGTCCTCCTGTCTCACATCTGGGACCACTTAGTGATGACCTGGAGACTTAGCCCTGCCCCAGGCTCTATGATCAATTCCATTTCTGATCAAGGAGAATGTAGGGCACCTTTAGGTATCCATTTGGGGGTTCAGCATCTAGTCAGTCTTGCTCTAGTGCCCACTCTGACCTTGCAACTCCTAAATCTGATAAATGGATTCCTCCCTCATGCATTTTGATCAGCCTATACCCATGACTCAGAAGTTCCACACATGCATTCTATCTTACACCTGCACGCCTAAGCTCCTCCCCACCTCTGCATTTTCAGGATCAGAAACTTGCCTTGATATCACAAGAACTTGCAGGAATCAAACTCCTCTGTTGCTTGTCAACTCTAAAGTAAATTTAGCTTATTCAGTGCTGAAATCTTATAGGTCAACCTGATTTAACTCAGTGGATCAACCAAGTTTTGTACCATTACTCTACCATAGTTCCATCTGCCCGGACCTGATGTTTAACTGTGCCCTGATCATGAAAGAATGGAGTTAGATGGATTAACCTATCCAGGCCCAACATTTCTATCATCATGTAGAACCATGGCGCAAGTTACCCAGAAGTCCTGGGGATATCACTGAGCATGGGAGAAATGACCACTTCTACTTCTGAGCTAAAAACTCCCAATCATTCTAAGAAGACTGGCTTCAAGTACTGCATGTGTTCATTTACATCAGCCTCCTAAGACCTTGGTATTGTACCATATGCCTTCATTTCAAAATAAGGATTTTAAAGTGCTGCGAAGCAAGAAAAATTTCCCTAAATAATAACTATAAAGAGGCTCACTTTAAAGGCTGAGATTTTGTTATCTCATTTCAAGTATTCTTAATTAAGCCCTGTAGAAACATTTTACTGATAATAAATAATCATTTGTTTTAATGTATTATTGCTGAGATAACAGGCTACATCAACATCTATTTGTGTTATTGTGACTGAGAAATAGGACCCAGAATACTACTCTGTGTCCCAGTAATGAAGAAAAAACAACTTTCATAGTGTCATGTTTTGGTTTAAACAATCTATTCTACAATGCAGACATGCATTCACCTTCAATATAATGAATCCGTTTGTTACTCAGCCACATTTGATTTTATCAAATTTCTCAAACAATGATATGATAGGACACAGAAGAACAAAACAGCTAATGACTTATCACTTGATACACTGAAATTCACTAAAAGAAAGTTTTGATGAAATCTTTACATTTTAAAAAATAAACTTTAAAATTTATAACAGAAAGGTTTACAGAATCTTAGCTCAGATTCATGTGTTTTTCCTCCCTCCTAGGCTATATTTCAGAATGTTGATTTTTTAAACAATTCTCAATCTTCTATATATTCCAATTTTTAACAAATATAATCAACTCTCTAAGTGTAAAGTCACAGCCTCTAATTAGCTTCTAAAGTTTGATTTGAGTTTTTCATCCATAAGAATGGATTGCAAAAAAAAAGAAAAAAAGAAAGAAATTAACATTTTTTTCCCTGAGGTTATTAAAGCTTAATTTAAAAAGACATTTGTTCCAAGATAAATTTAAACTGCATGAGATTTGTGAAATAATTGACTTTGGAAGAATCTAAAGCTACTTCAAGCCTTTTGTTTCCAATTTTATGATCAAGCACCTCTAAAGCCATATAACTGAGTAGGGATTAATAGTGAGAGAATTAACCATAAATAATCGATAAAAGAAGACAATTTAGTAAAATGATTTTAAACCCAAGTTAAACTTTGCCTTATATAGTTAGCCCAATGAGGTAAATAGTGGTTAAGATATAAAGCTCCACTAAGTAAACTTTCTCAAAGAAACACCAAACCAGCTATGTTCTAGAACTCATTAAATAAAAAGAGGCTTGAGTTTACAGAATTTTGTAGTGATGGAAGAAATCATTAATAAATGGAAAAATCATCCTATAAGCTTTGTTTTTACTTTTCAAACTGGGGAGTAAATTTGGCTTCTATAGCTGATTAATGTTCCCACTGAAGTGGCCAGGACTTGAAGGACCAATATCCCAGAGGAAAAGGATATTGAAGAAAGCTCAACATTTGGCATCAATTTTCTCTGTAAAATATTTAATAAATCTTAAACTGTGCAGGGCAAAGTCTAGGCAACTAAGAAACAACTAAAACACACAGTGGAATTTTTGAATCTCATAGAGCTTGGGAAACAAAAGTTAGATTTTATAATCTGCCAAAAGGGGATGAGGCTCTGGGAAACCCAGGCTTTTGCTTGGGATCTCTGGAGGCTACTCTAAGACTGTAGGTAAATCAAGCTTTATAAAGATTATAACTCCACATTGAGCAACTCAATTCATAGTTGACTTAAACTCATCTGATCCCATTCTAGATGCCTCACAGAGGATAGTGGAAAGTCCCTTTGGAGAAAAATAATAGCATCTAAAGCCATAATTTTTTAAAATTACAGTGCCTACCAATAAATAAAATAGTAAGTATACCAAAAATTAGGACCCACATATGACTCAGATATCGGCGTTCTCAGACATGTACTTAAAACTATAGTAATGGAGGTTGTTATGTTAGAAAAACATTGAAATCAAGATGGAGAATTTTACCAGAGTACTAAATCTAAATCAATCAATCAATCTATCTATCTATCTATCTATCTATCTATCTGAATGGACATGCAAAAACTATAAAATATAATAATGTAAATTAATCTGTAAATAGATGTATTTATAAAGAACTAAAGAGAGAATTAAGAAATGTAAACAATATCATTAACAAATTTAACCTAATTAACAGTATACCTAACAATGATAGAATATACTTTTTCTCAGGTCGTATTTCCCAAATTTTACCAAAATTGAATCATTTGCTAGGCTGTGAAACAAGTCTCAAGAAATTTCAAAGGATTGAAATTATGTTCACTTATACAGTGGAATTAAACTAAAACTAAAACAAAAATAATCACTAGAAAATCCTCAAATATTTAGAAGTTAAGCAACTCATTTAAAAATCAACCTTGGGTCAAGAGAGAAATCTCGAATGAACTAAATAATATTTTGCACTGAATGAAAATATGTTGAATGCCGCTAATGCTGTGCTTAGAGAAAATTCGCAACTATAAAATTCATATATTCAAAATGAATAAAGTGATCTCACTCTTCATTTCAAAAAATGAAGGAAAAAAATTAACACAAGAATGTAGGTGGAAGGAAATAATAAAGGTAAGAGCAGAAATTAATAAAATAGAAAGCACAAGTACAATAGAAAAAAATGAACAAAACTGAAATTTGGTCCTCCGAAAGAGGATCAAATATAAGGTGACAGAAGGAGGTTTGACTTTTGGTGGTGAACACACAATGCAATATACAGATAAAATAGAAATGTACACTTTAAAACTATATAATCTTATTAACCAATGTCACCCCAATAAATTTAATTAAAAAGAAAAGGGAGAATACTTTCCAATTCATTTTTATGAGGCCAGCACAATCTTGATATGGAAGCCTAGCAAGAACAGCCTAGCAAGGAAAGAGAATTATAGGCCAGTTTTTCTCATGAACATAGATGCATGATTCTAAAAAAATTTAGCAAATTGAATAAAGCAATTTATAAAACAAAAACAAACATATATCACAAAAATTGGATTTATTCCAGGAATGAAAGGTTGATTTAACATTATAAAAATCAATAAAATGCAATTCACTATATTAACTGAAAAAAGTTTAAAAAATTGTTTATGTCAATAGATACAGAAAAAGCATTTGATAAATTCAAACCTCGATAACAATTAAAAAGGAAAGAATTTAGCAAAGTAGATACAGAATGGAAGCTCCTTAATTGAGTGAAAACATATGTACAAAAACAGAGCAAGCATCATGCTTAATTTTGGTATATCAAAAGTTTTCCTCCTTTTATCGGGAATGAGACAATGGTGAGTAATATCACCAGTTTTACTTAACAGTTTAATAGAGGACTTAGTGCAATAAGATGAGAAAAAAGTAGAATGATTAGAAAGGAAGAAATAAAACTCATGTAAAATATTCAAAATAATCTATAAACTTATCTTTTATAATTTTAGGACACTAGATAAAAGATTAAGACAAATCTTTTTTATTTCTATGTATACTGGCAAGAAAGTTATAAAATAAAAAAATATGCCATTTATAATTGCATCAAAATATTAAATAGGAATGCATCTAATGAAAAATGTGCAAAAATTCAATGCAGAAAATTACAAACTATCAAAGAAAGAAATTACAGATACCAAATAAATGGAGATTTCTACCATGGTCATCATACACTAGAAAACTAATATTGTTAAGATATCAAGTTTCCATAAATTGATCCGTAGAGTAAATGCAATCTCAATCTCAGTCAAAACTTCTGCAGATATTATTTTGGTGGAAATCAACGAGCTTATTCCAAAATTTATATGGAAATACAAAAGTCTAGAAATAGCCAACATAATTTTGAAGAAAAGCTAATTTGAAGAACTTGTACTATCATACATCAAAACTAATTATAGAATTATAATAATTAAGTCAGTGTGCTATTTGAATAAGGAGAGACAAACTGAGAGATGAAACATAACAGAAAGTACAGAAATAGCCCCCAAAATATAGTCATTTGATTTATGGCAAAGATGATACTGATGTGCAATGAGAAAAAGATGATCTTTTCAGTTAGTAGTGCCATACTGAAAAAAAAATATTCAAAATCAATTCTAGGTGGATTGTATATCTAAATGTAAAAAGCAAAACAAATAAATTTCTGGAATAAATTACAGGAAAATATCTTCATGCTTTGGGGGTAAAGAAAGACTTTAAAAAGCATTAAACAGTAGGAAATAGAACATAAACAAATTGTATATAATTGACAAATAGAACTACACAAAATTAAGAAACTGTTGATCTAGCAACAACATTAAAAGAGTGAAAAAGCAAGCCAAGAATTTGGGAGATGATTTTTGTAGTACTTATAACCTAAAAAGGGCACATATATAAAAATGTAAAAACACTAAAAAATATGTTTAAAAAAACATTAAAAAAGAGGGATAACCAATAGAGAAGTGGGAAAAATATATAAGCACTTCTCAAAAGAAGATATCTAAATGGCAATGAGGTGTTCAAAAATATTAGTTAATATAAATGAAAATTCAAATCAAATATAGATGCAAATTCAAATCACTACACCTCTCTGGCTAAAATAAAAAGAATTGACAATATCAGTTTTGGCAAGGATATGGAGTGGAGTAACTGGAAACCTGGTGGGTATGTAATCTGGTAAAACCACTTTGAAAAACTGTTTAGCATATCAATAAAAGTAGAATAAACTTTTATTATATGCTGAGATCCAGCAATTTTGCTTCTTAAAAGATATATTGAAAAATGCTTGGTAAGATTAAGAAAATAAACTCTAGCCATTTTTGTAATAAAAAAAAAGACACATCACCAAAGATATTTCAGAAATTAAAAATTAGCATTTCAGGATGATATGAAAAACATGCCAAAAAAATTAAGATTGAGGCAAAATGGATGAATTTCTCTAAAAACACAACTTTTCAAAACTCATATAAGAAGAAATAAAAATCAGAATAGTTCTGTAATACTAAAGAAATTAAATTTATAATTAAAAACTTTCCCACAAACAAAAATCTAAGTTTATATGGCTTCACAAGTGAACTCTACCAAACATTTATTATTATTTTGAGCAATTGACAGAATTAAGAAAAAATCTATTTGAACTTACATGATGTTAGCATAGTCTCTTTTTAAGGTAAATGGCACTGTGATCTTGCAACAGGGGAGAAGGAATTTGACCTTAGAATGAAGAATAATTATTTAATCTTGATAAACACTTTTTATTGATTTCCAAAATTAGAGTCAATCTATAGGCAAACCTCAAAATACTTAACTTTCAGTAGAAGCAAAATATATGTAATTTTGACAATGTAATATAAGATCTGTCCAAGGTTGAAGTTAAAAATTGTAAGAAAGGATACAGGCAGGAATAGTCTCAGGTTGCAAAGCAGGGAATCAAGATACACTGTTGAAGTTGATAGAATAGAAAATAGAAGTTTAGATACAGTGCTTTAATTTACAAAGTTAACCAAAAGAAAGTAATGAAACTATCAAATATTGAGAGAGAAGGGAAAGGAAATAAGATAAATGTTCCAAATCCTAACCTATCATAGCAGGAATTTAATAGATAATGACTAAGGCTATATGTGCTTTATTATTTAGCAATGTAGAGATAAAACCAGAAAAATTAAAACAAATGGTTAAAAATAT
>CM053513.1:16369613-16392767 GCA_028627145.1 Eidolon dupreanum | reverse complement strand
ACTCTGGGGTATGCAAGCTCAAACCAGGGGAGCAGGTAAAGATTGGGCTGAGAGGAAAAATAAATCAGTGTGGCATTGGCCCTTATTGGTTGTCACATTTTCTGTAGCACTAATTGCCTGGGCCGTTTCTCTGTGCGCTCCCAGCCGGAGTGGCTGCTTGGCCAGAGGGTGACAGCCTTGCTGCCTCATCCCGTGCCCTCCCTCCCTGGCTGGTACCTCAGATAATGGAACACTCACATAAACACAGTGGGCCCTGTATAGAAGCTGAATAAGGGCCACGTAAGACCTGACCAGGAACTGCAGTCATGTGCAGTCATCTCGACGTTTGATTTTTCTCAGGCACTGTCACCCATTGCTCTCAAACATGCTGTGTCATTTTGAGGGCTTAGCACTAAGCAGATTTACCGCAAGGCAGTAATTACAAAGAAGAAAATGAAAACATCCTTCATTAAAGGCACTGAGAAACTCCCTGCTTTCATTCTTTGAATTAGTCCTCCAGGTGTTGTCATCCTCCACTGTGAATAAGGTTTCCTGCAGTGATCGGAAGCCGGGAGGCCGGGGTCTCTGCTTAGAACTGGTTTACCTAAAATGATGTAACATTTTGACTCTCGATTTTAATGCTTTTGGCAGAGAGCATTAGTTCTCTCTGAAATGTGAACTTAAGGAAGGTGCTTTTATGGCTGAGCAAGTCTGTGCAGCTGGTATTTGCAGAGGCCAGGAGCTCTACAGGACTTTCCTTTTAAGTTTACTAGTATCATCATCCAAACTTTATTAAGTTCTGTCTGCATGTGATGCTTCTCCAGATGTTAGCTTTACCTTCCATCTAGGAAAAGGTGCCAGAGTTTTTCTTTGGGGACACTTTAATTTGTAAACTATTTGCTGAAGATGATAACACAGGAATTTGTTAACAAGCAATGGTTAAGGAATGGTTGATAGAAATGGTTTAGTTAATTGACTGTTCTGGAAAATAAATTTGGCATAACCATTTGATCAGTTTGTGAAGAATTAGAGTTCCAGACACAGCTAAACAGTGCCAAAAACCCTGCAATCATTCGTTGATGAAATCAGGAAACATCTGAGGAGCTTGTGTAAAAAGCAGCTCCTTTTGCACATGAGCATAGTTGAAGAAGTGGGCCAATGTGGTGAGGGAAGAGAGTGTGCAGAACTTAATGATGACCATCAAGAAATGATTATTTGATGAGGGAGAAATTTTGGGAAGTTTAGAAAAAGCAGTCAGTCATCTTAGATTTTATAATAGCCAACAACAGGATGCGGCTTGCAAACCATTCCTGGAAATGGGATGAGGAGTTAGAGCTTAGGCTGACAAGTGGAGGAGGGCAGAATTATGGAGAGGTACCAAGAAAAGGCTGCAAGAGGAGGTAGCAGAGCAGTCAGGGCCTTAGGAAGCATCTTTCAAGGAGAAACTTAAATTGTTGTGAGGCCTGTCTATAAGCCTGGTTCCATTCAGATCCTGGGGACTGCAGAGGGAAGGACAGCACCACAGCTCAGATGAGCAGAGGCACTTGGACTGTTTCCAGGACAGAGATGCAGGTGTGAGGCAAAAATGTGCAAAGGATGGGCGTTGCCAGGTAAACTGATGATTCCGGATGCTCAGGAAGCAAGTACCTTCCTAGAAAGGGGCTCAGGGGGAGCAGATCCACAAGTGATAATGAACATAATGCACACAATTAGTTTCTGGGACAGTGAGGGGTCAGCTGACTCAAGGTAGAGCTTGTGCTATGTGATACTGCTCCCTGAGCTTCTGCCCACTGTAGTTGAGGGGCTTCAGCTGCTGGAATTGACCAGCAGTAGGGGCAGGAAACCAGGCCAGTCACTGCAGAGGAAAGAACACCAATCACAGCATAGGTAGAGCTCACAAACATGAATGTCTGCAGAGGCCAGGCAGATAAAGAAAATGCAGGAAGCGGTTAGATGATAGGAAGACACAGGAGCAAACAGGGAGCTCAAATCCAATCTTATGTTTAAGCTCGGGCCAGACTTGGCCTGGGGACCACAACTCACAACTCCTGGTCTCCAATGGACCCAAGATTTAAAGAAGAAAATCTAAAGATTGAAGACAAAGATACCAGGCCCTAAGATCAGAAGCTCTAAAGGGAAAATAGAAACCAAATATTTACAATATAACTGCAAATTAACCTGAGAGGGAAAAAGAGGAAAGACATCTAAATAAATCACGACTACAAGGTAGCTCACCCATGAGTCCATGTTTTCTATGCATGCAAAAATGATGAAAATAGGAAACCTGACCAAGAATGAATATAACAAAAAGAGTGGCATAATCTTACAAAAATCAGAAGAGCAGGGCAAAGGTTCAGCCTGAATTGAGACCCACAAAGACACTAAAGGCATGAAAAGGCTTCTAAAGCTCTAGGAGCATTAAGAAAGACAAAGAAGGGAAAAACCCTCTGCTTGGGGCTTGGAGGAACAGTGACAGAAAATTGGGAAAGCAGACAGAAATAGAAGTGGCAACTCTTGTGTACTTCTAGGAAGTGTGCTCCAGTGCATCACTGCCATTTATGGAACTAGGAATGTCATTTAGTCTCTCTCTGTCACTTTCCCTACCTGTAAAGCAGGTATAAGAATGATGACTTTGCCTAATTTGATAGGGTATCATGAGTTCAGCTGAAATGGCATATGTAAAAGTAACTCATGAGCCGGATAACATACTCGTACAGTTATTATGCAGTGCCTTGGTACCTAGAAAGAGAGAGATGAGGGTTCGAGGGAAACCAACCAATCACTGTAGTGAAAAAAGGTGTCACTGAGCATAGGAAGTCTTATTTGGGCCCCTTTCTTTCAATCATTATACCGTTTTGCACAGCCAGTTGAAATGTAAAATGTTTGTTAAGGTAACATTTTCATGGAGCAAATAAAACCCAGAATATTTAGATCTCCTTCATGGAAAAATGTAGAAACTTACTGTATTGTGTCTGGATAGTGAACATTTCTGGGATGAGTACAGACCGTTAACTGTACCATGTGTTCAGGTGTGGAGAGACACTTGATTTAGGATTTTATGAATGTGGTCAATTTGTATCTCAATATGAAGAACATCTTAAGGTTAACAGCTTCTAATGTTTCATGTTTCTTTCTGTTATCTTTGGACTTAGGTAAAGTTTAACTGTTAGGATGGATAAGAATTCTTATTTTAAATGCAGCAAGGAGGACTAGAAAATCATAATTTAAAAATACACCATATGCTTAGGTCTTGGTCTCTAAGTGCTGTGTTCCACTAAAAAGAATCAGGGCTCTTTGGAGAAATAGTTAACTCTTGGAATACGGCATGGAATGTACACCATGAGCTTGGAACATCTTATTGCGCCAGAAAGAAAGAAAGTGCTCAAAGCATGATGGAGATACATTTGACTGACATAGGGGCCAATCTTCAATGGCTCGCACTGGCCAAATCTGAGACATTTTGAGAATCAAAATATATAATGATTTTAACAGACTATAATTCAATAAGTAAAATAAAAAATGTGTGAGTTCGGGCTCATAAATTAATAATTAAGGGAGAAGGGAAAGCAATTTTTACAACAGAGTGCCAATTCATCGATGTAGAATGAATAATAGGTTTGGGAAAATCACCATTTGACATAGTAATAATTGATTCAAACAAGGATCATCAATGAATGCTTAAAGTAGTGAGTGAAAGTTTGATGAGGCAGAGAATATTTACAAGATCTGAAAACATTTCCCCACAAATTACTTATTAATCACAAAAGGTAAAAGTAATAACTTTACCTTAAAAAACCAGATGGGCACACTTTAACCAAGGCCTCGAAGTTAACGTACCCTGTATCCAACCCAACAGAAAGTCTGATATGCTCTACCTGCACATCATGCCCAGCCAAACCACCATTATCTCTCACCAAGAAATTGCAAATCACCTCCTCAAATGAGCCCCTGTTTCCCCTTGTCCACCCAGAGTCTACTGTCAGCACCACAGCCAGAAGATCCTATTAAAATATGAGTCAGATGAAGTCACTGAGCAAAACTTTCTCCTGTCCTCATCTCCCTCAGAAACAAAGCCAAAGCCCTTACAATGACTCCACACCCTCAGGGTTTTGCCCCTGGGTCTCCAACCTTCCAGACTGTCACCGTACTTAACACTACATTGGCCTGTTCGCTGTTCCTTAGATGCATCAAGCAGACCCTCATTCCAAGGTTTTAGCACATGCTGTTTTTTCTGCCTGCAACAGTCTTCCTCCAGTTATCTGTAGAGCCTGCTTCCTCTTCTTTTTCATATTTTTGCTCAGTTGTAACCTCTTCAATGAAGCTTTCCCCAGAAACTTTAAAATCACAACTTCCCTGCTCCTCCACCTCGGCAATCCCTAGTCTCCCCTGCTTTATTCCCTTTGTATCTGCTAATCCTTTCAAATGCACCATGCGATTGATTATTTATTCTTGTTAATTGTCTGTCTTCCACACTAGCATTTAAGCTTGGAGAAATATAACCCTGGATCCTAGATCACAGTGGATGCTTGCTGAAATGTTGAGTGAATATATAAACTGATTACATATCTACTACATATCACCAGAACTGTGCTAGGCATTGCACAGGATGGAAAAAAAAAAAAAAAAAAAGGAAAAAAATTAAATAACAAAAAAACATTTGCATGCTCCCCAGCTCTCCAGACCTGATGTTTCAGTGGAGAAGTAAAGCGGACACAGAGAAGCATTAGCATACCATCAAATGCTGAGTTCTTGGTACCTTCTGAGCAAATGAGCTAGGGTCCAGGAAGGGAGAGTGCCCAATGGTGAGCATTCTAGGTGAGATGAGGAGCTGCTTTGGGTAGGCCCGGGGGTAGGCAAAGGAGACAGTGCTGAGATTCTTCTTCCAAAGCCTGGGGGAGGAAGGCCGTGGGGACACCGGGGCCAGGTGGCTAGGCTGTGGAGGGATTTGCGGTGCTCAGGGCCCTTCACATTTTCATCCCACTCAGCCCATCTTGCCTGTTGTCCGCTGGGGCTTGCTGCGTTAGTTTGCACCCCCGGGGAGCAGACTTGCAACAAGGATTTGAGGCTTCTGCCCTGTTCTTGGGAGTAATTCCAGGAGGAAATGAGACAGGGAAGTAAGCTGATACAGGTACTCGGAGACAAATGAGCAGTACACCCCTGCAGACACCAGACTGTTCCTGCCAGGAGCCTGTGGGAAATGTTGTGGAACGAGCCTCCAAGGATTCTCCTTGGCTCCCATTCTTCATTTGCTGGGAGCTGCTGGGCTGCAGGGCGTCAACTCCCCTGGCGCTTCCAGCCTGCCCCAAGCAGAGCCCAAGGGACAGCGTCAGGACTGAGAGCTGCAGGTAGCCAGGATGAACCAGGGGCATGAATAGAAGCATCAAGCACTTGGAGGCTGGAGGCAGGTATAAAAGCATCAGCACACTTGCAATTTATGCATTTATAGAAAGGAGAAAGGTAAGTTGTGGAAACCAAAAGCATACATTTTTTTTTCTAATAGAGGGGAGTAAGAATTCCCTTTGCACCATCGCAATGCCTAGCCCAATTTAGACTTCCTACAAAACCCATTCTCTATTACCTTATAAAGACACAGAAAGAGCTGGCGTATCTAGTAAAGCAGATGGATGAGACTAAACCATCCTTCCTGCCAATGACTATAAATTATCATCAATATTAACATCTTTACAAAGCATTCTTCCCTATGGTGAGCATGGGACAAAGAAATAAAATCCAAGTCACACCCAATTCATTCACAAGGGCAGATGGCACTTGTAATTTAGTATTCAAATTCAATCCCATAATTTCCAGGTAAAAATGTAAAGCAAAACCCACATGTCTCCTGGCCGACAGTGCAAATGTGATCACAAGGCCTTGGACAGCTTTATGCCTGAAGGGAAATACCCTTGACCTTGACCGCTGGCTTCCTTTGGAAATCTTTTCAGTGAAAAGGAAAGGAGAAGGACTCACACAATGCTCTCTATGGTCGTGTCAGCCTAACAGTGTAGGCAAAAACTTCCAGAGGCGTAAGAGCAAGGATTTTATGGAAAAGAAGAATGCGTCTCCACCAGAAAGAATCAGGGTTCTGGAAGCTGCCGGCTGAGTGGGAAACACCCTTGAACTCTGGAGGTCTGTCAAAATCATTTCCATCAGAAGCAGCCCCACCTTCCACCTGCTGGTAACCGGAGAACACCGAGGCACTTCTTGTTCTGGTGGATTTTTCCTGACTCCTGGACCTGACAGGAATGCGACTTGGGGGGCAGCCAGCCAGGCCTGGGATGTGGGAGGTTGAGGCATTTCAACAGCTGCTCGGGGGCGGGCAGCAGCACATTGTAACTGTCTCGGGGCAATTACCATGCAGTTCAGTTTTCCCCACTCTAACCTTTCAAGAAAGGGGTGTAAAGGACACTTTATGGTCCTGTTTGAGAATTCAGTGGATGGGTCAATAATTAGGACCATTTAGTTATATAAGAGGAGGGAAAAGCAACATTTTTTGCCTTTCTCCCCAGGGACCTCCCTCCTGTCTGCCAAGTTCACATCCACCACCGCCCAGAAAGCAGCCCTCTACTTCTCCCCACCTCTCCAGACACAAAATGAGGTTTTTGAAGGGAATGGCACAGCGATGCCTGGCATTTCTCGTGGATGGGCCCTCTACACCTGTCCTCAGGCCATGGTTCAGGGCCTGAGGAGGCTCTTTTCCTCCAGGAAGCCATCTCCTCTGCCTCCTGGGCCTCATTAGTGCCCACTTTGGGACCTTTCCTGCCCTTCTTACGCTTTCACGTTCATACTTAGACAAGCATCGCCTCACTGGTCTTCAGGAAGCAAGGAGCTGATCTCACAGGTAAGGGCAGGGAGGCACAGAGAGGCTGGGAGCTGGTTAAGGGCAACCAGCTGGCAAGTGGAAGAAAGAGATCAAAGCTGGGCTTTTTGTCTCCAATTCCAGGGCTTCCCATTTTACCCCAGAGTCGTCTCCTGAGCCTCTCACAGAAAGAACAATTTTAAAATACAAACCTGCTATCCCATACTAATAGGAAAGGGCTGTGTAGTCCCCGTTCCTGGTTCCTGTATAGGTTGCCTTACCCAAGGACATATCTAATGCAGGGAGTATTTCCCAGGTGAGAAAAATGATGATGACAATAATAGCCACCATTCACTGAGCACCTACTCAGTCACAAAGCTAAGCAGTTTATAGGTACTCTTTACAAATTAACCCTTTAAAATAACCCTGTGATTTAAGTAATATAACCATCCCCATTTACAGATGAAACAGCTGAGGCTTATTTAAATACCATCCCCTAGGTCCAAAAGCCAGTAAGTGGTCAACTAGGAATGCAAACCCACCAAGGTGCTCCTAATTCTGGCCTTTGTCCTCAGGCATCCATATCACATGATGTAGCAGCAGCCACACTCCCTCAGACTGCAACCTAAAAACTGCCTAGCCACTGAACCAGAAGTCCTACCACTAAAAAGACAAATACCAGATAATTTCATTTATATGTGGAATCTAAAAAAAAAAAAAGAAAGAAAAAAGAAAAGAAAAAAGAAAACAGAAACAACTCATAGATACAGAGAACAAATTGATGGTCACCAGATGGGAGGAAAAGGGATAGGTGAAAAAGGTGATAGGGATTAAGTAGTACAAATTGCCAAGAATAAGAAGAGTCACGGGGATATAAAATGCAGTATAAGGAATATAGTCAATGATATTGTAACAACCGTATGTGGCGCCAGATGGGTACTAGAGTTATGATGATCACTTCGCAAGGGATACAAATGTTTCATCATTGTGCTATTTACCTGAAACTAGCATAATATTGTAACTATAATTAAAAAAATAAATTTAAAAAAATTAACGAATGAATTTTTTTAAATGTAAACATTGACACTGATGGAAATAGAAAAGATGTTAACTCTTAACAATCCGGTGTTCGGTGCTATTCTAATCGCTTTCATGTAGCGACTCCTTTAGCCTTCACACCAGTTCAATGAGCTATTATCATTTCTCCCCATTTTACAGATAGACAGCCTGAGGCATGGAGTCTGAGTAACTTGCCCCAGTGTACAAGCCCTAAGTGCAAGCTGGGGCCCAGAGTTCCTGACCTAACCACCTGCTCGCATGGCAGGTAACATGCCTCCTTTAACCCACTAGGTAGAAGGGTTAAGATAGACCTGGTCCAATAGATACCCTGCTCAGTGGATTGGATTGAGGTGTTTTGTTGTTGGTGGTGGTGGTTTTAATTTAATTTTTTTTTTCATTTTATTTATTTATTTTTGTAGGCAGAAGGTTTTCTCTGGCAGGGACTTGAAAGAGTACCTGCTTGATCCAGAAACCACTGAGAAGCATTTTGCTTTTGGAACTGGGCGAGAGGACAGTGTAGACATACGCTTTGCTAATAGGGATGCTGCCAGCCCACGGGGCTGGCAGTGAATCCTCATGGGGTGTCTGTTACCAGCACATCTTGTGCTGTGTGATGGGATGATTGGCAGCCTCCATCTTCGGTAATGACTTCCTACTGAGACAGGGTGTCACCTGATGCCACCAGAAAATGCCACCTGAACCTGCCAGTGTGGGGATTTTCAGAGAGGACCAAAGCACATCCTTCTCTAGCATCTCATTTTACACGTGACTGGATTTTAAAGGGTTGTGTTTACAATTGATATTTTCCTTAGTCACTGTTCAAACCTTTTCCTCTTTAGCTGTGAACTCCAGCAATAGGAAGGAGTCCTGTCTAATTGCGGTCCGAGGACCTGAACCAGAACAGCAACTCATGCCTTTCATGGAAGACTTGAGTATTTTCCCGCATATACCACAGATAGACACACACAGAATCCAGGAACCCCATTTTCTCAAAGCCAAACTTGCCTTCCTAGGATTCCTGTCTTCCTAGGACACCTGAGAGCCATTTCGTTTCCCCTGGAGAAGGGGAGAAACCTAAGTTGTTTAATGCCTTTAATGTGACCTGTGAAATACTTTTAAAGTATCGTATCATTTATTCCTCACAGAATCGTTTTATTTAATCTTCACAGAATCCTTTGCCCCAGGAGTTATCATGCCTATTGTATAGACTCAGAGTGGTTGAGCAACTTATCCAAGGTCATACAGCTAAAAAGTGAAACCAGGATTCAAACCCAGGTCTTTTTTTTAAAATCACATCCCTACCACCTTGTGTGCCTTCTCAAATCTCCAGCCCAGAAAATAATTTGTCACACACCCGCTACATATGCCTTACACAAGGTAGTAGTTTAGGTAAAGTTTGTTGAGGGAATGAGTAAATGAACAAACGATATCTGTTTTAGTTAATATTCACTTTGCCTTAAGCTTCACTGTGAATCCCCATATTCGGTCATTCACCCATTCTGAATTCTTAATACCTCTCCCAAATACTAATTGACGCCGTACAATTACTTTCATGTAGGGTTCCAACAGAATTAAGACTAATTTCTCTTTCCACCTCTTCACCCATCCTAACGTTGAATCTTTTCGGTTAACCTACTTTGCTCCTATTCTCCAATCCAATGCTGACTGGATTGCAGACCTGGTGAATCTCCAAATCTACAGGCCCAGAAATAGATTATGAAATAAGCAAGAGTGTGTGACCGTTATAATCACGATGCTATTAATACCCGATGAATGGAATTCTTAACACACACCACTGTTGATCAACCATCACGAAGCATCATTCATGCACTTGAGAGGTATAGAAACTTCAAGTATAACTTGCCCATCATTTAGGATCCCTGAACTTGTCATAAACTCATTTTCTGGAGCCCTAGCCAACTTCAGTATCTATCTCCTTCTATTACATTTGCTGTGTCTACTCTTTCATTTGGAGTGATTAATAAAGGTAGTGCAGTGTTTAGTCTGCTCAAAATTTCATAGTTTTTCACCCTAACATGTTCTCTAAGCTCAATATTTTCAAAACTCAAGTTTCTGCAGAAATTTGTCCTTCTCTTCAAAATATAAAGAAAAATTTCTTCTGCTTATGGTCCTGTTTAACTATGAATCAGGAACATTTCCTTGTGAGAAGATGGAGATGAGGGATAGTTAAACTGAAGCTGTGACTGCCTCATAAACTCTTGGATTGCTGAGGCTTAAAGAAAAGGTGAAAATAAAAGATAATTATACCTGACTCATTTTTTTTCTAGGAGTTTTTGTTTCCATATGTTAATTAACAAATGGTATGGCATTGGGTCAGTCCACTTATCGTACACTTATTATTGGTTAAATGCAATTGTCAAATGATGCTTTAGAATGGAGGTGTCCCCTCCCATAGTGGGAAATGCAGTGCTTCTTTACCTTGGTAAACTTCTCCTGGACAATGCAGCCATTTTTCACAGAAAGCAAAGAAAACATTCCCAACAACATCAATAATTAACTTCTATGCCTCACTCTTATCCCCTGAGAGAGGTACATTTAAGGGAAAATTGTTAAAAAACAACAAAGAAATCTAGGTAGTGGTGACATCACAGGACTCCAGGACTTCCCTGGAGAAGATGCCTCTTGAGGTTGAAAAGACTAACTCTCAAGATCAAGCTTATTAATATTTGATAAAAGCTAAAGCTGAGAAATGTGAAGCTAAGAAAAGCTTATTTTGCCCACCATGCTGCCAAAATAGCAACAACAAAGGTCCATAGTCGAGCCATAATAAATTTAAATGTGTGTTTAGTTTTCCTTAAATTTATCCATTCATTCTTTCATTCATTCAACAAATTTATTCTGCTATACACAAGGTACTTTTCTAGGAGATGGAAGTATAGCAAGGAACAACACAAAGTCCTTGTCCTGCTGGCATGTATATTTTAGTGGGTGAGAAATATGTGTTTATGTGTGTGTGTGTGTGTGTGTATACACACATACATACATGTATGTAATATATACTATATAGCATACAAAATAATTATTATATCTTACATTAATATATAATAGTATATATTATTATATCATATAAAATTTCATAATATTGTACACACATATAATCTCAGTGATAATTGCCATGAAAAAATATACAATAGGGTAAAGAGGATGGGGGCAAAAGCAGGAGGTGTTATTTTTTCATGTTGGATAGTGTCAGGAAAAGCCACTGATAAGGTGACATTTAAGCAAGGACCTGAAGGAAGGGAGGAGAGAGTCATGCTGACCTCTGAGGAAAGATGGTTCCAGGTAGAAACTACAGGGGCAGAATCTCTGAGGTAGGAACAGGTATAGTGTGAATGAGGAGCAGTGCTGAGGAGGCCCTGAAGCTGGAGCAGAGCAAGCAGAGTAGGGAACAAGAGTGTCAGCAGATGAGGGCAAGGAGGGAGAGGGGCCAGACCATACAGCACACTGTGGGCCATTGTAAGAATTCTGGCTTTTACCCTAAATGAGCTGAGAAGCATTGGAAGGTTATTAGCTGAGGAGTGGCATGACCCGATCTACTAAAAACAAAACAAAATAAAAAAGTTGTGACTGCTGAGTAGAAAATAGACCTAAGGGCAGAAAAAGCAGGAGCTAGGAGGCCATTTAGGAAGGTTTTACAATAATTCAGCTGAGAGATAATATGAAATGCTGCTGATAGGTCAAGTAGGATGAGGAATGCAAATTGACCATGGGTTTAGCTGTGGGGAAGCCCTGGTGATGTGATCAAGAGTAATTTCAGGGGGAGGTAAGAATGAAAGCCTGACTGGAGAGAGTTAAAGAGAAGATGGGAGGAGTGCAGACACTCTCAAGGGGCAAAGGAATGAGGAGGAAACAGAAGAGGAATACAGGGCCAGAAACGTATGCTGTTAAGATGGAGAACTAGGGAGATATTTCTATGCTAAGGAGAGTGATCTGGTAGAGATGGAAAAAATGATTTCATGGAAACAGAAGGAGGCAGAAGCTGGAGAGATGTCAGGCCCCCTCATAGATGGTTTACAGTTATGGGAGAGAAGGCAATGTAGGTGGGTGGGTGGGTAGATGAGGTGGTGGAAATTTGAAGAAGTCTTCTGACTATCTTCTTTCTCATTGGGATAGAAAGTAAGGTCGCATACACACAGAATCAGCAGAGGGTGAATATGGAGAAAGAGAATTTGGAGATTTTCAGAGAGAAGAGAAGTTGTGATCAGTCTTCTAAGAGAGCAAGAGGGTAAGGGGACAGCAGAATCTTAGCAGGGGTTTCCAAGCATACTAAGCTCCTACTGGATATTAGTGTCATAAATTTGAAGTGAGACCAATCAGACTGGTTACGTGTTTTTCTCCAACCATGTTCAGCTAACATTTTCAAGTACAAAATAAGTAGAATGTTGGATTCAGCTAGAGTTAGGGTTTTCCTCAGGGGAGCAGGACAAAAGAATAGAAGTCATGGGATTTGAGAGTTCATAATTGAAAGTTACAAGTGAGTAATTATAATGCTATATCACGGAATCTGAGCTATGTGAGGAAGAGAAGACAACCCCGCTTGGGCGAGGGACAGTAAAAAGGTTATAGGATCAATTGATGGTAGGTCTTACTGGAATCAAAAAATTGTTGGAGTTGGGTATTAGTGGGAGTAAACTGTAAAGACAGAAGAAGGGTTGCTTGGAGGCAAATTTGACCTCCTTTCTAATGGAAGGAATTGTATTAGTTTCCTATTACTACTGTAACAGGTTATCAAAATTTATTGGCTTAAAACAACACAATGTATTATTTTATAATTCTCAGAGATCAGCATTCCAAAATGAGTCTCGCTCGGCGAAAATCAAGGTGTTGGCAGTGCTGTGTTCCTCTCTTGAGGCTCAGAAGAGGAATCCATTTCCTGGCCTTTTCCAGCCCACAGAGGTCACCCACATTTGCTGGCTCATCTTCCTCCACTTTCAAAGCCAACAATAGTGAATTGAGTTCTTCTCACACAGCATCGTTTTGACTTCCTCTGCTGCATCCTCTTCCACATTTAAGGAATGCAACACATTCACAGACTCTAGAGATAGTGAAGACATCTTTGCTGGGTGCAGGGGTTGGGAGGTGTCATTATAAAATCTACACAGAAGGAATGTAGTTTAATAATATTGCAATCAGCAAGAATTAAATAGGAGTAGCACTGGGGAAATAATAAATAATCAGGAAATAAAAATCATGAAGAAATGGAAAGTTATGACCAGGGTATAAAGCAATTATCATTGACAATCTTTTTGGTGAGAGTAGTATCAGGAATAGATGTAGCTGAAGTTAGAATCAAGGGAGATGACATTTTCTGAGCTCTGCTTCTCTAGAATATTCTTTAAAGGTAATCAAATGACAGAGAATTCTGGAAATGTAGAACTGCCTTATTGCATGCCTCAAGGAGAGCTATCAAAACCATAAGTATTATTTTAAACTGTTCAGACCTTTTAAATATCTGCTATATTCATATATGCTCAACTGCGAGGTGGAAACAGGTAAGTCATATTGTTCCTCTTTCCTAGTTTGGAAAATAAGGAATTAATTTATAGCAAATAAGTAGAAACATTAGATCTATCCTGTATCCATGCAATTACTTAACTGGGTTATTGAAGATATTGTAGAAAATACAATAGGGTACTTCATATAATTTCTTTCCTTCAAGAGACTAAACTGTTGAGTCAAAAATCTCTTTGAGAATCAGATGAAAGACAAAGATTTTTGTCTCTAAAAAGGTGCATAGACACATACACAGAAAATTTTACTTAAAATTTCATGACACCTCCAATTTCCCTAAAGTCCTAAGGGATCCAAGTATTCCAGGATAACAATGTCTTATCTGATGCTAAGAGAAAACTGTACACAGTAGAAATAGACTAACCATGTAAATCACAAGGAAAGGTACAATTAGGTGTCAACTGAGTGACATAGAAAATTGTAGTTATAAGTTATAAACAGTAATACATCAGTGAACTTGGAAATAATTGTGGAAAGACTGCATAGAATCTTGAAGAATTGAGATGATTGCATGGAAAGGAGGAAAAATAGGATTGCAAGTAGGAAGAAGGAGAGAAGAGGAATTAGAAATAGCTTGGAGTATTTGGGAGACAGTGAATAGATCAGTCTAACCATCTATGAAATGTGGGCAGAATTACTTCTAAGGTATATATGTAAAAAAATAATTAAAACTCTTAGAGAAAGGAGACCTCCCAAAATCATTATTAATATGGTAGAAGGATTTGTGTCAGGATGAACAGTACATAATTATTATTGTAATTTATTCAGTAGAGGTTTCTAAATGTGTGCTAAATAGCTTTAAAAAAATCTCTCTACCTTTAACAGAAAATATTGAAGCAGAAAAAAGTAAGTTTCTCAAATTCTGGGTGAGAAGGTTCTTATGTTATCATATCAAAGCTACTTGAATATTGTATTATTCCTGTGATTTTAATGTATCTTTTAAATGTTCTTAATTTCTGAAAAATTGATTCATGAAGACAAAACAAGGGCCCTTCTTTATAATTGGAGTAAATAATACTTCTATTACTTCAAGAGTCAGTACAAACTAATCTTCTATCCCTTCCCTCCTCTCCACAATTTCTCATTTTCTATAAAATATGAGTTGCCATGTGGAAAAGAGTGAATATAAATGTTAACACATTGAGGCTACTTTGATAGAATTGAGAGAGCCAAATGTTCTGAAACTCTAAGAGGGAAATTTATAACAATACAGGCCTACCTCAATAAACAAGAAAGATCTCAAATAAAACATTCTAACCTTATACCTAAAAGAACTAGAAAAAGAAGAACAAACAAACCCCAAAGTTAGTAGAAAACAAACAAAATAATAATAAAGACCGGAGTGGAAAATTAATAAAAAATAGACTAAAAAAGCAATAGAAAATATCAATGAAACTAAGAACTGTTTCTTTGAAAAGATAAACAAAATTGATAAGCTCTCAGCCAGACTCATCAAGAAACAGAGATGGCCTAAAAAATACAATCAGAAATGAAAGGAGAAATTACAACCAATACCACAGAAATACAAAGGGTCATAGATGAACACTATGAACAATTACACACCAACAAATTAGAAAACTTAGAAGAAATGGATAAATTCCTAGAAACATAAAACCTTCTAAGACTGAATCAGGAAGAAAAAAAATTTGAACAGACCAAATACTAGTAATGAAATTGAATTGGTAATACAAAAATTCCCAAGAAACAAAAGTCTGGAACCAGATGTCTTCACAGGTGAATTCTAACAAACATTGAAAGAAGAATTAATACCCGTTCTTCTCAAACTATTTTAAAAAACTCAAGAGGAAGGAATATTTCTAAACTCATTGTATGAGGCCAGCATTACCTTGATACCAAAACCAGAAAAAAGACACTTCGAAAAAGAAAATTACAGACCAATATCCTTAACGAAAATAGATGCAAAAATTCTCAACAAAATATTAGCAAACTGAATTTAACAATACATTAAAAGGATCACATACCATAACTAAGAGAGATTTATTCCAGGGATGCAAGAATGGTTCAGGATTCACAAATCCATCAGTGTAATACACCACATTAAACCAAAAAAAGTATAAAAATCATATGATAATCTTAGTATATGTAGAAAAAGAATTTGACAAAATACAATATCCATCTATGATTAAAAAAAAAAAAAAAACACCTCTCAATAAAGTGGGACTAGCAGAAACATAGCTCCACATAATAAAGGCCAGATATGACAAATCCACAGTTAACATCATATTCAATGGTAAAAAGCTAAAAGCTTTTCCCTTAAGAACAAGAAAGAGACAAGGATGCCCACTGTCACCGCTTTATTCAACATAGTGTTGGAAGTCCTTCCACAGCAATAAGACAAGAAAAAGAAATAAATAGCATCTAAATTCTAAAGAAGTAAAACTATCACTATTTTCAGATGACATAACACTATACATAGAAGACCCTAAAGACACAACCAAAAAAATTATTAGACCTAATGAATTAATTCAGTAAATTTTCAGAATATAAAATTAATGTATGGAAATTAGTGGCATTTCTATACACTAATAACAAACTATCAGAAAGAGAAATTAAGAAAACAACTCCATTTTTGATTGCATCAAAAAGTAAAATACCTAGAAATGAATTTAGCCAAAGAGGCAAAAGACCTGTACTCAAAAAAGTATAAGACATTGATGAAAGAAATTAAGACAACACAAAATAAATGGAAAGATATACCATTCTCATGGATTAGAAGAAATAACATCATTAAAATGTCCATGTTGCTTAAAGCAATTTACAGATTTAATGCAATCTCTATCAAAATACTAATAGCATTTTTCACAAAACTAGAACAAATAATCCTAAAATTTATATGGAACCAAAAACAAACAAACAAACAACGACAACAACAACAACAACAACAAACTCAGATAGTTAAGAAAGAACAAAGTTAGTTATCATGCTCCCTGATTTCAAAGCCATAGTAATCAAAATAATATGATACTTGCACAAAGACAGACACATAGATCAATGTAACAGAATGGAAAGCCCCCAAATTAATACATGCTTATATGGTCATTCTACAGCAAAGGAGGCAGGAATATATAACGGGAGGAAAGACAGTCTTTTCAATAAATGGTGTTGAGAAAACTGGACAGATACCTACAAAAAAAAAAATGAAACTGGATCACTTTTTTCACCATATACAAAAATAAACTCAAAAAGGATTAAAGATTTAAATGTAAGACCTGAAACCGTAAAACTCCTGAGAAAACATAGTCAGTAAAGTCTTTGACATCAGCCTAAGTAATATTTTTTGGATATGTTGTCTCAGAGAAGCACAATAAAACATAAATAAACAAATGGGACTACGTCAAACTAAAAATTTAGCCTTTGCACAGAGAAGAAAATCATCAATAAAATAAAAAAATCTACTGAATGGGAGAAGATATTTGCAAGTAATATATTTGATAAAATGTTAATATTAAAAATATATTAATAACTCCAATTCAACATTTAAAAATGTGGTTGAAAAATGGGCAGAGCAACTAAATAGTTATTTCTCCAAAGAAGACATACAGATGGTTAAGAGAAATATTAAAAGATGGTCAATGTCATTAATCATTAGGGAACTGCAAATCAAAAACAGTGATGTCACCTCACTCTTGTCAGAATGTCTATCATCAAAAAAGCAACAAGGAACAAGTGTTGGCAAGGATGTTGAAAAAGGGGAAAGCTTGTGCTCTGTCAGTGAAATTGCAAACTGGTACAGACACTATGAAAAGAGTGTGGAGGTTTCCCCCCAAATTAAAAACATACTACCATATGACCTAGCAATTTCACTTCTCACAATTTAACCAAAAAAAAAAAAAAAAAAAATGAAAGCACTAATTCTAAAAGGTATATTCATCCATATGTTTATTGCAGCATCATTTACAATAGCCAAGATATGGAGACAACCTAGTTGTCCAATGATGGATAAATGGATAAAGAAAAAGTGGTAATATATACAATGGACTATTACTCAGCCATAAAAAGGAATTAAATTTTGCCATTTGTGACAACATGGATGAACCTAGAGGGTATTATGGTAAGTGAAATAAGTCAGACATAGAAAGACAAATACCATATGATTTCATTTATATGTGGAATCTAAAAAACAAAACAGAACAAAATAAGTGAACAAACAAAACAAAGCAGAAACAGATTCGTTGATACAGAGAACAAATTGATGGTTGCCAGAGGAGAGGCAATGGGGAGAATTGATGAAAAAGGTGAAGAGAAATAAAAGGTACAAACTTCCAGTTATAAAATAAATAAGTCAAGGGATATAATGTATAAAATAGTAATATCATAATTACTCTGTATGGTGACAGATGGTTACTACATTTATTGTGGCAATCACATTGTAAGGTATATAAATGTTGAATCACTATGTTGTACACCTGAAACTAATATAATATTATCGTATGTCAACTATACTTTAATAAAAATGTTTGAAGAACACTTAATATCAAATGGAAAACAGATGATTAGCCCATAGCCCTGAGTTGCCACATTGGAATCTAAATCTGAGACATTACAGGAAAAATTCTGTGTACGACTCATCAAAGGGCCGAATTACACAAAAATGAGATCCAGGTTAGGAATGTGGAGACTGGAGAAATCTCCTAAAGCAGATTTTTCTGAACTAAATTCTCCTTGGGAATAAAGCCATAGAGAGTAACTATGACTATCCCCAAATCATAGAACATTAGGACTGGAAGGGATAGAAGTGTCCTGAAGTCTGACTTCCTAGTTGACACATGGATTTTCTCTCCAACATGCCAGCCTCTTCTCTGACTAAACTTATCTGGAGATGGGGAAAGTCAGTGATGTGCTGGTAAATGCTTGACAACTGGACCTTCAGCAGTCAGGGGTGGGGTGGGAGACTCTGACTTGTAGCATTTGTTAATTTCCATGGCGTAAATACTCTCATTTATTCAAGCTACCAACATGACATCACCATTGTGTAGTATTTCTACCATATAGATACTGTGGAAGTAAATATCCTCAGGAGCATAAGTAATAGTAAAACACAGTAAAATAATTAAGAAGTGATGAATTTTGAATATTTTTATCTTTTTAAAAATATAAGTTGCTTACTTATAATGTTATAGGATTTAGCTTACAGTAATGGCTATACATAATAAGTTGTCTCTTGTGAGTCAGTACAGGCTAGCTTTAGCATGCCATGATAGCACCAGCTCTAGGAAAGGACCTAGGACTACCCTTCCTGGGACGGACTCTCAGCAGGTCCTGGGCCATGGCAGCCCGCAGTCTCATCACCCAAGCACTCAGGACTCTTAAGCCAGGCCTGTCTTCTCTTCTCTGCTTCACTCTCATTTCTCTACAGTTTCTTCCAACAACAAAAACATGTTTGATAACCCCAGTGTTGGGGGATTTACACTGTTGATAGAAGTGTAAATCCATAAAACCTATTTGAAGAGAGACATGGCAATATTTAAAATTAGAAAAAATAAATTAAAATGTACATATCTCTTGGTCTAACAATTTTGTTATGAATTTACTTAAATTTAAAAAATGAGCTAAAATATATTTACAAAAGTGTTTGTCACAGCATAGTTTAAGCTGTATAATATTAGAAAAATTCTCTGACAAAGGACTGGTTAGAGCCTGAGGTGTGGCCATACAATGCATGGCCACTAAACCGTTAAAGATCTGGGTGTGTAAATATAAACAATTTCCAAAATATTTCATTATGTGGAAAAAAGTGCCAAGTGTGGAGTTTAGAATTATTCCATTTACATAAATTTAAAAGAATATGCGTATACATGTTTGTATAATCATATCTTTTTCTGTTTACAGGCATTACCTTTGGGTAGAGAGATGAAAAAATAGGAAATGAAAATTGTTCACTTTTCATTTTCTATTGTTTTGTTCTTAAAAAAATACCAAGTTCATGCATTACTTTTATTTAAAGAATAAATGAAAGTGTCTTAGTTTTGGCTCTCCAGAAGCAATGATTTGAATGTGAGGACTTATTTGGGAGGCGAACCTAAGAAACACGAGCTAGGATCGAGGAAGGGAAACCGGGAAGGGAAGGATGTCAATCAAGAGTGTGTTGTTAATCAAGTTACCACCGTGGGAAGCTGGGAAGTCTCTGATTTAGTGTTAACTGTAAAGCTTGGACCTCAGAGTTAACCCACCAAAGGCAAAAGGGCTGAGCTGTGCATCCATGAACTCCTGTGGGTCACTGATGGAAGTCTGCTCTGGGGCACTCATTCCATGGGTCATGCGCAGACGGAGCAAGCTCCGGTGGCTGTGGGGAGTGTCAGGCACAGCGGTGGGTTAGCCCGCTCGGCCATGGTAGATGGAGGGCAGGTGGGTGGGGCATTAGGTGAATCTGCTGCGGAGACCATAGTCGCCTTACCAGATAATAAATAAATTAATTAAATGTGTATATTTGCTAACCTCGCAAGTTTATTTCTAGGAATTTCTCTCCTGATACAGTAACATACCTGGGCCTTGATCAACAATTCAGGAAGACAGATTTTATTGCAGAATTATTTATAATACAGTAGAACCAAAAGAACCACGTAAATGGCAATCAGTAGGGAACTGATTAAACACATGAAGCCAAGAAAAAGAATGAGGTAGATCTTATTACCTTTCATGAAAAATCTCAGACATACATCACATTGTGTGACAATATATATAATAGAATCTCATTTTTGTAATAAAAAAAAAACAAGCAGGTAAAACACGCACACAAACTCCCAGTCCAATATGTGTACATTGACGTATATGGAGAAAAAGGTCAAGTAAGATAAACAACAAGGAGCGAATGCAATAAAGTATGCATTATTACATGTTTTAAGGTATTATTATGTGCTATAATTTACTAGAAGAACCCACATCATATTAAAAGCAGACTATAAATAATACCTACTCTAGATTATTGCAGAGACTGAGATAATACATGTGAAATATCTAGCATAGGGCCACACGTACCATCTTCAATAAATAATTGAATGATTGCTGTTAAAGGAGATGGCTTTCCACAGCATGAAAAAACCTTGGGGTATAAATTAAGTCCTTCTCCTTCCACATCACTTTGATCACCCATTTATTTGATGACCATCACTGAGGGACTCTACCAGCCAGGCATGGGAGTTGCAACAAAAGAGAGGACCAATTCCTGCCTCATGGACTCAGACTCTGTAGGGGCAGACAGCGATCAAATAAACATGCAATATGGCAAGTGGCGTCAAGTGCTCTGGAGTAAAATAAAGCAGGGTAAGAGGGATAGGAGTACGGGGGGCAAGTTGCCACTGTTTACAGGTGGCTTCTCATAAAGTGACATTAGAGCAGAGACTTGAAGAAGTTAGGAGAGAAAACTGAAAAAACTTTCTAAGAAGAAGCAAGAGCAAAAGCAAACCCCTGAAGCAGGAGTGTGTTTGGCTGAACTGAGGATGAGCCAAGAGGCCAGTGTGGCTGGAGCAGATGGGCAGGAGGGAGGGGAGGGGTGGGAGGTGAGGTCCGACAGGCAGCAGGTGCTAGAGCGCAGGGGCCTGGGTGGGCTACGGCAAGGCAGGGGCGTTTTACTGAGTGAGATGTAAAATGATAGGGGGGTTATGCTGGGTTTGATGTTTTAACATTGCTGCCATTGCAGTGTAGAAAATGGATGGGGAGAAGGGAATGTGGGCAGGAGAGAAGGATGAGGTTCCTCTTTACAATAGCAGGAGACGGAAGACCAAGGGCATGGCAGTGTGTGTGGGGAAGGAGGGAGGGGATGATGTGAAAGCAAGTTAAATGGTGAAACCAGGAGAACCCAGTAATTAGATGTAAAGTATGAAAAAGAAGAAAAAAAAGAGTCAAGATGAGGCTGAGATGAAATTGACCATTGGTCTAATGCATACCTTCCTAACTAATGTTAAGTAGCACGTGGTGCGTTGTAAATAGTTTATGAGTGTTCCCTTAGGCCTCAAGGTGTCCACGTTGGGCCTAGAGCTGCTGGAGCTCCTGGCCAGTTGCCTCCAACTGTGAATAGCACATTGACCCTAGAGCAGTGGTCTCCAACCTTTTTTGGAACCAGTAACCAGTGCTCCTATAAAAATCTAATGCCTGACAATCTGAGGCGGTGATGCTAGCTCTGGGGAGAGGCTGCAAATACAGATGAAGCTTCGCTCCCTGGCCAACCCCCTGCTGTGTGACCCAGTTCCTAATAGGCAGTGGACTGGTACCAGTCTGTGGCCTGGGGTTTGGGGACTCCTGCCCTCAAGTAGTACACAAATGTTGTCATTTTCCGTACATGCTATGCCCTAGGGGGGGAAAGGGATGAACTATGCTAATTATACAAGATGCTAAATTGGAATTATTTTAGTCTCAGTTTCAACTGAGGACCCAAAGCAATAGATGAAACATTTCAAAGTGAGCTGCAAGATTTGCAAAAGTGCTTATGAAAACCTGGTTTATACTTTCAGCCAACCACCCACTTCCAGATTATAAAAGATGACAGAGAGGCCAAGAAAAGAGCTAAAGTTTATAGCAGAGAATCTTTTGAGAGAAAGCCAAGCTGGGCTCTCACTTGGAAGAATGAGATGACTTGACCTACTTGAAACCAACATATAGGGACTTTGAGAAAGGGTTGGGACGGTTGACTGCATCCATGAAGCTTGAGGGCACTGGGCTGCAGTCTGGCTGAGGAGTCTAGAGGGGAGAGCCTGGCAGCCAGCTGCTCCGATGGCAGAGCAAGGAGAGGCAGCTGCCTGAGATCAGCTTGCACTCAGAGTGCAGGCAGGGCAGAGGAGATGCAAGCAAAACATCAAGGGGCTGCAGTGGGGACGTCCCTCAGATTGAGGCCAAACTGGGAATGGGAGGTGGAGGGTCTCGGAGAACCTGTGAAGGTACTGCACTAGAGAGAAGCTGCTGAACACTAGCCAGGCCCAGCAAGTGCAAACCCACTGCTATGTGTAGTCCATAAGACCCTCCTGGCTCCCTGACTCCCTCTGCACTCCCACCTTGCTCCTGCAGACATTAGCCTGAGGTCAGTGCAAGTGGGGGAGGGGTCAGGTGAATTTCTACTGTGAGATGAAGTATGAGGCTTTTGATTATTACACTTGATGAGCCATATTAATTACTGACATGAGATGGTGCTTTGAGATTTAAATGACTGGGGCACTTTTCACATCTAAATGTGAGCAGAAAAGTCAGGGGTCTGAGTTTTCCCCTAGGACTGACAAAAGACAGCCCCACCAGATGCGCTAAGGGGCGCCTGAAGATAAGCATAAACCTACCTTCTCATTACGCCCTGCGGCTCCTGGTTTGTCCATCCTGACAAGTGCATTTCCGTTTCCATTCTCCCCGCATCCCACCCTCCACCACTCAGGCTTCTTAAGGGCTAGAGCCATCACTGATACCTATTGGTGTCCTCAGGTTTGGTGCTTGGAGGACAATGAAGTTTTGTGGATTGATCCAAACGCGATCATGTCATGCTTCCCTTTTGTTTCTTTCATCCTAGATATAAGGAGATATTGACTACGCTCAGTGCCCAACTTAGCCCTGGGGGCCTCCAGGTGATTCCTGTGGCAGCTGACAACCAGCAGCAACCTTCAGTGGCAAGCACACCTTATCCCAGTATGCCTTACAAAACCATTCTGACTTTCCTGTTCTAAATACAATAGTTTTAAGCACCTCTCTTTCAAAGTTTACTACGCTATACCACTGCTAGCTTCCTGTCACCACATGAGACAGTAGTTCTCTTACTTATGAGCTAAATTTTACACCCCTTCTTCTCCATCTTT
>CM053513.1:16315909-16369113 GCA_028627145.1 Eidolon dupreanum | reverse complement strand
TCTTATTAACTACAGACTTTATTTGAATTTCTCCAGTTCTTCCATCCTTTTTCTGTTCCAGGACCCCATCCAGGATACCATGTTACCAAAATAGTCAATAGTCAATGCCACATAATGATTTTGTGAAGATTTGCTTAGTTACAACTAAATAATATTATTTGGCATTTCAGTTTACCAAGAATGAGTTAACTGCAAAATGTCACATGATGCTAAAAGCAGGGTGTCTTTGTCACTGCTCTTTGTGTTGTAGAATTAGGGCTTTCTCTTCTACTGTACTTGATGTGTGGCAGTCTGGCTTGTGGAGAGGGTAAGGGGCAAAATTTCATTTATTAAATATTAGGGAATATTTATTTCTTCCATGTTTTTTTAAAGGTAAAAATACGTATGCCTTGATTCTCAACTTCCTTTCCATAGCAAATGTCTTTGTTATAAAAGAGGACTACTGGATATCTTTTGTGTCCCATTTTGCATGCCATTTTGTAGAACAGTGCTCTATGTTATTTATATTCATGCTCTTTGGTTGTCCAGAGAATCTGCCCTAAACTCCTACTAATATTAATAAGGTCTAAACTAGGAAAACTGGATAATTTTAATGTCTTGTTCTCTATTGGCCAATTCATGTACTCCTGAATTATTGATAGGTTACAATTATTGAATAACCCAGTAAGGTAGTGAATATACACAAATAAATATCTCTAGGAAGCCCTGCTTAAACCATCCCTAAAAAAACTGCTAAGTCTTTATGTACTTTTGGAAGGGTGGTGTAGGAAAAACCTGGAGGCAGAGGAGCATATAGCTTTTGGCACCTCCAGTCATACCGCAAAGGCTGTCTACCCCTTATCATTGGGCTGGCCCTGTGTTTTAACTATTGAGAGTGGACATTAAATACTTGATCACTGTGTCAGTCATTTATCGAAAGAACAAATATCGTCGTTTATACTGTCATGGGATGCCCAGTGCCCCTTCAGGAAGAGAGGATTTATCCCGCAACTGCTGGGAACAGGGTGGAAGAAGGCCTTCAGCTATCAACCTTCTTTGGGGTTTGCCTCGGCTGAAAAAAAAGTCCCCAGCCAAGATCTGAGTCCTTCAGAGTCAGCCAGCATCCAGTGCTTGATCAGTTGGGGAAGTGAAGACCTGAGCCCTCTTCTCATCTTGGGACAACTCTGAGGGGCTATTCCAGCTTCAGAGCTTTCAGAGGGGTTGACTGAGGCCTCACTGGGAATCCATCACGGATCAACTTCTTCTGCCCATTCCTGCTCCCTTCCGCTCCTCTCTACCAGAGTCCCGCCTAATAAAAGTCCTGAACACTAGTTTAAGGCTCAGAATCTGCTTCCCAGTAAACCAACCTGCTGCAAATGCAAGTGGCCAAAAGTTAAACAATGGAAAACAGTGTGCAAAGGAAAATAAGCATACCAATGTCTGCGGATGCTTCCAGAGGTGGCTTTGTAGATATATAAAATGTATATAAAGATAGGTATGTACATTTCTGTATGTTTTGGCCATTTTCTTATAAACCTTGTAGCACCTTATATCTTTTTATTTATATCATAAAATTTTTAAATTTATTTTTACATGTTGATATATAAGGTTTTTAAATTACTGCCTGGTATTATATTGTATAGATATACCATAAGAATAGCTACCATCTGGGTGCCAGCTATTTGCTGTGCACTTTTCCAACCTCTATATATTTTTTTCAACATATATTTATTGAGTTGCTATTATGTGCCAGGTACTATTCTAGGTGCTAAGGATACTAGCTACTATAATCTCATGCTTCACTTTACCTTTAAGAATTAGCTACTATTTTCATCCCTATTTTACAGATGAGAAAACTAAGGTTTAAGTAACTTGCCCAAGGTCACATGACTAGTAACTGGTAGCTGGCCTCCAGTGCTTCTGTTCTGACCCCTTCACTAGCATGCCTCCCATGCCTCAACTTCTTTTTCAGTTCCATCTTGCTGAGCAGTCAGGGTGTTTGCTATTGGTGGTTGTTATAAAGAATGCTGCAGTAAACAACCTTTTTCATGTATCTTTGGATGCTATCTCCCCTCTTTTAAAAAGACAGGTGAGCTTATTAGTTCACAGGATACCTAGTAGCAGTCCCAGGTCATTACCCAAATCATGTTAAAAGGTGTCTTTCTTCAAAATGAGGGTTTTAAGAAATCAAAAGATACTGCATTCCATTCTTAATATGAAAATCTTAGGTTAAGCTTTTAAAATACTTCCATGCAGGCCCTGTGTGCTGGACGCATATTTGCAGATAGGGTAATACCTGGATTACCATCGCCAGCGTCTCTGGTGGGAAGTGGAATGTTTTTATTGAAATTTCTTTTGTTTGTATTTCAGAAAAAAAATGAAAGCAGATCTACAATCTGGGTCTGGTTTTAATCAGAACATAATCTTTATGAGACAATGAAAGGCTGAGAATTTTTTAATCTGATATTTTTAAAGAAAAATATATGTTTGAAAATGATACAAACAAATCACCCTTATAAGAATGATGGCAAAAAGAAATCTCTTGCATAAAGAAGAAGCAGGAAATTCCAGAGAAGTTTCAGAGGGAGGAGGGCGAAGACCAAAGTCTATACTGCTACTTATTAGGTTATTTCTTAGTATAGTGTAATATCTGGTTTTATTGAACAACCAAAATTCAGTTTAGAGGAAATTGCAGAGTTTAGAGTCCCTGAAGTGAGAACATAGTGATTTACTGAACATATTACAAACCCACTATGTATCCTATGACCCACTGGCCCTTTAAATAAATATTTTGCCCTCTTCAGAGAATCTTCCAGTTCTGGTCATTGATCTATCTTATATGAAATAATTTAATGCCTAAGCAATTTGTAATGTCTCTGTAGATACTCTTGAAATTTTCATATTTTCATTTAATAGTACATTCTACTGATTTGGGGGTAAAAGTAATTTGGCATGACTTCAGGTTTAGTTATTGAGATTTAAAGGCATTTTCATATAATGCTCTGCTATAGTGGGAATAGTAAAACTTCAATCTTCCAATAAAGCTGCAAAACTATTAATGGATTTCTAGGTAATGTTGTTTCGTGTTCATACTCAGTGGAATATATTTTTCATTAAATATGAAAGTGGTCCAAGTATGTTTTATACTAGGTGTGTTAACTTTACTGTTTCCTGGAGTGTCTATAATTTCAAAATTAATCTAGTCTTCTTTTATATATTTTTTCATGAATTTTGGCTTTCCTTTTAACAGACATAATGACTCAACTATGGAGGCTAGAAACTGGCAAGAAAAAGCCAATAAAAGCATAAAGAAAGTCAAAAGTTTTAGAGAAATGAGATTTACCAAGTGATATACAGTGCAATTCCCTCTCTACCAAAGCTTTCCATCTGAGATTTATTCTAAAATGGCTTATTCGGTGTTTATTTGTGCCAGTTTCATAGCATGAGTCAAATCATGAAGGTTAAATGAGTAAATGAAGCATCATTTTTAAATTCATCCTTGGATTATAAGAGTGTTCCTTTTCTTTTCCCATTGTTTTGTCTCTTTCCAAAGCAATAAATTTAAATTTTTATGTGACTGAAATAGTCACATGTCAGAATTCCCTAGGACTTAAAACTTCAACTGCTTTGGCTCACACATTTCGATTTCCTAAATCCATTGCAAAAAGAAAAGAACACTAAATAAATTAAATATCTAATATTTTCCTATAATTTTTCTCCATTTGTTACTCAATGCTTTAAATTATATATATTTACTAGAATGAATACAATTGCTTTTTCTCCTATTGCTTAAATTCCTTTGTCTACAGAAAGTGGTAAGAGTTTATCCATTATTTAAGTTACTATTTCTACAACTGAATTAATACGTACACCTTCTTGAGCAAATAGGCTGATTGATGAGTGAAGGTCCACACAGATTTCCTGCTTGAAGTCCCACTTTATAATCTCTGTATAGATGCTTAATAGTGAAAACACACTGGCAGAAATACTGATTTTTAATGTTACGGTGATAGTATAAAAATACTGTAAGAAGAAGAAAAACTCAAATATTTTTAGCAGAAAATGTTCTCCTGCTTTAAAAGATTCCTCTCTTACTCTCCTAATTCTCTAGACTCCAGAGCAGAAAGTCAGAGCTATCACATCTTTCATGGCTGAGTCTTAAATCAGGCTGATGTATAAAGATTGCACTGGATTATTCAATATAAAAACTTAGGGTTTGAGCTTTCCTTTATTATCAGTGCAACCTTACTCTGCCACTGCTTTGGGTTCCCCCAAGTTCAGTTTCCTGGCTCTGCCTCTCAAGTTTTTCACAAGCCCCAGTGGCTGCTTCTGTGAAGAGAGGAGGTGGAGTAGAAGAGAATTTCAGGGCAGCCCTATACAAAAAGTAAATGTAAGAACTTGAAGTTCGTGGGGGAAATGCTGTCTGTCACTTGCCCCATAGGTCTCCACTGTCGAACCTACACATGTGTATTTGTTTAATATATAAGTTGACATATTTTAAGAGAAGGCTTATTTCACTTTAAAGTTTGCCTTGTACATTGCAGCTTATGGAAGATAACTTTCCTCAAATGATAGAATGCAATCACACGCATTTCAATTATTTGCAACATTTATTTTATTTATTTTTATTTAACATTTATTTATCTTAACATTTTCAATACACAGTAGGATAAGAGACTGAGAGAGAACAAAAGAATTCATCATAACAATTGTCTTGCTTAAAGAAATTTATATAAGAAATTGACTTGTGATTGTGGAGACAGGCAAGTCCAAAATTTATAGAGTAGGCTGATAGGCTGGAAATTCAGGAAAGAGTTGAATTTGCAGTCGAGTTCAAAATCCACAGGGCAGACTGACAGGATAGAAACTCAGGCAGGATTTCTTTATTAGAGTTTTGAGGCTGAATTCTTCCTTCTCCCAGGAACCTCAGTTTTTGCTTCAACTGATTAGAGAGACTCACCCACATTTTCAAGGGTAATCACCCTTTAAAGTCAATTGAATGTAAATGTTAGTCATATTAACAGAATATCATCACAGAAGCATCTAGACTAATGCTTGACCAAACAATTGAGCACCATAACCTAGCCAGACTGACACATAAAATTAACCATCAGAGAACTATTATTTCTCCCAATCATAAATGAGGAACATGAGACTCAGGGTAAGTAACTTGCTCAAGGTCAAATCATGAGAATTAAGTCATAGCAAACTTTAGTCTATGTAACCTCAATGTCTAAAGCAGCCATTGCAAAGGAAAAGATTAATGAACTTAAAGACATAGCAATGGAAACTAAACAAAATGTAACACAGAGAGGAGAAAGACTGAAAACAATTAACAGTATCTGAGTGCTGTGGGACAACTTTAAGGAGCCTAATATATGTGTAATTAGAGTTCCTAACCTCAACAAACTAGGAATTGAAAGGAATTCCCTCAACCTGATAAAGGTTATCAGTGAAGAATGTATAGCTAACCTTGTACTTATGGTGAAGGACTCGAAGATTAGGAACAAGATATGAATGTTCACTCACCACTTCTATTCAGTATCATACTAGAGGTTCTAACCAAATCAAAAAGGCAAGAAAAAGAAATGAAAGGCATCCACGATGGAAAAGAAGTAAAACTGTTTCTGTGCATTGATGACATTATTATGGTCTGAAAAATCTTATGGAATCTACGAAAAAGCTACAATACCTAGTAAGTGGCTATAGGAAGATTGCAGGATACAAGATCAATATACAAAAATCAGTTATTCCTATATACTACAAATGAACAATTAACTACTGAAATTTTTAAAAATTCCATTTGAAATGGCATAAAAATGTAAAATACGTAGGGATAAATTTGGAGAAACATGTATAAAATCTACATATTTAAAACTACAAAATGTTGCTGAGAGAAATGAAAATGAAAGACCTCAGTAAATGGAGTTATTTACCACACTGAATAAGAAGGCTCCAAACAGCTAATTTGTTAGATTCCCCAAAATTAATCTATAGAAAAAATGCATTCCCAATAAAAATTTATTTTGTAGTTTTTTGTAGAAATTGACCAGCTGATTTTAAAATTCATGTGAAAATATAAAGTAGGTAAGAAAACCAAAACAAATATGATAATAAGAACAAAGATTTCATGTTACCTTACTTCAATCTTGATTATAAAACTTCAGTAATTAAGAGACTGTGGTCATCAAGATAGCTGAATTGATCAATGGAATAGAATAATTAAGATAATATGATATTGGTGTCAAGATAGACAATATGATCAATAGAAATAATAGAAAGTCCAGACATTGACTGACATATCAATGGTGAATTGATTTATTTACACAGGTTTAAAGATAATTTAAGGAATAAAATATTATGTTTTCAGCTAATGGAGATGAAACAATTGGTTATCCTTGTGTAAAAAACAGACAAACAAAACCTCCAGTCCAATCCTTGCACTATACACAAAAAGTAAGTCAAAATGGATTAGAAATCTAAAATTATAAAACAAAATTCCAGAAGAAAATATTTGAGAAAATCTTTGTGGCCTTGTGATCAGCAAAGATTTCTTACATTCAATACCAAAAGAACAATACACGTACATAATAAATAAATTGGACTGCATCAGAATTAAGAGCTGCTCTTCAAAAGGCACCATTAAAATGAAAAGGCAAGCCACAGAGTAGGAGAAAATGTTTATAAATGACATATCTGATAAAGAACTTGTATCTGCAATATATTAATAACTCCTAAAACTCGGTAATAAAAAAATTCTATTTTTAAATGAGCAAAATATTTGAACACACTATTCACTGAAGAAAATATACAGATAGCAAATAAACACATGAAAAGATACTCAACATCATTATTCATTAGAGAAACACACATTAAAACCATAATGAGATACTATTGTACATCTCTTAGAATGTCTAAAATTAAGAAGGCTGACCATGTTAAGTGCTGGCCAGGTGAAAGAACTGGAACTCAGGTACACTGCTGGGGGGAACATAAAATGGTACAATTAACCTGGATAACAGTTTGATACTTCAGCAGATAGCTAAACATACACTTACCATATTATCTAGTCATTTTATTTCCAGATATTTACTCAGGTAAAATAAATGCCTATATCCATACAAGGACTTATATACAAATATTTATAGCAGCCTTGTTTGTAATAGGAAAAAAATAAAACAATACTGTAAACAACCCAAATGTTCATTATCGGGTGAATGAATAAACAAATTGTGACATATCTATACAATGGAATACTACTTAGCAATGAAAAAGAATGAAGCATTAATACATGCAACAACACAGAAAAAGCTCAAGATAATTATGCTGGTAAAAGAAGCCAAACAAAACACAGCACACACTGTATGAATCCATTTGTATAAAACTCTAGAAAGTGTAAACTGATCTATGGTGACAGAAAGCATGCAGTGGTTCCCTCAAGATGAAAAGAAGGAAGTGATTACAAAGAAGACAGGAAGCAGGTTTTGGGATGATGGGCAAGTTAATCACTGATTGTGGTATGTTTTTATGGGTGTGGACATGTTTCAACATGTATCAAATCATACACTCTAAATATTAACATTATATAGTTTTTTCATTATCCCTCAATAAGGCTGTTAAAAAATAGGGCAGGTCTTGCTGAAGCAATGTGGCGGCAGACCCTGAGACTGGAAGAGGCAAGACTAAAGGTAGCAACACTGCTCAGGAAGATGCCAAGAAATGCAAACATTTTTATATCTAGAACCAGCCCTACAGGCACCAATTTATATAAGTACCTCCAATATAAACTTAAGAGTTCAGCTCAATTAAGGGTTAACTCATTTGTAGAAAAATAATAAATAATAACGAATAATAAACGAGGCCTCTTCTAGTACATTCAAAGTTTTGTGCTACTTACAAAAAAGCATCCCTGGTTTATGCTGCCCTGTCACCCATTAGCTGGGTGCCTTTGTGCAGTGCACAGTCTGCCCAACCATTCACAGCAGCCCTGATCCTACAGACCACATGGTACAACAGAAACAGCATTGAAGACAAGAATCTTTGCTCTGCCATAAACCATATGGCTTTCGGTCAGTCACCTAAAAGTCTTCACAGCTTAGTTTCTTCACCTTGGATTCTTGCCCTGTGGCGGCTGCCTTGTGGTGGAGATTAGGACTATGACGCGACCTTAAAAACAGACATAGGTCTCATCAAATTGACTAGGAGGTAAAATTTTAAAAAAGCCTGGTTCTGGAGTTCGGGTATTACATTCCATGAGGAAAGAAAAACATCCCAGGAATTTAAGAACATCCCAGGAATTTTTATTAAGATGCACGTGATGATACTAACTAAGGCTGTTTTAGATCACACTGTGAGAGACGTGCTTCATCTCACCTGTGTTTCCATTTCTGTCCCCACTGCCACCTTCTGAGGCCCTTTTCCTTACAGCTCCTACATCCAGTTTCCACTACCACCCCTTCAGCTGCCCAGTGAATTCTCTCTCAGTGAAGTTCGCTTCCCTAAATTTCCAAGTTAGCCCATCCCTGGCTTGCATCCTTCCATCCCTTCAGTGTATCGTCACAGTTGGGAGGAATGAGGATGACTCAATGGCTTCCAATTCAGGTTGGTATACATGACTAGGACTAACTCTCTTAACATTTCAAGAGACAATTCTATTTTTAAAAAGAAGCTTATTTTACTCCAAAGAATGACTCTTAAATGGTGGAATTTGATACCTAGTATCAGTAGCTGATTCCTTGGGCGTGGGATAGAAGTATCTCTCAAAAACAAATCTTTAAATTTGGTGTCTACGAATCTTTCCATGGTAACACTTTTCAGAGAATAACTTTTCAAAGGATATATATAATCTCTACTGCAAACTCTGCACAGGAAATAGTGGAATGAAATATGGGGTTTTTTTAACAGAAGAAATTGATACACTGATCTAAGGCTGCTGTCACCCTTGATGGGTTGTTTCAGATGCTGTTAATGCCTGAAGTTCAAGTTAGTAGTTCCAGTGATTTAGCTCAATATGCTTGTTAGTGACCTAGTGAATGAAGTGAATGGCAGTGTGGAAAAATTTGCTGATAACACAAAACTGTTTAATTTGGTGAAAGCTAAGGAAGATTGTGAGGAACTTAAGATGAATCTAATAGACCTGGATGACTGAACAAACACAAAGACCAACTACGTTTTACAGAGAAGAGAAAAGGTAATAGAGTGAAAGAAATAATTTAAATTCTACATAATTTATTCAATATACACTGATGGACTCAGAATTTATGTTCTCAAAAGAAAAAGATCTGCTATAGGAATCAAATTAATAAAAATATTTCAGTAAAATCATCTAATCTGCAATGCCCTCCCCCCAAAAAGGTCAAAAGAGTTTAGGTATGTATTCAGAAAACAGAGGGGGAAATACAGAAAAACATGGAGTAGACAGGACTGGGTGCCTACTTAACAAGCTTTCTTCTGCTAACTTTGTCCTAATGTTTTCCCCAGTTAATCTCACCCCCACTCTTCATTCAAGAAGGGTGACTTTTCTCCATCCCCAGAAAATTAATCAAAATCTATCTAAACCAGTAGTCCTTTAAATGTGATCCCCCAGACCAGTAGTGGTAGAATAACCTGGTGACATATTACGAATGTCAGTTATTAGGTTCCATCCCCAATATACTAAATCGGCAACTCTGATGGTGGAACACAGCAATCCGCATTTTAACAAGACCCCCAGGAGATTCCAATTCATGCTGAAGTTTGAGAACCATGGCCTAAACCAGTTATGATAATCCCATGCCCCTTTGCCAACGATTATATTAAGAATAAGAACTGACTCCATTTAGGCCAATGAGATGCAAGTGAAGTCTGCTGGGTGATTCTAAGAAAGTCCTTTTTCTCTGCTAAAAAGAAGAAAAACATGGCAGCATTTGGCTAGTTAAATGAGGATATGATATCTGGAGCAGCAGCAGCCATCTTGTGGCTATGAATAGGTACATCTGAGACTGCAGAGCCAAAAGATCATACCTTTGTGCCACTGATTTAACCAGACTCAGTACCATTCTACCTTTCGGCTGTCTGACTATGTGAAGAAGTAAATCCTACTCTGGGTTAGGTATGTTATTCCTTGCATCTGGAAGCATTCCCCAAAGCACACCCTGCCTTCTCCATTGTAGTACAGAGGAAGAAAACCTGAACAGGCAAATGTTCAGAAATAGTGAAACAAAAAACTAAAACACAGATATCTTCTTATCCCTCTCACCTGAACGCATGAGAGCTATATTCCCTGATCACCAAGTAAGTGTCTTTTTGAGCATTATTGTTCTTTGATATGTGTTAATATAATACATATTTACTTTTCTAAGTTTTTTTTTTTTTTTTGTGAAGCATCTTTAATAATAGAGCTATGCATGAACATAAGATGTCCCTCCTGAAGTCAGCACACAATCCGTCCAGTTTAGGGCTCTGTGCAACTAAAGGATACACTGGGAAGAAAGCTCAAAGATGTGGTAGTTCTTGATCTCAGACTTAGAAAGTTAAAATTGCAACGGTGCACTTTTGATTCTCCTAAAAACTCATCATGAGCTGATCATTTATAAATCTCTTAATGGTCAACTGTTAATGTTGCTATTCATATTATGGATTAAGAGATCATATAGTAGAGGCAAACCTCAGCTCTAGGATCACTTTCAAGAGAAATAAAATGCCAAGACAGAGGAATGGTTGGAGATCTGCACAGAAAGCAGGCAAAGGTACTTCTTGCTGACTATGTCTTGATATCCTGGCTACATGCATTACTTGAGAGTGTGAACAAAGTCACAGAGGAAGAGGTCAGAGAGTGAGATGATCAATCAAATTAACACATCCTTTTCTGTTCACCATCTCAGCCTAACTTTAGACAAACTTTTTATGATTAAGCCCCCCAAACGACTAACTGCAAAAGCAGATGGGTTCGTCATCATGCCCTATAGGTCTATAAACTGGACTTTATAGGACTGACAGCAGGCGTTGTTCCAAAATCAACTGTCCTCCACTGAGAATTCCCTGTCAGCTGTCAAAGAAGGCTGGCTGCATAGAATTCAGCCCTCAAAGAGTGTACAAGGGGAAAGAAGATCTCTCAGAGACGAAAAGCAGACTTTGCAGGATTTGGGGGCTTAAGACCAATACCTTTCAGTGCACTCAGAGCCATTAAGGAAGCCAGCAGCATCTGGATCCCAGATGTCCAAGCAGGTCTCCCTCTGAGAAGAGGCTGTCCTAGTTTGCTGTGGAGCTCAGAGCAGGTCATAAGAGAAGGTACCTTAGGCATCCAGCCAGGAGGGTAAAAGGCCGGCTCCTGGGCACAGTCAAGAGGTCAGGCTTTTTTACCCAGGCTGGAGCCATGAGTTCAAGTTTTCTGTGTTTCCATTTCCTCCTGCTGGTAGATAAGACTATTCCTGTCTCATGATGGAGTGAAGATAAAATAATACTTCTGAGAAGAGGCACTTGATCGTGTGGCTTCTTAGATCCCTGTGCAAAGACACTGTTATGTACTCACCAAAACCTATTTCCCAGACTCCTTTGCAGCTAGGTGAAGCCACATGACTGAGTTCTAGCCAATGGAAGGTAAGTACAAGTGACATGCATCACATCCAGGCCTGGCCCTTAAAAACTCACCTCGGCCATCTGAACAAGCTCTCTCCCTCATCTACTGGTCATATGAATATGATTCAACAGAAAACTCCAAAGGTGTTGGACATCATGGAGCCACAAGATGTGAGAACAACTGAAGTCACCTGCCTAGCAGAAACAGCCACATCAGATTTTGCTTGAATAAAGAATATAACTCTTGTTGTGCTAACCACTCTGGAGCTGGTTGCAGTATCAAGGATTACTTCCCCTACCTAATACAGGCTCTGACTGTCTCCTAGAGAAAGTAACTGAGAGGGTAACTGGAACCTGGGGTGGGGGAGGGGAGGCAGGGATGGCGAATACATTTAGAGAGATGACTCACAGTGTTCAGGGAGGATATGCATCTCCCGTTCACTTAATGATCCTCTGTTACCCCTGCTGTTATGATCTGGATGAAACCTCCAGGATGTCCATACAGATAGCCAAGGAGGCATACTAAACAGACCATAGGGATTTCTGGGTCTGAAAGAAATTAGCTCAGGCTAATCACCACCAAGTAAATCTTTCTTTTTTAGAAAACAACAGTGGTAAACGCAACTCACACCATCTCTTGAAAGCTGTGTGTTTGCTGCTGTTGAATTCATCTATAGTTAATTGTTGGCAAGTGTAGGGAGTGTTGGTGAATGTATACCAGGTTAATATCAATTTTAGTTGGCTCAGTAATTAACCTGCCAGATTTTTTAATATAAATGTGTTTAATATGAAGTCAGCTCTACAAAAATCTTATTCAAAATATTGCAGTCATTTTAGATAAATATTTTTATGTAAATATTCTGCCATACATTCTTTATTCATGAATAGCCTGCTGTGAACAAATTCATTTCTGCTGCTCCAATATTGCCTCACCATTTTTGGCTTTTTCGTGTGTGGTAAAATATATATTATGTAAATTTACTATTTTAACAAATTTAAGTGTACAGTTTAGTGGCATGAATTATATTCATGAGGTTGTGCAACCATCATCTCTACCTATTTTCTAAAAATTTTCATCATCCCAAATGGAAATTCTGTAACCATTAAGCAATAAATTATCCATTCCCCCATTTCCTGGTAACCTCCTATAATCTATTTCTGTCCCTATAAATTTGCCTATTCTAGATGTTTCATGTAAGGAGAATCATAAAATATTTGTCCTCTGGTATCTTAGCTTTATTTTGCATATTGTTTTCAAGGTCCATCATGTATTAGGACTTTATTCCTTTTTATAGCTGCATAATATTCCATTGTGAGCATACACCACATTTTGTTTATCCATTCATCTGCTGATAAACACTGAACTGCTTCCACATTTTGGCTATTGTGACTATTGCTGCTATGAACATGAGTGTACAAGTATCTGCCTGAGTCCTTGTTTTTGATTCCTTCGGGTATATACTTAGAAGTGGAATTGCTGGATCATACAGTAATTCTACATTTAGCTTTTTGAGAAACTGACAAAAAGTTTCCCATAGTGAACCTATGGATTTTTGAAACCCAAATTAAGGAAAAAATATAGAAGGCTCTTGTTATGCAATGGAAATGCCTGAGTAAATAGAGAGCCAGGTAGATTTGGTGGGCCATCTCATTAAAGGATCACAGCTGAGTAGCTCTTATATACAGAGGTCATTGACCAAGAAACTAGCAAAGCTGAGCCTCAGAACCCCTCCTTTGCACTGACGCCTTCCAAGGCCCTGGGAAAGGCCCTTACGATGTGGTCATTTCTTTTTTCTTTAATTATAAAAAGTAAGATAATTTAACCCAAGTCAGTTAAAATCACTGCCTCTTTCCACTCCAACTTCCATTCTCCATACTTCCCCTTGTGCTGGGTGGCATCAGAATCCACATGGGCATTTGGGGATCTGGTTAAGGGGAAGTTTAGTTGGGGATACACTTAATGTCAGTTTAGAGGGTTATATTTATGGAGATTGTGGTTTCTCTTAAGCATGACTACGAGTCATCCTAGTATTGGAATACTTCTGGGAATACCGGCCACTGTGGAAAATCATCAACATGATGACCCAAAGGGGACACAATGGTGTCCTGCACTACTCAGCAGGAAAAATAAGTTTTGAAATGTGGAGAGCCAAAAACTAGTTTGTGGTAAATTTTTCCAAAGATCAAGTGTGTAAAATCACAAGTAGAAAATTTGCTATTCATCAATGTTGAACTGAATCAAGTTTTTTCCTGTCAGGATTTACACTTAACACAGCATATACAATTATAAGCGCACCATACATTTTGTTCTTTTTAAATGAAACTTTCACAAAATAGAACTGATCAAAATTCCTGTAGTTGTAAGGCAACTCTCATGGTGCTATAAATAGGGAGAGAGAACATTTTTACCAGTTTGTATATGAAAGAGACTTGAAAGAGGTTTTTCCAAGTTTGAGAACAATCTTAAAAATTTACATGGTGTTACCAAAATCAGTTGAGAAGATGAACAAAGATTTTCTAGACTATCAATTATAAAACCACATTTTGATCAATCATGCTAGACAAAATAACTTAATTCTCTTTCTCTTTTCTCTATAGAAAGTATTATAAAATCATTGTTTTTACAAAGAGGTGCTTGAAAAGTAGGAAACGAATATAGTGGGGAAGTGTCAGAGAGTGGCATCAGACATTTAAAAAAAGTCTGTTATTTTCTAGATATGTGATCTTTGTGGCATTTGCCAGGCTTTTCACACTCTGTGATTTATTGTGATTCCTTTTTCTCATTCTAACTAAAAATTCGCTTTCATAACAAATTTCATATGTGCAATTTTGGATTATTTTTCTTAAAAATAATCTTTTTGAGATTGGCTAAGTGACAGTCCTCACGAAACTTGGATCTGCCTCTGCCTCCACACACTGGATTTTGCCACCACTGACTCATCTTCATGCAAACCCATACTCTGTTCTGTGCTCCTTTGATGTGACAGGGTCGCTGTCCTAAGAACAGTGCCCTGTACCCCATAACTTTTCAATAACCGTATTCCTCCCTACTCCCCTCATTCCACACTAAATCACTATTTCTGTGGAGGTGCAACCCTTCACCTCCCCTTTGAGTTACTTTGGCTTGCTTTTCTTTAGAGGCCCCCCATTATGAGCTGAATATAGGCCCCCCCAAAGATACCTGGATTCTAATCCCTGGAAGCATGAATGTTACCTTTATGTTAGAAAAAGCATTTACAGATAAGATTAAGTTAAAGATCTTGAGGTGGGAAATGATCCTGGTTTATCCCAGTGGGCTCTAAGAAGAAAAAGAGAGAAATGTGACACAGGAAGAAGAGGAGAAGACAGTAGGACCACAGAAGCAGAGACTGCAGTTATATACTGCCACACACCAAGGAATACCAGCAGCCACCAGAAGATGGAAAATGCAAGGAAACGGATTCTCTCCTCGAGCTCTGGAGGGAGCCTGGTCCTGTAGACACCTCGGTTTTGGTCCAGTGAAACTGATTTTGGACTTCTGGCCTCCAGGGCTATGAGAGAAGAAATGTGTGTTCTTTTAAGCTACCTGGTTTATGGTAATTTGTTATAGTAGACACAGAAAATTAATATACCTTCCAACCCACAGTCTATTCTGAAGATCAAACTCCTCCTATTCAGATAACTTTTGGCTCCAATATTCTGGTCACAAGACCTCTTTTCATGAGACTCTCCACCCACTTCCTCTTGACCCATATCCCATGTTCTTTTCATCCACAGGGGACTTGAAGCCTCTCTGTGAAATTTCATGAACCTGCTCCACTAGTGCCCTTTGTCTAGCCTGGTGACCATGACATCCTTGAAATGGCTCCCTCCAGTGGAGCCCTAATGGGTGAAGAGGAAAAGCCTTTCTCCCACTGTGCATTCTTCTTGTCCTGCCCTAGTAAAGGGTAGGCCCTTTCTTAAGGGTTCTCCTCTATGGGGCCTGTGAACTTCCCCAATCACTTACCAAGAAGCAAAACAAAGAACCTCTTCATATCTGCCTTCTCTGAGAGTCTTACCTTCCTAAGGAAGAATAGGTTATACCTGTTCCTGCCTCATTTCCCACCTTCCCCAAAGGGAAGTTGCTGGAAGAAAAGACTCCAAGTATTTGAGTCAAATACATCCCAAATATCTATTGAATGACTGACTATGCAGGGAGCTAAGCTAAGAGCTGAAGATGGTTAAGACATGGCTCCTGCCCTCAGGGAGCTTAGAGTATTGAGTGGGGTGAGAGCGGAAGCAACAAGATATACACATGAATGTTTACAATAAAAATCAGAATTTGCAAAATGCCATAGAAGAATAATGTGGGGAGACATGCATTGCAACAGGAGTCAGGAAAGCCTCACTGAGTAGAATACACTTGAGATGGGCCTGGAGGGGTGAATTTCCCTGAATAGAGTGGACTACTGTAAGCCAAGGCACTAAGGCAGAAACGCCCAGGCTACAAGAAATAAAACTAGAAAGAAAATTTGGGACTATATTTTAGAGCAAGGGTCAGCAAACTTTTATAGCAAACCTTTCTGTAAAGGGCCAAATAGTATTTCAGCCTTTGCAAGCTGTGTTGTCTCCATCACAATGACTCAACCCTGCCATCATAGCATAAATGCAGCTATAAACAATATGTGAATAAGTTGGTATGGCTGTGTTCCAATAAAACTTTATTTACATAAAGAGTCAGTGGACCAGAACACCCAGCTAAGGAAACTATAGGCCACCAGAAGCCACTGGAGGTCTGTGAACAGGAGAATGACCATATGATATTACCAAAGCTATGTATTTGGAAAAGTAATTTGGCCGTAGAGTAATATTAGAATTACAGGAAGCTGGGAGGCTGTTATAGTGTTTTGAGTAAGAGTCCAGAATGAGGGTATTGAAAGCAGAAATGGGAAGGCCAATTTTATAGGGCACGGCAATGTAGTGGATGCTGAGAGAAGTGGTGAGAGCTGAGTTAAAAGTGGCTTCCAGTCTGGAGACTGGGGCTAGGATCTAGGGACTGCAGGGAAAGCTTGTCAGCAATGTAACAAGAGGGTTTGAGGGGTTGAATGTGCCACTGGATGGTCTCTGAACTCTGGGCAGAGTGGTCAGGCAGTTGGTGTCAGGGGGCTGAGCCTCCTTTGTTTGTGCCCAAGGCCATGCGGGGCACAGCTGACCTGGGGCTCCAGTGTGATCCCGAAGGCTTCATGCAGACAGCATCTGACACTCCCTGAGTCCAGCCAAGCCTGGTTCCGAGCAAGCAAGGACCAGGGTCCCTGAGCTGCTAGACATCTCCAAGTGCAGCCAACGCAGAGCAAAAACAGCCCCGCCAGAGGCAGATTGAGGCCGTGCCAAGTGACCATGGAAGCTGTGTGTGGGCCAAATTGCTTTCTAATTACATTGAACTCCAGACAAGACAAAATTGTGTCTCTTGAAAAGCATGTACGTGGAGTCAGGGTAAGTCTAGAGGAGGGGAGGCCTGGTGGAAATCTGGAGCAAGGCATCATGTTGCAGAGTTCATTGCCATCCTGGGAAGGAAGAGCAGGGAGAGGTGGCAGAGGGCGGCTGCGTGCGACGCAGTGGAACATTACAGACACGTTGTGAAGAATCGAATGCATTTACATGGAGTAGGTGATTCTGAAAAGAAATGTGCCATTTCACCACGAACATCTCATCATTCCCTTTGGAACTTAATAAAACACCCTCCTGGAAAAATCATATAAAGATTGTTTTTTTGCCTGTGTCATATAGCAAGCATTCTCCCTGCTGCTCTGCCTGCTGAGACAATTTAGTCGAAAAGGAGTCACCTTAGCATTCGCCACATTTGTGTTTAACAAAGAGGCTGTTTACTCACCAGTTAAACATTTTCTTGCTGAGATACAAACATTAAGTTTTGGCAGGTATTGAAAACGCTATTTTGATATTTAATGCATTGTCTTGGGAATCTATTTTAGAAGCAGAGCAATAAGAGAAATATTCCTGACTTAGAAATATAAATATAATGCCACCACTTGGGGTTATTTATTTCCCAGGCAATCTATCAGGAAATGTTAGGAGATGTATTCAGAGTGGTTTCAAACATGATTCCAGTCAAGTGAGTAATCTTTTCATGTTCTTTCATATGTTATAAGATGTTTTGAAAAAGACAAATTAGTAAGAATTAAAAGGCACTCTCACGCTCAGATCGTACATATGAATATAAGACTGTCAATTTTTTAAGGACATGAAATGGCTTTAATTATGCTGAAACAAATGCTGATAGTGAAACCAAATACTGCTCGTTATATTAATATCCACGATATTTTAAATGCAACTGGTGACTGGGACTTTTTGACAGACAGCTCTTGTCGTTTTTTCAAGGGTCAGCTAGCTGTTATCCAGTCTCTTCGATTTGGTCCCCAGTGTTCCAGACCAAGTCTTTGCAGAGGCTGGGTTCTTATTGTACTCACACATCATGTGCTCGGGCTGTACTTTTGGCAAAAATGGTTAAGAAACAATCAGGAGAAAAGTTAGACATGGGTCCTTTATGTTTCCTTCCCAATAGTTTCATCAAGATGAAGAATAGACTGGTGGAAGGGCTTGCCGGGCTGAGGCAGGCAGAGAGAGTCACCAGGGAGGAAGTTAGTTTAGTTTTCCAACACTCTTTCTGATAAGAAGTTTCTCTTCCTGGACTGTGTTGAAGGTTAGTGTGGCCTTCGGAGGACCTGATGGAAAGGTCTGGTGGCTAAGTAAGTCAAGAGCAGATCCTGCTTTAATATCAGTTCTCCTGGTGTAGAGACTCAGGTTGGTCATGGGCCTGTGATGCACTCGAAGGTGCATCATGAGCAGAGGCTTAGAAACCACAGCGCCAAGTCCTGGTGCCTACAACCCGGTGAGTAAAAGTGGACCTCAGACCAAGACAGCTCGCCGGGCTCTGCTAGGGGATCAGCACGTCCAGGGTAACCCAAACACAAACCCATCTGTGTGTGCCAATGGCCTTGGCGTTCGAGAAGAAGGCAGCTTTCCTCGCACTGAAAGACCTCGCACACACACTCACTTTGCTGATGACAGGAGAATCGCCAGCTGAGAGACCAGGCAATTCGTGCGCAAGGTAAAGACATCTTCACTTTCTCTCTACGTCCCTTCTGTGCACTTTCGGATACCCACTTCCTTTTTCACGGACCCAAGGACCTCCTGCTCTTGACCACCCTTCCCTATCCCCACCCCCAACTGCCTGAAAAGCTTAACTTCATGCAAGAATCTGTATGAGTCATTGAAATCTTAGTGAGGAATTTCAATGAGCATCTTCTCCTGTCATATTGGCATAGAGTCCTTAGCTCAGATGGTAGAATTAAAGATTTAGCTTCCTATTTAAGGATTTCAGGCAGCAAACTGGCAGAGGAGGACATACAAGGAACATCTCTTCTTGCAGATGGCAACCCAAGATTGGCCCCACTATATCCATACCCTGGGCACACATAGTTGGCAATATTTGGAGACACAAGACAGAAATAGGCTGATACTTAGAAAAGAAGTTTGGATGTGAAAAGCCAGTTCATGTGTGCTAATTTGGGTAAATTACATGGTTTGGAACACAGTACATGACCTTCAGAAATAGAAGGCAATGGAGATAACTCGAAAGTCACCCCGACAGAGGTGAGGTATCTACCACACCGTGGATCACAGACACCTCCAAGTAAAGTTTGTGTGACTCTCCTTTCCAGCCAGTTCTGGTTTGACCTACTTTTCCGGGCTCCAGTTGAGAGAGCCCTTGTGGCTATAGCCTGAGAAAGGAAGTGACCTGCTGGGATGAGAGGTTTTCCCTGGTGACATCCATCCAGCTGGCCACAGTTGGAGCTCGTCTCAGGCCCACACATGCAGGATATCAGAATGTGCCAAGATCAGCAAAGATACAATCTTCGCACAGAATCCCTCCATCCCGAGGGGCAGGAGGCAGGACTGAGTGACAGATCTGAGCCCAGCCCTTGTGTCTAATATCTTTGGCCCATGGAACCAAACTATACTCAGGGAGTGGCCTGGTTGAAGAGACAAAAAGAGACAAAAAGGTGAGACAAGTCAAGGTTATAGCTGAAAAATTTGGGACACTTTTGCAAATCAGACAGAATCAGCTACCTCAGCTGCCCCTGAAGGCCAAAGCACCCTATAAATCAGTTCCAAGTGGTTTCGATGCAAGAGAGTTGGTCCTGCCAGAGATCACATACACCATGATCTATATATAAGTGACAGCTTTTATCTGTTTGGCCCCACACACTCCCAGATATTATGCTTATTCCTTTCCAATTGGTCTTAATGTCAAGATTAGGGACAAAATGAAATTAGAGAAAGCAACTCTAAAGGGAAAGAAGGAAACCAACTTAGTCTGGAATTTAATAAAATACCTACCCTGCATGGATGCAGAGCTCTGCATCTGGCCTTGCCTGGTCTCCCCACAATGGCTCTGCAGCTGAGAGGAGGTCCCATCTGATGCCCACGTGGGCTCTCCCAGAACAGACAGTGAAGAATGAATGAACCTAGTGACCCCAGAAATATGGCCCTCCACTTGCCATCTCAAACTGTCCTCTCTTTGCTTAGCTTTAAGAAACACATGATCTTCCAGCCTTTGGAGAAATATTTTGATGGGATTGGAAAAGTGTGAAAAGATTTCTGCTCATTTAGAAACTGGGTTGTGCTTCCTGATGTTTATTATTGCTGAGGTCGGAGTGATGACCAGCTCTGGGTTGGAGGACAGCCCTGGGCTGCCCAGCTATGCTTGCTGACACTTCTCAACCAGGTCTGTTGTCAGAGAGACTTCCTCTGACTTGTTCTACAAGTAGAATGGTCTGCTTTTCACTTGCACATTCTCAGGCTCCACATTGGAGCCTTGGACCATTTGTTGTATGTTAGACTCTCTCTGTGTACATCAAAACAACATAATATCACCAAAAAGCCCTCCCCACCTTCAGTGCATTGCTATAAAAAACAAGGACTGAGAAAGTCGAAAGAGTTAAATATTACACTTTAATTTTCAGGATGGATGTTTTCACGTTTCTTTTCCCCCAGGACAGTAAATGCAAACGTCCACTCTTGGTGGGAAATGCACACAGCTCCTCAACCAAATTGCACAGGATGGTTCCGAAGGGAGAAACCTAAACCTAGTTTGCATACTTCAAATTAGAGACTGCGTTAAACCATACAGAAGTCAGAGATTCATTCCACACCAGTCACCACTGACTCCCGCCCTTAGGGAGAGACCGGCTTGAGGCTCAGCAGTTCTGACACCCCAAAGGAGAGGAAGGAGATATAATGACTCTTACAAAAAATGGATAGATCATTATAAAACGTTTTGAAATTTTGAGTTGGGCATCTTCCTTCTGCAAGTGTACTAGTGGTCCAAAATCAAAGACTCCATCTCCACACAGGGCGTGCTCAGGCCAGCTCCTGGTATCGAGAAAGGGGGAGGAATCCTAATGAGGTTTTCCTTTCCTGCACTTGGAACTACCCTCCGCAGCTGAATTGCTGGTGCTCACTTCCTCAGCAAGGCAGTGGCCCTGGAACGCCGAGGCAAGCAGAAATCACCGGAAATTGAAACCATGAAACCTACAGAGTGCCCAGAGGAAACAGGACCACCCGGAACCTAAAAACCAGTGATAACTGACCAAATTACGAGTCAGGGAAAGGGCCTTTGGTGAATGAACGTTTCTGAGGTCTTGGAATGTTTTCACTCGACGGAGAACATTTGGTTCCGCATGTGGTTTGGAAAAAATAGGTGGTGCAGCTTTGTGCTTGGGAGAGCAGAGCACGGGGACGGTGCCCGTCCCGAGAGCTTCGCGGAAGGCCGGGAACGGCGGCACCCGGGCCCTGCCCACTCCCGCTCCTCTTCCAGCGGCTCCCCGGTTCTGCGGCGGCTCTGTCTGCAGTCACTACAGCTGGACAGCCACGTCACTCATGTTCACCACTGGGCTCCAGAAGCTCAATCACACAGACTGTTGGTGATAGGGATTTTCAGTCTAGCTAGTAAAGTTTCACTGTTTTTCTCAAGTGGATAAAAAGTCCTGACTTCCTTTGTTTCTAATTAAAGACATATGGGCAGAGAGTGGCCAGCACCTTCATTTTACCTCTGTGTAAATGAGTGTGGCCTAACGGGATCCTGGTTCCCCTATCACTGGTTTACTGGGCAGTTTTAAACAGGTCACCTGATCTCTCTGCAACCTGAGAGGAATATGCACCTCGTTGATTGGTGTCCTGTCCTATTTCACTGTTTGGTGATACTCAGTGGTAATAAAAATGCTTTAGAAGTGAAGTCTTGAGTTCTCAAAATGCCCGTCCATCACCACAAGCAAATTTTTTCCACAACACTTCAGGCCTTTAGAACTAAATTGAATAACTGCAAACAAAAATCTCTGTAAAATAAAAAGGAGAAGGGTCGAGTAATACAGCCTGATCCAAACAGCTCACTGGAAGTGGAGGTTTTTCCACCTGGGAAGTTTTAACCGTGTGAGTGAGAAGTACCAGGAGAGCATAGACGAGTAATATATTTCCACGCCACTAAAAGACAAACTAATAGTTTGTTATATTGGCCACTTTGTGCCTTGTCCCCCCCAAAATATGCATCAACACAAGTCTTGCACAGCAGTTATGATTAATGCCAGGCCAGTCTTTCCAAATGAGTCACCGTTTATTTTATATAAACTGTTTCAGATCTATTGATTGTAAATGACAATGACCGGAGGAGAAGGAGCAAGCATTTATTGAGTATTTACTCTACCCCAGACATGGTGCCGAGCACGTGCTAGTGAGTTAGCTCCTTAAATCCACACGGATCCATGGGAAGGTGACTCAATTCCTCCACCTTAGAGAAGAAATTGTGTAGCAATGAGATCAAACAACTTGCTCAAAGTCACATTGCTCTGAGGTGACGGAACTCAAATACAAACCTGAGCGATGTGACTTCAGGCTACGGTTTTAACTATATGCTACCCTGCTTGCAGGCTTCCTATGCCAGTCTGATGCAGGAGCCCTGCTCAGGTTAGAATTCTGACTCACTGGCCATTCATTGACCTGGAATCCAGTAGTCAGTCCCTCTCCCATTCTTCTCCATCAACCTATCTTACAGCCATAGAAAAGGCTCTGTTTTGAAGAAAGACTTTTCTCAGGGTCAGGAAAGAGGAAGAGAACACCTATTTGAGAAGATCTTTTCCTCTAAGTTGCATGAGGATTTTAAAGAGGGAGAGCCTTATCATTTATATCTTAATAAAGCTGGGGTGTGTGTGTGTGTGGGGGGAGTGCATTGCTTACAGTAAATTGAAAAATAAAACTAAAAGGGTAGAGGCTTTCAATATTTCTAAATGTACGAGTCCCAAAGTGTTGATGATAGCTGAATTAGGTATTTCAGTAACGATTTTTGTCAGAGTCTAAAAAAGTAGTCATCCCCCTCAGCGTGACTCACCAGAAATGTGCTCAAAGCTGCTCATGTTTAATACACTTGGAAAATAGCGCATCCACCTGCTAATAGAAGCCTGCTGAGTGGTTCCCTGGGGACTCAGGGTGACTATGTTGTGGTATCTTCCTAGGAGTGGCTTTCTTCTTTTTCCTTCTGAAAGGAGGTCAGAAAGCAAAGGGGAAGTGTCTTTTCCATCCTAGAACACATTGAATCAGTATTGAAATCTATTACCATTCCAAACCCTTAGACCCAAGTTCCCTTAAACAATACTGGTCCAACCTTCAGCAAATGAGCTCAGTTGCTGCAAAGGGCAGAGGGAAGAGATGTTGTCCCCGGAGAGGTCAGAAAAAAGACTCATGACATACGCAAGCTCAACCAGGTTCTTTGTAAATCACCACTGATAAGGTGTTGCCCTGTGTTTCATCCATCATTCATGGCCAAAAACCTGGGGCATGTTTGGCTGTATCAGAGTAAATATTATGTTTTTCACGGTCTTGCTGATGGTTGTACATACTCAGAAGACCCTGAAACTATAAGCTGGCCACCCCCTATGAGAACAATCCCGAATCCCGGTTTCCACAGAAGGAGATGAAAGCAAAGAATTGTTTGGGGGCTGTGTGTCTGTGTGCTCTTTTGTTTTTTTAAACCGGTTAGCACCGTTCAAAGAGTCCTTGGGAGGATTTCTGCTCTGAGCTCTGGCCCTCCAGGCAGCACACAGCCCCTCCACCACATCCTGCCTCTCTGCTTCCTCCTCCCTTTCCCAGCTCCAGAAGCCAAGCTGGGAAATCTCTCACGACCCTGTGGCTTGGCCGGGAGGAAGCCTGAACTGGATACAGCTGGCCGTCCAGAGGCCTGGTAAGAATATTTTATCCCTGAGTCTGTGCTTCTTTACTCATCCTATTTTTAGACTTGTGTTGCACACCTTTCTGAGAGCTCAGACCTAAGTCCCCTTTGGGGCTGGGCCACACCGGGGAGGAGACCCATGTGCTGCGGGTCTGTTGCACACCTGAACAGGGATCAGGCAGCAGTTAAATGTGGTTTGCTTTAACGGCAAAAGGAAGAGAAATCAACACCCTTAACCAACTCCCTGCCTATCTCCCAAGAACAAAGGTCTGAGTTTTCTCTTCCACCTTAGCAACAAGAAGTCATGGAGGGTGGCCGAGGACAAGTGACCTGGGAATCTGTGATACTGAAGCGGCAGAGTAAGGAATGTCACACTCAGGAGCAGCCACTCACAGAGCACTCAGGCCATGCTGAGGCACAGAGCTGCCCCTCCAGCCTGCCCTCCCACCAATATCTTCTCATGCGGGCACACCCTCTGCCACCCACACCAGTCACTGGTCTCCAGGGCTTGGCACACGCTGCCCCTGCAGAGCTGTCCTCGCTTATCTGCTCTGCATCCTTCAATACCCAGGTCAAATGCCACCATAGCCTTCATCTCTTCAAAACAACTGACACGTGTCTCTCTCCCTCACTCGACTGGGCAAAGTTGAAGGACAGGAGCCATGTTTATTCATTTTATACTGCAGGTGTGCCGAGTAGTACGTGTGTGAGAGGAGGTGGGGGACATGTCAGGGATTGTGGGAGATGAGGCAAGCGGCATGGTTTGGGGTCAGCTCGTGATGCACCACAGGTAATCCCACATAACAGGTGTTCAGTGAAAGCTGAATGAATGAATGCACCAATAGTTAGCAGCAAAAATGCTGTAATTTAAAGTCAAAAACCAGTATAGAGCCACTAGAAAAAATAAAACTAGCTAATTCATGTTCCCAGTTTTATTTGTACTTATAAAGCTTATGATTTAAGTAACTATTTATGAATTGTCTTCATTTTCCAGTTCAAGAGACTTGTAGTACCTCATCCTGGGTTGGTTGGGCCAAACGTTATATGTGCAAAATTAAAACATAATTGTACAATGCTGAATGTATCTCCTCTGACTTGTCACCAATATTCGCCATATTCAGGCAGTATATCAGATCCAAAATAATCAGACTTGAAAATAGAAATTTAAAAAACAACAGAATTCACAAGCTGGCAAGGGCCTTTGCATGAGACAAACTATTGCCAGTCACTCAAAAATATTTGGGTGCTGTCCCTACGGATGTTTATGCAGATCACCAGAGCTTAGTCACGCTTACTCCTGGATGGGGCCAAGCAGGAGGGGCCTGGACTGGGAGCCTGAGGAGAAAGGCAGCCGGGCAGCAGCTCCAGTGGAGAGATGCTGGAGAGGCAGCAGCAGGAAGGGCTGTGTCCTTTCTGAGGCTAGCGTTCCGATCAGGCCTTTATCTGCCCTGTCACATGCTCCCACACCTGTGAGCACTTAATAGAAAGAACTTGCTCCACCTCACTCCCACTTCCAAACTGAACCTTCTGTACTGTCAGAGCCACTCTTTCTCTGGGCATCACTTTGAGTTCTCTTTCTCTGTCTTGCCCCTTTGGGAGGGGGAGTCTCCTGCCCATATCCTCTTTTTGGATTGAACACTTTCCTAAGTGCTACTTTTTTGAGCACTTTGTCAACTCCACACACCTCAGCCCACGGGATAGTAATGTTCTCAACCCAGGATCCAGTAGTCTGCAACCAATGACCTGGGTGCCCTGGTCTCCATTTGACTAGGAAAGAGAATCAGACGGGCATGAGGTGAAATTGCAGAACCAACACCGGGAGGCAGGGTTTCAGAGTCAAGTTTAGAGGTCAGGTGACCAGGTAAATTCAGCATTGAGTAACCCAAAACAGCCTGGGACAAAGTGCCGCTGTGAGACACCTGTCCAGAGTTGGCATGGGAGCAGGTGGCCAGAGCTAACTTGACCCTATGATTTGGAACAGCCTCTTGGGAACAGACAGGTTCTAGTGGCCATGAGCCCAGTAGTACTGCTAGCCCAAGTCATGAGCCTTCAGGTGACTCTCTGGCTTGGGTGAAGAAGGGCTCGTGGCTATGCTGCCCCACAAAAAGGAGCTGACTTAGCTACTGAGTTCTGGGAAGATCATTAACCACTGGTTCAAACCCCAGAATTACCCTAAGAGTTTTTTCAAAATCCACATGCCAGAGCCTCACTAGGGACCTGCCAAATTAGAATCTTAGACAAGTTTGGAGTGGAGTGAGCAGACATATCTGACTTTAGAATGCAGCCCAGGAATCTCGAATATAACAACCTGCCACTCCCTGTCTCAAGGTGGGCGCCATTTCCGGTGTGCAATAGTCAGACCACAGACCATATCTTTTACTTCACACTTAACACAGTTCCTTTCACATAATAGACCTAAAATAATTTTTGTTGATTGATTGAATGAATGCATATGTGAATAAATGAACAAACATTTTTGGTAACTGAAAGAAGTGTTGACTATGTCAACAAATACAGGAAAAGAACAATGTTTCCTCTAATGAATTTTAACTATGATTGTAAGCAAGCCTCCCAGTTACCATTCATAACAACAGCTAAATATGACAACATCAAGGCATATTTTATCGACTCATGTGGCTCGGCAATATATGGTATTATCGAACAAAATGAGGATGTACATTAACATCATAGATGAGAGTGTAAATGAAAGAAGGCACTCCACCTGACTCACAATTAATTATATAATCGGAGGCTTAATTCTAGCTTTGGAAACAATGGGAACCATAATTACATGTCTAAAGCCCAAAATGGAATGCCACAAGTGTTTGACAAGTAGAACATAAGGATGATGGAGTGGTTTACCCATAAGATTGACCACAGGGCAACCCTGGTGAGTCACAATTTCAGGTCGTGGCAGGATTTCTCATTATCCTCCATTCTTCCACTGTGAGTATATTGAGCTCTGTGCCACTTGATGGATGTGACTCTGTTTGTGAATTCAGGCTGGCATGCCGACTTCGTGGATCTGACCCGTGTATAGAATAGCCATGCAAATTAGCATGGGCCTCAGGCCAAGAAAAATTAATCCAGGCCTAAAAGCAATCACGTAAAAGGTGTCTAAGGGCAAATGAAGAGAAAAATATGGCTGGGAATAGTGAGGCTCTATTCTTCAGGCTTCTCTAGCTCACCACCTTGTGAGTTTTGTTCTTTTATCACTAGAAAACTAGCCAAGGTAAAAGATGATGGGGGGAATCTTTCCAGATATTTATGGGATAAGAAAAATATTCAAGTTGGAGGTTGAGATAAGGGATTCAGAGAGGGCTTCCCTGCCTTCGGATCAGCAGTGGCCTCCAGGCCAGCCCTTGGTCTTGACCTCAGCACCCTGTTGTGCCTGGACGGCATCTGCCATGCGGGGTTATTTCATTCCCTTGTTTTATGCTGTTTGTCTTCATTGGACTGGAAGTTCCTTGGGGCTAAGAATCATGTCCGTCTTGCCCACCTCTGATTCCCCAGGTAGCACAGGCATTTGATAAGTACTCATTAACTGGCGAATAGACATTGCATGATGATCCAGACTCAGCCTTCTGGTAGTAAGAACAGGTCAGAAGGTTGTCAGAGCTCATTGGCTCTCACGTGCTCACCTGGTCTGGCCCAGAATGCCTTGAACACTCATTAGCATTTCTCTTATTCACTCTGGCAAGCTGCTCAGTGAAACACCACCCTGAGAGATGGAGACAGAATGTGGAGCAGCACAGGCAAATATGAGAAGGAGAGGTAGGGGCCAGGTCCAAGGGTGGGCTGGACCCAGAGAGTAAAGGTCAAGGGGCAACCAGGTCTGCAGTCCCACTGCACTGTGGGGGGAGGGGCGTTTGCAGGTAAAGCAATGTGGAGGGCAAGGAATCAGCAAAAACCCAAGGTTATGGAGGTGAAGACCTAGGCACTGAGGCCCCCAGTTTCACAGAGGGCAGTAGGGGCAGTAGCAATAATAATAACTAATATGTATTAATCTTTTATAAGTTTACAGTGCAGAGTATCCTCCTTGTGGGAGGAACTGGCCCACACTAACGACTGCTAATACTGGTAATTGTCAGAGGTTAGAGGTCAGAGAGGTGAGGGTTTGATGGCCAGGAAAGTATCATTATTAGAGAATTAGCAACAACCCAATTCTCTGTCAATGCATCCTCCTTTGATGAGATTCTATTGTGTGTAACACACAGGGCAATGTGTATAATAATGTACAAGGAATAATTGCAGAATGGCAATCAAAATACCACTTTATCATTATCTTCCGATTGCCCCCAAGAGAATACTCCTGGTTAAGCTGGGATGGAGTCTGGTTTAGACTTAAGGCCAAGCAGACCTCTTAATTCACCACAAAGACCTGCTCCCCCCCCAAAAAAAAAATTAAATTAAATCACAGGATTAGCAAATTTAAAATGTCTGCAGGGTGAGAACTGGTGCATGAGGAGAGGTTTACCCTGTAGAGAGCACCCTGGTTTAACAGACCGAGCCAGCAGTGTCCTGAGTGAGGTTGATCAGAAGGGAGATGGCCGGGACACATCATCAAATAAGGGTGGTCTCTGAATCTTTCCATTCTATCAGCAGCTCTTCCTTGGAGGAGAAGGTGTATTACAAAGAAGGTACAAGACCAGGATGCAGATGAACAGGCAGAGGCATGAAGACACGGGCAGGAAATCATCCCTCCTCTACAGCAGTAGTAGTAGTAACAGTAGTAGTAGTAGTAGAAGTAGTAGTAGTAGTAATAATAATAATAATAATAATAATAAATCATTTGGATATTATCATTTTCAGAGTGCATTTAAATGCATTGTCTAATCTTCATAACAATTATGTTAGGTAGTTGTTATTAGCCTTGGAATAAGCAGATAGCTTAAGTGACTTACCCAAGACCATAAGCCTAGTAAGTAGCAAAGAAAGAACTCAATATTAAAAGGGTAAAGCCCACCAGCTTTCTGTCTACCACACCAGTAGCTGAGTTAATTTAGCTGGGGACTGCGAGTTAGATATAAAAGCAGATCCTGACACTATGCCAAGCATGCCCACCAAGCTAGCCTTCACCTTCCTATCACTGGTCCTTCTAAGAGTCTACTGCCAGCACCCTTTTTCCTCCTTGTTGATTCCCAGTGGAAGGGATTCTCTATCTGCCTGTACCTTTCCAATTTGTAATTTACATAATTTAAAATTTTCCAATAATCAATTAATTTTCAAACACAGAGGTTAGTCAGTAGTCTAGGATTTATGGTAAAAGGCACCATCTAAACATATTGGCAACTTACCGTTAGCATGGTCTAGGTGCTGGAATAAATCAATGAAATGGAACTAAGAATACTAAGAATATGATTATTTATTACAACAAAAAAAGATGTCGTTTCAAATTATTGAGAGACAATATGGATTATTTGAAAAATGATGAAAAAACAAATGATTAGTTAAAAGAAGATTCAGTTGGATCTTCTTACCATCAACATTTAGATGCATTAAATATTTAAACATAAAAAAACGAAGCCACAAATGTACTGGATAGATAAATATTTTTATAATCTTGGAATGAGGGTTTTTTTTCACCTCAAGATTATATCCATACAGCATATAATTTTAAATTTCGTATAGCAAAATAAATCACAAATAACATTTAAAGAGAAATAATGAACTGGGAAAAAATTATTTGCGAACTATATAATCGACCGGGAATTATTATCTGTACTATAGACAGAGTCCCTACAAATCAATAAAAGTAAACAAAAGCCCAATGAAAACGAAAAAGAATATATACAGGCTGTTCACAAAAGAAGAAATACCGAACATATGAACATATACTCCACTCTTAATAATAAGTACGGTTATACAAATAAAACAATAATTAAAATGTGTGTGTATGTGCATGTGTGCATGTTTGCCTATCAAACACGAAGAATAAAGAGATTGAGAAAATACTGTGGGCAGTGTGTTGAGAAATGAGTATTCTCTTGCATTGGTCGTTGGCATGTAAATTAACATGAGTGCTGGAGGGAAGTTTGAGAACATATACCCAAATTTAATATATTCACACTTACTATGAGCCCAAGAATTCTAATTCAAAGAATTTATTTTTATTGTGGTAAAATTGATAGACTACGAAATTTATCATTTTAACCGTTTTCAAATATACGGTTCACATTCTTGTGTAACTGCCGTCACCATATATCTCCAGCACTTTTTCTCTTTCCCAATTGAAGCTCTGTACCCAATAAAAACTAACCATCCAGCCCCCTCCTCTCAGCCCCTGACAACTATGTTCTAGTTTCTGACTATGAATTTGAACAAACGATTTATTTTAAGGAGAGAATAGTACAAGTGAAACGACATAGATGCACAAAAGAAGTATTCATTCAAAAAATATTTCCGGAGGACCTGCTATGTGCTAGGTAATAAACAAGATAGACCAGGTTACTTGTATCATGTACAAATCATGATCTAGAGAAGGTAGACCATAAACAGACGTGTAACCAATAAAGCATTAGGTTTCAATAAGTACTGTAAAGAAAATAAATAGATTCACGTGATAGTGATTTAGCGGGGCACCTAAGATAAGGCAGTAAGGAAAGGTCTCTCAGGCACTACTTACACTAGCAAACAAATTAGAAAAATCTAAACATCTCAGCAACATCCTGCTAAGGTGTAGAGTCCACCTGGCCGGATGTCAGCACATGACAGTTCATTATAGACTCCGAGAGCCTTTCTCAGAACTACATTAATTCAGAGTGACTTCTGTAGCGTATATTCCTGGAGAGAAAGCAATTCCAACATCTTGGGGTAGAAAATAATTTAGCAGGGGTACATGCCAACGCTGCTTTTTCTGAGAAGGAATGTGTAGATGACAGTTTTAAGTGTTTGATATCCAACCCCTTCTAAACTGTGAAATAGCAGCAGGGCAATCAAGAGGCTGATCTAAATCTTTCTGTGGTTTTACTTGTGTTCTGGCAGGCTGAGTGAAAATGGAAAAAACTTACAGTGTGTACATGGGAAATATATTCTTCCCTCTTTCTTGACTAACTGACATATTGGAGAGCAGGCGTGAGTCAGGGGCAATGGCATTTCTTGTGATCGAGCTGAAATACATGGAACAATTTAAATAGCATCAAGGGCCTGGCCTAACCTTAGCCCAGGCAGGAAATTCAAGGGTAATATAACACTTTGCTGTTAAGTAATGCCATTGGAATAAAAGCATGTTTGGGATGACTTTTGGCTTTCACTTGGAATTTCTGTTTCATTTGCTTCCAGAAAGAACTTTTTCACTCCCCTAAAGTTAACTTGTATTTCAAGTTTTTGGACCTGTATAAATACAATGTATACAAACTGGCCTGAAATTAAAGCTGTATGTCATAGATTATGCTGAAAAACAAATTCAGGACCTCAGCTTTAACTCTGGGACTTTATGGCAGCAACTTTGTATAATGTAAAGAGCAAGTCACAGGTTTGAGAACTTACTATGCCTTATTAGCTATGTGACCACTTGGGTGGTTTATTTGACCTCTCACCCTCTAAAAGAGGAATGACAATAGAACCACTCAGAAGATTTTCGTGAGAACAAACCACGGACATGAAAAGCACAGTGCTAGCCCACAGTAGGGCTTTTTGCTTTTTCCTTCTTTCCTGAGCTTCATAACTGAGTCTGGCATTACTGCCAGAGTAGAAAAGACTAAAATAGACAACTGAAATTTATTTTTGTCTGAATTTCTTGGACGTGGTCCGACTGATTCCCCCTGTTGGTTTTAAGCCATACTCCTCCAGTACTGCCTCCTAAATGGAGTGTCAACAGGGATTGAAGCACCATCTTCAGTTTTAAAGGAACATGGACTAACTGGAGCATCTCTAGATAACCTGGGATGGTGTGGAAGACTCAGACTCAAGGGAGAAACTGCTGACAGAACTGCAGATGTTTAGCTCCAAATATTTGGAAGGTAAAACACCACATGGAAGAGAAATTAAATTTATCCTGCACGACTCCATACGTAAAGACAGATTACAGTTTTATATATATAGAAAACTTTTATTTATAAAATAAGATTGTCAAGGAAAGCTGCTGTCTTCTGAGGCAGGGGGTTCTAGAGGATTTCTATCAGAGAATAGCTATTTGCTCTTTAGGAGTTGTGCAGGGAACGCTGTATCACTGAAGGGATGGAGGCAGTTCCGGGGGCTCTCTTCCCAGGTCAGGGAGGCTGCAATTCAGGGAGCTACATCAATGCAACGTTTTGCTACAGGAACTTAAGGAGAACAGCCATGGCAAGGTGTAAAGCACTCACTGGAGCACACAGGCTGTGCTTACACATGAACTTTAACCTTCTATAATAAAGGAATGTCATGCCACATTGAAAAAAAAGGCCTTTAACTGCTAGAAATGAAAATGTTCATACTGTAGAATAGCCTATCATATTTTATAGGTTCCTATAGACCCAGGGGCCAAATGAAACTGAACCAAGATCTTAGGCATTAAGTTACACTTTAATTTTACCTTTTCCCCCTGTGATTTTGACATAAGTGATTAAAAATGAACCTGGACCTTTGACCTACCCGTTTGGAGGCTTTTTTTTTTTTTTTCCCTTTTCTTTTTCTCCCACCCCCCCCCCCTTTCACCTGCAAACCTCTGTTGATTGTTTCATACAGCCTTGGTCAACTGCTTTTAACAGCTAAACATTAAAGCCACTGAGAGCATAAACAGGAAGCTGGTGTTTAGGTGGGAGTTCCTAGGAATTTTATACTGCTGACCACAGAGGCCAAGAGAGAAAGGAAATAGGAAAAACAGTGTAAATACCTGGGTGACTAATAATTTTGCCCAGCTCAGCTGGCTTTTCTGAACATTTAATAGGAATTCTTTTCCAGGGGAAACACCCTGAAAAATTTTCAGGACCCCGCGTGGAATTAAAGGGCCGGATAGGGACGTTTACTGCACAGCGGTTGTTTGGTTCTGTTCACTGGAGACCTAGCAGAAAAGCTGCCTATTTCTGCAAGTGATCAGCTCCATTTGCATGCGTGGTGCAGACATTTTGCGGTCACCAGGGTTCCCGGGCCGCTGATTTGTACATGCTGTCTGGCCACCCCTTTCCTCCTTCACTTGCAGAGCGCCTAAGAGGATTTAGAATCAAGTGGGCGCATTTGCACGGCCTTGTTCTGAAGAGGCAGCTGGAGCACGGCCGTCGGCCTGGCGCAGACGACTGCGGGTCCCTAGGGACGCATTGTCCTCCGAGGGGCCGCCACGGGGACTCCATTGTGCGCCAGGCAGGCCTTTCTCTCCTGCCCTCTGTCTCCCCCGGGCCCCTTCCCCACCCCCTACACAGACTTTTCTCTCTAGCTGCCCGGACCCCCCGCTGCCACATTTCCCACGCAGAGGCGCGGGCAGGGCTCGGCTGGCCATCTGCACGCGGAGATTGACAGCAGCCCCGGAAGGTCAGTGCCTCAACGATTTCTGTCTGAACAGCAGGCCACCCAGGCCTCCCGAGCAACACAGGGACATCTGCTCCCCTTAATTTAGAACGCTGGTTCCAATTTCACCGTAGCCCCTTGCTAGACGTTGTCCTCCGGCTCCCGGGGGAGGGGCCGGGTTGGGGCCGGGCAGACGCGCTGCCGCCCCCGGGTCCCCAGTTAAGGCGAGAACAGCTGAGTCTGGCGGGATGGGAGGGGGTGGGGCCGGGTCACTCACGTGACCTGGGTGACGTAGCAGGGGAGGGGCGGATGGATGCAGTGGGCACGCAGGTCCCGAGCGCTGGCGACGCAGGTCCGCATAGGAGAGGGCTACGCTGGCCGGGTGTGGGACCCCGCTCTGCATGGAAGGTTGGGCAGCCCTGCGCCCCTCTCCTCGATCTCCCGTATCGCAGTAGATGTTTAGCTCTCCCACTTGGGCAGGAAAGTTTATTGCAACCAGTGTGAGGAATCCAGCTCTCCCCTCCCTCGTGCAGGTCCCTGCGCTGGCAGTTTTAAAGCTGTCAGTCAGCGGGCAAGGCCAATATTCTTCCTGGACAGTTGACATCAGCACTTATCCTGCCTTTTCTGCTTCGTATTTGGGCAAAAAGAGGAAAGAATTGCACTTCTATTGAGGTTACACTAGTAGATCATTAGCTCCTTGAACACAGACATTGCATCTTATTCATCATTATGTCTCTACCGCAGAACACAAATGTTTGGAGACTAAATTTGTGTGTGTGTGTGTGTGTGTGTGTGTGTGTGTGTGTGTGTGTGTTGAGGGGGGTAGTTGTGAGCGATGAGTGTAACTGTTCTCTTTTTTAATATGACAGAAAAGACGTTGGGGAGAATAAACCTGCACATACCACCATGCATTAATTACTGTGTTGCCCCTTTTCCTTCTTTCTTCTTCCCCTTCTAACTTTGACAAACTATTGAGTGCCCCTATGTGTCAGATACCAGGCAATGGACTAGGGATGTAAAGAAGGGAGACTCCCCGCCCTCTAGACGTGGCCACTTTGTGAGAGGTGCTGTGTAGGGGTAAATAGCTAACTAGGGCTCTGGGTGATAAACACTATTGATAGGATTGAATTCCCCCAACCTGCTTTACGTTCTGCTCATTCTTCAGGCTTCAAATGAAATGTCATATCCCTGATGTCTTGGCAAGATAAGGTTGTCCCATTAAGTGACTCTAACATTTGACAATTCTCTTTTGTGACACTTATGACGTGACATGTATAAGCAGGCAAAGTTCAACGTCATTGTTCGACTGTAAGCTTCTTGAGGCAGAAACTGGCCTTTCTATTCATGGATAGTTACCATACCTAGCACAGTGTCTGCTCCATTGTGTTCCCCAAATACTTGGTACCCTGATCAGCAATCAGACTTTTCTTAAGTTAATGAGAAAACCATTCAGACATTTTCTGTTTGGGATGTGAGGCCAGACGGTGACTGCTCCACATTTTGAGTACCACATGGGAAGAGAATGGCCTTGGTTTAGAATTTATTATTTTGTAATATTCTGCTGCTCAGTGATTTCACAACTGTTTTTTGCAGAATCAGCATAAGGTAGGGGATTCTCAGAAAGAGATACCATGAAACAAGCTTGGGGGAGAAAGGTTGAGCCCTGACAAAACAGATTTCTGGACTGTAGGATTTCAAAGAGCTTTTAATGTGCTTAGGCACAGTGTCCTCACCCAGGCTGTTTGTTTTCAAGGAGCATCTAGTAACATTTTGCAGGTGGGGGATAGGGATGAAGCTAAATGGTAACTTGCCACACCATTTCTCCCAACTCCTCCTAGGTCCTGGGAGGTGGAAAGGCAGAGCTAAATAAGATTAATTTACCAGCATGAAGGTTGTTTTTTTTTTTTTACTCAGTTTCTTTGGTACATCGTGTAACAAATTCATTAATTTGTTCCTTGTTTTTTTGACACTAAGGAGAGAATAGAGGATATAAATTAAAACGTTGGTAGCAAAGTGCTACCAGAGTTGGAATTCAGCTCTACCACTTTTTAGCTGTGTGATTTTGGAGGCAGCCTTTAGCCTCTATGTGCCTTAGACACTTTAGTTGTTAATAGAAGTAATAATATCTATCTTAGAGTGGTGTTAAGATTTTTAAAAGCACTCATATGTATTTAGAATTCTCAGGTATAAATTATACTTAAATGCTAGCAACTGATTAATTAAAAATTGAGTATTCACTTTCTAATAGATCAATTTAACTAAGTCTGGTATTAGTGGAGAGGGGTTACAGGGGTCACAGAGGACCATGGTCTGAGGGATGAGTTTTTCTCTGCTTGTTGACTTCTGAGCACAAGTGAAACATTCTGTATCTGCCGTCGCTATTCCTGCTAAGATTCCAAGTTTTGTAATAGCATTTGCTGAGCTCTCCCTCCAAGTAAATTTAAGTTGTGATTTCATTACTCTTTTTTCTCTAATGGAGCAGTGGAGCAGCTGTCTATCAAGATTAAAAATTTTAGCCTGCAATCTGTTTTCTAGGACTGATTTAGTAGCCAAGTGAGAAATTCCTCAGCAACAGGTTTGTGATCCAAAAGACCACATGACTTTAAACAATAGAGACCTACTTACAATGAAAAAGTAAATAGGATCTTGCCCTGTTTGTTGCAGCTTAATTTGACCATGGAGGGAAAAAATCAATATGGAATTTTTAGAAAAGAAAAATTTTAAGGGACTACACTGTTAGACTACAGTGTGAAAATTCACATTGTTTATAATTGCACTTAAACTGTCCAGCCTAAAAGAAAGTTGCTTCTGGAAATTCAAAGGTAGTCTGAAAATGAGTGTAGACATGGTTTCTTACCCATATGTATAATATCAACAGTTTTACTCCTTTAACTCTTTATTTTATGCATAGAGCATTAACTTGGACAGAATTTGCTACACTAGATGTTTGCAGTGTATCTATTTTCAGATATAATCAACTGTGCATACTTTGAAACAGGAAGCAAAGGACATACTTTTAAAATGTTGGCTCTTGATGGGTAGAATCTTGATGACTAGAATGGTACTCAGCCCATGTATCCTGACATCACTTAACTCTTAGAGGGGGTTACTTCTTAAGGATAAGCAATTTGCTAAACACCAAGAAATTCTTTATAAGAAGGTGCTTTAAAAGCATAATCCAGTATTAAATGTGGAGTGTGCATTGGGCGCTTCTTTGGTACCACCTCTCACCTTTGGGCATCCCCTGTCCCTTATTCCAGCCATTGATGCAGACTCTGAGCAGGTGCCTTCCTGTAGGTACAACCTGACAGGGCCTTGCCTCACAGCCACGCCTCATACCTTTGCTGGAGCTTCCAGAATCTGCCCTGGAGATTCTCTGAGCCATATGGGTGCTGCGCATTGACTAACTTTGAAATGTAGGGGAGTGCGTTTTGGGGGCAGACCTTTAACCAATAAAGCATAAGTGTTAATGGATAAGTGCTTTCCTTTCTTTCTCCAGATGGACAGTCCTGAGACATTTTTCATACAACTCCCCAGGCAGCCCAGAAGAAGCCAGCAACCATTCGCCAGGAGCTGTGGCCAGCCTCATAACTCATTAGTGTATTGGTTTTTCATCCTTCTCTGCTTCATTCTTCTCATCCCTTACTCCTACTCGCTGGATCACATTCCCCAATAAAGTATTTGCACTCAAGCCTTTGTCTCAGGATCTGCCATCTGGAAGACTCAAGCTAAGACCAAGTGATTCTGATGTTATTTTTTTAGCAAATGGAGTTTTAGTGTCTAGGCTGTCTTCACTCTCCCTCATCCCATCCCTCTTTTTACTGTGTGAGTTTCCATCCAGTTATTATGACCATAAAATGGTTAAGGGGTTACTTTCTTTCCTTGCTGTGGATGTAGCGAGTCTTAGTGAGGGTGGTGAATCATGACTGCCTTTGCTTCAGCCACAGCGGGACCCAGATGTCGTTTACAGTCCTCATCTGGCAGCTGGTCAGCCACTTTGGCCCTGCGCTTTTGTCCACCAACTTTAACCTGGCTCTGTTTAATTTTTCCAATCTGTATTTTTAACTTCCTCCTCACATTTTTATCCGTTCATTTTATCTTGCTCCATTTATGGATTTGCAGAGTATAAATAAGCAAAGATCGGTGTGAGTAGGCCTTTAAAAAAAATCACATGGCCCAGTGTCCCAAAGTCACATGTAATACTCTAACCATGTGACAAAGCTTTGTAGAATGACAACAAAATCATGGTTTTTAAAAATAGCAGTAGAAGAACTTTGTCTTCATTTTGAGACCATTTATTGAACTTGTTTAATCACCAGTAAGCCACTGGATTCATATCTGCCTCCTCTTACGGACCTGACACATTGTTACAGTTTTTATGGGTACTGTGGCTGGGGGCTTGCCAGGACATCGCATCCAATGTAAGAGACAGATTTTTGCATCTTACTCCTCCCACCACAAAGACAAAAGAGCAAAGCCTGATGAGTGCATTTGAGTTCTGGCAGCAGCATATTCCACACCTGGGAATACTGCTTCCCCCAGAACACCATTCAAAGGTTACAGCGCTGAGGAAGGACCAGAAAAAGAAAGGTCTCAGCATCAGGTCTAGGTTGCAGTGCAAAAGCCCTCCCGCTCAGGCCATACAAGCCCACAAGTTTTCTGGTATCAGAGGTATCAGTGGTGGGAAAAGATGTCATGTGGAATTCGTGATAAGCCAAAGTGGGAAAACCACAGTGTAGACACCCATGGTTCTGGAGCAAAGCTCTGCCATCTGCAGCAGAGAATTCTACAGCTTTTTCACAATAGCTCTAGCATGTCATGGGGACCTGGTAGAGACAAAGCGAGCACCTAACCATGGGACACCAACTGACCACTTAGCCAAAACAGCCCCTCGTGACTAGGTTCTGACAGAATTGCCATGTCATACCACTGGATAGGCCAAGGAGCCATCCATTGTAAGACTGGACTGGTACCTCTCAGGTCAGAGCAGGACCAGAAGACACAGTCAAGCTCCACAGGAGCTCCACATCACCCACTGTTCCTGCACCAGCACCTCCCCATTAGCCCATGCCTATGGCCATGTGGTGGGTTCTTTAGGATCAGCTGATTGAAGAGGAAGGAGCTCAAGCTTGCTTCATGACTGGACCAACTTTGCATGTGGGTGCCAGTTGCAAATGGATGGTGTTTGCACCACAGCTTTATTCAAGGTGGTCTTGAAAGCCAGTGGCAAGGAAAAGGCTCAGGCGATGTCCCTCGTGTGCAGTAGCAAATGGCTTGACCGAATAGTCAGGGGCTTAGAAGGGGGAAAATAGCAGATGGGCAACAAGGAGCTCTGGAGTAGAGATAGGCATGGACCTATGTGAGGGCACTAAGATCTTTGTACACATGTTCGCACCTGCAAGAGAGAGGCACTAAGCACGCAGGTAGACAAAGCAACTAACCAACCGACAGCAGCCAGCATCTGTCATCAGCCATTGCAGTGTTGGCACAACAGGCACATGAATAGAAGAGCCATGGTGGCAGGGATGGAGGCGATACAGGGCCCACTAACGTGGGAACCTGCTTACCAAACTTTTCTAGTTACTGCTACTGCCAGATGCCTAACACTGCAGCAGCAGAGAGTGACGCCGAGTCCCCAGTACAGCACCATCTCTCAAGGAGACCAACCAGACCCTCTGGCAGACTCTTTGGACATCTTCTACCCTGGAGGAAATAGCAATTCATTTTACCATGAATGGATACATATTCTGGATATGGGTTCACATTTCCTGCCCATAGGGTCTCAGCTAGCACCACAATCCAAGGCTTATACAGAGTTAAACCCACTGTCATGAGATCTCATATAACATCACATCACACCAAGAAACACACTTCAGCAAAGGAGTTGCTGGAACAGGTACACGACCATGGACTTCACTGGTTCTATCTCATGCTGTACCATCTCAAGCTGCCAGTCAGAGAGAGCACAGAGTAGACAGACCTGTTGAAAGCTTAGCTGATGAACTACTCAGAGGTGAAACTTTGTTAGAATGGAGCACTGTTCTCCAGAAGACGGGGTGAGCCTTATATCAAAGACCTGTGGACGGCGTTGTGTTCACAATGGGTAGAAAACATGAATTAGGAATGAAGGAGTAGAGGCAGGAATGGTCTTGCCAACCATCACTCCCAGTGACCTACCTGAAGAATTTGGGCTTCCCATCCTCATGACACTGGGTTCTATGGTTTTTGAGGTCCTGGTTCCTAAAGGCAGAATGCTTCTGACAGGGGACATGGCAACCATCCATTCGACTGATCAATCGGCCCTTGTAGCTCTTTGCACCAAGGGGCCAATGAGGAAGAAGAGGAGTCACTGTCTTGAAAGGATGATTAAGCCTGGTCATCAGGAAGAGAGAGGGCTACTGTTATACACAAGGAGGGGAGGAATAACACGGAACCTAGATGACGTACTTGGGCTCCTCTTGGTACACTCTTCTCCAGCTTTAAAAGGATATAGACTATAGCCTGAGAGGCCAAGGGCTCAGAACCGTTAGGGATGAGGGACTGGTCCTACCACCAGGAAAGCCACTGAAATCAGAAGAGGTGCTTGTTGAGAGTGAGGAAAAATTTTCAATGGATAACAGAGGAGAGAGAAGATGAATATCAGCCATCATCCCAAGACCAACTGTGATGTCAGGACCTAAGATTTGTCCCACTAATCTTCCTCTTCTAAGTTCCCACTAGGAACAGAAGCTCACTGATAAGTCAGAGGAGCTTTTCCTAGACATATAAAAAGAGTATCCAAGTGTCACAAATGGTGGAGTGTACTGGATGTTTTGCTGCATTGCCCAGATTCCCATTCAGGAATAAAGGTCTTATTCTTCAGCCCCTGGGGGTGCTGTCAGAAGATGGCCCTTAGCTTGTGGGGTTTGCCTCACCTAAAGAAAACTGCCTGGTGATCTCTGATGGCTGATAAAGAACCTCATGCCTCCATCCATGGATGACCTGTATTGAATGACCCTCTTGACCTAATCTGAGATAACTCTAAAAGGCTACCTCAGGTTCAGAGCCTGATATTTTCACTGAGACTGCTTCACATCTCAGACCATCCCTGTATCTCATCCTGCTTTCCTCATTTCCCTTCACAAGTAATGGTCCCAAGTGTATTCCTTAAAAAACTTCACCCTGGGAACATGACCTACAACAGCCAGTAAAACTTAGGTTATCAACAGATGACAAAATTCGTATTCATAGGCTGGGGAGGCCCACAAATGAAAATACTTTGGTTATAAAAAGTAGGCAATTTTGTTAATACCAAACTATAATTATGAGCCTCTGGCTAGTTGCCAATTGATTTTGATCAAATATGCATATATGTAGCAAAGTGAACACTTTTTGAGAATTGCTAAATATATTTAGTTTGGACACATGTCTCTTCAGATGCCAGAGTTCCAACTGTAATTTCTATTCTCAGTTTGAATGGTAGGATTTTTGCCATTTCATAAAGGAGAAAGCATTTTCACAGAGCTCAGTAGATGCAAACATTTCCCAGAATTTTGATACATGGTCATAAAGTTTAGGAGAACTTGTGGATTCAGATATTTATTTCTAGAATCCTAAGTTTTTGTGCCTTCTTTGTGTGCATTTTTTTTTTTTTCAGTCTAATCAGTTCTTGAAACTGAACCACACTGATAAAGCAAATGTTTAATAATTCAGATACATGCTGAGGTTTGCATTCCATGGGCAACTGCAGGAACTTAAAACCATGATTCGTTTTTATCAAACTCCATGAATCTTTTCTTGAATTATGACTTTATATTCATCCAATAGCAGCTCTATACGCTCTGTAAAGGTTTGGGGGAGCTCAGAGCAGATCAGAAAAGTGGTATCCATATGTCCCCAGCTGCCATCTGTTTGCTCATGTGCTTAGATAAATTAGCACAGCAAGTTTTTCTTCCTGCCATTTCAAGTTTAGGTCTTGTCTCATCAGCAAGAAGGTCCCATCTTGGGAGACTTTGGGAAAAGAACGAGGTGGTTCTTCTATGTTCTTTCATGACCAAAAGCTATTGGTCTGAGGAAGGAGTTCAGAAAACCTTTTCGACAAGTTTACACAAGTTAGCACTCTAATTACATACACTAAACAGGATAAGTTTTCACACTGCGGCAGATTCTTCTGAACAGCAGATACTGAGTACCATTAAGGGACAAGTGCAGAGAAAATGTACACATTTGATCATTTGCTGACATTCATTGTATAATGAGCCTGAGTGGCCATGTTCACAAACCATTTCTTCCAACAAATGATACAGTGGAAGGTGGGCATGCATGCCTCTGCTTTTGATTTGAATAAAGAATTGAGCCGTTTCTTCTCTTTTCATGCTCCTTCCGAGGCAAGTGACCTAGCTTTTCCACTTAATATCGCTCTTCTCATGCCTTTTACTGGAAGGGGCGTATGAGCTAATTCACAGTGTGATTTTGTCGTTGTACCTGATCCCAGGTAGGCCACGTCTCCCCTTTTTCCCACCACTTTCCTACTATCCCCAGCTCTGCCCTTCATGGTTTGGATATCTGGTTAGCTCTAACAGTCTCTGATTTAAAGGACTGTGAGAACAAACCCCTTCGTTCTCCCCAACTTTGAAAGCAGGGTACGTGAGCACACTGCACGCCTTCTGTGATGAGTGCTGCAGGGGCTGGGAACAGTGGGGGGATGTGGCATAGGGAGGAATGGAGAACAAAGCAGCCAGGGTGAGTGATTTAGCCCTGGTTCTGTCAGAGCCTGAGTCAGAGCTTGCTTTATCTGGGCCCATGTGTTTTCTCAATTACGTTAGGCCATCTCTCTCAGATGGCCTTCACAATTGATTTAGCCAGCGCCAGGGGGGTTCGTCCACGAGAATATTGAGCTCAGCTCTCCTGTTTGCCTCATCAATATGCATTTTGATGTCAAAATACTTGCAGTAGTACTTTTCCTCTTCCTTTCAAAAACATTTGCACTTTCTCCTGGACTTTTCCATTGAAAAGGCTGCTGTTTATCTTAAGAGTAAACTTTTCCAGTATTGACAACTTTGTCTTTTTGAGCTCAGATTAGCCATTAGGTGGACCACCTATGCCTTGGGCTTCTCCTACAACATTTTTAAGTGCTATGAAGCCAAAGGCACTTGGGGTGGGCGCCGGGATCAGGGAAAGCAGTCCAGAGATGATGTCTGTTCAGAGTCCTGAGGACAGTAGGAATTTACTAATCCATTTATACTCCTCCAGCTAACGATGGGGCCATTTGCCATCTGCTCCTATCCCTGCTCTTATCTTTTTAATCTGAGTTCTCCTTACTCCCCAGCCAGTCAGCCCTTCTGTTCTGGGGAAGCTAATCTGCTTTCTGTAACCCCCAAGGACTAGCTGGATATTGTCTGGCCGCTTTCGTCCATGCTACCCTTTCTCTGTGAATATATACGTTCATTATATTCCAGAAGGTCTTGCTCAAACTCAAGGGATCTAGACAGCTCTCCCTAATGAATTCTCTTCTGATCACTTTATTTCCCTCCTACTCAGAACTTATGTTTTCAGCTTATACAGCGTAATTCTAAGGACCCAGATAAATCACACTGGCACAAGCATGATTTGAATGTCTACAGATAAAAATCACTCAAAGTAAGGTGTCAAGATTCTCCTCATGTACTTTTATAAAAACAGGAAATGTAGGGCTTACAGTATTTCAGGTCAGTGTGGAAATCAACAAAATCTACCTCCTTTTCCCAGTAACTCCTGGTGTCCCCATGTCAAGATATAGTTCTCTATGTAAATGTAGCACCACTTACAGATAGCAATATTTAGGAGGCAATCTGGGGGGGGGGAAGGTGTATTAAAATGGGCTTTATAACCACTATCAATTTTTTTTATTTGACTACTGAGTTGCAGTCTCTTGAGGAATTTGTCCATCTTTGTATTCCTATAGAAGAATAGTTACAGAAACAAAATAATAACTTTATATTGTGTATAGCTTTACAGTATACAACTTAAGTAAATGTCACCTCCTCTGATAAACCATACTGAATCCCCAGGACAGTTGCTGTCACCTTTCTTTGCGCGCCCAGTGTATCTCATCTTAACTCCAGCTTAGCAGCTACTGCGAAGCATCATAATTTCTGTTCCATGCCTGACTCCTTAGGAGATAGAATTTTTCAAGGGTGGGGAGCTTGGCTTTTTCATTCGCATATGTCCATGGTTTGGCTCATGATAAAACGCAACACATTTTAAAAATACTTAATAGATAAATAAATGAATGAATGGATAAATGAATAAATGAATGGTATTTCTGTATTATTTGATAAAGGCTTGTTATATTACCCTTTGATTATAATAAAGAAAAATAAAAGCAGACAAATCTTGCTGATAATTATGGGAAAAAATATTTATAGGAGAAAGTTTGGAGCTGTAGATAAAATTAAGTCTCTAAGTTTTCCTAAGTGTTCTTTTATCACAGGAATAGATAATGAAGTATTATTAATATTAATTTGGGCTGGCACTTCTGCACTGTTATGAAATTCATTTAATTGTGCCCTATCTTTCCCTAAGAGTTAGATAAAAAGTGTTCCAAGATTTTAAAAAGTATAGACTAAAAGGCTACCATGTAAATGATGAAGTATTAGGTGCTTTTCTGAGTATTTTCTCCTTCATGCTTATATGTTAATCTCTGAGTTATGCACTGTAATAATAGATCCAACTGAAAAAGTGTTTCTGGAACTAATGCATAAAATATGTGCATGCAATTTGAAAACTGAAAAATGGTTCATTCTTTGGGGGGAAAAGAACAGTATGAAAGTTACTGCCTCTCCAGGGAAACAGAACGTGATTACCTACAAGGTTAGCTGATTTTAAATACTGATTGCCAAACTGTTCAATAAAATATGAATACTTATTATGGCAATCCATATCGCATGTTACATATCCTATTTCAGGGGTGACGTACACCTTCTTAAAGAGGCATACACTAACTAGGTAATGTCAAACATTATAAAGTGAGTGGAAATTGAGACCAAAGTTCTTCTTTACTATTGGGTGCTCAACTGGACTTTAACCTCTAGGAAAAGACTAAAACTATAAACAACATTCAGTATCCATGGTAACATGCATAAGAAGGTAATTATTTTTTCTTTACATTTTTAAATTTCAGAGTTTAATAGCATGTTATATGCATTGCCTCGGGCTCACAATTCCTCCAGTTGGTCATTAAGTATCAGGAAATGCCCTCTCTACCAGCCATTATTGCTTAAATAAAATGCCACTTACAAGCCTCGTGAACAAAAGAGCTACAGTGTCAGTAAAGGCACACCTTACCTATTGTAGTCACTTGGCATAGAGAGCAAGGACCCAAGAACACCTGACCCAGAAGCCAGGCTCACGTCCTGAGAGCAACATTCACAAGGATACCTTTCCATTTACAGTTAATCAGACTCAGGCGTCCTTCAGGTGGACACACCAGAAGAACGGCCTCAAACCCAGGGTCTCATACGGCCAACTGGGCTGCTGCAGGAAGGCTGCAGGAGCAGAGAGTTCTGGGTAAATCCAATGTGTGTCGATTCTATCTTATCGTGTTCCAGGTCACTTGTCTGCAAAGTGCAATGTCCTTTTTCTACATCTGTCACCCCATACACCTTTTCTTGTTTGACTCTCTTTATTGTGGTAACATATATATAACATAACATTTACCTTTTCAATTATATATATATATATATATATATATATATATATATATATATAGGCATATAGATATATGTAAGTTTGGGTTTTGTACTATTTAATTCTTTTTTTTTTTTTAAGGAAGACTCATTCACTACAAATTGTATGATTGAGAAGGAATAAAGGGAAAAACTGCTTTCAAAATCTGATGTTTATTCTATATAGGCATAGTGATGATAGCATTTCAACGTGATCCAGTTCAAGTGGAAACCCAAACTCCTTTCTTTGACTACAGAGTTTCCTGTACACCTGGGACGCCTACACCAGACAGGTACCCACCTCATGGCTTCTGTTTGCCTGCGGAGACAACCTCAATAAACCCGTCCCCAGATGACTCGTGCAAACAAAAGGAAAAATACATGCTGAAAACTGGAGCTAATATAGGTAGTTCTAAATTTAGATAGGAGTTTTCTTCCAAGAATTTGTTTGTAAATCAGTTTTGGGAATCTGGAGCTAACATTTTCCCACAGACACATTGTAATAATGTAACCCCTAATGAAAATTAAATACTACATATTAGCAAAAACTTGTTGGCTATATTTTGTTCACTCTTTCTCAGCTATGTTGTGGGCCTTTGTGGGCTAGGCTGGGAGCTAGACTACCACATACAATGGTTTCTATTGGAAATTAGACCCTCTAAGAAGCTGGATGGGAGGAACTCACCTGCTGCCAGAGCTTCACAGAGAAGAGAGAATTCCCTCCCTCTGCTCTGATGATGCCACCCAGAAGCAAGAAGGAATAGCCTTTTTTGTGTAAGGGACATTCATAAGTTTGGTGTTTGTAGTTTGGGAACTGCCAGAACTTAATTTAGAAAGTATTACAACTATATTAGGCTGAAGGTGAACTCAGAGTTTAGACCAGGAAGTTGAATAAGAAAACATAAACAGTAAAGCAAAATATAGAACCAAGATCTGAACAGAGATAGACACTGGAACTGAGAACTTAATAGCAGGGCTGTGAGCAAGACCAACATTCCAGTGCCAAACAAGGCAATGAAAAAATTTCTTTACTAGAAAAAGTAAAGAAATTCAAAGGCAGCAAAGCAATCGGATCATGATGCCGATCATAGGAATTTTCTTCTTTTATCCTTGTCTATGTTGACTCTAAAAGTTAATAAGTTCTGAACCGTTTAAGCTATCATGAAATCATGTGTCCCTCCCATTTTTCATCCATAATTTACATCATAGCTACTTATCCCACTCCCAAAAAAGCTCTCCTGGACAATTCTCCAATTGTTTTTGCCCCTAAATGGCAAGAAAGATAGAATTTTTTTTCAGCCAGAAGGAGGGGAGAGGTGGGATGTGGGGGAGGGAAGCAAAAAATGGAGCCATGATCCATGAGAAAGAACAATTCTCAGTTTAAGAGATTGTCAGGGGAAGGGTACTTTTGGGAGGAGAGGGGAGCACATAAGCCATGATTATGATTCCTGGGGAAAGGAATTATAACAGAGGGCCAGGAGGAAGGCAGAGGAATACTGTGCAAGGTGCGAGAAACAATGCCTGGAATCTTCCAGAAAAAGAACACCAGAAACAAAAACTGTATGTGATGAGGCCAAATTTCTTGTGGTACCTAGGAGGGAGCAGAAGGTGAATTCCTAAGCCAGGACAGCAGTTGTGGGGCTGATCCAGAACTCCGCAGATTGCCAAAGTTGGGAGTATGTGCCTAGTTTTCCTAATCGGTAGGAGCAAGGAGGTCTCCAATGTTCCTCAAACTCCTCAGGAGGAACTTAACTTCTGTTTTGCTCACCCTCCAGTTTGGGCACCTTTGGAGGTTTGAGTTTACATTCCCAGGTCTATCCTTGACCCCCAGGAATCTTGCCAACCTCCCTGTGATTCTGAAGACGTGGAGAGGGATTCAGATACTATATTCTCTGTCATCTCCTGTATTTTATTATTTGGGGCAATTTGTTCTGATTGCCACCATTAGAAAAAAAATGGCAAATGAGAGAGATTTTTCAGAGCTGTTTGGAAAGAGTTTCTCAGGGTCAGTTAAGGAAATGCCCACAGTATAATATGTTATTTTTATTACTGCACCAAAACACAAAAGTGGCCATATGTAAAGATGTTATTTGGACAGAAAGGGAACTAGCAGTCTGATGATTGGGGTAGATTGCAAGCGTTAAGATGAAATTACATCAATGGTAGGAGATTTTCTCACTGTGGGCCTGGAATTTTGAGCATCTGTAGGCCTGGTCCCTGTCTCGTTTTTCAGCATTTGATATAGAGACTTAGTGCTTTCAAATATGTTAATTTCAGAGGGAAAAGTTTCTTGACACATAGTTCAAGTAATCCTTTCCTGGAGGAACTTGGCGGGAAACCCTACCCTTTGGGACGTGTGCCACTGCAGCAGTGTTCTTATGCCGCAGTGACTTCTCCACTCCATGAGGTTTGGAAAGTGTGGTTTGGACAATGTAGATCATAAAAATATATCAGTCTCCGGAATATTCAGCCCAAGAAGTTTTCATTCAGGTGGACACTGCACCTGTCATTCGTATTTGAAGGACTACATTTCTCAGATGTTGTTTTATGCTCTAGTTTACTTCAAAGCAGGATTTAAGTTCTGTAAAAGGGATTGTGTATGCTCTCCTGTCAGTTAGTTCCTAAACTTAATTGCGCTTATTAATGTATATGATCAGACTAAATAATTTTTTAAAAACCCACTGATTTGGATACACTGGAAGAAGGTCTTTCTGAATCATTGAATGTCTGGATGATGAAACAATTTGGAGCACACATCAAGTTTGATTGTTTTAAGTCGTTCCACTTGACTATTTATTTGACATCCCTCAGCAACATTTATTGAGGGAGCTGCTTCAACAAAATAAGTAATTTTATCTTGGTTCAGGTATCATTTATTTCTGTTCCACAGATGCCCTTAAATTGGGCTTGGTTACATTCCCTTTGCCTCTGAGAATCGCAGATCATCAAGAGGTGGAAAGGAATGGAGAGATCATCTGGGCCACCAACTGGCACACTTTTCCATAAAGGGCCAGAGAGTAAATATTTCATGCTTTGCAGGCCGTGTGGTCTCTGTCACAACTATTCAGCTCTGCCGTGGCAGCACGAAGTCCATCATAGATAATACGGAAACAAATGAGTGTGGCTATGTTCCAACAAAATTTTATTTACAAAAACAGGCAACAGGCGGTGGGTTTTAGTTTGTCAGACTCTGAGCTAGTCCAACTTCCTTACTTTACAGATAAGGAAAAAGAAAGCTGGGAAGATAGGGAATTTCCCAAAGGCACTAGATGGTTTGTAGCAAAGCCAGATAACAATCCTGGAAACTGGATCTAGAATTCAGCTTTATTGCTACCATGCCACATCAGCTGTGTCTCATTTTATGAAGCTTTTTTCTGCCCCATAGATGACATAGAGGTGAGTCAGAAAGCAGTATTTGAGGAAATTATGCTCTAGTTACAGTCAATTATTTAATAAAAAGCACTTTGAAGGAGAGATTTTATAGGAGATTGTCACTACTTATTGACATTACTCTCAGTGCCATTGTTATGTTTCAAGATGGCATCAAAAGAGCGAAAAATTGAAAGATTGTTATTATGTTATGGGGTCTCATTTTAACGAGTTTTCATTAGTGTTTATTTGAATAAAGCCAGCAAACTAAGATTTCCAATTCATCAAAGGACAACCAGCAACAAAGCAGTTCTTAATGTGGCATTCAGGGGGCTAGTGAACCCCAAAATTCATGCTGAAGTCTCTGTGCATGTACTGCATACTTTTTTCTCAGGACAGGATGAATAATTCCTTTAGATCCCCCAAAAGATTTCTGACCCCCAAAAGTTATAGGATTCTAGATGCTGAAAGATTCTTGTCCAGCCAGCTGCCTAAGCAGGCTGTCTGAAGAGAGAATGAAGAAGCTCCAACCAATCTATCCTCCCATGTACCCTCAGTGGCCGGCTCTCCAGAGGGTAGTTAGTTGGCCACCAAAAGTGTCCAAAGGAGAAGGGATAAGTAGTCACAATTTGGTTGACACAGAGGATACATGATTAGAACCTGTGGGATGAGTTCAGCATCAGAGGTCACGTGTAGTGATGCTCAAGTTTAGCAGATAGCAACTTTGCAGTTCCTGGTTATCAGCTGGCTCAGAGTGAGATCCCATCAATGACTGGGTTCATGGAAAATAAAACTTCAACTTCCAGAAGCAACTTAACAAAAGCATGAACAGTAGGATGCTAAATCTCTAGTCACACCTCCCTCTGTGAACCCCTGGCCAACAAGCAGTCCCTGACCCGTGACCTCCGCCTGGCCTGATCTCTGAGAACTGGCTGCTGTTCCACCCAGATCTGCCTGACTCCTGGTTCGCACCTCAGATGCTGTGAACCACATTCTCCTGCCTGCCTTTCCCAGGCCTGGTACCTACCCAGTGGCCTCTGCTTTGACACAGCCCCCAACCCTGGCTTGGCTGTACCCTGAGGACGACTTTTTCACAGCCAAGCAGGATCTTCCCAGAAGGTGAACCCTCCTTTCACTTCTGTTCCTTGGAATCACATCTTTTTCTGATAAGCTCCCGACACACAGGAGAGCATTAGAGGACACACACTTGCCACAGGGGGCCTAGAACAGCTTGATTTGGAAGCTGGAGGTGAATTTTCACAGGTCCATTACTCAGGAGAACCGCGGAGAGCTGCTGTTATTAGCATTTTGCAGTGATTTGGGCAGCACACACTAATGGCCAAAGAAAATAATACCATTAGGATTGTAATGGTGCAGTAGCGTCTCTGCAAACAGGGCTCCCATTGACTTCGGAGGGCCCCGACCACCAGGTGATGTTAAAATGCCCTCTGCCTCCTTCCTTTGTTCAACATGTCCCCGTTCCAAAGCTGAATCAGCAGTGGGAGCCAATTCTGGGACAAAATGAGAACCTTTGTTATTTTAAATTACTTGTACCATCTAACTCCCTATATACAGCAAAATGTCTCTTAATAAAATCACCTTGATTTCCATAAGTATATAGTCCATCATCACAGTAATGATTTTATTAGGCTACTAGAAGTTTCCCTCAGAGAGTGTTAAAAGGTTGGCGTGAAGGATGCCAATTTAGTAGGGGGAAGTTCAATCCAGTTTTCACTTAAAAAATTGTCCAGTTTTCTACCAGAAACTAAAATCTCGACTCTGGATATCTGAACAGACTTTCATACTAAATGATGTCCCAAGGCCAAATTTGTAGTCAAGATATTCTTTAGTATAACCCAAAATAAAATCCCAAAGAAACTCCCCTAGATAGGCTACTTCTAGCAAAGTAGTATGAGAATAAAATGTTTCCTGTTCAGTTTTTGCTCCTATTTCTTCTCACTACTCCATGAAGCAGACTTGATACATTTTGGCTCTGGGTGGTAGTTTGACGGGTGCACATGGCACGTTTTTCTGAGGCCTTTTCATAGACGTGCAGTCAGGGGCCGGGGCCATTCAGAGGTGGATGGGGTAGAGGGAGTACATTCCCTCTGCCCAGTGTCTTCTCGGGAAGCAGAGTAATGGCAGCAAGGAAGAGCTGCCTGGGCCCAAGTCCCAGTTCTGCCAGGAATGAGCTGTGTGACTTTGGGCGCATCGCCTAAACTTCCTGTGCCCCAGTCTCATCTATAAAGTGAAGATAATAAGAGTCTACCTCACAGAGTGTTTTGAGGATCAGTACCTGTAGAGCACTTACCTCGTAACAAGCTAATTATTAGCTAAGTGAACCTTCCTATATTGCCAGAGCAGGGACATACTATTATGCTCCTAAGAGAGAAATCCTCTAAAATTCCACAGGCAGAGGAAATCCTTTTGTGGCTATGTGGCCACTGAGGAAAATATGGACATTTCCAAGAATATCTGGGTATTCTTAACTGAAGGGATATATTTTTATTAAAGAAGAACGACTTTGGTGAACTAGGGATGTAGAGTACCAAGTAGGGACAATGTAGGCTGTCTCCAATGCAGGTTCTTCTGACTAATCGAGGTGGGATTAGCACCTAGCTTGTAGAGCTATTGGAAAATTAAATAGAATAACCCATGTAAAAGTGATTAGCACATGGCAAGCACTCAGTATACACTGGCTGTGCATATGCCTGAAGCGCTCGCACACAGCGTCCTGTCTAAAGCTCACCCTGGTCCATTACAAAGCTGTTTTCACAGGTGAGAAATCAGGGGCCCTGGGCGATTCCATGACAGTTATATAGTAGGGGCCGGAGCCAGGGCTACGGTGCTCCATGGCCAGTGCTTTCTACGATACACCCTGCTGTTCCTTATCTTGCTATTTTGAGAGAGTGAGGGCCTCTTGACATGTTCACAAGACCCGACCATCTTATAGTGCAGGATTTTTACAGTGTGTACCTTTTAGCCAGCAAGGTGGCCAATATCTACCTGAGTGACAACCACCTCCTGCGATTCAGTGATGCCATGCTGCGGGTAAGGGGTGGGGTGAAACCCGTTAATAAATGGGTCACTGTGACGAGGAAGAGTGGTTCCAAGATCCTACAGTGTGTTGGTTCTCCAAACCCCTCCGCCCCTGAAAGCCCCTCGTGATTGGGGAAAAATAGGACTCCTCTGTACAATGTTTTTAAACACACTAATTAGCAGGCCAGCCATTACTATACAACAGAACCCCATAACCCCTCACATAGCCATCATTTTGTAACACTGTTTATTCAGGTTTTAACCATTGAGGTTTTTTCTCCTTTCTTTCACTTGCTGCTAATCTGTGGAATTCATTAGTTCCTATTCATTACTGCAAATGACTCAGTGACCTGTGACACGGTGTTTCTCATTTAAGATTACTCAGACTTTGATGAGCAGTATGATTCGGCAACCTGGCTTTCTTGTGTTTCTAAACAAGCAACTTGAAAAAAATACCTTAAGAAGTAGCAGGCAGGGAGGTCCCTAAAACGTCTATATTTAATTTGCTTGGGTCTTGGAATTGCTAAGAAAGAAATGCTGATGCGTGTAACATTGTGGTTCCATCTGCGGACGGATCAACCTTTGTGGTGGCTGACTGGCATTCCGATGTGTTGTCCGATTTATAGAGGATTTTCATATGGGTTCTTTCATATGCTTATACCATACCCTGAGAAGTAGGTAGGACACTTTAAACAGAAAAAAACTGAACCTCTGAGAGGTTAAGTGACTCGCCCAGGTTAAAAAGCTTAGCAGGCATTCTGTTCTGACTTTTGGCCCAGTGTCCAGCCTGTTCTACCACCCAGCCTCCCTGCAGAGAGCTGAAAACGGAGGCAACCTGCATCCAAGCAGTCCCGGGAGGGAGGCTGCTGAGAGTCTGGGCGGATTATTAGAACACGACAATTTGAACAGCTTGATGGGATTTAATTGTTTGGAAGGTATTCAACATGGCATTTCCAAACACTAGAGGAGAATGCTGGAGACTGTTTTCCCAGATAATGATGCTACCTTAATTTAAGAGAGTGCTTTCATGTTTACAAAGCACTTTCACAATTTTCTTATTTGATTCTGGACCCAATGTGGGAATGGTGTGAAAGATTTCATTTTCCTTAACAGATACCATAACATACTGGAAGGAAAAAAAGATGATGGAAATGAACAGAAGGGAGACATATAGGCCTTCTCGACACCGCCTTCTTCCCCGCTCACCTGTGACTTACAGGCCAGGTGTGCCCTCTGAGCCTGGTTCTTCCTGCCCTGTAGGCACTATCCACTGGCCTTTCTTGCCCATTGAGCTTTCTAACCACAGAGGGATACATGTTTTACTGCCTGCAAAGGTGTTTTACTGACTTGAGTTAATGTCCATGGGGGCTCATTTGGAAGCAAGCTTATGGGTGAGCCAAACAGTCCAGATGTAGCTGCTGGAAGTGAGGGGCTGGGGAAGGCATATACAGGCCTGGAGGGGTCTTAAGGAGGAATGAAGTGTGAAGCCCTCCCCCAACTGTGAATTTCAACAATCCCCAGCTCAAAGCCAGCTTTTTTTTTTTTAAGGCTCTATAGTTAAGGTGACGCTCTGCCAGGCCTTTTTCTTGAGTGGATTTAGCTGCAAAGGCTGCTGAGGCCTCTACACCATAAGGGTGTGAGAAAGAAGTAGGAAGAGATGAGGCTGCAGCTGGAGTGGGAGCCGGGGCAGAACTGGCTCTGAGGCCACCTGAGTGTGAGAACAGGAGTCAACAGCCTGAATTCCAGCATTTAAAGGAGCTTGGAGACCTGAATCCACCCTCCACAGTCGTGAGCATTTTTCCTCTGGATTATTGATTAGCTTTCTGGCTGGTCTTCCTGCTTCCACGCTTGCCCTCCTACAGTCTGTCCTCGTGCTGCAGCCAAAGTGATCCTTTTGAAAC